>JAQOWZ010000002.1:43710172-44910172 GCA_035578165.1 Stenolophus ochropezus | reverse complement strand
CGAAATTAGAGAAAATTTATTGCAATTTTCACCTGTCCCGCTAAAAATGATGGGGTGTAGGTATTATTGAAGAGTCAAATTTTTGAATCATTCCAAATTTGATAACCAGAAGAATAAAAAAAATATCGGGTTACTACCAGCATAAAAATATTTAATTTTCTTTCACTTCTCCAACCCCGATTATGCAGTAAGTTGGTTTTTTCAGTATGAGACTATTCCAAATGTATCTCCTTCAATATTATATGTACGGCAGTTTCAACTTCAACTGATCCTGTAACACAATTTTATATAATTTTTGACATAATGAGAAACATACATATATGTATGAATGTTCATTTTATTCATTGTTATGGTTATTAAATTTGTCTGTTGGAAGAAAAAAATCATCTTTGCACTTCCGGGAGTAAAAGCCTATTTTACTCTTCATTTTCGAAGACTAAATTAAATTAATAAACAAGCATTACGTTACCACAGAAACAAGTACGTATATTATGTAACCTAGCTTATCTTACAAGAAAAATGTGCTTAATGAGGTTTTGTTTTCAAAACTGCCATGTATTTGATAGTTATATAAATATAAATAATTATTATTTTCAAATGCGGAAGTGAAAAGTCTAGTGCATATTCCACAGGACTATAGTGCGTTTAATCCCTCAAGTAATTATTTCCCTCGCCTGCGGTTCCTGAAATAAACCTCACTCTCAGTATTAAATCATGCACTTTAGTCCCTCAGTGTACAATACACAATTAGTTGTGTCAAATTGTTTAAAGTGGGTACAATTTACCTGAGTTTTCAAGATAAAATGACTCAGTCTAAGTTAGGTATGGTTCTATAATGCATTGAAAAATTAAATTCTATTGTTATTTATCTTACAAAATAAATAATTACTAATGACATTCATGGCCGGTTACACTAATAATACTTAAATAACATCAGAATGAAATAAGAAATAATATATTCAATATGGCTGTCAAAATTTCGATGAGAGTTTTTTTTTTCGTTTAGGTGCTGTTTAAAATTTAACCCTTGATTGGTGCAATCATGTTGGGCATATTAATGTGCTAATGACATATTACAACACTGTCGTAGGCAAATAAAATAATATTTCAATTTATTATTATGGATGACAAGTGACTAGCTTTCTAAAAAAAATATATATATATAAAAAGGGGCGCAATATAAAATCATCGCCTAAAGCGCTAAAAAGTCTCTGGCCGGCCCTGGGTCGAGGGAAATTCGGTGAGAATTTTTTTTGGTATTTTAGTTCCATAACCTAAGGCCGTATTTAATTGGGATTTTTTAAGTAACCCAGTAGGTCTGAAGTAACCCAAAACTGATCCAACTCACCCAGCTATTTTGCTGGGTTGGTGAGTTGCTCCTGTTTTCTTTCTTTGCTTTCTCTTTTTATATCTGTCAGAATTTGTATATTTTATAAGTTAAAACGGAAAACGTAAATAAATAACATTAATAGATAACTGAAATTTATCGCTTAAAAGTTTCACCAACTGTGAAATTTGATTGTTTATTTGGTAATAACTCAGGTAGTTCAGGATAGTTTAGGGTTGCATTAAACTTTCCCAATGACATTAGAGGTTCTTTTCAGTCTAACTATGTTTGAATTGGCTAATGTCGCACACGTGATCAGAAATAGGATTCAATTGGATATTATTTTAAGCTCAAAATTTTCAATATACTTTTTTTAAGTAGGATTGGGATTTAAATGTTAATGTAGAAGAAAATATAAACCACGGTTGAGAAGACCATTATAAACCAGTGCCTTATGTCCCTCGGCTGCTTCGCATCTCGAGACGCAACTTGGCGCTAGGTCAATAATGATAGTCTTTTCAATCTCCACTTGGCTATCTAACATTTTATATAATTATTTCTTCTTACATAAATGATAACTGTAAGAATACAACTTTATGTATTAAATATCTCAGTAAAAAACCTTTTAATACATAATATCAGTAGATGCAAAATTAAATAATCTAAACCAACAATATCACATACATCCCGTCATATTTTGCAAGACAGATAATAATAGTAAAAAACTATTTTCCTATCATTTCTCTGACAATGATTATAGTATTCATCCTATAAATATATATATATATATATATATATATATATATATATATATATATATATATATATATATATATATAAGCGTTCTTTATTGCATGTTATATGCTACTAATTCAATAATCTATTTGGATTCCGTAGCACGGTATTCTTTTATTTTTAAATATTTTAGTTTTTATTCTTACTAAATTACAAATGCAGTACAGGTTTCAAACAAATCTGGTTTTGTCAACATTTTATATTATGTAGACATTAAAACATTTTAATTTAAGTCACGTTTCTCCTTGCAGCTAGTTTTCAGGTTTCAGGTTTTCAGACCTGAAAAGAGAGAAGACAGTTTAAATGTATGTGATATTAATTTAAATTACGTGATATATCAAAATTTCTTATTGTTATAATTTTTTATGCATGATTTATAAAAATATAAATAATTTTATGTCAATTTCTGTAGAAAGAGTCTTTTAAATAGTTTTAATATTTATGATATTTAAAATATTAGAAAATTGAGTAATGTAAACTAAATAAAAATCCATTAATTTGAGAATAAAATTCCTGCAACTTTATATTTCTTGCTATTTGTGCTACAGAGCCATCTATAATTTTCTGGCTCAAATAAAAGCTTAAGAAAATGTATATAGATGGCAGGATAGCAGCATTTTTTCCTGCTGAGTTGTTGAATATAATGGTTTTATGTATTTAAATTTTGTATTCTAATTATTTTATAATAATTTAAGAATAAAAGTTCCTGCAAATGTTTATTTCCTGCTGTTTATGCTACAGAGCCATCTATTATTTTCTAGCTCAAATAAAACTTAAGAAAATATGTATAGGTGGTAGGATGGTATAAATCTTTCCAGCTATGTTGTTGAGTATAATTATTTTATGGACTTCAATTTTTGTTTTCATTTTTTAATAATTTAAGAGTAGATATTCCTGCAACTAAATATTTCCTGCTGTTTATGCTACAGAGCCATCTATAATTTTCTGACTCAAATAAAACTTAAGAAAATGTGTATAGATGGCAGAGGGGCAGCATTTTTTCCTGCTGAGTTGATGATTTTATGGATTTAAATTTTTGTATTCTATAATTTTCTGGCTCAAATAAAAGCTTAAGAAAATGAGTACAGGTGGCAGGATAGTACAAAATATTTCCTGCTTAGTTGTTGAGTATAAAGATTTTTGAATTTATGTTTCAATTTTTTAATAATAATATAAGGATAATATTAATTTTTGTAAGAGGTACACAAAACAAAAATTAAAGCATTATATTGATTTAAACCATCTTCAGGTAATGTAATTTCAAGTAAATAGATGAGTTATGCTTAAAATTTGGCAAATGTTGTTGTCATATTTAATAAATCATTTTAAAAGATAAAACTTGGAAATATGATTTTTTTTGTAAAATATAAGTATAAAAGCTGGAAGTAATACGCTGTCTGTACACATTAATTGAGCGTGTGTGAACAGATATTCCCTTATTTCCTGCAGTTGATCCTGACGTCATCAATTGTAACCATATGATTCAAATTTTTAGGGGGGACAATGAAATAAAACAAAGCTATTACAACATTCTAGAACACAATGGCGTCTATACTTTTTTATTTCTAACCTAAACAGTATATTCTATATGCAGTCCAAAAAATCAGAAATGCAATTAAATTTAAATATAGCAGTAAAACAAATTGATAAATTATATGTGTTTATTAATTTTTAGTTGAAAAATAAAATCCTTGTATTAGCAATAACTCTTACATGAAAATAGCAGTTATTATGAAAAAAGAATTATTCTGCGTTTTATTGAGTAGATTTCTTAATTTAAAAATAACATAACACACAGAGTGAAAAGAATGCAGATTTTGAGGCTTCATTTTAATTTTTTCATGGCAACTGCTATTTTCAGGTAAGTGTTCTTCAAACTTAATGTCATTATAGAATTAACTTCAAACATATCATTGGATTTGTATTTTTATGTAAATTCCAAATATATAAAAATGTACAGGTGTTCCATTTAAAATAATAAAATTGGGTCCCAAATCTTGAGAACCATTTGGTTGAAATAAAATTTTGATTCGGCCAGTTTAATAGTTTTGTAATATAGAAATTGTTTGCTAATTTAACTAACTTCGTACCTCTTATAGTTCTCAAGACAGCAATGGTGGCACATTTAAAATGAACACGCTGCATATAAGATTCAACCTTTAATGATTTTTGAACTAGAGGAAAAAAACAAATACAAAATTACATAGAATTTGAAAGAATAAAACAAAATAAAAGTTTCTTGAGGTAAATTTAAAATATTTTAAAACGGAAAATAAAGTGACGTTAAAAACAGGTACTTGATATTTCAATTAAAATTTAAATTAAATGCAATAAATACGAGGAATAAGATAGCTGCAGTAATTTACAGGGTTGGAAAAATCATGATCATTAAAAAAACAACAAAAATCATCGGTTTTAAAAAAAATTAAATAACCCATGATTTTTATTTGATTTTTTTAATTTTTTAAGATATCTAAATGTTACTGCAATTTTTAATTTTTTTAAAATCAATATAAATATTTTATTTAATAAACGAAAACGGTATGTGTAATAAAACTAAAACGATTCATTTGAATCAAACTACGAATTGTAATAAAGAATTTTTACTTTTAGCTACACATTTTAGTACTAATATTTTTTTCTGTTATAACACTATTAAAGTGATAAAATATCATTTAATTTTAAGATACTATTTTTTAAAGTTCATATTTTGGTTATTATTAATAGTTTTTTAGCAAATAATTAATTTTTTATAATAATTGGTATTTTTTTAAAATAAGTTGATTTAAATTAAATGTTTTTAATCAGTAATTTATTACAAAAAAATGGAAGTAGGTACAAAATTCTAAAGTGTATGAGTAGATGTCACGTCGCATCCTTGCACCGATAAAACCCACAGCTGTTCACATGGTGGACAAATAGAAATTGGCACCCTCATTTGTAAGACGCTCAACGCGCTCTCCCTGTGCGTTGAAAATGTAGCCAACACAACTGATAAATTTTTAATACAATCTGAAACCAAAAAAAGAGACAGAATAATTATTTGTTCGTACATGTTGTGTATATTTTTATGGCATCTTCACGGTGTCCTCGAACCATGGTGCCTATGTGCATTGCACGGTTTGCACGTACGGTAGGAACGGCCCTTCTCACACAGCAACAGGTAAAGTGTTTTACATTTTTACCTCCCGCCTATCAATATATAGATAAGGGAGGTATTGTTTTTGGTCAGATTTCTCGAATATGAGTTTTCAACATATGAGCACGAATTAGGGGCCCTAGAATACGATTTTACTATTTTTACCGTGATGTCTGTATGTCTGTGTGTGTGTTTACTGTGTGTGTCTGTGACGATTTTTCGTCCACGATAACTCCAATACGATATATGTAAAAAATATAATATTTGGTATTTAAGACTTATATTCAAATATGATGAACTGATTAGATTTTGACTACACTTGGTTAACCGGAAGTAGTACTTTACTTGAAGCTTTAAACCGTTTTTCCTAAAAAATACCTCTAAATACCATATTTTCGCAAATTTCGTTATTATAAATACAAAGATTTTTTAATTTTCTACCGATCTGCATAATTACGTTTATATATAACTTCTAGGTAGATAGAAAAAAAAATATATAAATTATAATTAGTTTACATATCGTTTAGGCTGAGGAATTTCGATAAAACACATGAGTTATTCATATGTTCACAAAATTTGACATATGATGTCAAATTTGATGTAAGTGTAAAAGATAAAATAAATAAAAATAAAGTAATTTTATTGTAAAATTTAAAAAGATGGAGGAAATGTATTAGGAATATATTTGCATGTGTGAATCAAAGTAAGTTCGGTTCCGGTTTTAGTAACGTCAAAAATAGCTGTCATATTGGTCATACAAATTTTATGAAGCAAATTTTAGGTATGAAATGAATTAAAAATATTCTGAACTGCAATAACAAACTAATTTTAAAACTACAAAGTAAATGAATTGAAAAACTTATATAGAATATATTACTACAGTGGCGGGAGGTATTGTGTTGGACACACTAGATTTTTATAAATTTTATTTCATACGTACATACAATACGTTATTAAATACAAAAAACTTCCTTAAATGTTTACAAGATGGTAAAGAGTATTAACGCAGAAACGTGACTAATACTGTCGTATTTGTAATCTGTTTATTAACTGTACAACATTTGTGGACGGTATGAACTAAAAACTTGCCGGAAGAGTTTAAGCTCCGGAAGCGGCAAACTTCCGGAGCCGAGTCCGGTGAGTTTCACGTCTGCCCGGACCCAGACGGTGCGCCACCCGGAGCAGGTGATATGCTTTTACACATATACCTACTGCGCGAAGTCGATGCACAAGTTTAAGGTTTGTTTGTTTCTTTGTTTGAATTGTTTTTAGTTAGTAGTTCATAGGATGTTAGGTTAGGTGGATTGCGCATCCCGGCCCAAGGGTGTTCACATCAAACCCCATCGGGATGAAGTCCGAAGGGAACCCCTACTTGACCAGGAATTACAATTTTGACCCCATGGTTTCCCACGGGCCAAGTACACCCCCTCCACTAATGTCAACTAACAATTAATACAGGGATTACAGACGACAGTGTGGTTACGGTCCGGTGATAATACCCCGGACTAAACATCCCGGAGTTGAAGATGTTGCATCTTGGTGGTCGGTTCTGAAAAAAAAATTGATTTATTAACGTTCTCTGTATTAAATTACACACTCAGTATTATATTATGTTGTACAGTATACTTGTTATATCTCTATATATAAATTTTTATTTATCTTCGATAAAAAATTGCTAGATAAATTTGTAAATGAACGGTAAAAGTAATAAAAGCTCAATAAATATAATAGTGCTGTATAGTTAGAATTGCCACTTCTCCGGATTTGACCCAGGTTTCAGCGAGTTGTGTACTTCATGGTCCGGGCACAGAATTTAAGTATTATTTTTGGTGGTTATTTAATAAATCCCCTACGTAATTATAAAAATTATATTAGAAGTTTAGAGTATGCAAAATGACTTTAGTTGCCATATTTTTCGGTATTTTGAAAAAAAAGAAGTTGACTAAAATAATAATTTGAAATTAAGTTAAAAATGTGTGAGTGAAATGTAGAGAGGAGAATGGGGTATTATACAGCAAGGTTGAGAAGATTAACTTAAATGAGGTGAAAAGTATTCGAGTTGCTACGTGCAGGAATTATGTTAAAATATGTTATATAAAACAACAAATCTAAGAATATTTTACTAATTTCACAAAAGAAAACGAAACTGTTTTAAAAATATTAATAATTTACATTTTAAATTTTAAAAAATTATTATACATGTACGAATAAGTCCTGTATATTTTGTCATATTTTATGTTTAAGTATCATTAAAAATGTGCGTATTAATCAAATATTCATATTTAAAAGCGATATCACGAACAATAATAAAATAATAAAAACAAAAAATTATTATACAGGGTGAATACTGAAAACCTTGACATAGGGAAATAACATGGGAAAACAGTTTTTTGCTGTTTCCATCTGTCCCGCTAAATAAAATCGGGTGTATATGGTATCGTTAGTTAGATTACTTAATTTTGCATCTAATAAAACTAAATGTTGTGTAATAAGACCTTTTCTAACTGAAATATTTGATAAAATAAATTGTATTTTGAAGGTTATCCTTCATATTTTCGAATAAGAAACGTCAAAAACAAAATGCTCCATAGCCGAGTGGATACGAGGGCTGTTTCATAACATAAATAATCTACAAGACCTGGTTCGAGACCACCTCAGCCCTACTTTTTTTTAATTAAATTATGCTTAAAATATCTTTATTATATCAGACTATTTTAATAAAATAGCAATATTCATATTTTTATAAATAAAAAAATCCAAATATTTAATAGAATTATTATTTGCTGTCTGTCAAACTTAACAATTAATTCGAATTTAGTTTTTGGTGTATAATTTTGTATTTCATGTTTCGAAATATGATATTTTAAGTATAATTTAATTTAAAAAAAAATAGGGCCGAGGTGGTCTCGAACCAGGTCTTGTAGATTATTTATGTTATGAAACAGCCCTCGTATCCACTCGGCTATGGAGCATTTTGTTTTTGACGTTTCTTATTCGAAAATATGAAGGATAACCTTCAAAATACAATTTATTTTATCAAATATTTCAGTTAGAAAAGGCCATATTACACAACATTTGGTTTTATTAGATGTAAAATTAAGTAATCTAACTAACGATACCATATACACCCGATTTTATTTAGCGGGACAGATGGAAACAGCAAAAAACTGTTTTCCCATGTTATTTCCCTATGTCAAGGTTTTCAGTATTCACCCTGTATAAAGAATACTATGATCCTTTTTTACTCTGTTTGTACATTTCTTTTTGTTTTTATAACATTCTAAAATTTGAAAATAATAGAACAACACCTTTATTAGTAAATTAAAGTTAAACTTCCTCATATTCGAATTCGCAGAAAAAATGCTGTATTTTTATATATTTGCTCTATTATATTTTAAATTGGCTGTACTTAAAAAATCCTTATCTTTCTTATATACCAAGAAATGAATGATGATCATTTTTAAGTTCACCGCAAATTTTTATATGAATACGGTACTTGACACAAATGAAAAAGAAATGTGGGACTTTAGATTTATTGAAAGTTTATGATGCAAAACGTATATATTATTTTTAATAAATTGTATTACTAGAATTATATATTTTAATAAATAAAAACATGTTTTATAACCTATGTATGTATATGTCATGGAACTCAGTTTTAAGGAAAGATAATCAAAGAAAGTTTTTGTATATATTAGAATACTTTCAAAAGTTTTCTTATAATAATATTTAATAAAAATTCAATTTCGGTTATCGGTAACTGTTTTTTAAAATATTATATTGGTTTTTGTTTCTGTTAAAATAAAAAAATAATTTTCGGTTCGGTTCCGGTTACGGTTTTTTTCGGTTTCGGATAAAATTGTAAGTTGTTTAAGTAAAAGTATAGTTACTTTAATTTAAAGTCGTTTTTTAAAAATAATAATTGCGCAATAAATAGTTAATTATTATTAGGTACATTAATTACACAGAATTTATTGTTTATTGTTATGTATGGTTAATATTTGTAGATAAGTACAACAATTTATACTGTTTCTAAAATTGATATTTTTTTGGTTCGGTTAAGTTTTCGGTTAGAGAATAAATTTATTTTTCGTATTGGTTTTCGGGTTTCATATTTGAAGAAATAAAATATTGGTTTCGGTTTTCTGTTATAGTTTCATAAAAAATTAAATATCGGTGTGGTTTTCGGTTACGGTTTCGTTACGGTTCAGGACACTGATTTAAATTTACGTAAATTTGTTTACTAAAAAGTGACGTCACATAATCAGATGTGCGTTTTGGAGCGAAATTTGAAATCAAATCTTGAAATATTTAAAAACTAACATTTAAAACTACATTTTATGGAAAAAAATATTTTTTACATCTACATATATCTCTAATATTTTTTGTTAAACAATTAAAACTAAAAATTTGGTATTAACGATTTTAAAAATATTGTCTAAGACCTTAATAATCTTCTATTTATTTATTGTTAACTTTCTATAAATATCCTATTATTATAGAATATATTCATGTTCAAAGTGAACTGGCTATTATTATATCTCCTAAATTAAGCGTATTTTGGAACCATTTTTCTAAAATTATACTCTATTCGAGCCCTAGATTTAATTTTCTATGTAAATTTCTTAAAAAAATTCTCTAGGAAAGAGATTAAAAAGTTTTACTATATATTACATACCTAAATCCTGATGTAATGTTGTCCTTGCCAAATTCCTTGAAGAATTCTGCAGGACCTTCCAGGATAATAATACTCCAGAAGTGTTAAGACGTTTTGTCCTGTTACCTAAAAATTGTTAAGAATTGTGCAAATTTTATATTCATTTAAATCGAATTCTATATAATGCATTATTAAATAAAGCTATAAAATCGTTTTTTTATTATTCACGCAATGTTTAATTATTTTACCGGTTTCAGAACATTACTTATACAAAATTGGCTGGCAACTAAATAATAATATCTGTACGGTAATATTAGTATCATAATGAGTTGCCAAAATTGAATAAGACAATATAACAGCAAAGTTGGCACAAAAAAATAAGAGAATTTATTTTCCTTACTTATTGTTTTAGAAAAAATATATTTTTCTAAAAGTATCCTATGGATTGCGCGAGAAACATAGTTCTACAATCGGAGAAATAATTATATTCAGTGCACTGTGAACGTGTATATATTCTAAAATAATCCATATAAAAAAATTCGGTAAACTTTATAATGATCCCCTTTCATTTCCTGATATATATGGAATATAAGCATTTAAAAAATGACAGAATAAACATAAAAATACAACATTTTTTTATACGAATTCGAATATGAAGAAGTTTAACTTTGAGTTACTAATAAACATGTACTATTATTTTAAAATTTTAGAATATTATAAATACACATTCTTACAAAAGGAATATACAAACAGAAAGTTAAAAAAGTGTCATAGTACTTTTTATATAATAATAAAAACAACAACACAGTATTTCATTTATTATTCGTGATATCGCTTTTAAGAATGAGTATTTGATTAATATGCACATTTTTAAAATTATATTGTCACATTTTAGACGCTCCGGCCGTGTAAATTGTTAATAATTTTAAAACAGTTTCGTTTTCTTTTGATACTAAAAAAATATTCTTAGATTTGATGTTTTATATAACATATTTTAATTTCAAGTAAAACCGTTGAGTAGTTTCCCGAATTGACATAATTTATAATTATGTGAAATAAACAATTATTATAATAAAGTATACAATTGTAAATATACTGTCTAAAAGCATAAAGAATAGTATATGTAAAAATTAATTTTTTTGTACACATTGTTTAAGAGCAATATTTGGTTTAATAAGCTTGTAAGAAAAAAAGTTTTATAAAATGCTAAACATTTTGAATATTTATTTAATATTCTAAAAACTACATTCAATAACATAACTTTGTTTTTACACATGTTAAACAAAAATGTTCATGCATTAATGGTTTATTGTTATGTATGATTTTAAAAACCAAATGCCTAGGTACTGTAAAAGATATTGATATTTATTTCCGACTAATTATAATTATTTCTCCGATACTTGTACTTTTCCTTAAAATATACATTGGCTCACTTAAATTTTGAATAATCTTAATTCTACTGTTCAATATGGATTTAAAAAATATTTGAAGCAATAATTCTAGTGCTTGTTATACTTGTTAAAATACACAAAAATCATTCTACAGAGCTAAAATTAAGCACATTCACTATTAATTTACTTTAACGGAGAAGAATACGACATAGGAAAATATATTGGCCGAATTGAGAAATTATGTAAAATATATAACTATGTTATATGTGGTAGCCCGAAAATAATTATAATTTTAGAAATTTATGGTTATTAAAAATATTAAAATAATTTGAAAATTGTAATAAGTTTCGACCCCCTTTGGAAAAAAATCCTGCCTACGCCCATGCATACCAAGCCTTAGATGTAAAATACTAGCTCTACAAGCTCCGATTTCAAACCGGCATTTGCGGCGATTATGATATTGATAGCAATCCTAGTTATATTAATAGCAATTATTGAGAAAATAATAAAAGAAAACAAAAGAATACTTACAAAGAACAAAGGAAGAGGAAAACAGTGGGTGAACGCTAGCGTTCAAGACGCGCGTCCACCCACAACTAGAATGACTAAACCGCGAGAGGAGCATATATAGGTTATCCCCTCTCCAGAACATTACGTCACACAGGAAGGTATTGACGATGGAAAATAACTAAAATGAGTTGCGGGAATCCCCGCCCTATATTTCAAAAGGGTTTTTCGGAGAAACAAAACACAACCTTACAATCAAACCGTTATATTTATAATATATAACATAATACATTAATAGTAACGATAATAATAATAATAATAACAATCCTAAGGAAATCCTCATACAATGGGCTATATGACCATTGTCGAATTGAAGGAAAAAAGTATAAAAACTAAAAATGAACCATTTTGACTACCCATAATAACTACAAGAATTATATATTATATTATAATTTCACTGAAATTAGCATTATAAATTGAAATTTATGTAACGGCGCCATATCTCTGACGTCACGTAGGAGAATGAGAGAGTATTTTACCAACGACAAAATATAACTAGACAAAACTTCTCTTGGTTTGTATGTTTTCGGTAAGCCAGAAAGAGAAACCTAAAGATAGGTATAAAATGAAAGTATTGTTCGAGCATTGCTCACTAGAGGCGCCCGTGCTTTTATGATTAACATTAGAATTGGTAGTTTTAAATTTATGTGTTTCAAATATAATCAAATTTAACGCGTCATTGACAAAACATAAACCTAAATAATGATAAATAACAAAAAATAATGACACCTACAGTGACGTCTCTAGCGAGCAATGCTCGAATAATACTTTCATTTTATATCTATCTCTAGGTTTCTCTTTCTGGCTTTACCGCAAACAAAACATTCAATACGGAAGGATAGGGAATATTTTGTCTAGTTATATTTAGTCGTTGTATTTTACAATGCTAAAACTGGGAATTTAATGAACCTATTTTTTTACTTAATGATATCGAATAAATGTTGTTAAAGATAAATTAGTTACAATTATTTATGAAACAATGTATAAGATATCAATACAGGCAATTCATAAAATAAAATAAAAATATTTTGATATTACACAACAGATTCTTTTGGTGCAAATTTGGTTAACATTGTAATGTCTGTAATCATCTGTCAAAATTGACAATGTCCTATGATTTTTGAAGGCTGTTTAATGTTTACGTAGATTTAAAAATGGAACCTGGGTAACCTGCCAAATGTACATTATTCTACGATATGATTTTTGCCAAATGAATTGAAATTCTCGTCTTCTACGTGACTTCACATTTCCCCTTCTCTAAAACTTTATTATTGTTTATCCGGAATTATCAATAATTAAACGATTTAATGAAAATACGGGTATTTTTTTTGTACAGAACCATAAAATGTACCGTAATTAAAAAAAAACTTTTTATTTTACCAAAATATTCTAGGTTCTCATTTAAAAAGTAAAGCGTATAAATCAGATCATAATTTTATTTCTACGTATCCCTATATTTGATCAAATAGTAGATATAATATTAAGTAATAAAAATTTTATATAAAGTAAATTTTTCTATTCTTTATATTAACAAAATCCTAAAAAAAACTATATTTATAGATACTTATTTCATTTGAAACTGTGGTATATTTCCAAAAAATACACCTTTTTGAGGTGCAACTTTGAGGGTACTAGAATAAATAATTAAATTCTATTCGAAAATTTGAGATTAGCGCATCGAGATGTATATAATTTTTTAAATTTGATGGTTTTTCGGACTAAAAAGATTTTTTTTTATATTTTGCGTTAACAATGGGGTATTCCAAGCCTACGGCTTTTAAAGAAATTCTTATTGGATATCATTGTTTACCATATATAAGTAATATTAAAGTGAATATAATCATTATTTTTCTGATTTTTAATACCATAATATCAAAATGAAATTGTAATGCATTTGAATCGAGTACGTAAAATTCAGTATCAGCCTTGTTGAGACGAAGAAGGCACTCGCGTCAGCCTATTGGCTCTTGTTCGAACGCGCCACGCCTCTGACTCAGACCTACGAATGATGTTCTCAGCTGATTCTCAGTGCCTGTGACGTCACACGCACGGCCGATTTTCTAGGGTGTAATTTATTGAAACTTTAAAAATTTATTTCTGGCGTGTTTGAAACCTTTCGGTGAAAAGAAAAAATACGGGTCTAATATTTTTATGCATAGAATAACATATTAAAAAATGAAAAAAACTTGGAATACCCCATTGCCCTATTGTTCTATTGTTATATCGAAAACAGTTTAATAATATAAGATATTGCTAAACTGTTTTTGGCATTTTTGTTATTGTAAATTTGATACTTCTAACAACTGCAATCCACATTAAAAGTCAAATTGATAACCTCAAATATTTTAAATGTTTTTTAATAAAATTTATCAGAGTATGAAAACCAAATAAACAATACTAATTTAAAACGACATTAAAATATCATAACTCATTATGTATAGATTTATTAGTATATTATGCAACGAGTTTATAATGATAGCTATTAATACACGAGCATGAATTAATATTAATAGTCATTATACATGAGTTGCATGCACTATTTTTTCTACGACTATTCATAATTAAAATAAACAAAATAAATTATTAGTCACCGTTGTTGCTTTTTCCACAATATGTGTTGCCGATATTTCCATTTCCATATCACTATCACTATTATTGAACATTATTACTTGTAGCTTATAAACCGCATTTTATCCATTTTATCTCAAAATTAGTTTTTGAGGTTAAATTTTCAGAGCTGTCAAACAATCAACAAAAAGAAAACTCACAAACGTATGCAGTGTTGTCAGCTATCTAAATCAGTTCTAACCAACAATGTAATATCTAAAAAATATATTCACATCAATTGACACAAAAAAACACCACTGTTTGTTGTCTATTTACTATTTATTATATTTTTTTACTATATTTTTATATTTAATTTTTTTACTGTCTGTTAAAACACATTTCTAGAAAAGTTTGAAAACTATCACATTAACACCAGGTTAGCAATACTGGTGAGAATCTGTGTCTTGATGATAAGATTAATAATTAATAAATTTATATTTTATATATATACATATATACAGGATGGAAATGAACTTAATGTTATAAATGTAAGGGTAAGTGGTATGACATGTCTAGATTAAGAAAGGGAAAGATTTTTTTAAAAATTCAAAAAACGAAAATTCGACTTTTCTTAAGTAAACTTTTTTTACTGCTGTTTTAATTCATATTTCGTAAAAAAAAACATGTTTATCAAAAATATATTCAAAATTAGTTGTATAAGATATTATTCTTAATAATTAAATTAATAGTATTTTTAACGAAAATTATGTTTTTATTTATAGAAGAATGCAAATGCGTTGATAGTAGTCCAGAAGTACAAAAAAATGTTAGCTTAAGAAAAATAGTTATTTATGGTACTAGTGTGTTACATTACAGATAAGTCATGTGGGAAAAGTTTAGCTCACGAGGCCGTTAGGCCGAGTGTGGTATTTTTTCAAGTGACTTAGGTAATTAACACACGTGTGCCATACAACATTTTATCCAACACATTTTAATCATTGATATAAAATACATATAAGATTTTTGACAGCTGGAATTTCGAAATGACATTTAGGAACAAAATTGTGTAGGGAAGGTTTTATAACGTAATTACTATGATACGAACCAAAAAACAGTGAGCTAATATATTTAGCTCACTAGTGACTTATGACCTACTTTATTTATCTAAAAACAGCATACTTATATCGTTATAATTACACGGTGTTGGATAAATACTTTTATCTACAACTATTGAAATATCTGTACATTATACGTGTGATACTACATATAATATACTACTCATATTACACAAGTGTAATATGAAATGTCATGATACACGCTACACTTTTCTGTAATAAATAGGGCATATAATTTAACACATAATATTTTATTAAACTGTTAATTTATTAATAACACATTTTTATTATAAATATCAATATATATGCTTATAAAAGTATAATAAATACAATTTGAAAAGTTATTTTGACATTTAAGGCTACTGTGGCGCCATCTGTTGAGCTATATATGAACTACTCACACCTAACTCGCTGCCGCTCGTATTTTTAATTACATCCTCGTGTAATATAGCCTACATATTATGCTTGTTAAATAATATACTATTAAATATGCGAATTTTTTAAAAATTCTTTCGCTTTCGTAATCTACACATGTCATGCTACTCTCCGAGTCTCCCTTAAATTTATGACATTAAATTTATTTCCAATCTGTATAAGTTGGTTCCGAGACGATTCGCCTTTAGTCCGGCTTATGGTTCAACTATGTTGAATTTACAATGAAAATTTAAAATTTAGGATTTGATAGAAATTAGTGTTTTGGAATAATTAATGTAAAAATCGGCAGTTGTGAAGCCCTGTTTCAGTTGGAAATATAGTACCACAGTAGTCCCTACAAAATATCAACATTCTTCGATTTAGTTTTAAATTATACGAGATACTTACGTGTGTACGTACATGTCACGCCGAAACTACTCAAACTGGACTTTTATCTTTCAAACAAAAAGTTAAATTTCGACCGTAAATCAGCCAACAAATTTAATAATGCTCCAAGGTCGTAGAACTGAATAGGGTAACAACAAAGGTACCGACACGGAGTGTCGCTTCAGTATAAAACTATTCTGTGCTCAGGGATAATACTTCGTACAAGGAAGTAAGAAAGAAACTATCATAAACTGAAACAAAATCATAGTAAACATTTTAAAACTGGAATTAGGAAATAGACAATTTTATTCCATTTTTTTTCTACTTATAATCAACAAGATATTAATTTACAAAAATCGTAAATTTTAAAATATAATCTTTAGTCCATAAGAACGATGAGTTCATCTTATATGAAATGTGTTTACGCAGTACTTGTATAAATAGATTTCTTTAAAACATTTTAAAGCACTCAGCTCAGACCTGAGTTATTACTAATAAAAGATGGCAAAAGAAAATAAGTCATTATATAGCCATTATTGTACAACTTATAGGTTATCTTAATGTAAATAAAAACCTATAGTGTACAAAATTTTAAATAGTAATAATATTTTTTTAATAAATTAAAAGTGTTATCGGTACATAAAAATCTTGTGTATCACAAGCACAGAAACTCTTTTGCGAGATTAGTTTTGTTTTTGGACTAGTGATACAAATAACTATTTTAAAATACTCAACTGAAACGTGAGTTATCACCAATGAAGTATCTCAAAAGGAAATGAGTCACTAGATAATTATTATCTTAAAATTCTAGCGTTACTTTTACATAATGCTTAACATTAAAATATAGAACTGCATACTGCATATTGATTATTGTACCACAGGTCAATATACTTTTAATGTCAGGATATTGAAATATGCAATTGATAATAAGAGTGGCGTAGCTAGACTACTTTTTGGAGACGCTCAACGGTCTGCAAAATTCCGTTGAACGCCTGCAAAAATTAAAAAATTAGTAAAGAATGGTATATTATTATACAAGTTTTATAAAACAGTACATTGTTCGATGAGTTGTTTGGGACTCGTTGAGCGCAGCGAGGAGTGCTCTAAAAACACAAATAAAATAATACGTCATATAAACTTATTTAATAAAAATTTAAAAATTTTCAATTAAAAAAATAACAGATTGTAATCTAGGGATATATAATTGTGAAATATGGTAACTCTATTGAATGAAGTTGGGCACATTTATCTGTCAAAATTCATTTAAAATATTACGAAAATATAAATAATATATAATATCTCTAACATCACCTGAATATCAAAACGAAGCTTTACACACAGTAAAAGAATTATTAAAATCAAACAACTACCCCCAAAAAACAATAAATAAAATTATAAATTATAACCTAACTTCATCAAACCGCAATGACAACAACAACCTTGACTTAATATTTTACTTGATGCTTAATACTTAATATATAATTATAAAATTGTAAACAATTCATCACCAGATGTTGTGCTTTAATTTCAGTTATAATGCTAGGAATGGTGTATATATATACAGGTAATTTTCCATTTCTTTCATTGCTATCTATGGTTTTACTCATTACAGTTAGTTACTGCCTCTTGCCTTATCAGATCATAGTCAGATTTCTCCTTTTAATTTAATACAAAATTTTGCAATTGGCAATTGGGTGGGCACCCTATGTTTTCTTCCCGAAATTACCGAAATAACCTAATATACATACTGACCATAATTTTTGCCGGAAAACCCAAAACTAGGAGAAAGTAGGATAAAATATGAAGTCCTCTGAGGATGTCCGAGAACGTCTTGAAAAAGAGGACATGTCTTCGAAAACGAGGACGTCTGATCACCCTAGATTAGAGTGACGTACCATGTATTTATGATACTTACTCTATAGATTTTATTTCTCCGTGGGTACAGGCTATCTCATTTACTCTAAATGTTTATTTTTCTCTCTGTGCGATACCACTGCTACTGCTATAGTGCCACGAATACTTGGTTAAGCTGTACGCTTGATAATTTGCAACATGGAACTCAAGCGTATATAACTGGTTGCCTGTTTTAACTTTTTAACAACCGATCATAATTTCTGCTCGTGTTTTCTTCCCAAAATTACCGAAATAACCTAATATGCATACTCAACGTAATTTCTGCCGTAAAACCTAGAATTAGGACAAAATATAAAATCCTCCGAGGACGCCTTAAAAAGGAGACATGTCCTCGGAAACGAGGACGTCTGGTTATCCTTTCCTAACTCTGGAACATAAGGCCCGTGCCTACATTGTTACGCCACTGTGCTGAGAAGAACCGTGTCTATGGCAGGGAAATAAGGGCACCTGCCCAGGGCGCAAACTCAGAGCAGCGCAAATTCAGACTATCTTCAATATCTCGAATATTATTAAGTTTAGAAGGTAAAACTTATGAAACTTTTTTAAAGCAAAAATTATTTCGTACTAAATAGTATAAAAATATACAGGGCGTACCATTTAAAAAACAATCAAAAATAGGTATACCTATCTTACTAAAAACACTAACAATTTTTTTTGAAAGATTTTTTTTGTATCTCTTATAACTTCCGAGAAAAATCGCGTTCCCTGCTATACGATCACATTAACGATAGAAAAAAATTTCTATTTTGCGTAAATTCCATAATCAACAGAATTGTTTTATGAAACATTTATTTCAGAAAAATTTCAGAAGTTGTAGTGAAAATGAGAGGAATACATTAAACGCATATTACTAGTAAAGCAAAAACAAACGAATGTATAGAGAATGTATCTTCGCATTTTGGATGTGTAAAATTACAAACAAAAATTCTGATAGCGATATATATTTTTAAATGAAACATTGTGTATTTATTTGGAAACCGTTTCCTTATTATCATTTGTATGTTTTTACGTTGTCGTGACTACTTATTTATATTTAATAATTAGTTAAAAAAAAACACTTTTCTTGATTTTCTACAAAATTTAATTTAAACGTAAACGTTACAATTCATGTCTGATGATGACTGTAAAGTCAAAACATTTGTAACGTTTACGTTTAAATTAAATTTTGTGGAAAATCAAGAAAAGTGTTCATTTTTTTAACTAATTATTTGATATCATGTTCCATCAAGAATCGACTACACATACTCTCTCAATTATTATTTATATTTAGTTTTGTTATTTACCTGACAAAGGCAGCACTGAGCTGTCGAAACGTTTTAAATTAATAAAAATTTTACAGAACTTAAACCCAAATATTGTCTAATGTGTGCTACATGGCAGTAAAATTGTTTTCTGGTCCTCCAGAAGTATCCAGGCTCGACTGCGCCTCGGCCGTATACATATCCTTCGAACCAGAAAAGAACAACTTTCCTACCTAGCAGCACAAATACCTTTTCATTTCCCGCTCACTTCATTCCAATTATTACTAGTTAATTTTTAAAATCCGAAATGTGATGTGTTTATCAACTAATACCAAGTAACTTGAAATTATATGATATCAAATCAAGTAGCTAAGGTACAAAATCAAATCAAATCAAGTAACCCGTTAATTTAAAAAGCTTAATCTTCAAATAAGTCAAGTAATGTATAAAAAGATCAAAGTACATGATTCGATGAAACTCTAATTGAGTATATGAGTTAAAAAAATATAACATTTTATTTTAAGAAAATAATATTTCAACAACAATATTATAGTCACACAAAAATAATAAAGGTACAAAAAATAATAAAAAATTCTATTATTCAACATTGAATTAATTTTACATTATATTCATATAATAAAATATAAAATACAATAAGTCTTTATTGTCAATTTTTTTTACAACGTAATATTTTTGTCTATTAACAAACGCAAATGATCCATTGATATTTTTTATTTAAAATTTTTAATATATAAATCAGCTGAATATCACTACGAACATTATCTACATACAATCTCAATTTGTGAGTAACAGATTTACTAAATCAAAATGAAATACGTTTTTGCATTCGTTGTTGTGTTGGCCGTTGTCATCGCCATTACTAGTGTGGTAAGCAATAATTTTCATTTTAAAATTAATATTTACTTCTATATACAGCGTGTAACAGAAATAAATACATTAAATTTAACCAGTGTATATCGGTCCCTGCCCATCAAAATGCAAAAATAAAATAATTTAGTAAAATATTTTTAATTATGAAAACTATTGTAACTTTTTTTCGAGCAAACCCATTTCTACTATTTCCAAAAAAAAAAACATATTCGGTTGTAAAGTGTATAAAGATTGACCGTAGAGATTTTTATTTCTCTTTTCAAGAGCCTAAAGGCCTCGCCAATCAATTATTTCTACCAGAAGTAAAAACCTTTTTTTTTCACTACTAGCCTAGACACCTATTATGAACCTTTATTTGACGTAGTAATTGTTTTTCATTACCTCTTACTTGGTAATCATGGTCACTCAAGCCTCCAAATTCAAATATTATTTGTATCATTTAACTCAAGAAAAGTGTAAAGTATAGGTTCACAATTTAAATATGTCATCAAAATTAAATAAATAAATAAAAGAAAAAACAAATTTAAAATCAAAAGTGAGGCTGACAATATAAAAACAAAGACAGTCTACTTTATTTTTGTGAAACAAATTAGTGTTCATATCAAAATGTTTGTTATTGTCCATATATTTTTTTTAGTTGAATTGAGATTAAATGCTAGAAGTGAAAAAAATAATATATATACCACGGTAGAGAGGACCATTTTTGACTAGGACCTTTTGGCCACAGTATAATAACTATTACTTATGTTTTTTTTTTTAATAAATTATAAAATAGGAATGTTTTTCCTAAATTTCCCGCACGCTAATCTGGGGGAGACGTATCATTATTGACCAAGCGCCAAGTCACAGTATAATAAGTATTACATTCGCTTAATAATAATAAAAGAAAATAGTGGATTATTTAATTTAAAAAAAAATAGTGCATTTAATTAACAATGCAACAACTGCTGTCAAGTTGACATATTGACAGCACGTATTAGTATTGAAGCACATAACCTCAAAAAGTGTGCGTACACAAAAAATAAAAATTTTTGTCCAAAAATAATAACAAATTATTGATTTTATGACTTTCAGACAAAAATACTGTACAAACCTCTGCTGTGAACTTTTTCCCGGATTCGTTCTATTATTATTAAATATTCATCCGGGAAAATGGCGTTTCCACACTTGAGATGTAAATAATCTTGTCAATAACTTAAAATGCTTTAAATAACTTTGTCCAAGAATATTTCTTAAAGTTTTTTTACTTGATTAAGAATGTAGAAAGATCTTTCACCAGTTGCATTAAATATCGGTAATGTTAAAAAGCTCTAATACGAAATTAACTATTTCATGTTTCAATTTTTGCGCGACGAAATGAGTAGACCTTAGCGGCAGACTAAATCTGCCACGAAGGATTTAAGTCATTGTTCAAATGACTATCACCAGAAAAAACCGTTTTACCTCGTTGTACTGTAATAGTTATTTATGTATTAAGGGCGTAATCGCAAGATTATTGCACGATGGCTATAATCATGCTTATGCCCGTGATATTTACGTTTTATTTCATTTTGGTACTTGAAATCTGTAGGTATATATTCCATACTATGGCTGATGGCTGTGGTTTCTTTATAGATAGTTGGCATTGTTAGATTGATTGTTTTTAAACGAATTTAATACAATCAAAGTGTCACCGTCACTGTCTAATATATATGGAACGTCATTTACTGATTATTCTGGCGAAATATTAATGGAATTTCAGGCTGTACAGATCAAGTTGGTTTCTAAAAATTGTTTAGCAACTTTATACGCCCTCGTGCGCTAAAAGTCAAATTACGCCCGCATTTCAGGGCGTATAAAAAAGTTTTTGATTCCAAAATGAAATAATATTTATTTACGATACTAGTGTGTGAAGAAGTATTTTTATGCATGAGTTACGGTGTTTAAGGCACCAGCGAAAGCGACTGTCTTGATCGTAATGAGTGCATAAAAGTCCTTCACACATGAGTGTCATACAATATTTTATCTACGCACCAATTAGAAAAAATAAATAGAAAAGTACAAATGTAAGCAGGCAGCAAATTTGAGGTTATATTATTTGCTATATGAGCTATTTCTGGGAGGTGAACAAATTTCTTCTACATCCAACATAAAATCAATTCAGTCTAAAATAACGAAACCTAAATGATAAAATATCCTTAAATCTACAATAAAGTATGTAATTCATTTTTTTACCGATAATTGAAAAAATATCCAACGCACACAGAGCAACACAGGCAAACAATATACTGGGTTGCATTCAGTATTCCCTCAGTGCTGAGAACGACACAATATTACCAATTTTAAAAATAAAAGTATCGTACAAATTTCTCACATTTAAAATATATTGTACAAAATCTAAATGTACGATAATTTGAAGTATATTTTTCTACGATACTATACCGTTGGTTATACTAACGGGTGTTGTACATGACTGTTGTGTCAAAACATATTTTTCATTTGTTCAAAGAAATCGTTTAATAATGAAAGTACCATTTAATTTACATTGTTCTTTTACACACGATTTGGTTTGTTTTACACACGATTTCATTAATTACACGCATCACTCATCACATACAATAACTTGCATATTAATGAGTTCATTATAGTGTGATAGTAGATAAAATATTATAATAATAAAATATGTGTTTCATTTCAACTAAATGAATTTATAATTTCAGGACGGAAAAAAGGACCGCACTGAACATGGTTCTGGAAAGAATAACACCCACGCTCACGGTGGAAAAGGAGGTAAAAACATTTTTATCGCCATATATTTTGCAACAATAGTTCCTTAGCCCACTATAATCTTTGTTATTAATTTAATATTTGCAATTATTTTGAAAAACTTTATTCTTTGCAAATCATATACATAAATATCGATATATTACAATCAATTATTTGATTAGTCATTTATTTATTTTTACATATACTATACACTATTTTTTCTATAAACACCGTTACAAGTAAATTTCAATTAATTAAAATTTATAGTAACCATTGTTAAATTAACAGTTAAAAACGAGTGTAAAATAATAAAATTATTGTAAGTAAATATTTACATTAATTTAATAAAAAAATAAATATTAAGCAACAATTCACGAACTTGTAAAGTTATCAGATTTTTATTATTTAAACCATAAAGTTAAAAGAAGCAGTATTAGATCGCCTACAAATTTTATTTCAAGGATGTGATCATATATTTAGGTTGTTGTATTTAATTTATCATGTTGCATTAATTATTTAATTACTCGATATATAAGTGAAGTCATGCAAGACAATATTGCTAATAAAATTTCATTACATAGAACTGGGGCTATAAAAAATATATTTTTGTTTCAATTATTTTCATTTATTAAAAAGAAATAAAATTTATTTATGACCGGTTGCTCCAATATTGCTTAAATTTTAAGTTTTCTACCACATCGAAATAAAAATCAATTGCTGTAAAAATTTCAATTAGCATTTTTTGGTGAACTGTTAAACTTAGGGCATGTAACCAAAAAAAAATACTGGTTAACGGTAAACCCTTATAGAGAACGTTATAATAATAAAGGTTTTAGTTCGAAACCCGGTTTTTAAAAATTGGAAACCGGTTTAAACCGGTTAATATATCAGTTAAAAAAATAATTCAAATTAATAAAAAAAAAAGTAATTATAAAAATTTTATTAAAAAAAAATTACAGAATAATTAATTTAAAAAATAATAAAATATTACCATCTGAGATAAATATAACAATTAAAAAAAAGCAATTTAACTAATGAACATTCACAAAAATTCCCGTAATATCTTCAGAAAAACGCAGATCACTTTTCAATTTTAAACTTGCTTGTGTTGTCAAAAGCAGTATTTATTTGGGACTTTTTAAGTATAACCTTAACGACCAAAGAAACTACCTACATTTATGACTCTCGAATAAAATGTTAATTGTAAAAACTGTCATGATTCATTTTCAAATACAAATAGAAAACACAGATATAAAAAAAATATTACAATTTTTTCTTGCTAAATGATATTAAAATAAAGGTTAATGTTCGCTAAAACCGGTTTTTTTGTTAACGGTTACCGGTATTTTCGGCTTGAAAATTATCGGTTAAAATTACGATTAAAGTTCGCAATTTTCGTTGAAAATATCGGTTACCGGTTTTTATTAACCGGTTTTTTAACCGGTTACATGCCCTGATTAAAATTTAAGCCTTGTTGATGCAACTAGTGATTTTCTGAGACGAGACGAGACGAGATTTTTCTTTTTCTCGTATTGTCTTATTTTAAATGTAAAATATTTTATCAAGTCTCGTTTATTTCTCGTCTTGAGTATTATTATCTTGTCTTGGTCTCGAATCTTGCCGTGATTTCTCGAGTTTTCAAAGTCGCCATATGTGCATAGTGTTTCCATACTAATGGAAATTTTCCTAAATCTAGGGAAATTGAACAATCTTTTGGTAAATTAGGAAGAAAATATATATATTTAGGGAAATGTACATAATTATCTACTCCATCTAAATATTAGTTTCTGATTTTGTTTTATTGGTACACTGTTAATATTGTTCGATGGCGTATGGAATTTTTAGATTATCAATGTAAATCTGTCAGTTGTTGATGTTTTTTAGTAACTTAATTCTTAGATTATCTAGTTTTATAGTGACATTTAGGACGATATTGCAGGTTTCTATTGTATACACCTTATTTCTTACTCGTTGATTTTACATATGGATAATTATTTATTTCTCTTCAACGCTGCAGAATGTGGTCTGGTTTCAGCAGACCTAGAATTAGAGCGAACACTTTTGAATGCTCTAATTCTTGACACACTGAAACCAGAGCTCAATACAAAAACGCTAAATCTGCTCTGGTTTTAGCAGGCCAAAAATTATATTACATGCTGAGGCTGTGCTGTTGTCTGTTGCTAATTGAATAATATTGACAGTTTGGTGGATTAATATTATTCAATCGTTATGTCAAATTTAAATTTTACCTGGTAAAAGAGTAAAAACCAAATTACTCTTAAGTAAGTTTTTCTACATAAAGCCAAAGTTACACCAGTTTGGTATTTAATTTTAAGCTCAAAAATATGTTATTTTTTCTCTTTTCAATCATATTAATATTGTTACTATTTGATTTAGTTTTACAAAGAAATTATGACAACTAACTTTTTGTACGACAAAAATTCGTTTTTTGCATGAGAAATAGCATTATCTCTAAATAAACAAAAACAAGTGATTATTTTACAACTATAATATAACTAGTATAATTATATGAACATTATAACCAACTTAAACATAAACTGAGTTAAATTTACACAAAGTGAGATGCGATATAATTTCGTAACTTTTTACATTTATAATTTACCAATTGTTCAAAATGTCGCCCATTAACTTTTTTTTTTATTCGAATTATCGTATTATTAGTAACCTTTGACAAATTATTTGTCATAATTTCTTTTTAAAACTAAATCAATGTAGTACAAAATTAATATCGTCGAATAGAAAAAAAATACATTTTTATTCTAAAATCAAATATGGCTTCCATTTAAAAAATCATATGTGTGATCATATCTCAAAATTGTACTCCTGAGAAAAAAATTTGCGTACATCACTGACTAGACAATAAAAGTATTTAACTTTTTTATTTGAAACATTTTCTCGAATTTTCAACTGTTTAGGAATTATGAAAGAAGATATGGACCCAAATCAGTTTTTCGAAATTTTTTTATTACATATAGGGAATTTTGAGGTAACAAGAACAGGGTTAAAATCGCCTCCCAGATGCGCACAATAACTTAGTTATAGTTTCCAAGATCCCAAATGGTGGCCGATGAAATCTGGACAGTGTATAGAAACATTGGCAGCTATAAAAATAAAAAAATTTTGATTCATTTTCTTTATGAATTGTAATAATAAAGTTATTACATTTGTCGCTTGCTTGCGCCTCGTTTTGTAATTTTCGCATTCTGAAATAACTACCTTTGTTTTCTCCCTTCGCTGTCGTGATCTAAGAAAGAGTAATTTTTGACGACCCAAGTTATCGTTACTTCGCAGGAATTATGTAAATTTTACTGATTAAATTTATAGTTCCAGTTATATTTGCTAAATGTCATTTTTGACACTCGTTTATATATTACGCAACAAATACTCATGAAGTATACTGATAAATTCATGGCTCTCTTTATATCAAATGATTGTTTTACGAATAACAACCTTAGATCATATATTATTAGATAATAGATACAGACTTGCCTATATTGTATGTGTTAAATTTTTGGCCAAACATATAAGAATGAAATATACTATTTCAATCTCTTTGTAGAGACGAAAGTATGATTTATAAACGTGAAATTTAAAACGCATCATGACTTAATAACTGACATTGTACCCAATTATCAACATACTTTGAACATACTTTGGAAGAATTATGAATTACTAAACGAGTTAGGTTTAAAGTTTCAACCTAACGTACTTTATAATAATTAAAACACTAGTCCTTTTCTTCACAGAGTTTATTTTACAAGATGTACATTTCGACTACTCTGTAGTCATCTTCAATTGTACAATACACAAATTGTTGAAATAGATTTGTGTATTTGTTTAACTCACTTGGCCAAGTAGTCATGTTCACTTGTTATTAATTTCCTTCACGGTAACGGGTAACTCTACTAATAACTAACGTACTTTTCTGAAGTAATTTTTCAGAAAGCTAAAAGGAAAAATATGTAACTTCAAAAACTGTTTTATTATTTTTTTCCCTAAAAAACTACCTATTGATTCAGTACAAATATTGGTAATGCTATATTTATATCGTATTTACCATATCTCTCGCGTACTCAAGCTGATGTGGAGAGTGCACCACATGCGCCATTGTTTAAGGGTAATAAACGAATTGTTAATTTTGTAGGATCTCATCGTCAAACTAGAGAAGCCCCCGAAGAACATGGCCAAGGGGGGCAACACGGCAAGGGGGGGCAACATTCCCATGGGCCCCACACTAACAACACCCATGCCCTTAACAACCCTGGGGCAGCTCATCGTCCCCAACAACAATAAACAACACGAATGTAAAACATGTTGCAATTTAGTAATCGAATAAATATATAAAATTATTCACGTTTTCAATTTATTTTTATTTTACAATTAAGACACGAAATAGAGTAGTTTCTATTGTTAAAATATAACGTTTTAGCAATAAAAGTGTAACCAATAAAAATAAAATTTGTTCCAGTAATTATAAATATTTAAAAAACTAAATTTTATTAGAAAATATGAC
The DNA here is from genome assembly GCA_035578165.1 of Stenolophus ochropezus. NCBI lineage: Eukaryota > Metazoa > Arthropoda > Insecta > Coleoptera > Carabidae > Stenolophus > Stenolophus ochropezus. Next base: position 44,882,508 of record JAQOWZ010000002.1, on the reverse strand, counting down.
GATAACTAATTTTTTATTAGATATTTATTTTATTGTAGGCGCATAAAGAATGTTTAAGAAAAATAATGGGTGGTTGTAGGCGTTTATAAAGATATATATACTTTTGCAAGTAAAGTCTTTCCGTACAAACATGTGGTTCTACAACGTGCTCGTGTTCTTTGTTATACTCTCTGGAATAATTCCTGTAAGTATTACTTCAAATAATCAAATTCATCATGATTTCAAAGACTAAAATTTGAAAATATAATAAAATATTTAATATAGACCGCATTTAGTTATCATTTTACAGTTGATTTATTGTATATATATTTTTTTTACTTATTAAAGGCCGTTTGACATTTTACATTATTTAGTACAACAACTTAAAAATGTATTGTGACATATAGCATAACGTTCAGAAAAAAATATCAGAAAAATGTACAAAATAATATAGAACTTGTCCTATATTTTAATTTGTTTCGGAACATGCGCAACATAGATGCGCATTGAGTTAAGTTGTCGCCTCACAGATGTGAGTTTTTGTTTAACGTTTAACTTCCTTTTCATATTTTTTGTTCAAGTTTGTAATAATTATTTATTTAAAAATGTCTTGGTCACTTAGTGAAGTTACATTTTTAATTAAAGAATGTCAGAAATACCTTTGTTTATATAAAATAAACTTGCTAGCTTAATGGTATTAAAGCAGATTTTATGTAAAATAAAAGAAAAAAAATACTCTAAATGCTCTCCATTTTGCTTTTCTTAACAATTTCAGACATTTATTTGGTTGTAATACTGTTTGTACTTTTTTTTCTTGAAATTTTAACTTTTTACAACATGAAATTTCACCTTATTGGAATATGGATTTGCCTGTAAAATCAATTGGTGTATCTCTGTTTTGGGAGTAAGTGAAAATAAAAAATCTTGGATGAAAAAGTTTCCGTGTGAAAAACTAAAATAGAGTGTTTTCGTTTTCATCATTTTTCACCGAATCGTTCCAAAGAAGGTACATGTGGGCAAACATTTCTTTACGTAACTTTTCCCGGAAAATCGAGTACTACTGTTACTAAGTAGTGGTATAATTTTTGAGATTGTATTATTCATTTTATAAGGTGCAGTTTTGAGAACAAAAATCTAGTGGATAAAAAGAGATAATTAAATTCTGTTTATAAATTTGAATTCAGCACATCGAAGTCTATTAATGTGAACTATTTTCGAAAACCAAATTATTGGTCCAAAAATGGAGTTTTTTTTTTGTTATTTTGGGTGTATAAAAATAATTTTAAGCTAAAAACCTAAAAGCTATATTTTTAAGGTTCCTTATAGGTCTCTTGTGCAAACTTTACCAAAAATTCAGAAAAAGGTGACTATATAACCTGAAATTTCATCACTTTAATTTGAAATATCACCTTTTAAACTTAAAATTTCAAATTTTTAAAACATGAAATTTCAACTTTCTAAAACTTGAAATTTCACCTTTTAAATCTGAAATTTTACCTATTTTCTTGAAACTTCAATTTTTAAAACTTGAAATTTCACCTTTTGAACTTGAAATTTTACCGTTTTTTCTTAAAATTTCAACTTTTTAAGTAATAATAATATTTCTTTAATAAATTAAAATGGACATCGACTCAAAAAATCTTGTGTATCACACTCCCAGAAATTCTTTTGCGAGATCTCGCATTTGTCAAAATAAATTCGCTCTCATAAAAGTTCAGTTTCTGCACTAGTGATACAAATAACTATTTGGTCATTGATTCTAATAAAATTTTATGGTCTTTATTATCTACAAAAGTTATTTGAAGCTTTTTTACCAAAAATAATTAGAGAAGCAGGAAATTAAGAAAATATAATTTTACATGTTAAATCCCTGTTCGGATTTTCGTCACCGCCCTGTATCCTATATATGCACTGACTTCTGGTTTCAAATTTTCAACGAAACTACATATTATCTCTTTTAGTTCTTGAGATATTTACCCTCAAAGCTGCCCTTAAAAAAGTGATTTTTTAATATAATCCAAATATTGGTATAGAATTAAATTAAGATTTTTTTTCCGCATATACGTTGTTTGGAAATATTGAGAGAAATGTGAGAAAATTGAAAAAAAAAAACTAAATTTCAATTTTCCGTTCGGGATTTTTTTTCTCCAAAAATTTTTAATTTCTGGAATTAAGTCTGGGTTGTTGTAATTTTACAACGAATTCAGGTGGATTGGGCTTTTGTATAAAGCCCAGGTTTTTCTCAACTCTTACTGTAAATAAATATCGATGTACTACGTATACTTATTTTATATTTAGAAACATAATTTAATGGGGTTCTTCATCATAACAGAAAATTACGGTTCTCGAGATCCTAACAGTTAGCCTCTTAAAACGGTCGCTTGTATTTGCAGTTTTCGTTTAATATTTTCGATTAGTTTATTTTTATTTCAATTCATATTTTTTTTGTATAGATTAATGTATAAAAGGGAAATGAAAGACACATTGAAAATAATAATAAAAAATAAAACATAATAACGGTCTTTATTTCATAAAGACCGTTATTATGTCAGTGGCAATCAAAAGCAGACTCAGACTTTAGATTCCTATTCTGTAAATTCATTTTTTGAAACATGTTTTCGTACTTATTGCAAACAATATACAAAGAATAATCAAACTGATACTTTTAGTTTTCTTTTTAATCATAAATTAATTAATTTTATCTAAAACAGTAATTTAAACATTAATACCAGCTTACTGAAGAATAATTGAGAGTAAATATCACCAAATGCTTTAAAATTTCATAAAAATATAAAAAAATGGTGGAGGAGCCCATTATATATTTTCGTTCGAACCATGAACAATAATACTTTTAATTTTTATTTTTAGAATACACTAAGTAGATGTCAACCACCTCAAAGTCAATATGCAAGATATCTTCGTAGATATCCAAACGATGCGTAAGTAAAAATGATCTCCACAAATGTTGTATAAATGACTTATTTAATACAATTTTATTGTAGGTATCTAAGAAGCATGTTTGCAATGAACGATCCAGTAAGTTACTATATTTTATATTAAAAGCAGTGGCGGCTGGTAATATTTTATAAGGCAGGGCAATTTAATAATAAAATCCAAGCATTTACAATCGCAGCACAGAATAGTTATATACAAAAGCGACAGTAAGAGAGAAAAAAAAATTAGAGAGAGATGGGGAATGCCAACAAATTTAAAGGGCTCATCGTTTAAAATCGGAAAGATTCGTCATATCTTTGTGACTCGAGTTTCTCTATTTATCAGTCATTAACGCGCCTAGTAAATTTTCAATAAGGGGATAATAAAAAAATATAAAACTGCGATTTGTAAGAAGCAATAACACTTTGATAAAAGTTAAGAAAAATAATTATGAAAAATAAATTATTATATGTATTTCATATACTCCAAAGGGGAAGAAGCTGTATCAGCTTTCCACGCTTTGTCGACGTCAATGTATATTTAAATTTAAAACTAAAAACAAACGAATATTTTTTTAATTACATATTTTGTTAAGAAAATGAGTAGGAAATTGCTTATATCTACGAGTTAGTAAAAAAAATGAATTTCAACTCGAGAAATTCTCTACTTGATTATTAAGAAAATTGTATGTAAGCCTCAAAATATTTTATGTTATGAAATATAATACCTAATATAAATATTAAATCTGATCAAAAAGAAAGATATAGAAAATTGTGCTTATTGATGAACTCGCATAATACAGGCATTTTGTTTTACAAAAATGTTTACAAAATATATGTACACATTAATTTGCTTTTATTAAATTGACAAATTTATAATTTTAGTACTTTTAAATTCCAAAAATTATTTTATTATTCAAACAAAAATTTAAATTTCGAGCGTAAATCAGCTAACAATGGTCCACAATGCCCCAAGGTCATAGAACAGACTAGGGTAAAATGAGTGTCGCTTCTGTATATAACCACAGAATAGGTTTATACAGAAGCGACAGTATGACAGAGAAACGAAAATTAGAGAGAGATGGAGAACGTGCACAAATTTAAAATGCTAATTGTTTAACATCGGAAAGTTTCCTCACATCTTAGAGAGAGATAGGGGAAGAGCATAAATTTAAAGGTCTACACAATGCTTCAAGGTCATAGAACTGAAAAAGAGAACATGAAAGGCACCGACACGGAGTGTCGCTTCTGTATAAAACTATTCTGTGATATAACTATACTTTGCTTACAGTGAGAAGAGTAAATTCGGTACTGTAAAATAATCTGGTCCTTTGCTATATCAGTTTATGTAGCAGGGTGTTCACAATATTTATCGTGATTATTCTGTATCTTTACGTATTTAGATATTACAATTAAAGAAATAAAATATTTCATAATTTATATTTTAGAACATCATTAGAATTACTAACAATTATGACCTCAGAAATGCAGCCTAACGAAATAAAAAAACAAAGCAATATCCTGTACTTTCATGTTTATTTTTTTTATTTTATGACAAATTTGTTATTTTACTGACATACATTTATAATGTCTTTCAAAATTTGATAAGTTGCCGCACCCCTATGATTTAAAGTAATAAATATAAATCCGTTATAGTACAAGCCGCCACTGATTAAAACAATACAAAATATATGATAATAGTTATTTGTGTATCAAGGTTCTAAAAGTGATCTTTTTTGGCCGAATCCGAAGTTTGAGGCCGAGGCAAAGCCGAGGCTACAAATCAGATGAGGCCAAAAAAGAACTTTTAGCCGAGGTGCACACAACATTTTTTAGGCGATTACAACAAGAAATTATGAATTTTCATTCAAAATCAATTTTTGACATCTGTCAAAATTTGCTTTACGGCCGCATGTACTTTACGGCCGCATTTACCTTACGGCCGCATTTACTTTACGGCCGCTATTTTTACTCGCAAATTCATTACTTTTTCATTAATATTTGTAAAGGAATAGTTAAAATTTTACTTACATTTGTTATTATATTCTAAAATAATTAATCACATTAATATGAACTATGTAAATCAATAATGAACAAACTAGCGGCCAAAAATTTTGACTTTGACAGATGTCAAATAAAAATTGATACTTTATGGTTGCCAGCAGATACGAAAAACAACAATTTATGTACCAGCCGCCTAAAAATTTTATTTATTGCAGCCAAATAGACCATCAAATATCATTCGCTATCCTGCGATACCCCACTACAGAATAGCCGCACAACCTGAGTTTGTTCCAGCTGCCTATGTAAATCAATACTATCCAATACAGGTAGTACAACAACATATCTTTTCAAAATATTCGTCTAACAACTTTTGTTTTAGTATCCCGGGATTCCGTTTATGCAACAAACAGAAGGTAATATACAATTATTACTTGTTTTTCTGTTACAACTGAAGGCACTACGCGAAACTTTCTCTAATTTATCTAAACCAATTCTATTTAGTGCCTCATATATTTATTCTAATGCCCGTTTGCACCGCGTACATTTAAACTTTAAGTTAAACTTAATAGTAAAATTCCCTTCACAGCGTTAAACTTATGTCGCTTATGGCTGATTGCTCCAATATTATTTAAATTTTAATTTTTTCTTAAATGGATACTATGAAATCGTAGTAAAATATTAAATGAACTTTTTAACATTGCTGTCAAAATTTCGATTAGAATTTTTTTTAAGTGTTTCTTGAAATGTATATCTTCTTGGTGCAACTGGGTACTACATTACATATTAATTTTGGAAGCAATAAATTAATATTGTATACCATCATAATCATTTATGTTCATAAGACAATTTAAAATCGTGTAAATGTCAGTGGCGTGCGGTGACATTTGATGATAGGGAAGCTGTTTCATAAAAATTGTAAACAAATACTGGAAAATACAAAATTAAACAATTAAACAATATATACTTTGACATGAAACAAAAATTTTATTGTGGAAATGTCGAACAGAACAATTTTTTTTTGTTGTATTATTATTATTTTAATTTCGATGTAGGTCAGGTATTTCACTTTTTATAATATTTCATTATTCATTATATGGTCTTTATCCAAAACTTCTTTTAAATCAATTTTCAATTTCACAGTTATATTCTCTGTCGCTAGCCATCATATAAGGGCTAAAATTAATACTTAAATTATGAAAACTTGGTCAAACTAAATTTTGTTGGTGCAAAATATTTTATGATTTACGAATTTATTTTTAAATACAGAATAATTATTTCCTGAAATAAACATAAAAATGTAAAATATTCTTTGCTAAATCAAAAAACAGTCCAAATAACTATGAATTACGAGTGACTATGAATAGAATCATTGGAAGAGCTGTGCGATATTTTATAGTGTAGCATACACGAGCTCAACTGTAAGTAGGTTCGTACCCCGAAAAACGTGAGAGAATGCGTATAAATCAGCGTTTCTTACAAGATTTATTAGTTTCATCAATAAGCTATCTTGCACACTGCTTCCATTTAGAGTAGGAAATTATGAATTTATATTCGAATATACAATATAATCCGTTGAGCTAGATATGTTCCTTAGAAATTTGAACTTTGATGATTTTTTTAAGTCTTCTAATATATGTATATGATTTGTAATAAAACATAAATTTCAAGTACAATAAAATATGAAAATAATTGCAAAATATGTGTTTCCAAAGCTTCCATGGACTGCACGCCACTGTTGAATATGCAGTTGAAATGTAAACAAAACTATTAATGATATTAATGTCCAAAAACAATAAAATTGTAAACTGTTTGGCAATAGTTAGGCAGAAATTGCCCGATCTAAACAAAAAATATCAAAAGCAACATATATATATATATATATATATATATATATATATATATATATATATATATGTATATATATATATATATATATATATATATATATATATATATATAAAATACCTTTGCTAAAACGGACCAGCAAGAGTTGAGGAGTTGATTGATATTTCTGTCTTGCCAAACCGTTTACAATTTTATTGTTTTCGGGTTTTTGTTTTAATATTTACACAAAAAAAAACTATTAGAACAATCTTCGTACTTTTATTTATTTTTTTATTATTTATTTATTTTTTACGTTTGATTTTCTTCTCTATCCACTGTATATATGTATGTGTCATATATTTCTTTAGTGAGTTTTTGATTCATGATTTCACGAAAATTCGTAATGGGAAAATTGTGAACAAAAAGTAGTATATTTTGTGAAAATCGCAGATTTCATCCATGTAAAAGATAGTAACATTTTATTTTGAGATGACTCCATTCAGAATAAAATTCTCTTTCGAGTAAACAAAAATATATATTATTATACAAGTTTTATAAGACGGTATATTCCATAAGTTGTTTGGGGCTTGACGAGAGCAGGGAAGAGTACTCCAAAACACGAGTAGAAGAATACGCAGTATAAAACGAGTATAATGTACTATTTTTTATACTTTACTTCAGTATAAAACGAGTATAATGTACTATTTTTTATACTTTACTTCACTTATTTAATAAAAATCTTAAAATATTCAATTTAAAAAATAACAGATTGTAATCTAGAGATATATAAATGTGAAATACGGTAACACTGCTGAAGGAACTTGGGCACATTTTTCTGTCAATATCCATTGAAAATATTATGAAAATATTTATAAATCTATACATTATGAGTTATAAATTTTAAAATCCTTTTAAATATATAAATAATATAAATTGCATTAAAAAACATTTAAAAATATTTGAGGTTATCAATTTGACATTTAAAGTGGGGTGCAGTTGTTAGAAGTATCTATTTTACAACAACAAAAATGCCAATAACAGTTTAACACTATCTTATATTTTTAAACTGTTTTCGATATAACATTTAGGCAATTGTTAACGCAAAATATAAAAAATATACTGTCTCATTTAAAATAACAAAATTAGAATCCACAGTTTGAGAACCACTGATTGGAAAATAATAATTTTATGCTAATTTAATAGTCTTGTAAATTATAAATTGTTTGCTGATTTCATCGACTACGTAAGAAGTTTTCGAGATAGCAATAATGTATCACTTAAAATGAACATTCTGTTTATAAATTGTAATAATTATAATACTATATTTGTTCTAGCTTCGTTACCACCAGCCGAAATTGACAGTAACTATTTCATGATGGAACTAGACTCATTTATTTTGGGTTTAAAAGAACATATTCTAAAACCTATACCTGACAAGATGAAACAGTTATTTCTATACAATCCTGATTTCCAGAAATATATCACTGTGTCGCTGAAACATTTAGGAATTCAAGATGATGATATTTCACCAAAAAATATTGAAATTATCCTTGATATTTTAAGTGATATACCAATAGGTGACATGGATGATGATGCGTTTATAAATGAGTTAAAACTTCTTATGAATTTGCAAGGGTCTCAACAAGATTTTGACTTAATATATCAGAAATTGTTCCACGGCAATAGTGCAAAAAGGATTGAAATTTTATTGGAGATGATGAACGGGAAAGAAGTTCCAGAGAATATCAAAAATTATTTGCTGTCATTGACCAATGGCGAATATATAATTGAACTTTTAAAATCTCCCGGCAAGAAGCAGTGTCTAGGGACTTCAGATACACGTTTACAATGCGTGAAAGTTACGTTACGTGTACCAAATGTTATTACCTCAGAGTTGAAAACGTTTATTCGAGGATTACTCAATAATTATTTACATCCAATTACTCCAGACCTTCAAAACTTTATTCTTACTAATCCAAATTTGCAAAGAACAATTGAAGATTTGTTTGAAAACGAAGAAAAATCGTCATCTATAATTACACCAAGTTTAATAGTAAATATTTTAAATTTCATGGCAAATTCGGAACATGAACTAGAAACAAATGTTCCGAAAGATTTAATTAGTTTTATAATCAGCTTAGAAGGATCTGAAGTTTTTATGACGCATATGTTTGAGTTTATTAAAGAACATAAAAAACAACTGTTAAGACCCCTATTTATTTATTTGCTTCAAAAAAGTAATAATAAAATGCCTAAATATGTTGAAAATTGGGTAGTGCAATCTGCTGCAGATCCAGAATTAACATTCATTATTGAACATCCAAATGAAAAGGTTCCATTAAATTCAAGTACAGTACCAATAATAGAGATCAAAGGTCCTGAACCAATTATTAAAGGAATTACCAATCTTTTACATCAGATTCAAAATGGTGAAGAAATTGCAAAAATACCCGACGACATATTGAGCTTTTTATTGTATAATAAACAAGATACTGAAAAGTTACTTGAATATATATTTAATAAAATATCAGAAAAGAATCCAGATGTAATAATGCCATTATTAAACGATGTAAAACAAATAAATAATGGCAAGATTCCCTCTAACTTAGAATCAATATTATTATTACTTGTAAATGATCATAACCTAGAGGTGTCCAATAAATTGTTTACATATACAATTGAAGAATTATTTGGAGATAATCGTACGGCAATACTCTCTTTACTAAATGACATAAAAAAAGCAAACAATGGCAAGCTGCAAGATATATTACTGTCACTTCTAGAAAATAATAAGCCAAATGTGTCACCTGATTTAATTATTTATATATTTGAACTAATATGCAGAGATGATCCTAATGCAGTTAATACATTGATAAAAAATATAGAACAAACAAACAATGGCAAGCTTCCGTCTAAATTTGAAAATATATTGCCGTTACTTGTAGCAAGTAATAATATAAATACGTCAACTGATGTAATTACATCTATATTTAATGTAATATCCAGAGATGATCCTAATGCAGTTTATATATTGTTGAAAAACATAGAACAAGCAAACGATGGTAAGCTTCCTTCTAATTTACAATCTATATTAACATTATTTGTAAAAAATAATAAGCCAGATTTGTCACCTAAAGTAATTACATTCATATTTGATGTAATATCCAGAGATGATCCTAATGCAGTTTTAACATTGTTGAAAGATATAGAACAAGCAAACAATGGCAAGTTTCCATCTAATTATCAAGATATATTGCCGTTACTTGTAGCAAGTAATAATATAAATATGTCAACTGATGTAATTGCATATATATTTAAAGTAATATCCAATGATGATTCTAATGCAGTTTTAACATTGTTGAAAAATATAGAACAAGCAAACAATGGCACGATTCCTTCTAAATTACAATCTACATTAACATCATTAGTAAAAAATAATAACCAATATTTGTCACCTGAAGTAATTACATTCATATTTGATGTAATATCCAGAGATGATCCTACTGCAGTTTTAACATTGTTGAAAAATATAGAACAAGCAAACAATGGCACGATTCCTTCTAAATTACAATCTACATTAACATCATTAGTAAAAAATAATAACCAATATTTGTCACCTGAAGTAATTACATTCATATTTGATGTAATATCCAGAGATGATCCTAATGCAGTTTTAACATTGTTGAAAGATATAGAACAAGCAAACAATGGCAAGTTTCCATCTAATTATCAAGATATATTGCCGTTACTTGTAGCAAGTAATAATATAAATAGGTCACCTGATGTAATTGCATATATATTTAAAGTAATATCCAATGATGATTCTAATGCAGTTTTAACATTGTTGAAAAATATAGAACAAGCAAACAATGGCACGATTCCTTCTAAATTACAATCTACATTAACATCATTAGTAAAAAATAATAACCAATATTTGTCACCTGAAGTAATTACATTCATATTTGATGTAATATCCAGAGATGATCCTACTGCAGTTTTAACATTGTTGAAAAATATAGAACAAGCAAACAATGGCAAGTTTCCATCTAATTTTGATGTTATATTGCCGTTACTTGTAGCAAGTAATAATATAAATAGGTCACCTGATGTAATTGCATATATATTTAAAGTAATATCCAATGATGATTCTAATGCAGTTTTAACATTGTTGAAAAATATAGAACAAGCAAACAATGGCACGATTCCTTCTAAATTACAATCTACATTAACATCATTAGTAAAAAATAATAACCAATATTTGTCACCTGAAGTAATTACATTCATATTTGATGTAATATCCAGAGATGATCCTAATGCAGTTTTAACATTGTTGAAAAATATAGAACAAGCAAACAATGGCAAGTTTCCATCTAATTACCAAGATATATTGCCGTTACTTGTAGCAAGTAATAATATAAATAGGTCACCTGATGTAATTGCATATATATTTAAAGTAATATCCAATGATGATTCTAATGCAGTTTTAACATTGTTGAAAAATATAGAACAAGCAAACAATGGCACGATTCCTTCTAAATTACAATCTACATTAACATCATTAGTAAAAAATAATAACCAATATTTGTCACCTGAAGTAATTACATTCATATTTGATGTAATATCCAGAGATGATCCTAATGCAGTTTTAACATTGTTGAAAAATATAGAACAAGCAAACAATGGCAAGTTTTCATCTAATTATCAAGATATATTGCCGTTACTTGTAGCAAGTAATAATATAAATATGTCAACTGATGTAATTGCATATATATTTAAAGTAATATCCAATGATGATTCTAATGCAGTTTTAACATTGTTGAAAAATATAGAACAAGCAAACAATGGCACGATTCCTTCTAATTTACAATCTACATTAACATCATTAGTAAGAAATAATAACCCATATTTGTCACCTGAAGTAATTGAATTCATATTTGATGTAATATCCAGAGATGATTCTAATGCAGTTTTAACATTGTTGAAAAATATAGAACAAGCAAACAATGGCAAGTTTCCATCTAATTATCAAGATATATTGCCGTTACTTGTAGCAAGTAATAATATAAATATGTCAACTGATGTAATTGCATATATATTTAAAGTAATATCCAATGATGATTCTAATGCAGTTTTAACATTGTTGAAAAATATAGAACAAGCAAACAATGGCACGATTCCTTTTAATTTACAATCTACATTAACATCATTAGTAAAAAATAATAACCAATATTTGTCACCTGAAGTAATTACATTCATATTTGATGTAATATTCAGAGATGATCCTAATGCAGTTTTAACATTGTTGAAAAATATAGAACAAGCAAACAATGGCAAGTTTCCATCTAATTATCAAGATATATTGCCGTTACTTGTAGCAAGTAATAATATAAATAGGTCACCTGATGTAATTGCATATATATTTAAAGTAATATCCAATGATGATTCTAATGCAGTTTTAACATTGTTGAAAAATATAGAACAAGCAAACAATGGCACGATTCCTTCTAATTTACAATCTACATTAACATCATTAGTAAAAAATAATAACCAATATTTGTCACCTGAAGTAATTACATTCATATTTGATGTAATATTCAGAGATGATCCTAATGCAATTTTAACATTGTTGAAAAATATAGAACAAGCAAACAATGGCAAGTTTCCATCTAATTATCAAGATATATTGCCGTTACTTGTAGCAAGTAATAATATAAATAGGTCACCTGATGTAATTGCATATATATTTAAAGTAATATCCAATGATGATTCTAATGCAGTTTTAACATTGTTGAAAAATATAGAACAAGCAAACAATGGCACGATTCCTTCTAATTTACAATCTACATTAACATCATTAGTAAAAAATAATAACCAATATTTGTCACCTGAAGTAATTACATTCATATTTGATGTAATATTCAGAGATGATCCTAATGCAATTTTAACATTGTTGAAAAATATAGAACAAGCAAACAATGGCAAGTTTCCATCTAATTATCAAGATATATTGCCGTTACTTGTAGCAAGTAATAATATAAATATGTCAACTGATGTAATTGCATATATATTTAAAGTAATATCCAATGATGATTCTAATGCAGTTTATATATTGTTGAAAAAGATAGAAGAATTAAACAATGGCAAGATTCCTTCTAATTTACAATCTACATTAACATCATTAGTAAAAAATAATAACCAATATTTGTCACCTGAAGTAATTAAATTCATATTTAATATAATATCCAGAGATAATCCTACTGCAGTTTTTAAATTGTTGAAAGAGATAGAACAAGCAAACAATGGCGTACTTACTTCTAATATCCAAGATATATTATCATCACTTATTCAAAGTAACACCAATCAGCAATTCCTAGAAAAGGAATTTAATCTCACATGTAAAGATGTGGTACCACCTATTTATGATTGGATAGTGTCTCAACCAGACGGTTCCGATATTTTGAAGAAAGTCGTAAATGGAAACTTCTTGAAATCAACGTTGAAAACCAGTCCAGACTGTGCCAAATGCGCTCAAGTTATTTTACAAGAATTAAAAAAAACCATCTCTTAGGTACTTTAATTAAAACTTATAATGAATGATATTAATGGCTGCTTGTATAAAAGTATGTATTGATATATAAATAAATATATTTACTTGCATCTTTCAATTTTTTAAGTTTATTGTCCCTATGTTTATTTAAAAAAGTTTTTTGTATCACTAGTTCCGAAATTGAACTTTTGTGAGAGCGAGTTTATATTGGAAATGAGAGAACTCGCAATAGTTATATACAAGTGTGAGAATGTTAATTTCCCGGATGAGTATTGCAATAGTGCGAATTCGGGGAAAAAACATAAAATCAATAATTCATTTTTCTATTGCCTACCGTATATTGGCAATATTCCTTTATACTATCATGTACGGAGACGGATATGTATGTTATATATATATATATATATATATATATATATATATATATATATATATATATAATATATATATATACAGGGTGGCTGATTTTTCATTGTCCAGGCCATATATCCTGAAATATTAAATATACAAGAAAAAGCTAAATAGGAAACTTGTGTAACAAGACCTCGTCTATAAAATAGTGTTAACAGATGTTTTCCATGGCCTACTGATTTGGCGAAAAAATATTTAACATTGTTTTTTTAAATGGAAGACCCTATATGTTTTTACGGAATAAGGTTCTACATCAATTTCTCTTTACAATTATGTAATACAACTGGAGGTTTGCCTTTAATTTATGCTTAATAATGTAAAAAATAAAATTATGTGAGCCAGCTGTGATTTGCAATTATTTTATTGTTTATACCTGTAGACAACTGCCAAGAAACAGACAGAAGTGATTATTAGTTGAAAAGGTGTTGTAGTTCGTAATTATAAAAGAAGAATGAATTTCACAAATAGTGAAAAGGTTGATATGCTCTGCTGTTTTCACAAATCCAATAATAATAAACGTCTAGCTGCTATGGAGTATCAAAATTTATATCCTAACAGAAGTGTTAAATTATAATTATTATTTAACACAATTAGATAACTCTTTACTATCGACATTTGTTCATTTTTATTTTTATGTTTCATATGTAACTACATTTCGTTAATTTTTTTTTGTCTGTTGTCTTGACCGTGACGTGTAATGTTTTGTATAAATTTATGTCCATTGAAATAATAATATAGTCAACGGTTATTGTAAACATACCGCAAAGGGATAAGCCCATTCGTCAGTACCATAAGGTATTAACAATTTATTGTATCTGGTCTTACGACTTGTATTTGAAATTACAAGGGCACTCCTGCTCAACAGGTTATGGGCCCAGAACGACACACTGCCAAACGCCCTATGGTAAAGTTAATCTAAGTCAAGTTAATAAATGTCAGTAAAGAAATAGAAGACCAGATACACTAGTCAGTCGCCAAGTCAGTACGTCACGTCAGCCAGCTAAATAGTAGAGACGATACACTAGTCAGTTGCAAAGTCAGAACGTCAAGTCAGTCAATTACCAAGTCTGAACGTCGCCAGTCAGTCGTCAAGCTAAATTGATTCATACATCATCTTGAGGTGAGAGTACAAGAGAACAGTCAATCAACAAGTCAGTCTGCCTCAAAGTCATCAAGAATTGCGAATCGAAATGGACTCAATAAAGTCACAGTTAGAAACCTTATCTGAGACCGCTCAGAAAGAGGTGAATTACGTTTCATGGCTCTTTAAAATAACCTTAACACTGAAGTCAAAGAGTTTGTTTGCTATTGCGAAAGGATTAGAAGATAAACCAGAAGGGGATGAAAACGACGCTGCTGTCAAGGCCTGGATTAAAAAAGACCTTGAAGCACAGGCGTTGATAGGCCTTAATGTAGATAGTTCTATAGCTCGTAAAATTTTGAACTGTGTAACCTCAAAACAGATGTTAGAGAAACTCGACATGCTGTACGGCAGAAAGTCAGAACTTACAATTGAAGGGTTACAAAGACGCTTCTTTAACTTTAAGTACGACACAAATCTTTCAGCTACCGAGAATTGTATGCAGATTAAACAATTGGCTGAGGATCTGGAAGCTGAAGGTGAGAACATAAAAGAAAGTTGGATTTTGACAAGAATAATTGGAATGCTGCCACCCAAATTATATCATTTTCGGACCGCATGGGATAACCTCAGTACCCAAGAAAAGAATTTCAATTTACTTGTCGAAAAGCTGAAGTTAGAAGAAGACAGACTGAATGAAAGCGGAACACAGAGTCAAAACGCGCTCATCGTCAGACCAGGAAAGTCTCCGTCAACCAATACAAATCATCACGATATTTCATCCGTCGAGTGTTTTAAATGCGGTAAGAGAGGACATATAAAGAAATACTGTAAAAATAAGCCGTGTTCTAAATATTTAAATTATTGTAAAAGCAAATACCCTTGCAACAATTGCAAACGCACAGGGCATTTCGCAAAAGACTGTCCGGAAGGAAATGTCAGCAAGCATGACGAAAAGTCAAATAAGAAACAGTCAGGAAATTCTGATCGCCGAGCTCTAGCTACCATTGGACTATCGACTGTTGAAATTAATGAACTTAATTCTCATAAGAACTGCTCTGAACTCTGGATCCAAGATTGTGCTGCCATGCAGCACATGCCTTTCCGTCGAGATTGGATGGAAAATTACAAGGAACTGAAAGTGCCAACGTCTGTCGTAATTGGGGATGCTACTAAACTGGATGGAATGGGAACTGGAGATGTTAAACTGGAAGCCTTCAATGGACGAGACTGGGAGAAGGTGATGCTGAAAGATGTCCTGTTCGTTCCAGACTTGACCTTCAATCTGTTTTCCGTGACTCAGATGCTAGATAAGGGCTACAAGCAGAAGGCAGACGCATGCAGTTCAACTTTTCTTACCATGGATGGACAAGAAAAAGTCGCTATGGCAAAGCGAGTTGACAGCCTGTTTCAGATGATGTTTCGGCGAGAAACGAACCACAACTGCCTAGCAGTAACCA
Source organism: Stenolophus ochropezus (assembly GCA_035578165.1). Classification (NCBI taxonomy): domain Eukaryota; kingdom Metazoa; phylum Arthropoda; class Insecta; order Coleoptera; family Carabidae; genus Stenolophus; species Stenolophus ochropezus. The sequence goes on along the minus strand of JAQOWZ010000002.1, from coordinate 44,866,269 downwards.
GTCTCAGGACCTGGCATAGGAGAATGGCACACCAGAATGTAAATCAAGTAAAGAGTGTGCTAGATAGGAAGAAGATCAGGTATCAAGATGACTGGGGGAATCACGTGTGTGAAAGTTGTATATACGGAAAACATCATCGCATTTCACATCCAATTAATCCCAAGACTGCCAAAGCCGTGTTGGATCTCGTTCATGTGGACATGGGAGAGATGAATGCAGCATCTCTAGGAGGAGCCAAATATTTTCTTCTTTTCAGAGACGACTTCTCCCATTACCGCACTGTTTTCTTTCTGAAATATAAAGATGAAGCTGCTACTAAATTGAATGTCTTTATGAACATGGTGCAAAATCAGTTCAATAAGAAAGTAAAATGTCTAATGTCCGATAATGGTAATGAAATAAAAAATGCCAAAACGAAAAGTCTGCTGGAAGGACTTGGTGTTTTCCACATGAAATCAAATGTGTATACTCCTGAACAAAATGGTCGAATCGAGCGAGATATGCGCACCATAGTAGAATTGACACGTACGATCTTACACGAGAGAAAGTTAAATGAAAATCTATGGGCTGAAGCCCTAAATTATGTAGTATTTACCTTAAACCAAACTGGCACCAGCTCTATACAGAAAGTCAGCCCTGCTGAACTCTGGTTTGGACGGAAGATAAAGGTAAATAGACTCAGAAGTTTTGGATGCACTTGTTACGTCATGGTACCAGACAACAAGAGAAGGAAGCTGGATAGAAAATCCAAGAAAGGTTTCTTTGTTGGGTACGATGTGGACTCGCCATGCTTCCGAGTATATCTGACCGAGGATCGAGATGTAGTATGCTCGGATAATGTAATCTTCGACGTCGAAACCGAAGGAATAGAAGCTAACTCGAGTATGGAATATCGTATCACTGAACCTGATGACCTGAATCATGATGAAGAAAAGGATATTGATGAGTCAGAACCAGAAGAATCTCATTCACCAAGACAGGAAACAGAAGTGCAGGATGAACCTCAAATCGACGTAGAAGATACCAGCGACGCGATTCGAAAACTTCGGGATCGAACCAAACTGTCCAGACCAACCAGATACTCGAATTATGTAATGGATTTTCCTCGTGGAGGAAACTACGTCAATCTCGCCGTGGAGGGTGAAGCAGAAGACATATCCGTATCTCAAGCCCTTGAACACGAAGGATGGCGCGCAGCAATGACAGAAGAGTTCGATTCTCTACAAAGAATGGGAACCTGGAAACTAGTCGACCCTCCAGATCATGCCAGACCTTTAACATGTCGCTGGGTTCTCAGAGAAAAGCAAGACGGAAGGCTAAAGGCAAGACTTGTAGCACGAGGTTTCGAGCAGCGACAAGGTATCGACTACAATGAGACCTTTAGTCCCGTTGTACGTCACTCGTCTATTAGACTAATTCTCAGTCTGGCAGTATCAGAAAACTACAAATTAAAAACCTTTGACGTGAAAACCGCTTTTTTGTACGGAGATCTATCAGAAGAGATATATATGTATCAGCCGGAAGGTTTCCACGACGGATCCAAGCGCATATGTAGACTGTATAAGAGTATTTATGGCCTGAAGCAGGCACCCAAGAATTGGAACCAAAAAGTTTCAAATTATCTGAGTGAAATGAAACTTATCAGCACTGACGATGATCCTTGCATATTCTATAACGAGGATAGAAGTCTGCTAATCGCTCTGTTTGTGGATGACGGTTTAGTTGCAGGGAAGAGTGAGAAAATTATTCTAAAATTTCTACACGAACTAAATCAGAAAGTAGAAATTACTTTCCAAGCTGAATTGACAACTCACTTGGAGTACCTAGGAATGCACATAGAAGTCACTTCGTCAGGAATTAGTGTCAGTCAGCCGAGGTATACAAGAAAAATAATCAAACGATTCAACATTGATTCTAGCAACCCGGCAGCTACCCCTGTTGAAAAAGGAATGATTACGGATCAAGAGAACCTAGTAAATGACAGGCCACTTTCAAAAACTGAACCTTATCGAGAAGCTATCGGCAGCCTTCTCTATTTAGCAACAATCTCACGCCCCGACATTAGTTTTGCTGTGAATTACTTAAGCAGATTTTGCAGTAAACCATTAACAAGCCACTGGAAAATGATTCAGCGTGTATTTGCATATTTGAAGGGGACGGAAAAGTTTGGAATATTCTTCAATGGAGACAACGTACTGTATGGTTACTCGGATTCTGACTACGGTGGTGATCGTGAGACCGGACATTCAACCAGTGGTATTCTCATCATGCGAGGTGGACCCATAGTATGGTACACACAAAAGCAACGTTTGGTTGCTACCTCAACCGCCGAGGCCGAATATAGAGCCGCCGTTTCTTCTATCGATGAACTTAGCTGGATTCGCCGTATTGTCAGCGAACTTGGATTTTTAGATTTGGACACCCCAACTACACTTTTCGTTGACAATCAGTCCGCTATTCTGATGTTAAAGAACGCCTATGAAGGCAAAACGACAAAAGGGAAGAAACATATCGAAATTCCCAGAAAATTCATTCAACAACACATTGGTGTTACCGTTGAACTGAAGCATGTAAAGAGTCAGGATCAGTATGCTGATATCTTGACTAAACCTTTGAATCATAAGGTTTACACTAATCTAAGGAAAATAATAATTAAGGAGGAGTGTTAAATTATAATTATTATTTAACACAATTAGATAACTCTTTACTATCGACATTTGTTCATTTTTATTTTTATGTTTCATATGTAACTATATTTCGTTAATTTTTTTTTTGTCTGTTGTCTTGACCGTGACGTGTAATGTTTTGTATAAATTTATGTCCATTGAAATAATAATATAGTCAACGGTTATTGCAAACATACCGCAAAGGGATAAGCCCATTCTTCAGTACCATAAGGTATTAACAATTTATTGTATCTGGTCTTACGACTTGTATTTGAAATTACAAGGGCACTCCTGCTCAACAAGAAGACAACCTCATGTTAATACATATCAAAATTTGGAAATTTCTCTTCGGTCCACTGGTAGCTTTTCAAAACGAAGCATTCAAAATCGAAGAGGAATTAATCATGATAATGAAGTTACTATTTTAGCTTACTTTAGAGCCAATCCTAGAACTTCTACAAGACAAGCTGCATTTGATTTAAATATGACCAGATACGAAATTCAAAAAGTTTTAAAATTGCACAAAATGAAACCTTTTAAAATAAATTTAGTCCAAACATTACATCCTAATTATCCCAACAATAGAATTGTGTTTTGCGAGTGAGTCCTGAATGTAGGAAGACAATATCTAAATAATATAATTTGGACAGATGAATCAAATTTTCATAAGAATGGAACTTTTAATACACATAATACTCATCATTGGGATGATGAAAACCAATATTTAATTGTTGAAAGTCGTGCGCAAGAGCGTTTTTCAACTAATGTATGGTTAGGGATAGTCGGCAATGAAATTTTGGGACCTTATTTTTATGATGGAACTTTAACTCAGAACCGATATTTATTATTTTTAGAAAATGAATTTCAAGATTATCTAGAAAATATTCCATTAGCTCTAATACAAAATTTATGGTTCCAACATGATGGCGCACCACCTCATAATGGAGCTGCAATAACAAATTTTTTGAACAATCAATTTGGTCAAAATTGGATCGGCAACAGAGGGCCAATTTTGTGGCCTGCCAGATCGCCAGATTTATCTCTTCTTGACTTTTTTATATGGGGTTTTTAAAAAAACGAAGTGTACAGTACTCCTTCCCGAAACCTTCAGGAATTAAAAAATAAAATCTCTGCAGCCTGCTTACTAATTACCCCCGAAATGTTGCGTGACGCCAGAAGAAATTTGATTAAGCGGGCCCAAAAATGTTTACAATGTAATGGAAGGCAATTTGAGCAGTTATTGTAAAACAATGTATTTAGTTAATTTCGTTTATTTAAACTTAAATTAAGGTTGTTTTAATTTTATTAATTATAGAGCATATTATAATAAAAATAATGTCAACTCATAATTTTGTTTTTTTGTTTTGTGTTACTTATTAAATGAAAACTATAAAACTCTTCTAATAAACACAATCAGATTTATAAAAAAAAACACAGCCGACTTATATAATTTTATTTTTTGCAATATTAAGCATAAATTAAAGGCAAACCCCCACTTGTTATACATAATTGTAAAGAGAAATTGATGTAGAACCTTATTCCGTAAAAACATATAGGGTGTTCCATTTAAAAAAACAATGTTAAATATTTTTTCGCCAAATCAGTAGGCCATGGTTAACGCTATTTTATAGACGAGGTCTTGTTACCCAAGTTTCCTATTTAGCTTTTTCTTGTATATTTAATATTTCGGGAGATATGGTCTGGACAATGAAAAATCAGCCACCCTGTATATATATATATATATATATATATATATATATATATATATATATATATACAGGGTGAGTCTGGGAAGACGCCCCCCCCCCTTTAACTTTTTTATTATAAGTAATAGAAAAAAATGGCTCAAATAAAAGTTTTATTATTTTACATATACTATTTGATGGCAGATGTAGATATTTTTTATAAAGTCAGGTTTACAAGATACAACTATCAACTTTTATTTTTCAAATGGTAACCTATAATTATTTTAATAAAATAGAAACCGCCATTTTTTTCTCTTTTCATCGATGTATTCATTTTTATTAATGTATTTGAAAAATTTCGAGAAAAATGAGAATTTAGAAATATTAGAAATCATTTTTAAACAAATATGATAGGTGGCCATGTTTCTCGAAACCGGGTAAAAATCCTTCACAGTGTTCTTAAGAGCGTATAGCGCTCAGATCCAAAATTGTGCGCGCGGGGTCGGTATGCAGGGGGTAGCAACACGTGCTTCAAGTGGGAGGGTTCATATTCACCCTTACTTGTTATTAGCAACCAATAATATTCATTGTATACGAATACATTATTATTACCTAGAATTTTAATTTTCCACCTGAAACAAGTCGTTTTGGTATTGTTTCAGTATGAAATAATCATCTACTAATTAAATATAAAATTATACCTACATAACTAATTATTACAAAACTTTACAGTAATGGTAATACATATCGACAGAGATTAATAATAATACTAGTAATGATAATGTTTATTCACGAATATTGATAATCTGGAGTAAATAAAAACAACTGAACAGAAAAATACCAAAATTATTGTTTAATGAAATTTCTTATTACTTGACCCTGGTAAATCGTGGATCGATAATTTCTGCTAAAAGGCCTTCCAATAAAATTGTTGAAGTTTGGGAAACATTTTCATTTCCCAAAAATCATTGATTTCTTTATGTCTAAACAATCTGATTTATCTTCAGTACAGATTTTTTTTGTTTCTAAACAAATTTCACATTTGACAGTAAATTTACTTGCCGACTTTCACTAAAAAAATTCTATTCCGTACGTGAACAAGTTCAAATGTTTAAATCTTTTTAATTCCCAAAAAAATGTGAAATGTAAACAATTCTTCGGCCGTCAATACTGTTATTCATGGATGTATCAGAAGATAATGAAATAGGTTCATTTAAAATGTTGTTATGTACTTTTTCCGTAGTAACTGAAATGGAATGATTTTCAGTGTTATTCTCTGTCACAAATAACTTTCTGCAACTTTTTTTCGGAGACACAAGAGGTGATAATGTTTCGTGCTCAAAATTTTGCTGACTAGGTTTTGTAGATGTTACTGGTAGTAATCGTTTATTTGAAAGTATACTTTACAGCGATTTTTAGTTCTTTTCTTCTTAGAAGACAATTTTAAACGGTTGTCATTGCACTTTTTTCCCATTGTTTTGTTGAAGAAGTTACTAGAATAATAATATATTCACAATAAAATAATAGTTAGATAATAATTTTTATTTTTATTTTTTGTTCTTACCAATGATTCAAATAATAAGTAAATTCAGTGAAAGGTGTAACACCTATACCAAAAATAACAAAAACAACGAAATACGCAATAAGAGCGGCTATAATAATCACGATTAGTCGTATAAAGAGCATAAACAAGACTAGAAATGTAGAATCAAATACCCCTTTTAATCGGAGGGAAAACAAATTCTTAAAACCTCCTAGCCCAGTCATATAGTACATTAAATTCGCAAACTAACGGCTTGTTTTGATTTTTTAATATGTTGTTACTTCCAGTATTGTACATCCAAGTTTGCAGCTTCGAAAGACCTGTGCCAACTTCGTAGCCCTCGAAAAACCGCGAAATTTTCGCACTTGTTTCAGTATTTTCACTATATCTCCTAAACTAAGCTTTTTTTCATGAAACATCTTATTTAATGTTTTTAAAGTAGATTAAATTTGAGACAATTTAAGGCTAAAACCAGCTCTATAGGTCCAATAGTTACCAAGATACAGCCCTCCAAAAATTGGCAATTTTTTCTAAAAAAGTAAAGTTTTAAGATTTGATCAATTTTTGACCCCGAAATCGGGGAAAATACTCATTTGACGGGTAAAGTTTTAAGATTTGGTCAATTTTTAACTCCGGAAATCGGGGAAAATACTCATTTGACGGGTAAAGTTTCAGGGAGAGTTGTTGTAGCGAATGTAATTAGCTTTAATTTAAGCATAGAACAACGTCTGTAGACCTGATAGTTTCCTCATAATGTTAAAAAATCCAAAAAATTGAGAAAACTGCATTTTGCGCTAATTTGCTGTGTTGAGAGTTGAGACCTCACAATGGTTTAACGGTAATTTGAAAAGAAAACTCTCCCTGAAACGTTACGCATAAAATAATTATTTTCCCCGAATACGGGGTCAAAAATTGACCAAATCTTAAACTCATATATGTTTTAAAAATGACCAATTTTTGAGCGTTAGTAATATTGTTTATGAAAAATATAAAATACAGAAAAATAACTTTCTAGATCCTTTTAATTAACATTCATTGCCCTTACAATTACATTTAATTTTTTTTTAATCCAATTTCAATAGTTTTGTACACAAACTTATCTTTGCTAAAGGTACATTTTTGTAGTTTCATGCCGTAGTCCCAAACAATATTAATATCACCCCTTGCTATACAGTAAAATAAAATTCTTAGAATAATACAAGGGGAGGAGCCCTTATATCCACAGTTAGTTCAACAGCACTCACAACCAGAGTGGCGCTAGTGTATAGAGCTTAAATTATTGAAAAAAGCATAATTTTCCAGAACTTCCTGTGCAAGCACCGCTGCACCTTCAGTAAAAAAATTTGGTTGAAGGATAAATAAAGGATGGGAAAAGTGCGCTACGAAGAGAAAATATCAATTATTTGTATACATTTTGAATAATAACATTTTAAAAATGACCTATTTTTGGATGTAAATATAATTGTTTATTAATAAAAAAAATTTAAAAATCTCTTCGTACCGCACTTTATTGAACCTTTAACTAGCTTCCTGCTTTAGTTGCAGTTAAAAATATTTATTCAAATTTGAACAGGAGGTTCCAGAAAATTATGCGTTTTTACACTTTTTTTGCTCGGTGCAATAGCCCCTTAAACTCGGTTGCCAACGTCTAGGAAACCGCTTCCGCTAAATTATTTTTGCTCTTCTTATGATTAACCAATTATTAGAATCATATCAATTAATTCGTTTTTCGTGAACTTTTCAAAATGTTTTTTTTTTTGTTTACAAAATAAGTTAAATTAAGTAACAAACAAATGTATACATCTTTGACATTAATTTAATTGTTTTACATTGTTACGTTTTGTTTATTTTGTGAAAAAATGATTTCTAATATTTCTAAATTATCTCATTTTTCTCGAAATGTTTCAAATACATTAATAAAAATTAATACATCATTGAAAAGAGAAAAAAATGGCGGTTTCTATTTTATTAAAATAATTATAGGTTACCATTTGAAAAATAAAAGTTGATAGTCGTATCTTGTAAACCTGACTTTATAAAAAATATCTACACCAGCCATCAAATAGTATATGTAAAATAATAAAACTTTTATATAAGCCATTTTTTTATATTGCTTATAATAAAAAAGTTAAAGGGGGGGGGGGGGCGTCTTCCCAGACTCACCCTGTATATATACCGGGTGTCCCAGCTCGACGGACACATATGAGTTTTACATGGGAAATCAGATAATTATGAATAGTATCTCCCCAGTGCAACATATTAACTTGAAATTTTGTATACTTATAGAAGAATATTAATTCTATGGATCACACTTATTTGAAATATGCAATTTCGTCTGCAGGGCGAGATTTCTTAAATTTAAAATCTAATATTTTCGTTCAAAATCAGACAGCCATGGAAATAAAAGAAAATATCTATGTGACAGTTCTGATAGTTAATGACATGCCATTGTAGATATTTATATTTTTATAATATTGGTATATTATTTAACAAAAAGAAACTAAATTCAACTTAAATAATATTAAAATACAAGGAATAAGAATTAAAATCAGTGATATTTCACTAAACTGTCAGATAAATATTTTCTTTTATTTCCATAGCTGTCTGATTTTGAACGAAAATATTAGATTTTAAATTTAATAAATCTCGCCCTGCAGACGAAATTGCATACTTCAAATAAGTGTGATCTATAGAATTAATATTCCCCTATAAGTATACAAAATTTCAAGTTAATATGTTGCACTGGGGAGATACTATTCATAATTAACTGATTTCCCATGTAAAACTCCCATGTGTCGGTCGAGCTGGGACACCCGGTATATATATATATGTTACCTGCCCAGGAGTTGCAACCATCAGCAGTTCCCGACATCCTGTTATCATGTTATCATATTGTATTACTCTGTATCAAAAACACATGTAAAAGATTGTAAAGAAATATTATATTCAGTCTGGACTTGTAACTTGCTTTGAAAACATTAAATTTAATATTTGTGAATAAAATAATTATTTTTAAAAACTCATAAACCAGAACCACGAAAATAATTGGCGCAGTCGGTAGGATGCTGAGAGGTAATTCATCGTGAAAAAACCTGCAGTATCAACTGTTAACTCGCGACGGACCGAAATTCTACAAGATTCATCGAGAATCCAAGGAATCACCCTCCGACCCAGCAGATCTCCATCGAGGAAATCAGCCAGGAATGCGACTCTTCATCAAATTGGTTGTGTGAGTTGTTTTCATTTTTATGTCCGACTCCTCGCTTTCATCTTACCCTTCCACCGCGGAAAACAGTGAGAACGAGTTAGATTTAGACTTAGATTTTACGAATTCTTACAGAAATCAAAAAGTAGATTTAACAATAATTAATTCAGTTCTTTCTAATTTATCTATAAGCGAAAATATGTCACAAATACCCAAATTTGAAACTAAATTACTTGAAATTGTTCCAAACTTCAATGGAAATCCAGCAGAATTAGCAGGATTCCTAGAAATTGCAAATGCCCTAATAAAAACTTATTGGGACCCGAAACCTGAAAATTTACATTGCGTTCAAAATATTACAGTAGTATACGGAATATATGCAAAATTATCCGGAGCAGCCCGCGAAGTATACACTACTTGTATAACCAAAGACTGGAAAACAGTAAAAGAAACGTTAGTTGCCCATTTCGGCGACCAGCGAGATGAAAATGGCTTATTATTTGATTTAGATCAACTGAGACAAAAAGATGAATCAGCACTTCAATTTTACACAAAAGTAATGCAAAATTTAAGCTTTCTTCATAATTATGTTGAAATTCATGAATCAGAAGACACAATTAAAACAGTAAAGAAAAATTTTTATAATACACATGCGTTGAAAATATTTTTAGCTGGATTAAAAGAACCACTTGGTTCAACAATTCGCGCAATGAAGCCCACTAGTTTAGCAGAAAGTAGACAATATATAGTAGCGGAAAATAACATCAGGCATTTACAAAGACCCGCTTTCAATAATAAAATTACTCAAAAACCTCAGCCTAATATGCACATTCAAAGACAAATCCCAATGCAATTTCCGAGATATCAATCTCCAACAACCTATAATTCTCCGCAACAACAATTTTATAATCAACCCCGACCATTTCCCAGTGCTCCAATAGCTTTACAGCCTAGACCAATTCAACCTCAAAGAACCTTTACAAACCAACAAGTATTTGGAAGACCTCAACATAGACCCAATCCTACAAACGTGTGGAAACCACAAGGTTCTGCCACCCGTCAACAATTTCCCAAACCAACCCCCATGAGTGGAATATCACATGGTACTATATCAAAATTCCAAAATAACGGACAACAAAAATTTGTATCCGAGGAACTATTCAATGTAGAACCCACCGAATTTTACGAACCAGTAGAATATTATTACGATAATTATAATGAAGTGGAAAATTACGAACAATACGGACAAAACACTTCGGTCGACACAAATGAAACCGAATACGACGTGTACGAACCCGACTCTTATGAAGATAATCAAAATTTTTGCGAAACGAGCCAGTCTCAGAACCAAACATAGAAATTCATTCCATCTATGATAAAAAAGATTTACCCTTTATAAAAATTTCGAATCCACCCTTAAAATTGTTAATAGACACCGGAGCGACAAAATCATTTTTAAATCCAGATCTTGCAGAAAAATATTTTAAACCATTTATTAAAAAGGAAAATTTCACAATTAGTTCAATATTTCAAACTACTAAACGCGATTCTTGTATTGAAATTCCAGCATTCCCCGAATTCAATACCGACAAAAATATAAAATTCTATTTGTTTAAATTTCATCACTTTTTCGATGGATTAATTGGATATGACACGTTAAAAGACTTAAACGTCGAACTAAATATAAAACATTCTATCTTGAAAACCCCAAACACGAGTTTAAAACTATCACACTACGAATCGAAACAAAAATTATTGTTCTTTGCTCGAATAGAACCAAACACTCTCGAAACCGTAAAAATTCCAGTACATGCACCCGACGGCGATGTACTAATACCACCCACAAACATTTCGAATTGTTTAATTAGAAATTGTTTATCAAATTGTCAAAACGGTTATGCCCCTGTAGATATTTATAATAATACGTATGAACCACAAGAAATTTATTTGTACGAACCAATTAATGCCAACCCATTTAATAATTCTGAATTCGAATTATTTAATGTCACAGTCAATGACGATATAAATAATATCCAATATCAAGACAAATCAGACTTAACTAAATTAATTAGAACCGACCACATGAATACGGAAGAAACACATCAAATTTCAAAATTAGTCAAATCATTTTCTGATATATTTTATCGAGAAGGAACTCCACTAACTTTTACAAACAAGATCAAACATCGAATAATCACAAAAGATGAAATTCCAGTACACTCAAAATCCTATAGATATCCATTCATTCACAAACCCGAAGTCGAGAAACAAATTAACAACATGTTAGAACAGGGAATCATACGACCCAGTGATTCGCCTTGGTCATCACCTATTTGGATCGTTCCAAAAAAGGTTGATGCTTCTGGCAAACAAAAATGGCGTATAGTCGTCGATTATCGCAAGATAAACGAGAAGACTGTAGATGACCGTTACCCTATCCCGAATATATCCGACATTCTAGACCGACTTGGACGATCAAAATACTTTTCAACATTAGACTTGGCAAGTGGATTTCATCAGATTGAAATGCACCCGGACGACATACAGAAAACCGCTTTTAACGTAGAACACGGACACTATGAATTTTTACGAACACCTTTTGGCTTAAAGAACGCACCAGCCACTTTTCAGCGAGTTATGGATAACATATTACGAGAATATCTAAACAAAATTTGCTTTGTTTTTATGGACGATATAATAGTATTTTCTGCATCTCTTCAAGAGCATATTTCAAATTTAAAAAGTATTTTCCAAAAATTACGCGAAAGTAACCTTAAGGTACAACTCGATAAGTCCGAATTTCTAAAAACAGAAGTCACATTTTTAGGTCACTTAATTACATCAGACGGCATAAAACCTAACCCCGAGAAGATCAAAGCAATTAGAAATTACCCCTTACCAAAAACTACGCGAGAAATAAAAGCATTTTTGGGATTACTAGGATATTATCGCAAATTCATAAAAAACTTCGCAAATCTAACAAAACCTTTAACTTCATGCTTGAAAAAAGACGCCAAAATCGATACACAAAATCCAAATTACATAAATTGTTTCAATACCTGTAAAAATTTGTTAGCTAATGAACCTATTTTGCAACACCCTGATTTCGAGAAACCTTTCATTTTAACGACAGACGCGAGCAATTTCGCGATTGGTGCCGTACTGTCACAAGGAAAAGTAGGATCAGATCTGCCTATATCCTATGCCAGCCGTACGTTAAATGATTCAGAAACTAAATATTCCACAATTGAAAAGGAGCTACTAGCCATAGTATGGGCAGTGAAACATTTCAGGCCTTATCTATTTGGTCGTAAATTTGTCATCTATACGGACCACAGACCTTTACAATGGTTGTTTTCATTAAAAGAACCCAATTCGAAACTCGTAAGATGGCGACTTAAACTCGAAGAATATGATTACCAAATTGTTTATAAAAAAGGTTCACTAAATTTAAACGCAGACGCATTATCTCGTATTCAAATCAATGCCAACGAAACAAATGAGAACTCCGAAGGAATATTCGAATACATGGAAAATTTTAACAAAAATTTTTCTATCACTAATAAACAAGAGAATGAAAATAATTTAGATAATGTCTCTTTAGTAGTTCAAACCGATAATGAAAATCAAGATGAAATTATTTCAGACGACGAAACAGTTCACACGAACACAGAAAATCCGATCGTAGGAATACCTATTTGTGATAAACCAGTTAATTTCGGAACAAACCAAATTATTATATCAGAAGTAAATTTTGATCCCCAAAAACCAAAAATTATAAAATTATTTGAAAACACACAACGTTTCCTTGTACAAATTTCGAAAAACAATTTTGCTAGAGATATAATTAATTTCATAAAAGAATACATCATCCCGAAAGTTAAATATTGCTTATACTTTGAAGATCCAATATACGAAAAATTCAGTTCAATTATTCAAAAATATTTCAAAAACTCACAAATAAATTTAGTAAGATATACTCAAAAATTATTAGATGTCGTAGACTCAGAAGATATTAAAGAAACTATTCAAAATTATCACGAAAGCAAAACTAATCACAGAGGTATCGATGAAACAGAGAAAGAAATTAGAAAGAAATACTACTGGCCTAATTTGAGGAAATCAGTTCAAACTTACATTAATGAATGTGAAGTATGTTTAAAAACTAAATATGACAGAATCCCTATTAAACCAAAATTTAATATTTCACCAACCCCAACTAAACCTTTTGAAATTTTACATATTGACTCGATAACTTTAGAAAAACAAAAATTCTTAACGATAATTGATGCTTTCTCAAGATATGCTCAAGCCTATAGATTGAATTCCGGGCAAGGCATAGAAGTTGTGAATAATCTTGTTAAATATTTCACCCATCATGGGATACCAAATCAAATAATTTCGGACAATGGCTTAGAATTTAAAAATTCATTAGTTAAAGAATTATTAGAAGTACATAAAGTAAAACTCCATTTTATAACATCACAACATCCAGAATCAAACGGGTTAATTGAAAGATTCCATTCGACCCTTGTGGAACATATAAGACTACTAAACAATCAGAACGAATATAACAAAGAACCAATTGAAATGAAAGTCAACTACGCTTTGCTTGCATACAATAATTCTATCCATTCTGCTACAAAATTTAAACCGTGCGAAATTATATCAGGACACATTGACGTAAACTCACCCCTAGACCTTGAATTGGAAAAGCAACTAGTTAATAATTATATAATCAATCACAAGGAAAAAATTAAACTGCTATACAATAAAATCAGAGATACAAACGAGCAATACAAACAAAAAACTATTGATTACGCAAATAAAAATCGCGAAGATCTACCTGAAATACCTAAAACAATTTACGTAAAAAATAAACAAAAGCAAAGCAAAACGAATAACAAATTCAAACCAGAAGAAATTGAAAAAATTAATCCAAATCTAAAAACCGCCGAAATAAAACCACAACACGGCAACACTTCTACAAACATCCACCTAAGTAACATAAAAAGACCCAGACAAAAAACCTATGACTTTAAAAAACAGAATAAGACTAAAAACAAATTCAAAATCTTAGAAAATAAAATTCTAAAACCAGCATAATTTCACAGACTCTCGACTCTGTACATAACGATGACGAAGACACAAGAAGTTCTAATCCAGAATCTATCCAACAATCCTGGAATCCTCCCATTTAAATTAGGACAAGCAAGAATTAAAACCGCTTCCCACACATTCCTTCACTATGTTGACCTCAAATCCCTATCTAATCGAGTAGATTTATTAAATGAAAGCCTATCTAAAATAAAAGAAACAATAAACTCTGCTACCCCCGACATTTTCACTGTATTAAACAATTATTACGAACACTTAAAATACCAATTATCAGTTGTAACTAAAAAATTAGGAAATTTCTACCCACAAAAACGGCAAAAACGTGGTATTATCAATCCTTTAGGATCTCTTATCAAGTTTATAACAGGAAATATGGATAATGCTGACGCCGAAGAAATTCATGATAACATACTTAAATTACAAAGTAATCAAAAATCAATCGTAACTAAATTAAATAATCAGATATCACTTTCGAAAAATATAATGTCTTCTATCAATGAAACGATGACATCAATAATCAAAAATCAAAATAATATAGAAAATAAAACAAATGAGATAATCAAATCAATTAATAACTCAAGTTTCTCGTTTTCCCATTATTTGATTATACAAGAAATTTTAGAAGAAATTAAATATAACATTGATTCATTAGTGCACTATTTGGAAGAAATTGAAAACGCGGTAACATTTGCCATTTTGGAAACTGTACACCCAAGCATAATTTCCTTTGAAGATTTGAAACATGCCATTAGCGAATTATTATCCATTTACGATCACAAACAATTATTATTTCCAAACATTGAAGACGTTTCTAGATATTATCATGTTATTAAAATTAAAGTACATATTAGTAACGAAAAAATTATGTTTTCACTTGATTTTCCGCTGGTACACCCAGAAACATTCGATCATTACCATTTATACTCCATTCCAAATGTTAATCAATCTACAATTATCCCACCTGCTACTTATCTATCCTTAAACAACAACGCATACCAATACACCAACGAGAAGTGTATAGACCTAGAGTCGAAATTCCTATGCGACAACACAAATCTCCTTCCAATGGAAAAAGATGAAGAATGTCTAACTTCAATATTAACCTCCGATACCACTGCCAATAATTGCCAACATGTGCCAGTAAAAATTAGACAAAAAATTATATTAGAAATAAATAAAGCACATTACATTGGAATATTTCCTACACCGCAACAAATAAAAACAACGTGCAGTAGAAATACCATCGCTTCCCTTCAAGGAACCTATCTATTCATTATACCACCAAACTGCTCAATCAAAATCTCATCCTATGTGTATTCCAATAAAATAAACTCCATACCTGGTCATCCAATCAACTTAGAAAAAATCAACATAAGAAGTCCTACAACCCTACAAGTTGAAAAACTAAAACTGGACAAGACACCACTGGACAAACTACATCAACTGCAACTACAAGAAATTGAAGAAATCGACATCGATCCGATGAAGACAGAATACAAATACTCCGTGGCCGCAATAATAGGAGTCATCTGCCTGTCATTGGTGATCGCAACATATTTTTTGTTCAAAATAAAAAATAAATTTTTCCAGAATACAATTCCCAGGACTCCCACGCAGATTGACGAAACTCAAGTCGTTCCGCCCTAGAGTTTCTTCTTAAGGAGGAAGGTGTTACCTGCCCAGGAGTTGCAACCATCAGCAGTTCCCGACATCCTGTTATCATGTTATCATATTGTATTACTCTGTATCAAAAACACATGTAAAAGATTGTAAAGAAATATTATATTCAGTCTGGACTTGTAACTTGCTTTGAAAACATTAAATTTAATATTTGTGAATAAAATAATTATTTTTAAAAACTCATAAACCAGAACCACGAAAATAATTTATATATATATATATATATATATATATATATATATATATATATATATATATATATATATATATACAGGCTGGCCCAGTGAAAATTAGCAGCGCAATTTTTGGTCGAACACGTCAATTTTAATATAAAGGGGGCACCTAAATGGATTAGTACCAACGGCATAACTTCAACCCTAAAATGGGTGTGGACTTTACTTCAAAAATTTTATTTATAAAAGGGTATCAAACATGACACAGTTCGAAAGGCCTTTCAATTCTCTTTTTAACAGTTTTTTTATTTTTCAAATCCGATCATTAGTTCCAGAGAAATATCGTTTAAAACAAATTTTATCTGGTGTGCAAAACTGCAATAAAGTAGGCTTAAACAAATGACATATATATATATATATATATATATATATATATATATATATATATATATATATATATATGTGCGGGTATGGAACTTACTGCCAACATCAAATCCTGGTCAAATTTGTAAAGAAATTATTGATGCTTATAATTTTTATTTTTATTCTCATTGTATCAAACAAATAAAATAGAAAAATAACTAATTTTAATTAAATCTCAAATAACATTTAAAGCCAATATTTAATCTTAAAAAGAGCAATTATTTTTTCAATTTCTACTTTACGTTGGCAACATTGCTTGCTTATACGTCGCGTGTACGTGACGTCACGGCCATTTAAAGATATCTGCCTGGTGGATCAACATAGCATTGGGTAACCCTCTTTCACAGGAGATTGGCGTCCTCAAACTGTAGCACGTCCTTTCAATAACTTCCATTACTACCAACTTGTAATACTCTTACAGAACCACTCAACTACTGCTACCAGTTTGTGACCCTCTCCTTGAAACGATAGGTGTTACAAAATATATATAAATGGGTTCTTTATCAGACCGGATACGGAGCAAGTATTAAGAGATGGATATTGAATTAAACAGAATACTTACATTTGTATAATAATATAAATAAATATAATTAATAATGGTTTACATTTGGTTTCGTCTCCAATGACACTTTTGTCCACCACCGCCGTCTACCATTGCACTATACCATAGTACTTCTCTACTTTGTTCTCTCTTTTTCCTCGTTTTAACAATCATTACCTTACATTATATATACAAAAGTTTGTGTGCCATACAACATTTTATCCAACACATTTTAATCTTTGATATAAAATACATATAAGATTTTTGACAGATGGAATTTCGAAATGACATTTAGGAACAAAATAGTGTAGAGAAGGTTTTATAACGTAGTTACTATGATACGAACCAAAAAACAGTGAGCTAATATATTTTTCCTACGACCACTGTTAAAAATAGTATTTTTAACGGTTGCTTAGCAAGTTAAAAATAACAGTTTATAACACAGTAAATACTTTTAAAACGTTGCCATTGACAACGTGTTAAAAGTAAAAAACAAATTTACTTTTAACACGTCTTATGTTCAGTTGTTCATAACAAATACATCATGACCTGTCATAAATGTCATTCTAATGCTTAGTTTTTATTTACTAATAGGTACATAACTGTGGTCGTAGGAAAAATAGTGTATGATATTTGTGTTAAAAGTGATTTTATTTCGTTCGTGGGGTTTGTTAAACTCGGCTTCGCCTCGTTTCAAACTTCCCCACTCACTCATAAAATGTCACTTTTAACACTTATATCATAAATAACTATTTTACAATCATACAAAACAGACGTACAGTTAATTGTTACATAAGGTACAGTATTTTTTGACAACTGTTATAATTTGTCTTAACCTATTTTATTGTAGAGATTTATGACAATGTTACTAGGCAACCTCTACATAAATACTTCCAACCCAAGAGATGGAAGTGCAATTTGTTACTTCCAACCCAAGAGATTTGTCAATACAGTTAGGAATGACTAACTTCCAAACCTCCAAAAAGTTAGGGATCGGCATATTACTATAATGATTGTGAATAAAATAATATGTTGAATAAAAATTAATATGACGCTCTATTGATAAAGTACGTTTTGTTAGTAGCCATTTATTTATTAAAACTATTTTTAAATAGTATTTGAGTTAGTTGCAGAATCATTAGTTTTTATTTTTGTCACTTGATCATACAAGGTGTTCAAGTTTTTATAAGACTAAAGAAATTGAACAAGTATTTGTTAAAATAATATTCACATTTTAGGTACGTACTTCGGTGGCGTAGGCAAGGGGGGGGGGGTTACGGGTCCGGACCCCCTCCTTGACGAATTTAAAATAAAATATTCATATATATCGATTTATTTACATTTTCTTAATAAATAAATAGATATACATACCTATGTATTAAAAGTAACCTAATCTAATTTTGAACAACCCCCCCCTTCCAAAATTCCTGGCTACGCCACTGACGTACTTCAAGGTATATAAGTAAATATACAAAAAAATCATCTAGAAAAGCACAAAACACTTAAGAACGACTTCAAACTCGTGATGTAAGATGAATTACACATCTCTCTATGCCCCTCAACAAAAATGCGGCGATTTTGTGACGTCATTCTGAAAAGATGTATTGACAGATTTAAATTGATAACCTACAAATTGAATGTCAAGTAGAAAATTATTTTTTTAAAAATCTTCGTTTGAAGAAAACATGTATGTGTCATTCAGAGTTAAAACTGTCTTCCGTGGCTCGCATGCAATGGGGAAGTTTAGCGTAATTTTTTTATTTTATCAAGATTGCCCTCAAAAGTGATATTCTACATTTTATTTCACCCAAAGATGCCTAGATTCCTCAAAAAATTAAATTTTATACAAAAATGACGTCAGAGTGGCTCGCGGAGAACGTATCGTCTATCTTAACCAGCGCGCGCTGGGTTCCCATGGCAACAGAGTAGCGTGTAGTGTAATGCCGCAAGATACAACCTACGTTCAAAAAGTCAGGTCTTACCATCCCTTCTGCGCAAGCGCATATCTCACTTGTGACGTCAGATTGGCTCGAAGATAAATCATCAATTATAAATAATTACCAACATAATTTTAACTTTCAATTACATTTTAAGTTATAATTATTAATGTACTTACGACTAAAAGATATTTCACATGTAATTTCAACCACGCTAAACTTCCCCATTGCAAGTGCAAACTTCCCACACTCGCAAGTCGCAACACATACAAAATATCACCTTTTCTCTTAATAACACAATATACTATATGCTATTATCAGTAATTTTTTAAACACTATTTTGGCTAGAATACATAACTTTCAAATGTAGATAAAAAGTTTATAAGATTGACCTTGAACTATTAATTTATGAACTTAATTACAATTAATTTTCAATTCATAGCTTTGAATTCGGACAAAATAAATATTAAAATACATATGTATTTATTAGAGATGGGACCGAAATCGAATAATTATTCGGTATTCAGTCTATTCGGCCATATTTTCAATATTCGGTATTCGGCCTATTTTAATAGCGAATACAAGAAATAAGTGAAGTATAACGCTGTTTTGTTTTGTTAAAATATATAAATATATAAATAATAAATTTTAAACGAAATATATACATATTCAGCCCTATTTTCTAAAAAAGTTGTTACAGTGGTTGCTGTATAACAACTAATAAATAACTACTATTTTTAACAACCCACATAACAACTGCAATCCCTTCGCTATTTAATATGATTTTTTTTAACAACGTGGTTATTCAACTAGGAAATAACCACCGTCGTTTGCATTCACTGTGAAGTTGGTAGTATGATACGTCGTAACTTATGCCATATATTTCCTTTTGACGTTTTGAAAAACAAATAGTATATTAAAACATAAGTTGTAGAAGGCAATCTTTTCAAGCACGAGTTTGAATTTCGGGAACGAGCGCGAAGCAGCGAGTGCCCGAACGAACGAGTGCTTGAATTGCCTTCTATAACGAATGTTTTATACTATTTTCTCTGTTTAGGCTTTTATTTACATTATTTTTTATAATAATATTTGACAATTTCCATTAAGGGATTTTTTTGATAGAATAGTTAGGTTGGTGACAGTGATTTCTGTTTCGTCTGATGCCATATTTTTCTTAAATGATTTGACAGTTGTTATAAATAAGTCAACCAAGAAAATGCAGTGTTTATGATAACAACTAATTATAGCAACTGTCATTACGATTTAACAATTGTTTTAAGTTATAAAATTGGAAATATTTTCTTAATAACTGACCTTGAAAATAGCAACTGAAAATTAGTTATTATCGATAACCACTTCGTTAGAAAATAGGACTGTTAATGTATATACAATAAGAGCAAATAATTTATCTAGTTATGCTGTATGGCGATAAATTTCTTGAAACTGAAATATTAAATGTAATAATAACCAAACAAGAAATTACCTTAACAAAAAATAGGGCGAGCATTTCAGAATAAATACACCCCTCTCCGCAGCGAGGACCACCAATCACGCTTTCAAATTGTAGAAACATTTATTTTTCTGTAATGCCTAATATTCGACCGAATATTCAATTAAAATTTCGCCGAATATTAGTTATGCGGTTATTCGGCTGAACTGCTATTCGGTACGACACTAGTATTTACATGTTAAGGCCGTTTGACACGATACATTAATTATTAAAAAATTATGAACAATTTTCTGAAAATAATGAATATCAAAATAAATTGTAACATAAGGTATAATGTTCAGAAACATTTTCAGAAAAATGTATAAAATCTGTTACAGACTATGTGCAACATAGATGCGCATTGTGTCCCCTTTATACTAAAATTAACGTGTTCGAGCGTTTTTTGCAAAATTGATGTTAAGTGGCCAAAAATTGCTCTAACAATTTTCATTGGGCCACCCTGTATATAAATGTAAATATGCAGATTGGTAGAAAATTAAAAAATCTTTATATTTAATAATAACTTAATTAGCGAAAAAATGGTATTTAGATGTAGTTTTTAGGAAAAAAAAATATTCTACAAACTTTTGTATATTATTTTAACATTAAATTATATCGTGCCAAACGAATATTACCAATAAAATTTTACTTGCATTGCAGTTACCTACATTATAAGTAAACAAGAATTATAGCTAAGAATTTATAGCTATAGATTCCAAAACTACATACATATATTAAATTAATTATACTGTTAAAAATTTATAGCTTATATTAATATGTTTCTGTTTATAGTTATTAATACATAATAATATTTCTTGTACTTTAATTGTTCTATATTAATCTCATGTTTTAATAATTATGATAGTATTAATATTTTTGCTTCTTTTTTATTGTCAGGAAAATAAACGGTTCAGAGAAATAAACATAGCTGTAAACTTTTTACGCATCTGATTTCATCTCATTTGTAATTCTCCTTACATCTTTGCTGTTGACCTACTGCTCTCATATAAACAACAGTGGGAATTCGTTTCAATGGTACGTCAAATAATAACAGCTTAATCTAAATTCATGGTCAAAAGAGATAAAAACTCATTGCTTTCCAACCATCCGACAGTGAAAGATACTACTACTATCACTAGATTTTAAATCGTCTGATAAAGTAAATCATGACAGTAAAAAAAATATAAATTTATAATTGTGATTTTAATTTTAAATGACTGTGATACTAATATGTCGTTTAAAAATATTTTTTGTGTTACACCTGAAGAAAAGTTGCTTATTAAGGAATTCTACGGAAAAACAGATGAAGAGTTAGCTTTGCTGAAAAAGTCTTTAAGAAAATGGATCGAGACACAGCCTCAATTACCTCAAGATCAAGGTAAGTTACGTTTTTTAACTCAAAATCAAAATCAAAAATATAAAAACCAAAATCTGTAATTATATATTTTATTGAACTCTCCACATCAGTAAAAGTGTCGGGAAGTTACTCAAAAATATATCATTAGTGATATCTGTGATAAACAAGGCCAGGTATACCCAATAATGGGTAACGAGGCGTACGTGAAAAATTTATTTATTTATCAACCGTGTCCTACTTAATTTTGACGATATGAAGTTTTTTTCTTAGTATTTTTTTTCTTTTAACCTTAACCTATGATCATAAACAAAAAAATGTTGCACAAACAGAACAATAAAAATCTTGCGACACAAATTCTATACAGTTAATAATAATCACAAACATATATTTGCGCATCATGATTGTTTTTTATTGTAAAAGGTTTTTCATTGATAATTCAAAGTTTAATTAATTACAAGAGCAGTAAACACTATATAGAATTTTGTATTAAAATCAAAATTACACTTTAAATGATTAATTATTACTGCTCTAATTATTTTATAGAAAGTACGTATTAAAAAAATCTGTATTAATTTACTCTTTTATTTTATTATATGAAACCTAAAAAAATTTACGTAATAAATCGTACCAATTAAATACTGAAATCTACATATACATATTGTTATTTAAAATTATTACCAATAAAAGTTATTATTCATAATGTACGAAAAAAAAATTAAATGTTCTGATGGTTTTATGAAAAATAATTGTACTTTTATTATTTTTGTATTTTACGTAAAAATAAAGCACAAATAATATCAATAAAGGAAAAAAATTAATGTAAATATATGAAATAAATTTATGACTTATTATCCATTTCTGGGTGTAAATGTCTACCTTATTTTTATTTATAAGAATGTTTGTAATTAGTAATTGAATTGAAATTAATAATTGATTTTTCATTGACTATTTACTTCCAATTACACTTTCTTTATTTCTTATCTTATTTGTTTACAAGATTTATATCTGACAAATATTAATTATCGTATGTTGATAACATTATCTATAATTTTGCAAAGATTGTAATTACAATGTTTTAGAGGATTATTTTCTCGAGATGATGTTAAAACTCAACAAATTCAAAGAAGAAAAAACGCAGAAAAAAATTGACATGTATTATGCAATGAGGAATATTGTCCCGGAGTTCTATTTTTTTCGAAATCCGTTTTGTGAAGAAATGGTTCAATTTATGGATACTTAGTAAGTATAATAATTATTTAGAGATCTTGAGATTTTTATCTTATCTTTGATAGTATACTACTTCCTATGTTATTTTTATATTGGATTGTAAGTATATCGAATCACAATTGTTTCAATTTTAGTTTACATATTTTTTACTTAAAATCACTCAAAGCAATTGAAAATAAAAAAGAATATAGGTTATCTCAAATTTTGTTATTAATTTTTTATTTGAATAACTGAACATACTAATAAGCATATTTTAAAAATTTTAAATTTTTGAAATAAATAATACAGTCGTTTTATATGTAATTACAAAAAACTTTTTTACGAAATCGATACTAAAGTACACGATACCACTCCGCGAAGTTAGCCAAAGTAGTAGCTAAAGTAAAACTTTACAGACTCTTATGTCAAAATTTAACTTTACGGACTCATCTGTCAAACTGAATTAACCTTTATTTTAATAGTATTATTTTTTACTTGTTAATAGTATTATATTTTTAGAGTTTATTTTAGCACTACCTAAAATAACAAACATATCATTCTATAATTTTATTGGTGCATTTATTTATTATTTACCTTTGATAATAATTTATTTGATATCATGCAGACGATGTCTAAGCAGGTGTAAACATAAATGAAAATTATAAAGAAATATTTGACAATTTGACAGCACTTTTCTTATCACAGCCATCTCCGTCCCCGTCTCAGTAGCTAGCTGATATTTTGCAAACACATAATGCTATTTATTTATGTTTTTAATTAATAATTTAACGATTTCGGAAAAAATGTAATGTAGGTATATCTAAGGACTAAATTGTTTTTTATTACTTACTTGGTTTATTCTCTTCGGCTATCGCCTCGTAGAATAAGTTCCATATGCGTAATAAAAAATTATACTCCCTTGATACACAAATAACTATTTTGGTATGTAATTGGGTATGTGACCAAATTTTAATTTTTATATATATATGATACTAGATAAAAAATAAAACACCCATATTTTTTAAATCGATTCATTATTCTTAGTTTTCTTTTACGATTCTTTCTCCAAAACTTTTAATTGCTTAAAACAATATTACTGGAATTTAATGATTAGTTTTTATTATTATACTAATGCGAAGCTATAGTGGTAAGTTTTTACATTTTATGACATACATATATACTGAAATCGAGAATAAATTTCTTACAAATGTATAATAAAGTTAAACAAATATAAAATTTAATGCGAATAATTACATACTGATTTACTACTTGTATTTGTTTACTGATAAGGAAAACCTTTAAAGTTTTCAAGTAAACAATTTTTTTTTAAATAAAAATAAAACAAATAATTATAGTCTTTGTTAATTATATACACTTACAATGTGAAACCTATAATTAAAATCATGGGAAAATAATTTGTTTATTTTCCTATAGAAATCTTGAGAGTTTCTGTCGATAAATTTAGGATAAAAGATGGTTTTTCCAAAATATTATTTCTTGTAAATATTTTAACAATATTTATTCAACGCAATAGAAAATAAATAAACTTGAGAATGTGTGTAATATCTACTTAAATTAAATATTTGTAATACACGATAACAAATATACAATAAAATACGGTTTTTCCATAATATTTATATAAACAGTATAAAATAAATAAATTTTAGTACAGTATTTTTTCTATAATAGAATCAAATATTGTTATAAACAATAACAATATAATATAATATTCGGTTTTTCCAAAATAGTTTGCGTTAATCCAAATAAATATTTATTACTCAAAGAAATTAAAACAATTCAATAATGCAACTTTATAATATCGAATAGACTAAGTACAATAAATGATAACAATATTCACTTATAATCTCCTCAGAGCATTGATTCCTTTCGGAATTTTTTTTCGAGTGCAGTCCGACAACATTATTAATAACATTACAGATTACATTGTTGGAATGCAAGATAAAAAATTTTCAGGATATGAATCAATGCTCAAGGTAGATTCGCTAAGAAAATCGACATCGACACAGACAGTAAAATTCTTTATATTTTACTTAAAATATTTAAGTTATGATAGAATAAGAAAACGAATTATTTATTATTACTTACGTCTCTTTTTGATACAATGACAACTCAATATAATTTTTTTAAATGTTTAAGTAACATTTTTAACAGGAAAAAAATTTCACCTATTAATTTTACTTATGGCCAATCTTTCCATCTCTGGTTAAAGTGCCGGTTACCTTAACCATCGGTTAACAGAAAAATATCGCATCGAAAGACTGACGTAAGTTGTCAAAAATATACTATGACTGAACTAACGAAAACATTCCAAGAAATTTTTATATTACTTTGGTAATCATGCTTAATACAATGTTTCTGTTGGCTGTTAATTACGTGTTTCCGTAATTTTTCATTTAAATAATAATTTAAATTTCGTAGGCTGTTATTAATTAATTAAGTGTACTAGTATTTTTAAAGATAAAGCATAACAATAGCTAAAACACGTACATATGCATGTATATATGATCAATAAAATGTGATAGTCACGTGACCGGCAATTTTCATTAATGATATCAAATCTACGAGAATACTTCTGCAATTTTTACGCCCCATTGTAGCGAAAGTACTATTTACGCTCCGGTTACAGAAAATAATTATTTGTGCTGCTAGGTAGGAAAGTTGTTCTTTTCTGTTTCGAAGGATATGTATACGGCCGAGACGCAGTCGTCTTGGGTTATTTAAACCCTTAACCCTGTCTTGGGTATGCGACTGCAAGGCATTGACAGCAAATTGACAGAACAATTAATAATAACAATGTAGACTTATGAACGCAAATGCTAAGAACTATTTAGATCACATACTTGTCAATTGCATCTCCTCTGTCCGACTGAAAATAGATATTTGAAAGATTACAATTGATATTAACCTTTCAAGATTAACTCAAAATTTATAATCACATTTGATTAAAAAATACCTAGGTGCAAGATTACAATTTCGCACTGAAAGTTGATTTATTTACTCTATTAAGAATAAAAACTACATTTTGGGATTAATATCACATCTTAAATGATCTCAAATTTAATATATTTTTATTAAAACGACGATTTTAAATCTTATATATTAATTTTGTCAATTTTGTCATCTAATTTGATGAAAAATATTTGTCCAATAAAGATTACATATATATTCAATATTTTAATAGATTATGACTTGAATTGGATTTTTTTTCCAATCTCATCTTGATTACATATTCCAATTTTCTGTTTTGAGAGTGATCATATATGTAAAAATTTCAAACCAATAAATTGATTGATTGATAGATTAATTCTAAGTTTCTTTACTTAAAGTAACAGATAGTAATTAATTGAAAAAATTGCTTTTCTTTTATGGTTTTTACGTGTTATTTGTTTTTTCAATTCTTTTTCTTATCATTTGTCTTCAATGCCATTTATTTATTTGTATACTATTTATTAATATTTTGTTTTCAGTATGATATGCCCTCTTCCACAATTAACACCTGATTTGGAAAGGATATACTTAATCAAATTTTTGGATACTAATCCAGCCAAATTTGATCTTTTACAAAATGCCAGATTACTACTGGCTTTATTTGATATTCGATTAAAATATGATGACGCTATTGGAGAAAGATATATATTTGATTTATCTGGATTAAGACTAGGCCATATGTGGAAAGTTAATCCAGTTGTTATTAAAAAAATATACACTATAATGGAGGTAATTTTATTATATTTGTATAATATACAATATCGTATATTATTTTCAAGAATTTCATTACCTGAACCTAAAAATCCATTGATTCCTTATTTTTTTCATTATTAATTGTTTGTATTTTATTAATGGAATATTTTGAACATTATCACGATATCATAGTTCAAAATTCGCTGTTAATTTTTAAGTCAATAGACGTTAAAATATTTATTTAATGAAGTCCATTAATTTTGCTTGTTTATTTGCTCTATTAAAAAAAAAACAAATATGTTGAACGATATTCCTGTTGAAAATACATATCTATTTCTTGCTTATTTACTATTCATATTGTTTGTCTTTAAAAAACATTAATTACCTAATATTCCTAAAAAAATAATTAGGTACAAATGTATTTATATCTACTTAATATTTATTTTACTTCATTAGGAAAATAGCTTCAAGAATAGATAACTTACAGGCCAATTCTGAACATTAATTACAGATCTGTAAATCTGTAATTAATGAGCAAAATCGCAACGAAATCAGCACTCTTATGTAAAATTTTATATTAATCAACAAATATAGATGCGTTTTTGTCAATTTTTTACAGATTTAAAGATCTGTAAGACTTGTAGATTTGTTCAGAATTGGCTTATTATTTAAAAGAAAATAATAACAAATGTATATTTTATTACACTTATTTTTTAAATAAGTATTTATAAATAATTATACCACATACGATATTTTCACCCAATTAGAATGCTACATTTGATTCTGACATAAGTTTTTTAGTGAAAAAAATTGGTAAAATCAAAGTAGCGTCGATATAGTTACATTTTGTTGATATAAACACTGTTGTTATTCGTGAAATATAATTAGAGCTAAGAATTTAATCGGCAAAATTTACTCACAATTCGTGCGAAATTACGACAATTCGTTTGTCTGTTACTACGCAACAACTAAGTATTCGTAAATTAAAATCATGGCTCTTATTATATTATTTATTAAAATTAATATACATTTTTTTTCAGAAAGCCTACTCCGATCGAATAAAAGGGATTCATTTCTTAAGTATGCCAATGATAGGAAATGCTATTATTAGTTTAAGTAAATTAATATTAAGCGAAAAATTATCAAATCGAGTAAGTAATATTGTAAACCAACAAAACAACCTTTGTTTTTTATAATAACTATGAAAAAATACGGAAGTATAATTATTTTATAGTGTATTTCCTCTTATTAATGATGTTAAATTTTTTCATGGTCATTCTAAAGCACTATAATTATAACAAAACATTAATAAAACAAAATTGCTACTTATGTTTTATTTACGTCAATTGTTTATGTTTGTAGGTATATTCTCACAAATCAACAGAATCATTATCTGAGGTGATACCTGAAAAATGTTTGCCGTCCGATTATAATGGAACGCAAGAAGCGACTATTAAAATATATGGTAATTTTTTTAATAATTGTGCATAGTGGGATCATTTCATATAAATAGTTTTATAGTATTTATATAAGTAAAAGTAATTTACACTGTAAGAAAAATACACATAAAAAAATTCGGGTAATGGTTGAGCATTATAAAATTATTTGATTGAAATAGTCTTTAAAAACTAATTTAATAACTAGGAAGAGTAAACTGAAATAAATACTTATTCTGATTGGCTGACGTAACGCCAGTCTTACATTCGATATTTGTCGTATCAGCTATCGTATCAGAGATTGTTTTGAGTTTTGTTTCACGTTTTTAGTTTATTGCTCTTATCAGGTTATTATTGTATTTTATATTCATTAGTGATATTTCAACAGTTTCACAGCAGCATTCACTCCTCGTACTTTTGAAATAGAGTATAGCAATTAGCAAATATTAAAAGAAATACTACATTATTCTGTACTGTAATATGATGTTTACGATTCAGTATATCATAATAGTTATTTATGATACAAGTGTTAAAAGTGACATTTTATAAGTGAGTGGGGAAGTTTGAAACGAGGCGAATCCGAGTGTAACAAACCCCACGAACGAAAACTGTTAAAACTGTTATTTTTAACTTGCTAAGCAACCGTTAAAAAGACTATTTTTAACAGTGGTCGTAGGAAAAAATATTTTAGCCCTATATTTCTTAAGTGGATTTCTTAGGTGAATAGAAAATATTTTTTTCGCCTCCTTAAGTGTAAACATAACAATCACAAGGCCTAGGAGCATGGGCGCCCATAAGGGGTGGCAAGAGGAAGCATTTGCCCTTCCTTGGCTTTTTGCAAATTTTAAAAAGTCGACAGATTACGTAATTATTTCACCATCGTTATGTTCCGTAAGAAATTTATTAATGTTTGCTATATTTTAGGACTTAGATTTTTTATGTGTGAAACAAATTATCCCGTTATTATTTGTGCTTAGTTATTTCAACTGTCATTAGAAAGTAGAAGCAAGACAATTACTACAATAAACTTAATTTTATCGAGGTTCTTAAAGATCTTTTCGAGGAATTTTCGAAAGATGGAAGGAATTTAACAATTACCTTTACAAACCAATCCAAAAAATAAGGAAGAATTTTTACTTTATGCTTTACTTTTGAACAATTCTACTTTTTTTCTAATAAATATATATTTTCTGTTTATCTCTATAATATTTAAGTTTCTCTTAAATAGACAATACCATATCAGAATAGAATATCAAATGAACTATTTAAAATTCAATTAAGTATAATATTTTTGTTGGTGTTGCTTAAAATTTAATCCGTTTTGCCCCCCCTTGAAAAACATTTTATGGGCGCCCATGCATGGAGAGGTAAACTTGGAGTTTAATAAACTCTTTATTCCTTACTATATATATATATATATATATATATATATATATATATATATATATATATATATTATTTTTTACTACTAGCACTGTCGCACTTCAATCTCAATCCTACAAAAAACATTTGGTTTTGTTTGATATACTCATTTAAATTACATGGCAAATTTAATTGTAAGCAATTATAACACTAAAAAAATTAAAAACGTATTATAAAGTATTTAAAATATGAATTGTGAAATAAGAAACTTTTTCAGACACACTGAAAAAATAAAATTGTGAAACTGGTTTATGTTTGGTACTATGCAAATTTATTATATCAACATTTCTATTTCTTAAAAAAAATGTCAAATTCATCCTTAAATGAAATACGTAGAATACTTTTATAAATGAAACAAACTCTTGATTGTGTATCATTCAATTAGTTAGCAACAGCAAAAACCTTATAAATTTATGCAGTAGCGGCTCGTGACCTTTATGAGCAAAAAATCCAAAATAAAAAAAGTATCCAAAACTTATTTATACAAAAATTCCGCTCTTCTATTTTTTAAAAAGCAAATTTTTTCATAACTTTTTTATTAAATTCTGGAATAATAGTGAAAAATGTTTGGATACGTTTTAACGTTGAAAAATACCTCGTTGCTTCAGTAGTCTATTATTACTTACGGTTTAATTTTTATACAGAACTTGTAATTCATTTTAGTTTTTCGTGTCTAAATATTTTATAATTTTTTATTAAAATATTAAAATTGTTAGTGGGAAATTTAACTGAATAACTGGGAGACATTTTGGGATATATTTAGACACAAGTAAATAATTAATGTAATATAATTTTTATGTTTACAATTAGTATATTAAGTATTAAGACCAATAAGGACATTTTATCGGCCGAACGAAGCGAGGATTCCGATTATTGTCTGCTTATACCATTTCTGCACCATTAAAATTACTTCAATATCAGTATAAAAAGTAGCCAAAATGAGGTGTATTAAAATTCGTTCATGGAAAACACATATCCGTTTCTTTGGTATTTTTCAAAAATTTTATTTTGCAATAATGTCAAAAAATTTAGTAAATAATTTCTGTACATTTATACTAACCATGAAGCTACTTGTAAATACTTACATACGTTTTTTTAGGCGTAGCTACCAGTAAAAGCCACATACTGTCTTGGAAAGCTAATCAATACACTTTTTCTAATACCCCAAAGTTCTGATATATTTCTCAGTAAAATATATTTATAATAATTATTTGCATAACCTTTATTGGTGGGTGGCTGATTTTTCATTGTCCAGGCCATATCTCCTGAAATATTAAATATACAAGAAAAAGCTAAATAGGAAACTTGTGTAACAAGACCTGGTCTATAAAATAGCGTTAACAGATGTTTTCCATGGCCTACTGATATGGCGAAAAAATATTTAACTTTGTTTTTTAAATGGAACACCCTCTATGTTTTTACGGAATAAGGTTGTACATCAATTTCTCTTTACAATTATGTATAACAAGTGGGGGTTTGCCTTTAATTTATGCTTAATAATGCAAAATATAAAATTATATAAGTCGGCTGTTTTTTCTCATTGTTAATCACTATTTTTTTTATAAATCGGATACAAGTGTTTATTAGAAGTGTTTTATGGTTTTTATTTAATTATTATTTGATTTGTGAAAACAGCAGAGCATATCAACATTTTCACTATTTGTGAAATTAGTTTTTCTTTTGTAATTACGAATTACAACACCTTTTCAACAAATAAATACTTCTGTCTGTTTCTTGGCAGTTGTGTACAGGTATAAATAATAAAATAATTGCAAATCACAGCCGTCTCATATAATTTTATTTTTTACATTATTAAGCATAAATTAAAGGCAAACCTTCAGTTGTTTTACATAATTGTAAAGAGAAATTGATGTAGAATCTTATTCCGTAAAAACATACAGGGTGTTCCATTTACAGATGTTTCCTATTTAGCTTTTTCTTGAATATTTAATATTTCAGGAGATATGGCCTGGACAATGAAAAATCAGCCACCCTGTATAGATACAAAACGAAGACTATGATTTGACAAGAATTTGCCAGAATTAAATTGTAGGCGTGTATTTCAAGATATATTTTAATTGTCAAAGAGAAATTTACAGATAACTTTATAACAAAATTCATTCTAAAAATTTATTTAATGTTTTAAATTTTCTGTAAATAAGTATCGCCATTTATGTGTTAAATGAGTTGTAGATAACTATATTTTGTTTTTTTTTTGTGCAGAAAAATGGAGACGAGAATTTCAAACTGCAGCAGCGTGGGTGGTGGCCGTAGGTGAACAAAAGACAAACGAAGAATTCAGGATACATACAGAAGAAAGTCATTCGTTATTTTCTTCGGTTTGTAATATGTTTAGTAAATGAAATAAGTTTTATATTTGTTAATAATGGTTGAAGAAATATATTTTTAATAATAATAACAATATACAGACTGTCTACTGAACTCGGGCCACTTAAGGGAATTCCTAAACTAGAAGAGGTACGACTTCGGTTAAATTAGACAAAAGTTGCCTTATCAGGGGGCTATTCCTGTGATGTATTTGTTTTTCCAAAAATATGCATAGGTCACTAGACAGAAGAAAAAATATGAAATTAGCGAAAATTAATAAATCGTTTTTATTCTTAAACGATGACAAATAGAGAAAAATGTTCCAGATAAAACTTTTAGAAGATAAAGTGCGCCATAAAGTGAAATAATAATAAAAAAATTTTGGCCAACTGTTTGCGAGATATGGCAAGAAAAAATATTTTTTTAAATGGTAATCATAGGTGGCTATGGCATCGTTAAAAGTAGTATTTTTATCTCTTTTCAACAGTATGTATTTTTATATCATTCATTGTATAAATTATTGTTTTATTTACATAAAACATAAAACACTTCTTTCTAATGGCATTTTTAAAGTAGGCTTTGGTAAAAAAAATTTATAACAACTGTTTTTTTTGTATTTATTTATATTTTAATCTAGGTTATGTCTTAATTACCTATATAAAACTTAACAATAATCTATTATAATTAATTGTAAACAAATTTACTTATTCCTAAGATAAGATTAATAACAAAAAATGAAACATAAGAAACACTAAATAAATTTTGTTAAACTAATGCAAATTTGGTTAATTAAACTGTAATTATAAAAAATGTTGAAAATTTTGTCCATTTTGTTGTAAACATAATTCGGCTCTGCTTAAAACACTATGTAGTGTGTTTTCCAACATATTTTTAGAAAATAAAATACATGCCTCAATAATTTTATAGACATAAACAGAAAGCATATCTGTCTTTTCTTCGAAAGTAAATCTGTCCATAATTATTTTTAATTTAACAGTTTAACACAAAAAACTTTAACAATAAGACAGAAATATGATAAAATCAGTTGTTTTAAATTGTTTGTACCAAAGCTTACTTTAAAAATTCCATTAGAAAGAAGTGTTTTATGATTTATGTACATAAAACAATAATTTTTAAAATGAATGATATAAAAATACATACTGTTGAAAAGAGATAAAAATACTACTTTTAACCATGCCATAGCCACCTATGATTACCATTTAAAAAAATATTTTTTCTTGCCATATCTCGCAAACAGTTGGCCAAATTTTTTTTATTATTATTTCTCTTTATGGCACACTTTGTCTTCTAAAAGTTTTATCTGGAATATTTTTGTCTATCTGTCATCGTTTAAGAATGAAAATGATTTATTAATTTTCACTAATTTCATATTTTTTCTTCTGTGTAGTGACCTATGCATATTTTTGGAAAAACAAATACATCACAGGAATAGCCTCCTGATAAGGCAACTTTTGTCTAATTTAACCGAAGTCGTACCTCTTCTAGTTTAGGAATTCCCTTAAGTAGCCCGAGTTCAGTAGACAGTCTGTATATTTATATACACATAAAACCAATTATCTGAATATTATTATTATTTAATTAGACTTATGTTTGCAATGGTTCTGCATATAGATAAATAGGTTGTTCAGTGCCCATAACATTTCCTAAAGAACAACACTCAATTTTTTCACTCCTAGGATGAACCGTAAATCTGTATTTCAGTAGAAGAAAAGCTGCACAAAGTTTAACTTCCATCATTCCGAAACGAATGCCTAAAGGAAAAAACAAAAATTATATGTGTACAGAGTGTAACAGAAATAAGTACAATTAATTTAATCAGTGATAGAACACTTTAAGAGCAATAATATTTATTAGTATCTTTTTCTTGTAAACCTTTTCGAAATTTCGTTAAAGTTCTTCAAAGTTTTGTCACAAATCTCTCTAGCCGCCTATGGTTGAATAATAGTATATTATACTTAGTGGCGTAACTAGAATTCATTCGTGGGCCAGCATATACTATGTACTCGGTAGACTATCATTGTTATAGATTATAACTTTTATATTGATTATTCATAGTTTTAATATTAATGTCAAAAATAATTATACTTAATTCAGTCTGAAATAATTATTGCATTGTTTTTGCTACTATGGATTAAATTATTATGAAACAAACTAAAAGACTCGTTAATTTATGGAGTGGTAAAAATACTTAAAAAAATAAGATTTCCGAAAAAAAGTTACTAACAAATATAGTTACTCTCGACGAGTTCTATCACTAGTTAAATTTAATTAATTAAACAAAAGAAAGTCAGTTAGTTCATTTGAGACTGAGGTATGGTTTACCCTACCACCTCGGACATAAATATTAATATATATATATATATATATATATATATATATATATATATATATATATGTTATCTACGACAAAACATTCTTAAATTGAACAGAGCCTCAAATACTTATTTTTTACACCGAACAACTTAGGCACAGTAATATTTTTATTTCAAAATTAGCAAAATTTGCATTGTATCCCTATATCTCACACTTTGCTCATTTCGAGACGGATTTTTTTCTTACCGGGACAAATTCTTGGTCCATCACCAAACGGGAAAAATACGAAATTAGGCCTTTTTGCCTTTTCTTCATCTGTGAATCTGTCAGGGTCAAATTTTTCTGGATTGGGAAAAAATTCCGGATCCATATGAATTCCCAAAGATGATAAAACTGCTTTGGTTCCTTTCTTGATAACAATATCAGTTCCAGGAATTTGGAAATCTTGAGTACATGCTCTGTTCAACATATGTACTGTTGGATATTTTCTTAATGTCTCTGAAAAAGAAATATTTGAAGAGAACATCATTAGAAAAAATATTTCTCACCATAGAAAACATTTTCCAGGTATCTCATTTCTCGGACAACATCGTAATTAATTTCTCCTTTGTTTTCCCTTATTGTTTTTATCACGTCATTTCTTGTTTTTTCTTGAATATCTGGATTTTTGGCTAATTCATACAACAAAAATTGAATGCTGGCTGATGTTGTTTCAAAGCCAGCTATAAAAAACAAAAAACACTGTGCTGCTACATTGTCCATTGTCATTTCTTCTTCTTCTTTATTTATTGTTTTGTTTTTTTCTTCTCCATCTTTGATCGACATCTTGTTCTTTAACCTTCAAGGAACAGAAACATAAAAACAAAATTTAAATTACGAAAATTTCTTTATTTTTCATTGCATTATTTGTGCATACCGAATCATCAAGTTGAGAAAATCTTCCCTTTCAATTCCATTCTTCTCTCTGTAAGTAACTGTTTCGTACACCACATTTCTGAAGAAAGAAGTAGCTGTAGGGTTGAAGAGCTGAATCTTAAGCAGCTTGGCAATAACAGGAGCAGACATGGTTACAGCTAAACGTAAGTTATCTATAATTTTCGTTGTAAAGACCATTTTTGCATGACGAATAAATTCAGATTCAGGATTTTTTAGACAACCACCTTCTACACCAAAAGCAGAACTGCAGATAACGTCTACCGTATATCTAGAAAGAAAAAAACTTCATTAAGATTTTAGTCCATTTCTTCATTTTCTAACAAGGAAGGAAAGTATCTAGTTATAAATTAAACTATCAAAGAAAAGATAGATAGAGACGTGATGAAGCAAAGAAATACTGGATGAACTGTGGAGTAAACAAAGCTGAATTTATTTTTAACACATAGATCGCTATTTTGAAATGAAATCGCATCAAAATAACCATTAATAAATACCGCATTAAATAAAATCATTAATATTAAAAATATATATTTGAAAAATCATTGGTTGATTCAAATATTCCGCACCAATAGAACAATATAACGCTAAACGAACAAATTCTTGGTTTTGTTAGATCTGGTTTACCGGATTTATCTAGAGATGAATATATACTTAAAGTTGAAAATTTTGTAGTATTCTATCCAAATGATTTGAACATTGATCTTAGTAACGAGATGACAAAGATGAAAGAAAATGAAATTTTTAAAATGACTAGATGATTGCTACAATCTAATTCGAAAAGATACGATATAATTTGTATTCCCAAACATTGAGATAGCTTTCGATCGTTTTCGCAATTAAAACAAATAAAAAATCAACTAAAGAGAAGCAAACAGCATGACTGATTATATTCACTTTCGTTTCCGAAAAAATGTTTGTACAACAACATCGTTTTTTTTCCACGACGATTTATTTGATAAAGGCGGCCCCGAGCTAGTAGTACTTAAGGCCCCCAACGGTATTAGTTTATAGAAAAGTGTAAAAACATTTTACGTGAGAAAAAACACAGCCTGTAGTTCAAACAACCAGACTGTTTTTGATCGAAGTAGTCTTTTGAAAATATGTGCCAATATGTTTCCCGTCGTATAAGCAACTTCAGAAATCTCAACATTGTACGTCTCCCCCAGATTAGCGTACGAAAAATTTTGAAAAATGGGATATTGAATGAAATTTAGTTTAGAATAATGAATTTTGTATATATGGTTAACAATGTTGGCTATACCATGAAACAGTGTGTGTATATAGTAAATAAAAATATTTGTACAAAAACTAATTATTGATTTTATGTTTTTCGTACAAAAAATTATTGTACAAACCTCTAATGTGAACTTTGTTCTTAAATTTGTTATATTGTGGCACTCGTAAGATCATGCCACAAACAAATGTTCCGGGAAAATGTTTACGGTTCATTATATCCTAAAAAGTAAATAACAGGTACCTATTTAGCTTTATTCAATTATCTTTTTAAAAATTTCTATATTCAAAAGAAAGACTTTAAATGAATTTTGTACTTCACCTATGCAATGATGATATTGAAGATCCCAAGTCATTAGGCTTTTTTTGATCCTTTTTCCACATGTTTTAAGATGTTTATTTATTAATTCCTAGAACTACGACTACCTCATTAGTCCTCACCGATTTAACGTGTCGCCAATTTTTCTCTTGTATCCCCCATAAGAAACTGTCATCAATTTTTTTTCTTTCTCAAATTTCTGTTGCTATTCAAGTGCATACATATCAGTGTATTATTTTCTTTGAACTTATAATGTTAAATAAATAATAAAGCAGATTGGAATACTTAGCAATGGGTAATAAACGATGATTGACTTTTTATTGACCTCACCTTTTGATAACATCTGGAATATTGATCGCCTCTCCTTTTTTGGCGTACTTCCCTATAAGATCCTGAAGGTCCTCTGTGCATTTCTGGACAATAGGCAACATCATTTTTGTTTTCCCGGCTGACCAAGTTGGCGACAATTTTTCTCTCATGCGTTTCCATTTTTCTCCATGCCATGTGACTAAACTAGAACCCATAGGGTCATTTTTTTCATCAGAAACAAAACCTCTATCGGCGAAACAATTGAAGCTGGTCGACAGGAAGTGTTTGTTCATTTCCGGAGAGATCGGCATAAAGACCGGTGATGCGAAAAGGTAATAGCCACAGTAAGTGTGACCTAAAAAAGGTACAAAGATAAAAAATTGTAAATTAAATACTATTGCACATGATTAGATTTCTATTTTTTAGTAAAAGAAATTAACAAATTTTATTTATACAGGTGGCCCAACGAAAATTATCAGCGCAATTTTTGGCCACTTAACATCAATTTTGCAAAAAACGCTCGAACCTCTGAATAAATGAAACACCAATTAGTACTGTTAGAAACAATAATTATTTAAAGATAACACAACAAAGGAGGTAACTTTACAAGGTTTTGTCGAACGTCCCCTTTGGATATGCGTACTTGCATACAACTTCTCTATGTGTACGCGCATATGACTTCTTCTTATTATTTAGGGGTAGAAAAGTGCGGCAGACGCCAACAATTACGAAAGTTTTCAACAAAAAATAGCATGATTCAATAAAATATCAATTTTTTTTATAAATTTTCCGATATTTATATACATTTGAATACATTTAAACTAAATTCATTAGTATTTCAGAGGGAGGGGGTGTTCTAGCCCCTCGAGCCCCTCTCCTGGCTAAGTGCCTGGTCCTGATGAAGGAATAAAATTTAGTTTGAGCTTTGACTCATTAATCAAATTAGTAAATAATAAATTTTATATTTTGAAAGTTATTAAAGTTTCAATATATGTATAGATATAGAAACACATTTTTAATTTGTACCAATCTAATTTAATAATAAATTATTTTAATTTTGTAATATTAAGGTATAGACAGGTAACGCAGAGATATTGCATTGTTAATAACTTAGCAACAGTAACAATAGTAGATAAAAATGGTTTTTACAATAACAATAGAAATGTTATTATTGTGAAGTTTCCTTGGAGATACTGAAATATATTTATTTCATTTGCTGCAATGTCGCTGATACGTGAGGTTCTGTGCATTGGCAGTGCGTTAGTAGGGGCGTTGGCAGTCCACGCTCATATCCGGGCCCTCGAAGCCAAGCGAGAGCGGCCCGAACAAAAGCAAGCAAGGGAGGCCAAGAGACGGATTTTGCGGGAATTACTATTCCGTGTCTGGTGAGATTCGTTCGCCTCCGCTTGCGAGAAGGGGGAGTTCTGGGGGTGTGAATGCGGGAGTGGACAACCCCGGCCCGAGGTCTAAAACCCTCCGTGGTGCAGGGGGGAATGAATGCGAGTGTGGACTACTCCAGGCCCGAGGTCTAAAACCCTCCGTGGTGCAGGGGGGAATGAATGCGAGTGTGGACTACTCCAGGCCCGAGGTCTAAAACCCTCCGTGGTTCTGGGGGTGTGAATGTGAGTGTGAACTCCGGGCCCCAGGTCTAAAACCCTGCGTGGTTCTGGGGGGTGTGAATGCGAATTACAACAAATTCTATAAATATTTCAGAAATATTACTTCAATTGATGAATAGTTTTCTATCATACGTTTCTATAGAAACGTTAATGTGACCCTATATGGTTACATTCACTTACCAAACGTTATCTAGGAAATGTAATGTGAAATGTTATCTAGTTAATGTTTGAATACACAGTGTTCAGTGTTGCCAGATGGAAAGGAAATTCTCTGTTTCAAGGGAAAAAGAAGATAAAAGGAAAAAAGTGATTTTTCCACTAAAATAGCGATTTTTCAACAGAAAAATTTCAACCAATAAGTTATTAACTTATATGACTAATAAAAACACTATACAGTAGGACAGAGACCAAATCATTTTAAAAAATCGGATGATGTGGAATTTTACCGATGGATTCGATTATAGAAACGTTCCAGCTATGAAAGAGGTCCTAATTTATTTTCGTCCTTGCCAGTTCTTCTATATACGCCACTTTTTGCATTGAACATAATTATTGTTGTCTCCCAGTAATGTTCCTTGTCGTTACATCCGTTTTTTTTTTTGCACTCTATAATTTTACTGTGTTGTTATCAAATTGACCACAATAATGAATTCTTTATATGAAAAGTTTTTTTGCCATTATTCGATATTCTATATGTTTACAATGACAAAATAAGCAGGGTAACTAAGTCATAATTATATCCCATGCAATTTTGACATGTCAGTATGGTAAAAATATTATCCTACTAATTTGTAACGTAGGACAATTGGATAATACAGCTATCATATCAACCCATACAGACTTGATCACGAAAACGTTACTCACAGGAGAATTTTATAAAATAATATTCATTAATAAAGTGAAACCGGTAAATTATTGAACAAAACACAGATGTTATGAATCATACCAAGCCTTAGAAGTCTTAAAATTCAAGTGACATCTACGGTGGTTATGACTTATAACTATCCTAGATATGTTAATAGCTATAAAATATAACTAAACAAGCACTTATGAACTGACTGATCTAGTAATATGGAGAGAGCAGTCGTATATATTTTTTTTAAACTAAACTAGAAATTTGAGAACCTAGGTTAATTTAACCGAAGATGTCTACATGATAGAAAAATGTTTTTTGCTTTAACCATGATTAACTTCGGCTAGTTAAATCTAATCACGGTTAAGTTAACCGAAATTTAACTAATTAATGAAAAATCCGGCCTTACTATATTATTTCAGTTTCAGTTCTTTGAGATTAGGCCCAAAAAAGCGACTGCCCCAATTAGCCGGTGGCATAATTAAACGGAATCGACTGTATATATGATTTAACATGTTGGCACCCCAGACCAAAATTCAAACCTAACATATGCATATGCCTCCCTTACCTTGATCTTTCATTTCTCTGTAAATTTCAGCTATTCTTTGTCCAATTTTTCTAGAAAAATCTGGAGACATATTTCCTAAAGGAAATTTAGGTTTTATATGAGGTATACCTTTTCGCTTCCAAAAACCGAAAGCATAGTAATAGTACGATACTAGTAGTAGTAATAAAGCGACTATTACACTTATTGCGTAATAGAAAAACACTTGGAACATTTTTGGAATCTGAAACAAAAATAACTATGAATAATAATTAATAAAAAAAATTAAATCTAGGATATGAGCAGGTTCTTGTTTACTTCAAATTGAAATATGGTCGAAAATTAAAAATATTATTGAATTTATAAATTCTACTAATTTATGGTAATGTATTCAAATATACTACATAATATTTTTTAAAAGTTAATTTATATACAAAAATTACCTTTTATTATCTGAATTATTTTGAAGTGGTATGTAACAAAAATAAATTAATTATGTATATATAAGATGATAAAGATGATCATCGATTGGATAGTGGATGTCAACGAAGTAAAAATTGGACGGCAGTCTTAATATTGAGATTTTATTTTAAAACCAACGTTTCGACTATTCTATAGTCTTCTTCAGGGTTACATCTGACTATTTCTAACCCTGAAGAAGACTATAGAATAGACGAAACGTTTTCTTTTTATAAGGGAGCAATAAATTAATGTCAAAAAAAGTTATAACAACCTGCAAACTAACAAATTACATATATATTTTCTTTTGTTTTGTAATTTGTTTACCTAAAGTTATAGTTCGTTATCTAAAAAAAACTGATGTGTCCAACACATAACCTCCCGCAACTGTATTAATATATTCTATACATATAAGTTTACCACTATATTAAATTTTTTGTTTTAAAATTTAAAATTAGTTTGGTATTACACTGTTTCATACCTAAAATTTCCTTCATAAAATTTGTATGACCAAAAAAAATTTTTTTGGCGTTACTAAAACCGGAACCTAACTTACCTTGATTCAAGCATGCAAATATATTTCTTATATGTCACATTTTGTAAACATATGAATAACTCATCTGTTTTATAAAAATTGCTCAGTCTAAAAACCACATGTAAATTATTATCATTTATATATTTTTTCTGTTTAGCTAGAAATTATATATAAATCTTATTATGCACATCGGTAGAAAATTAAAAAAATCTTTATGTTTAATAATAACATAATTTGCGAAAAAATGGAAGGTATTTAGAGGTATTTATTAGGAAAAACTGTTTAAAGTTTCAAGTAATGTACTACATTCGGTTAAACACTTAAAGTCAAAATCTAATCAGTTCATCATATTTGAATATAAATCTTAAATACCAAATATTATATTTTTTACATGTATTGTATTGAACATACAGACAGCACGGTAAAAATAGTAAAATCGTACTCTAGTGATTCTAATTCGGGTTCATATGTTGAAAACTTTCAATCGAGAAATTTGACTAAAACAATACCTCCCTTATCTTTATATTGATAGGCGGGAGGTAAAAATAAGATCTGTCTGACCCATTAAAGAAATGAAAAAGAAGAACTGAAACATTTTGTAAAAAGAAATTCCTTTGTTTAAATACCACTTTAAAATAAAAAAAAAATAAGCATTTATAAAAAATATTATAGAAATAATGATTTATTAAAGAATATACAGGTGTTTCAGCATACGATTACACCAAAATTAAACCAAATATGAGAGGAGTCATTTGAAGTAAACAATGTTATATGACGTTGTGTCCGGAAATTTTCGTTGCAGAGTTCCCTTGAAAGTGCACCTAATCGGACACATTTATATTAATAATACGTGCATATTTATATTGTTGTTGCTGTATGTCATATGGGGGGAATCATGAGTTATGAAGATTTGTTATAGTTATTTTTTGACCTATTAACATTTTTTCATTTTTTGCCTATAAAATATTACATACAATACAAAAATACACAAAAAAGGTACTCTTGATAAAACATGATAAACGGAATAGTTTTCGACATATTTCAGTTTTTTTATAAAATCAAGTATCCAAATATATATATATATATATATATATATATATATATATATATATATATATCCCTTAAGGCTATTTGCACCACTGTAAGTAAAAATGGAGTTTAGTTAATTTTACGGTTGTGCTGTCAAGTGTAGGTAATATGTTCATGTTTGAAAACAAATAACAACACGCAACGTTTAAAATAATTAAATATGTATTTATATAATCTTTGTATGGGAAAAATTTGTTTCGGAATTGTTGGAAACTTTATGTATTCTATTCTGAAAACAGTTAAAATATGGACAATAAAAATAAATTAAATTTAAACAAGCATAAAACTAAATATGATAATTCCAAATGCAGTTTAATTTGTGGCATTAAATTCAAAAAGTCACTTTTCTTAAAGAGAATTTAATGAAGAAATCATGTACACTTACCCCGTTCATAAAATCTTTTCATAATAATATCAAAATCTATCAATTCATCATCTTCCTTGTCAAATACCGCATTATCTTAAAAATCGTTTATAGTTCAATAACTATTTGTAATAAGTATATAATAAGTACATTTTTAAAATTCAATTATTATTACATTCTATTTTATAATACTTTTCTGTATAAAAAATTCAATACGTATACCTTTTTCACAAAAATACTATTGACAAGAAGTTATCCCACTTCTTAAACCGTAGAAGATTTAAGTTAAAATTCACAAACGTCACCTTAACCTTCGGTTAAAAATCTGTGCAATGAACACAAACATTTAAACTAAACTAAATCTACAGATTAGCGTTAAACTCCATTGGTTCAAATGGCCACTAGACATTTAAGAAAGTAACTAAGGTAGGTAGGTTTTAATTATAATCTTATCATCTGTATATTCTTTAATATATACTGCTATTATTATATTATATATTATATTACTAACTTACTCTTTGTACTACACAATTTACACGCCTACCAACAATTATTGTTTACAAAATAGAAACAAAAAATAAACAAGACAAATATTTGCTAATTACAGAATAAATTCAAATGCTGCAACATTTAACACAGAAATCTACTATTATGTTAATACAAGAGTAGACATTAAAAAA
This sequence comes from Stenolophus ochropezus, assembly GCA_035578165.1. Taxonomy (NCBI): domain Eukaryota; kingdom Metazoa; phylum Arthropoda; class Insecta; order Coleoptera; family Carabidae; genus Stenolophus; species Stenolophus ochropezus. The sequence continues at coordinate 44,823,084 of JAQOWZ010000002.1, read as the reverse complement.
TAATAACGTCTGATTCCCCACCATGCTAAACTTTGGCATTGACAATGCTTTTTTATAAACAATAATCTAAAGAAAAACATCAAGGTTAACATGAAGATATCTTTTAGTTTGTTTATAATGCAACGACATTTCTTTTAGTTGTTTTTACTGTACTACAATAAATTTATTCATATATTACCTCCCGCCTATCAATATATAGATAAGGGAGGTATTGTTTTTGGTCAGATTTCTCGAGTGTGAGTTTTCAACATATGAGCACGAATTAGGCTTCCTAGAATACGATTTTGCTATTTTTACCGTGATGTCTGTATATCCGCGTGTGTGTGTCTGTGTGTGTGTGTCTGTGACGATTTTTCGTCCACGATAACTCCAATACGATACATGTAAAAAATATAATATTTGGTATTTAAGACGTATATTCAAATATGTTGAAATGATTAGATTTTGACTACAATTGGTTAACCGGAAGTAGTACTTTACTTGAAGCTTTAAACAGTTTATCCAAAAAAATACCTCTAATACCATTTTTTCGCAAATTACGTTAATACTAAGTATAAAGATTTTTTAATTTTCTACCGATCTGCATAATTACGTTTATATACAGGGTGAATACTGAAAACCTTGACATAGGGAAGTAACATGGGAAAACTGTTTTTACTGTTTCCATCTGCTCCGCTAAATAAAATCGGGTGTATATGGTATCGGTAGTTAGATTACTTAATTTTGCATCTAATAAAACCAAATGTGTAATATGGCCTTTTCTAACTGAAATATTTGATAAAATAAATTGTATTTTGAAGGTTATCCTTCATATTTTCGAATAAGAAACGTCAAAACAAAATGCTCCATAGCCGAGTGGATAAGAGGGCGGATTTATAATAGCCCGGTAAACAGTATGCTATGTGAAGCTAATGAAACCCCATTAAAATACAGACGGGAACAACTAACAATAAAATATGTAATAAAATTAGCTAGTAATACTAAATACCCCACCACCTTACATTTATTTAGTACATACAATAATAAACTCATAGTAAAAAATACCACAAACCTACAACGATGTATCCACTCAACCCTCAATAGTTGCAATGTTATCCTTCCAACAATAGAATTATTTAACCCGTACAATACTCCTCCATGGATCCTTAAAAAACCTCAAATAAACCTAAACCTAAACAAGTATAAAAAATCTGGTGTGTCCAACACAATACCTCGCCACTGTAGTAATATATTCTATATGTTTTTCAATACATTTAATTTGTAGTTTTAAAATTAGTTTGTTATTTCAGTTTAAATATTTTTAATTTATTTCATACCTAAAATTTCCTTCATAAATTTTGTATGACCAATATGAAAGCTATTTTTGACGTTACTAAAACCGGAACTGAACTTACTTTGATTCACGCATGCAAATACATTCCTAATATATTTCTTCCATCTTTTTAAATTGTACAATAAAATTACTTCATTTTTTACTTATTTTATCTTTTACACTTACTTACATCAAATTTGACATCATATGTCAAATTTTGGGAACAAATGAACTCATCTGTTTTATCGAAATTCCTCAGCCTAAACAATATGTAAAATTATTATTATTTATATATTTTTACCTCCCGCCTATCAATATGAAGATAAGGGAGGTATTGTTTTTGGTCAGATTTCTCGAGTGTTTGTTTTCAACATATGAGCACGAATTAGGGTCCCTAGAATACGATTTTACTATTTTTACCGTGATGTCTGTATGTCTGTGTGTGTGTCTGTGTGTGTGTGTGTGTGTCTGTGACGATTTTTCGTCCACGATAACTCCAGTACGATACATGTAAAAAATATAATATTTGGTATTTAAGAGTTCTATTCTAATATGATGAACTGATTAGATTTTGACTACAATTGGTTAACCGGAAGTAGTACTTTACTTGAAGCTTTAAACCGTTTTTCCTAAAAAATACCTCTAAATACCATATTTTCGCAAATTTCGTTATTATAAATACAAAGATTTTTTAATTTTCTACCGATCTGCATAATTACGTTTATATATAACTTCTAGCTAGATAGAAAAAAATATATAAATTATAATTATTTTACATATCGTTTAGGCTTAGGAATTTCGATAAAACAGATGAGTTATTCATATGTTCACACGCGAGAAATCTGACCAAAAACAATACCTCCCTTATCTATATATTGATAGGCGGGAGGTAAAAAGACTCAACTCCAGCAGAAATTTATCAGAAAATGTTCAAAGAAGTCAAAAAAATGAATATATAAGAACCATTTCTTTGTATACACAGATGGTTCTAGAAATACAAACACAAACACCACGCGAGCCGCACTAGTAACAAATAATGAGAAAAAATGTTATAGCTTAATCCAACCAGCAAGCTCTTTCATTGCGGAAGTGACAAGTATAGTAGAACAGTAGAAGCAATGAAACTAATTAAAAATAATAAAGAAGAACGCCATTTTGTTATATGCATTGACTCTCTAAATACCTTTCAGCTCTTAAACAAATCTTACTATCTTACTAAAATAACCGAAATTCTAGAAGCAGCACACGACATAATAACAAACGAAAATAAGACAATCACCTTCTTTGGGTTCCATCGAACAGAGGTATTCATGGCAACGAAGAAGCAGACAGAATTACCAAACAAACCCCCGAAGAAGAAGAAGAAACTATAGCCGTACCAGTTACCACAAATGACATCATAAATCATACAAAAATTAAAATAAACGAGAAATGGAAGAGAGAATGGGAAAATATAAGAAACAATAAACTCAGAGAAATTAAAAACACACCTAACCCATGGATAACACCAACCAATAGAAAACATCAAGTGATCATAACAAGATTAAGAATTGGACATACAACAATAACACACAAGCTAAAACTAGAGAAAACAGAACCACCATTATGTGAAAAATGCAATACAATCCTTACAATACAACACGTAATAACACAATGTAAAAAATATAACGCACAGAGACTTTTACACAATATCCCAAACACACTAAAACAAGCACTATCAAATTCACAAACCAACATAGACAACACACTAAACTACTTAAAAGCAATAGATCTATTAAACAAAATATAAAATGTAAATATACAAATATATATGTACGAAAATATAAATGAAATACCTATATAATATAATGTTATAAATTATTGTATCGCGGTTCTAATAATTCAATTGCTGAAGAGCCCCCTAAATACACTAAGTAAAAAAATAAAAATCTGTAAATAAGTTTTGCCATTTATGTGTTGAATGAGTTGTAGATAACTATATTTTGTTTTCTTTTTGTGTAGAAAAATGGAGACGAGAATTTCAAACTGCAGCAGAGTGGGTGGTGGCCGTAGAACAAAAGACAAACGAAGAATTCAGGATACATACAGAAGAAAGTCATTCGTCATTTTCTTCGGTTTGTAATATGTTTAGTAAATGAAATAAGTTTTATATTTGTTAATAATGGTTGAAGAAATATATTTTTAATAATAATAAAAATATACATTTATATACACATGAAACCAATTATCTGAATATTATTATTATTTAATTATATTTATGTTTGCAATGGTTCTGCATATAGATAAATAGGTTGTTCAGTGCCCATAACATTTCCTAAAGAACAACACTCAATTTTTTCACTCCTAGGATGAACCGTAAATCTGTATTTCAGTAGAAGAAAAGCTGCACAAAGTTTAACTTCCATCATTCCGAAACGAAGACCTAAAAGAAGGAACAAAAATTATATGTGTGCAGAGTGTGACACAAATAAGTACAATTAATTTAATCAGTGATAGAACACTTTAAGAGCAATAATATTTATTAGTATCTTTTTCTTGTAAACCTTTTCGAAATTTAGTTGAAATTCTTCAAAGTTTTGTCACAAATCTCTCTATCTGCTTATGGTTGAATAATAGTATATTATCCTCAGTGGCGTAACTAGAATTCATTGTCACCCCAACCCAAACGACAATCTTCTAATTATTGGCAGCAGCAGATTTCAAACGCGCTCAATATGCAGGCGTTGAAGAAGACATAAAAAGACAATGGTGAAGACATATTATCGCTACACCACTGAGGGACCAAAGTGCATGATTTAATCTTGAGAGAAATAATCACTTGAGGGATTAAAAGCACTTTAGTCCTGTAGTATATACGCTATTTTTGTATTTCCGCATATACATTTTAAAATAATAATTATTTGATAGCTTTGAAAGCAAAACATCATTATGCAAATTTTTCTGGATAGGTGGATAAGCCAGGCTACGTTACATGAATCCAGCTACTTGTTTCAGTAGTAACGTAACGCTTGTTTATTATTTTTTAACACTCAGGGATTCAATATATATTTAATCCCTCAGGGATTAAAAATTATACTTCAGTCTTCGAAAATTAAGATTAAAAATTTAAAAGTAGGCTTTTATTCCCTGAAGTGCAAAATAGTTATTTTGTATTAAGTTTTTGTTTTTAGTGTGTGAGGTGTTATTTTTTGATGAGGTTTGCTTAGTCAAAAAATTCAGTCGAACGCACTAAAAACATTTCCCGCACATAATACAAACAATTCTTTTCTACAACTAAGTTGCATCATGAATTATAATATTTGTCTATAGAAATATTTTCAATCATCCTGAAAAAAGTCATTAGTTCATTTGCGACTGAGGTATGGTTTACCCTACCACCTCGTACATAAATATTAATATTAATATATATATATATATATATATATATATATATATATATATATTATTTCAAAATTGGCAAAACTGGGATTGGATCCCTACATCTCACACTTTGCTCATTTCGAGGCGGATATTTTTTCTTACCGGGACAAATTCTAGGTCCGTCTCCAAACGGGAAAAATACGAAATTAGGCCTTTTTGCCTTTTCTTCATCTGTGAATCTATCAGGGTCAAATTTTTCTGGATTGGGAAAAAATTCCGGATCCATATTAATTCCCAAAGTTGATAAAACTGCTTTGGTACCTTTCTTGATAACTATATCAGTTCCAGGAATCTGGAAGTCTTGAGTACATGCTCTGTTCAGCATATGTGTAGTTGGGTACTTTCTTAATGTCTCTGAAAAAGAAATATTTGGAGAGAACATCACTAGAAAAAATATTTCTCACCATAGAAAACATTTTCCAGGTATCTCATTTCTCGGACAACATCGTAATTAATTTCTCCTTTGTTTTCCTTTATTGTTTTTATCACGTCATTTCTTGTTTTTTCTTGAATATCTGGATTTTTAGCTAATTCGTACAATAAAAATTGAATGCTGGCTGAGGTTGTTTCAAAACCAGCTACAAAAAACAAAAAACACTGTGATGCTACATTGTCCATTGTTATTTCTTCTTCTTCTTTATTTATGGTTTTGTTTTTTTCTTCTCCGTCTTTGATCGACATCTTGTTCTTTAACCTTCAAGGAACGGAAGCATAAAAATAAAAATTAAATTACGAAAATTTCTTTATTTTTCATTGCATTATTTGTGCATACCGAATCATCAAGTTGAGAAAATCTTCCCTTTCAATTCCATTCTTCTCTCTGTAAGTAACTGTTTCGTACACCACATTTCTGAAGAAAGAAGTAGCTGTAGGGTTGAAGAGTTGAATTTTAAGCAGCTTGGCAATAACAGGAGCAGATATGGCTAGAGTTAAACGTAAGTTATCTATGATTTTCGTTGTAAAGACCATTTTTGCATGACGTATAAATTCAGATTCAGGATTTTTTAGACAACCACCTTCTACACCAAAAGCAGAACTGCAGATAACGTCTACCGAATATCTGGAAAGAAGAAAACATCCTTACCTTAATCTATTTCTACATTTTCTAGGGAAGAGAAGGACCTAGTTAAAATTATTTTGTAAATAAGAGGACAATATTATAGTAATTATAGAAATCCAATAAAGAAAAGAGAGATAGAGAAAAGATCAAGCAAAGGAATACTGGGTGAACTGTGGAGTGAATAGAAAAGTGTAATAACATTTTTGTACTCTTACAATAAAATTAGTTGATTCGCATCATTTAAGTAACGTCGGGAATCTCAATTTCCCACGTCTCCCCCCAGATTACCGTGCGGGCTATTTTGGAAAAAAACAATCCTATACTTATTAAACACTATATTAAAAAAGTATAATGTCTCAAACATTATTTTGCTTAATAATAATAAAAGAAAATAGTGAATTATTGAATGAAATTTAATTTAGAAAAAGTAAATTTAGTGCCTTTGATATACAATGTTGTCAACAATTGCTGTCATATTGAAAGATTCACAGCACTTGTTAGTATTGAAAGACATAAGCACAATACAATCTGTGTATTTGTATATTTATACAAAGATAAAATTATTATTGATTTGATGTTTTTCGTACAAAAAATAATGTACAAACCTCTTACGTGACCTTTTTCCCGGATTCGTTTTGTTGCCATAAATATTCGTCCGAAAAAATGTCGTTCCCACACTTGATATGTAAATAACTATTTCCGTTATAGATCACGCCACAAAATACTAATCCGGAAAAATGTTTATCCTTTTTCCAAACGTTTTAAAATGTTTATTTATCAACCCCTAGAACTACGACACCTCATTAGTCATCATCGATTTAACGTGTCGCTATTTTTTTCTCTTATACCTCCCATAAGAAACTGTCATATTTTTATTCTTTGAAGTTATAATGTTAATTGGAATACTTAGCAATGGGTAAAAAACCATGATTGACTTTTTATTGATCTCACCTTTTGATAACATCTTGTATATTGATCGCCTCTCCTTTTTTGGCGTACTTCCCTATAAGATCCTGAAGGTCCTCTGTGCATTTCTGGACAATAGGCAACATCATTTTTGTTTTCCCGGCTGACCAAGTTGGCGACAATTTTTCTCTCATGCGTTTCCATTTTTCTCCATGCCACGTGACTAAACTAGAACCCATAGGGTCATTTTTTTCATCAGAAACAAAACCTCTATCGGCGAAACAATTGAAGCTGGTCGACAGGAAGTGTTTGTTCATTTCCGGAGAGATGGGCATAAAGATCGGTGATGCGAAAAGGTAATAGCCACAGTAAGTGTGACCTAGAGAAAAGATAGAACATTATAATTGTAAAATAAACATTACTGCAAATTATCAAATTTTTTAGTAACAGAAAACAACAAAATTAACTGTATGTCGGCTCTATCATGTAACTCATCGTTTATATTAATCGATGTAGCTTAATTTTAACTAGGGCTGGCAGATTTTGGAAACAGAAAGTCGATTTTCGACTTTTTGAAAAATCGATTTTAATCGACTAGTCGAAAACATCAACTATTTATAAAAGTCGAAAATATTGAAAAGTCGAAAAAGTTGAAAAGTCGAAAAAGTTGAAAAGTTGATAAAGTTGAAAAGTCGAAAAAGTCGAAATAATTAAAAGTCGAAAAAGTCGAAATAATTAAAAGTCGAAATATTTAAGTCAGAAAAGTCGAGTGTCGGTCGCTACAGTTGAAGGAAATGGAACAATTGAAAATATAGCTTTTTATACCTGAATAATTTTTCAGTGTGAATAATTTTAATTCAAGATCATAAAAAATGTACTGTTCTTAACACTAAATTTATTCACTTATACAGGGTGGGCCAGTGAAAATTATCAGCGCACTTTTTGGCCACTTAACATTAATTTTGCAAAAAACGCTCGAACACGAATGGCATAACTTTAACCCTAAAATGGGGGTGGACTGCACCACAAAAATTTTAAATGGAAAAGGGTGTCAAACATGACACAGTTCGAAAGGCCTTTCAATTCTCTATCTAACAGTTTCTTATTTTTCAAATCCGATCATTAGTTCCAGAGATATATCGTTTTAAAAAAATTAACAGGTGTTTAAAATTGCATTCAAGTAGGCTTTTGCGAATATCTCAAATCACATTCTAATAGTTTGAGTCAAAATAATTAGAAAAGATTTTAAAGTAGCAGGTAAATCGAAGTTGAAATCTAAAAGTCGAAAGTCTAATAAATTGAAAAGTCGAAAAAGTCGACGATTAAAAAGTCGAAAAAGTCGAAAGTCTAACAAATTGAAAAAGTCGACGATTAAAAAGTCGAAAATATCGAAAGTCTAAATTCAATTAATCGATATTATATTTTTTAAAAGTTGATCGATCGACTTTTTTAAATAGTCGACTTATATCGATATATCGACTTTTTTACCGGCCCTAATTTTAACTATCGATTATGTTTTAAGCGAGTATTGCTGAATTGCTCTATATATAACAAGTGTCGTTAAGGCAATAACTACATTCAAATTTAACCGATGTCGATAACAAATTAAAGTGACGGCAGTAACAATTTAGGAAAAAATATGTTTGATACCAGTGTAAATTTGTACTATGTGATTGTTTGATGTTGATGCAATGATGACATTTGGTTAGTTTTGTGCTGGCATCTATTGGTTAATTCCCAGAAGTTTAATAAAAATAATAATTTAGTTGGCTTTTAATTATTAATTTTTTTAAAGACAACTGTCAAAATATATTTCGTGAGAAATAAGTAGAAAATAAGTGAAAACAGTTATTTATTTCTGTGCAAGTTTTTGAGCGATTAAATTTTGTGTAATGGAATAAAGAATAGTGACTAATATTAATAAAATTTTGTAAAAGATTTGGGAGGGAAGTTCGAATATGCAAAACAAGTTGAAGTGATGACACATTTCGCTATAAGTTTTGTTTCTATTATAAAGATTTAAAATCGAACAGTTAGATATTTCTACTTGAATAATAAAGACCGAAAATTTGTTGAAATTGTATATGCATGGAAAGCAGTGTCACATTTTATTACAAAAATAAGACCGTACTGAAACTATGTAATGAGACTCAAAACTAAGAAAAGAGAAGAAAATTAATTAAATTTGTATTTGCCAATTTGATATTTAAAAAATGTCTTTAATATTTTAGACAGTTCGTACCTTGTCTTTAATTATTAACAAATTAACGAGTATTATTACCTATGATCGCTTAAATATTTGATACAATGATAAGATTTTAATACCAATGTCTTTAAAAACGTTTAACTACGTGGCTTAATATAAGTGATCTGTTACATGATAGAGCCTTGTATGATTTGAAATCGACTGCATATATGATTTAACATGTTGACACCCCCGACTAAAATACAAACCCAGCATATGCATATACCTTCCTTACCTTGATCTTTCATTTCTCTGTAAATTTCAGCAATTCTTTGTCCAATTTTTCTAGAAAAATCTGGAGACATATTTCCTAAAGGAAATTTAGGTTTTATGTGGGGTATACCTTTTCGCTTCCAAAAACCGAAAGCATAGTAATAGTACGATACTAGTAATAGTAATAAAGCTACTATTACACTTACTACGTAATAGAAAAACGCTTGCAACATTTTTGGAATCTGAAACAAAAATAACTATGAACAATAATTAATAAAAAAATTAAATCGAGAATATAAGCAGGTTCTTGTTTACTTCAAACTGAAATATGGTCGAAAATTAAAAATATTATTCAATTTATAAATTCTACTAATTTATTGTAATGTATTCGAATATAATACATAATATTTTTTTAAAAGTTAATTTATAAACGAAAACAAACTTTTATTTTCAGAATTATTTTGATGTGGTATATAACAGAAATAAATTAATAAAGTATATATAAATAAGTATTTAATTTATTTTTTAAAGGGTGTTACTACAGGTCAAAAGAAGACGCAAAAATTGAAACACCTTAGTATGTTTTATTCTAAAAGAGATATTAATTTTTTTTCTATTTATAAAGGAGCGATAAATTAATGTTAAAAAAGTTATAACAAACTACAAACTAACAAATTCCATTTTTTTTTGTTTTATAATTTGTTTACCTAAAGGTATAGTTCGTTATCTAAAAAAAAAACTGATGTGTCCAACATATAACCTCCCGCAACTGTATTAATATATTCTATATAAGTTTATCAGTATATTCAATTTTTAGTTTTAAAATTTAAAATTAGTTTGGTATTCCACTATTTTTAATTCATTTCATACCTAAAATTTCCTTTATAAACTTTGTATGATCAAAAAACAGCTATTTTTAGTATTACTAAAACCGGAACCGAAATTACCTTGATTCACTCATGCAAATATATTTCTTATATATTTCTTCTACCTTTTTTAATTTTACAGTGAAACTACTTCATATTTACTTATTTTATCTTTTAAACTTACTTACATCAAAGTTGACATTATATGTCACATTTTGTAAACATATGAATAATTCATCGGTTTTATAAAAATTACTCAGCCAAAACCATATGTAAAATTATTATAATTTATATTTTTTTTCTGTTTAGCTAGAAATTATATATAAACGTAATTATGCAGATCGATAGATAACGAAATTTTTTATGTATATATAATAACGTAATTTGCGAAAAAATGGTATTTAGAGGTATTTATTAGGAAAAACAGTTAAAGCTTCTAGTAAAGTACTACTTCCGGTTAAACAATTAAGGTCAAAATCTAGTCAGTTCATATACTTGAATATAAATCTTAAATACCAATTATTATGTTTCAGCCAGATATAAATAAAATGCATATAAATATACATGTATTTTTCTCAGTTATTTTGTTATATTAGTATATGAGATGTTTATATCTTTGAATTCAGAAAAAAATACTCTATCGAATAACCCAAAAAAAATATATGTTCCCATTAAAATAAAAAAGTTGTGTCCCGTATTTTGAGAACCACTGGTCGAAAAAAAATTTTTTTTGCTCATTCTATTAGTCTTGAAAAATGGTGTTTCTTTTTTAATTCAACCAAACTCGTAGGTATAATAGTTCTCGAGATAACAATGGTGACACTCTTAAATGGAACATCCTGTATATTACATTTATCGTATTGGGCATTCAGATCCTAATTCGTGTTCATATGTTGAAAACTTACAATCGAGAAATTTGACCTAAAACAATACCTCCCTTATCTATATATTTATAGACGGGAGGTAAAAATAAGATCTGTTTTATTATAAACCTTTTATTAAGGTGTTTTAACATTTTTCTCCTACTTTCATCTTGTAGTGTCACCCATTAAAAAAATGAAAAAGAAGAACTTAAACATTTTGTATAAAGAAATTCCTTTGTTTAAATACCACTTTAAAATAAAAAATAACGAATTAAATATTAGCACTAATAAATAAATAATAAAGAAATAATTATTTATTAAAGAATATACAGGGTGCTTTAGCACGATTGTGCCAAAATTAAACCAAATATGAGGGAGTCATTTGAAGTAAACAATGTTATATATCGTTATGCCCGGAAATTTTTCGTTCCAGAGTACCCTTGAAAGTGCACCTCATCGGAAACATTTATATTAATAATACGTGGATATTTATATTGTTGTTTCTGTATGTCATATGGAGAGAATGATGAGTCATGAAGATTTGTTATCGTTATTTTTTGACCTATTAACATTTTTTCATTTTTTGCCTATAAAATATTACATACAATACAAAAATATCCAAAAAAGGTACTCTTGATAAAATTTGATAAACGGAGTAGTTTTCGAGATATTTCAGTTTTTTAAAATTAAGTATCCAAATATATATGTCTATTTATATATATATATATATATATATATATATATATATATATATATATATATACCCCTTATGGCTATTTGCACCACTGTAAGTTAAAAATGGTGTTTAGTTAATTTATAGATTAAGCTCACTCTAATTAATTTTAACTTAACTTGTCATCAAGGTTAGGTACGGATTACGTTAAACGACAGATATCCATTTCATTTTAGGGAAATTTAGTCATTTTTATGCACAACACGTAACATTTAAAATAATTAAATATGTATTTACATAATATTTGTATGGGAAAAATCTGTTCCGAAATTGATGGAAATTTTATCTATTCTATTCTGAAAACAGTTGAAATAGGGACACCGTCAAAATCAGCTATTGACAATAAAAATAAATTAAATTTAAACAAGCATAAATTTCAATATGATAATTCCAGGATGCAGTTTAATTTGTGGCAATAAATTCAAAAAGTCACATTTTTAAAGAGAATTTAATGAAGAAATCATGTTCACTTACCCCGTTCATAAAATCTTTTTATAATAATATTAAAATCTAACAATTCATCATCTTCTTGTCAAATACCACATTATCTTAAAAATCGTTTATAGTTCAATAACTGTTTGTAATAACTACATAATTAGTATAGTTTTACCATTTAATTTTTATTACATTCTATTTTATTATACTTTTCTGTTGTATAAAAAAATTCAATACGTATACCTTTTTCACAAAAATACTATTGACAAGAAGTTATCCCACTTCTTAAACCGCAGAAGAAGTCGAATTTAAAAAATTCACAAACGTCACCTTAACCTTCGGTTAAAAATCTGTGAAATGAACACAAACATTTAAACTAAACTAAATCTACAGATTAACGTTAAACTCCATTGGTGCAGATGGCCACTAGACATTTAAGAAAGTAACTAAGGTAGGTAAGGTTTTAATTATAATCTTATCATCTGTATATTCTTTAACATATACTGCTATTATTTTATTACATATTATATTACTAACTTACTCTTTGTACTACACAATTTACACGCCTACCATGAAAACAATTATTGTTAAAAAAAAAAACAAGACAAATATTTGCTAATTACAGTCTGAATTCAAATGTTGCAACATTTAACACAGAAATCTACTATTATGTTAATACAAGAGTAGACATTAAAAAATAATAACGTCTGATTCCCCACCATGCTAAACTTTGGCATTGACAATGCTTTTTTATAAACATTAATCTAAACAAAATATCAAGGTTAACATGAAGATACCTTTTAGTTTGTTTGCGATGCAACGACATTTCTTTTAGTTGTTTTTATTGAAATACATCAAATTTATTCATATATTTTTTATATAATTTAAACCTAATTTCATATTTTAAGGTTTGTACAATAATAGTCATTGCCATTGAAATATTATTTTAAAATAGATTTTCATGATCAAACTATAAATAAATATATCACTCAAGGCTTAATACCAAGTTCTCGGTCAATAGTATTCGGAAGTATTTTTATAATTTTAATTAAAAGGTTGCTCGTCAGGGGAGGCAGTGCCACGCCATACAAAACAAGAAGAGAATTGTATTTTTAAATTTTAATATTCTAGAAATTAAATTTAACGCGAAAAATGTCCACAAGACCTAGTTTTCAAATACCCACCGTTTTCTTATCCTATTTGCGATGAACATTACTAATTCAATTGCTAATTTCAAAATGGAGGCCCATTGTAGTACTTTACTGACTTTAGTTGCTTTGTAGTTTTGTAAACATGTAATTTAGTTTCATTTCAAAGTTTTGTGTACTTTTTACCTTTGTAATTTATCTTTTCAAGTAAATACGAATAAAAATCGTCTTGTTATAATATTATTTCACACATTTTAGGGCACTTATATACATATATATTTGTTCTTTTATAAGCTGTCTATATCAAGTAAGTTTAATTCATGCTTTTTAATTAAAGATGTAGAATATTGCTGAAAAAAGTCAAAGTAAAAAATTTGATTGCAACTCGTGAAATTCCCTACTAGATTATTAAGAAAATTTTATGTAAGACAAAATATTTTATGCTAGGAAATAAGGAATATGAATTTTAAATCTAATCAAAAAGAAAGAAATAGAAAATTGTGATTATTAATTGAACTTGCAAAATACAGACATTTTGTTTTATAAAAATGTTAAAAAATATAATTATGTACCTATTTATTTCATCTAATTTGCTTTTATTATATTGATTATTGATAAATTTATAATTTTAGTATTTTACACTCTAAAAATTATTTTATCATTCAAACAAAAATTTAAATTTCGAGCTTAAGTCAGCCAACAAATTTAAAGTTTTAATATAATGCTCCAAGTTCATAGAACTGAATAGGGTAACATCAAAGGTATCGACACGGAGTGTCGCTTGTGTATATAACTATTCTGTGCCCTTACCATGAATGACTCTATCTAATAAAGTCATTTTCATAACAATTTCGTATGTAATTTCTTTGTTTGTTTTCAAAACAGATCTTAATTCTTCTCTTAATTTATCTTGAATATCTTGTCTTTGAGTTAATTCGAACAAACAATAATTTATAGTGATTGCAGATATTTACGCCTCCCAGAAAAAAGGCAAAACATTGAACCATTAGTTGCTCCATAGTAATTTCTTCCGATTGGCTGGCAATCTTTTCATCATCAACACTTTTATTATTCTTCAATATAATTAATAAATTCAGACGTCACCTCTTGAACTCTCACTGGTGCCACAGAATAGTTATATATAACTATTCTATAATTATTCAGTGCTGGCGTGTAAAGTGTACCACAAGGATTATTTTATATATTGTTAAATTATAAACAACCTATTTATCTTTATTACAATTTCTGAACTAACTTTTTCTCTAGTTCTACATTTTTTATAGCTTTCAATACACAATATTTACAATTTATTAAATTTCTAAATACTATTTATTATAATATGTATAACATAAATAATATAAAACTTACCTTTCTTTACAAATAGGAAAATAAATATAATTGTACTTTATTAAACTTTATTGTTTAACCTTTATTATAAAACAAATGCAACATTAGATGAATGCACACTAATAACAAAACAGTCTGCTAATTCACACACATTTTTTATAATAAGGCTTTATCAAAGGTTCTTGTATTTAAATAAAATTTGAGGAAACAAAAAATTTGATTAATAATATTTTGTTCTGAAATTTTTCTAACAAAAAATTATTTATGTTTTTTTATCTATCACAAATCTTTTTTCTATTCAAATTTTGATGTATACCATGTTTACATTCTACCATTCCTAGTTTATTTTATGAGTATCCACTAAAATATTTCCGTGATGTGCTAACAGCACTGTTTCGGTCATGAACTGAATGGGAAGTTTAGTTTTTGGGTTTAAAGTAAATTTATAGTTTCTGAGCAAACAAATCATTCCAAGTTTCACTTCGATCGTGCCAAAACGAAGACCTGTAACAAAAAAATAAAAATAAAGAACTTTTCATATATTACTGGTTTTCAAGAAATTTCATAATAATATATGTATGAGTCCAACACACTACCGCCTCTGTATGGTTTCTTTCAATTTGTTATGACAAAACACCATCAGAAAGAAAATTAATATCCTTTGAATAAGATGACGTATTTTTACAAGTAGGTGAGTTTTGTTAAGCGAATATTCTTAGTCGTTTTAATTCTACCTAGAAACATATTGTTTATATATCCTCAAAGATGATTTTTGTTCACTTATTTTTATTTTGAGAATAGTCATCCGAATACCATTCTTAGCTAAAATTTATCGTTGCAAAATTTTTCGAGTGCTTTACTAGAGCCTGTTACTAATTTATCTCGTAACATTAATCAAAAATCTTCCGCCTAACAGCTAGTGATTTTTTTGTCAATGTCACTTAATAAATTGCAGCAAAAAAAATTACCACCAGTTTGAACTGTTGTCCTTCGTGAAATAATCAGTATCCTGAGTGCTAAGAATTTAATCTATTAAATTTGACATGTCTAGTTTGTGCAATAAATGCTTAAAAAGTGGGGGATTTTATATCAAATTATTATGTACCATAGCCGATAATACTTTTTTAAAATCAAAATTTTACAAATAAGCCACGCTTTAATTTAATCAATTCAATTTTTTAACACGAGGGATATATGTCAAGATTATTTCATTCATTACAAACTTGACCTATTAGAAGATATTATTTTCCACTGTTTCATTTTAAATAAGTGATCCCTAAATTAATTTTGACTAGTTTCGACGTGACATCTGTAAGTACATATGTTTCAGAGTATATTCATGAGATATATGTAAAAAGTAAATGATAGCAATATGAAAGATTAAAATCATTTTGTATAGTGCAAGAAGGAATAGTGATAAACATTTTATAAAATTTTCAAAAGGTGATCCATTTTGACGGAAAGTTCGAAGTTATGAAACGAATGGAAGTTGAAATATGATTAGTCCTAGAATGATCTTACTTTTAAACGAAATAAATTTAAATGAAGTACAGAAAAAAATGTACATAATTTAGCGTATAAAGAAATCATGTGGTGTTTAAATCAGATCTTATTTAATGGAATCTGTACAATGTATATGTAATATTATTGAATCACATGCTCGACAAGTAAAGGAAAATAATATAGCTATAATTTTATTGCTATTGCAATACTTGAAAGTTCTTTTCAAAAGTGATCAGTAGTATTACCAAGACTAGTCAAACGTGAAATCGTTATTTTATTAATAGAGTCGATAGATAGATAGCAATTATTTTATTTAATATTTAAATGGTATAAAAATATACATCTAACTATAATTAAAAATTATAAAAAAAAAATTCAGTACATTTAGTACGGTATATAAAAAATCAGTACAAAATATGTTTCAAATTGTTTATCAGTATAAGGGTTTGAGAATCAGTTACGTACTGCTAAAATCAGTACGAATGATTACTCTACATAGGCTATAATCACAATCATCTATATTATTAATTGAATTATGAAGGCAATGTACAAACCTAGACACATTTTCGGTCCATCCCCAAAAGGCATGTAAGTAAAAGGCAACCTCTTGGCTTTCTCTTCTTCTGTAAATCTGTCAGGATCAAACTTTTCAGGATCTGGGTAGTACTCAGGATCTCGATGCAAACCCAGGAGAGGAACAAATACGAACGCTCCTTTTTTAATGCACATGTTTGTTCCCGGAACATGGTAGTCCTTTACACATTTCCTGTTTAGGACCGTGGCTGGTGGATACTTTCGAAGAGTCTCTACAAGTGTAGATATTTAAAAATAGTATATTAAGAATACATGTACTTACCGCAAAAAACACGATCCAAAAGCTTCATTTCCATTACACCTTCGTAGGTAATTTCGTCATTATGTTTTTTCAAAACAGAATTGATCTCTTCGCGAAGTTCATCTTGAAGAGTTTGGTTTTGAGTTAACTCATATATACAGTAGCCAATAGTAGTAGCTGAGGTGTCTACACCAGCAACAAAAAATGCGAAGCAATTAGCAATTAATTGCTTCCAAGTAATAGATTCTTCGGCGCTGACATTTGTCTTTCCGTCATCGATGTCTTTCCGATTTTTCAATCTGATTAATAAACTCATAAAGTCATTACGTTCAATAGAATTTTTTTCTCTATGTTCCACAACTTGTCCGATACTGTTTATGAAGAAGTCTGCTAGGTCTTTTCTTATGAATTTAAGATTTAAAGCTTCAACTAAGTCTGGAGCATTTATCATTAATGCCATTCTGACCCCATCTATTATGTTCGTGCTAAATAATTTTTTAGCAAAAGTCGGAAGCACTTCATTGGGGTTTATTAAACTGTTGCAGTCTATTCCCAAGAAAAGTGAACAGAATATGTCGGTAGTGATCTTTAAACCGAGTTCCTTGCATTCGAAAGGAGTCTTGGTGGAATGTAACTCCTGCAGTTTGCGCTCCAGATTGGAGACCTTTTCTAGGATTGTGGGGAACATGAGCTTGAGCTTTCCACTGGACAACGCAGGGGTGAGCTTGGACCGCAGGGCTTTCCAGGCACCGCCACTGATGGCCACCAAGTGCGCCGTTAAGAACTCCTTCTCCTCGTTGTAGTACATCCCCCGGGTGTTGAAGTCTTGGAAGTTCTTGGTCAACACGTCTCGGATTATCTCCCGATCCGTCGGTATGATCAACGGCTTAGTGAAGATGAACACTCCTCCTATCTTCTCCCCCCGCTGCTTAAAGATGTGGTAGAATTCTTCTATAGCCTGACCAGATTGTCGGAAGAAAGACAACTTTACGCTCCCAAGAGGAAAAGTTGGTGTTATCACAGGGATGTTTAAATAATCAAAATATTTGAAACTGCGATTGTAGTACATGTATAATGCAACTGAAATTGCAGTAGTTATTGTTACAAATATTGCAGAAAATATTTCCAGTAACTCCATTTTGCTTTATATTCTAAAAACAAGAAAAACAATTAAGCATTATGGTAACAAAAAGCTTCTATTGCATGATGAAGTTTTGAAGATCTTTATCTTAATCACTAATAATCTGAAACTGATTTGATTGCTCACTATTATTAAGAAGTCTTGTAGAGCATTTATCAAACATTATCCCTTGGACTTTTTATTGGTTTGTAAAGTTAGGGCTCTCAGATTTTTGATTATTTAAACCAGGACAGCAGTTTTAGAGGGGAGGGATTATGTGTATTAGTGTAAACCTGATTTAGTTTCTACGTCTTCGTTTCGTAATTAGTAATCTATTTTTTTTCTCTAATTCTATTTGTATACTATACAATATGTACAACATAAATAATACAAAACTTACATTTCTTTGCAAATATCAAAATAAATATAATTGCACTTTGGTAAGCTTTATTGTTTAAACTTATCATAAAACAAGTGCCACATTTAAATGCACACTAACAATAAAACAAACAACTAATTCTGCTGAACACCATTATTATAATAAGGCCTTATCGAAGGTTCGTGTATTTAAATAGATTTTGATTTTATTTTGTGTTGCAATTTTTTGAAACAAAAAATGCTGACGAGGTTGTTTGTCTATTATAAATCCTGTTTCCATTCAAATTCTGATTTAGTATGTCCGAGTATAACCTGTTTACATTCTGGCATTTTTAATTTATTTTATGAGTATCCACCCAAATATTTCCATGATGTGCTATCATCACTGTTTCAGTTATGAACTGGATGGAAGTTTAGTTTTTTGGTTCAAAGTAAATTTGTGATTTTTGAGGAAGAAAATCATTCCTAGTTTCGCTTTGATGATGCCTAAACGAAAGTCAGTAACAAAGAAATAAAAATGAAGAAGTTTTCATATATTACTGGCTTTCAAAAAAAAAATACAGAAATTGCATAATAATGTACCTGGCAACTTTAAATTTATTTTTGCACGATAAAGCATTAAAAAATGTTGATTGGTTAGATTTCCAAGACAGCAAGGTTTTTTTTACTGGATCTAATAAAATACCTAAACGATAAACATGTTTATATTTAGTACAAATCCACAAAAATAAAGGAAAATTATTTACTGATAAATTATGATCCCTGGCGAATTACACTCGCTTTCCTTTCTTACACACCACAAATACAATTAGAAAGGAGTTTTAGACGAGTGGTACTCCTGCAGCTTGCACTCCAAGACGGGAAAACAAACATCGTAGTCCTTTACACATTTCCTGTTTATGACCGCAACTGGTGGGTACTTCCGAAGAGTCTCTGCAAGTATAAATATTAAAAAATAGAATAATAAGTTATGTGTACTTACCGCAAAGAACACGATCCAAAAGCTTCATTTCCATTACACCTTCGTAGGTGATTTCGTCATTATGTTTTTTCAGAACGGAATTAATTTCTTCGCGAAGTTCGTCTTGAAGAGTTTGGTTCTGAGTTAACTCATATAAACAGTAGCCAATAATGATTGCTGAGGTTTCTACACCAGTAATATAAAACAGTATACAATTGGCTACTAATTGCTCCCGAGTTATAGATTCTTCTGCACTGATGTTTGTCTTCCCGTCTTCCATGCCTTTACTGTTTTTCAATCTTATTAATAAACTCATAAAGTCATTAGGTTCTATAGATTTTTTTCTCTATGTTCCACAACTTGCCCCATGCTGTTTATAAAGAAGTCTGCTATATCTTTTCTTATAAATTTAAGATTTAAAGCTTCAACTAAGTCTGGAGCATTCATCACTAATGCCATTCTGACTCCATCGATTACGTTAGTTTTAAACCATTTGTTAGCATAAGTAGGAAATACTTCATTGGAGTTTATTAAACTGTTACACTCCATTCCCAAGAAAAGGGAACAGAAGATGTCGGTAGTGATCTTCAAGCTCAGTTCCTTGCATTCGAAAGGAATCTTGGACGAGTGGTACTCCTGCAACTTGTGCTCCAGGTTGGAAGCCTTGCCGAGGATGGTGGGGAACATGAGCTTGAGCTTTCCGCTGGAGAAGGCAGGAGTGAGCTTGGAGCGCAGGGCTTTCCAGGCACCGCCGCTGATGGCCGCCAAATGTGCCGTCAAAAACTCTTTCTCCTCATTGTAGTACATCCCCCGGGTGTTGAAGTCTTGGAAGTTCTTGGTGAGAACGTCCCGGATTACATCTCGGTCGGTAGGGATGATGAGGGGTTTGGTGAAGATGTACACTCCTCCTATCTTCTCCCCCCGCTGTTTAAAGATGTGATAATACTCTTCCAAAGCCTGACCAGATTGTCGGAAGAAAGATAACTTTATGCTCCCAAGAGGAAAAGTTGGTGTTATCACAGGGATGTTTAAATAATCAAAATATTTGAAACTACGATTGTAGTACATGTATAATGCAACTGAAATTGCAGTAGTTATTGTTACAAATATTGCAGAAAATATTTCCAGTAACTCCATTTTACTTTATATTCTAAAAACAAGAAAAACAATTAAGCATTATGGTAACAAAAAGCTTCTATTGAATGATGAAGTTTTGAAGATCTTTATTTTAATATATCTTTATCTATAATAATCTGAATCTGATTCGATTGCTCACTATTATTAAGGAGCTTTGTAGAGCATTTATCAAACGTTATCCCTTGGACTTTTTATTGGTTTGTAAAGTTAGGGCTCTCAGATTTTTGATTATTTAAACCAGGACAGCAGTTTTAGAGGGGAGGGATTATGTGTATTAGTGTATACCTGATTTAGTTTCTACGTCTTCGTTCGAGAGAAATCTTAACATAGGACATATATATATATATATATATATATATATATATATATATATATATATATATATATATAGGGTGGCTGATTTTTCATTGTCCAGGCCATATCTCCTGAAATATTAATTATACAAGGAAAAGCTAAATAGGAATCTTGTGTAACAAGACCTGGTCTATAAAATATCGTTAACAGATGTTTTCCATGGCCTACTGATATGGCGAAAAAATATTTAACTTTGTTTTTTTAAATGGAACACCCTATATGTTTTTACGGAATAAGGTTCTACATCAATTTATCTTTACAATTAAGTATAACAAGTGGGTGTTTGCCTTCATTTTATGCTTAATAATGCAAAATATAAAATTATATAAGTCGGCTGTGTTTTCTCATTGTTAATCACTATTTTTTTTATAAATCTGATACAAGTGTTTATTGGAAGTGTTTTATGGTTTTTATTTAATTATTATTTGATTTGTGAAAACAGCAGAGCATATCAACATTTTCTCTATTTGTGAAATTCATTTTTCTTTTGTAATTACGAAGTACAACACCTTTTCAACAAATAAATACTTCTGTCTGTTTCTTGGCAGTTGTCTACAGGTATAAATAATAAAATAATTGCAAATCACAGCCGTCTCACATAATTTTATTTTTACATTATTAAGCATAAATTAAAGGCAAACCTTCAGTTGTTTTACATAATTGTAAAGAGAAATTGATGTAGAATCTTATTCCGTAAAAACATACAGGGTGTTCCATTTAAAAAACCAAAGTTAAATATATTTCCGCCAAATCAGTAGGCCTTGGAAAACATCTGTTAACGCTATTTTATAGGCAAGGTCTTATTACACAAGTTTCCTATTTAGCTTTTTCTTGTATATTTAATATTTCAGGAGATATGGCCTGGACAATGAAAAATCAGCCACCCTGTATATATATATATATATATATATATATATATATATATATATATATACATGCGATATGAAAAAAATGCAAATCTGCTCCAAATCTATTCTCAATTTTTTAAATTTCCATGTTAAACACACTATACCTATATTGTGTTAACCGATTTTATTGTTTACTATAATAAGTAATCTATTTTTTTTTCTCTAATTCTATTTGTATACTATACAATATATACAACATAAATAATACAAAACTTACATTTCTTTGCAAATATCAAAATAAATATAATTGCACTTTAGTAAGCTTTATTGTTTAAACTTATCATAAAACAAGTGCCACATTTAAATGCACACTAATAATAAAACAAACAACTAATTCCGCTGAACACCATTATTATAATAAGGCCTTATTGAAGGTTCGTGTATTTAAATAGATTTTGATTTTATTTTGTGTTGCAATTTTTTGAAACAAAAAATGCTGACGAGGTTTTTTGTCTATTACAAATCCTGTTTCCATTCAAATTCTGATTTAATATGTCCGAGTATAACCTGTTTACATTCTGGCATTTTAAATTTATTTTATGAGTACTCACCCAAATATTTCCATGATGTGCTATCATCACTGTTTCGGTCATGAACTGAATGGGAAGTTTTGTTTTTGGTTCAAAGTAAATTTGTGATTTTTGAGGAAGAAAATCATTCCAATTTTCACTTCGATGAAGCCTAAACGGAGGCCTGTAGCAAAGAAATAAAAATGAAGAAGTTTTCATATATTACTGACTTTCAAAGAAAAAAACAGAAATTGCATTATAATGTACCTGGTAACTTTAAACTTATTTTTGCAGGATCGATCATTAAAAAATGTTGGTTGGTTGAATTTCCAAGACAACTTTTTTTCTGAATCTAACAAACTACCTGAACGATAAATAAGTTTATATTTAGTACAATTGCACAAAAATAAAAGACTATCATTTATTGATAAATTATGATCCCTGGCGAATTATATTCGGTTTCATTTCTTACACACCACAAATACCATTGAAAATGAGTCTTAGACGAATGTAATTCCTTCAACTTGTGCTCCAGGTTGGAAGCCTTGTCAAGCATGGTGGAGAAAATGAGCTTGAGCTTTCCGCTGGAGAAGGCAGGGGTGAGCTTGGAGCGCAGGGCCTTCCAGGCACCGCCGCTGATGGCGCCTAGATGCGCTGTCAAGAACTCCTTCTCCTCGTTGTAGTACATCCCCCGGGTGTTGAAGTCTTGGTAGTTCTTGGTGAGGACGTCCCGGATTACATCCCGGTCGGTAGGGATGATGAGGGGTTTGGTGAAGATGTACACCCCTCCTATCTTCTCCCCCCGCTGCTTGAAGGTGTGGTAGAACTCTTCCAAAGCCTGACAAGATCGTCGGAAGAAAGACAACTTTATGCTCCCAAGTAGAAAAGTTGGTGTTATCACAGGGAGGTTCAAATCATCAAAATATATGAAACTACGCTTGTAGTATACGTATACTGCAACTGAAGTAGTAGTAGCTATTGTTACAAATATTGCAGAAAACATTTCCAGTGACTCAATTTTGCTCTATATTCTAAAAACAATAATAAAACAATTACTGTTTATTAAATATTATGGAAAGAATAGGTTTTTGACGATTTGATTGAACACAATGAGACAATGACATATTGATTATTGAGAGGGCTCGTAGACCGACGTCATCATTGAACTTGATTATTGGCGTGTGTACCACAAAGACCATTCTGGTTTCTTTCACTTCATGTTTGTTAATAGTTGTTAAATTAGAATATATAAATATATTTATTGTTAAGTTAAAATCAACCAATTTTATTGTTCATTACAATTTCTAAACTAATTTTTTTGTCTAGTTCTAGAGTTTTTTGTAGGTTTTAATAAACAATATTTACAATTTATTAAATTTCTGTATAATATGTATAAAATATATGATATAAAATCTTCCCTGTCTTTGCAAATATCAAAATAAATGTAATTGCACTTAAATTCACTTTATTGTATAAACCTTAATAAAAAACAAATGCAACATTTTTATGCAAACGTATAATAAAACATAAGCTACTAATTCAGCTAAACACAATTTTTATAATAAGGTCTAATCAAAGATTCTCGTACATAAATAGATTTTGAGGAAATAAAATATGTTATTAATTATATTTTATTCGAAGTTTATTTTAACAAAAAAAATCTGACGTGTTTCCTTGTTTATTACAAATCATGTTTTCATTCATATAATATCCATGTATAACTTGTTTACAATCTACCATTCCTAGTTTATTTTATGAGTATCCACCCAAATACTTCCATGATGTGCTAAGAACACTGTTTCGGTCTTGAACTGAATGGGAAGTTTGGTATTTGGGTTCAAAGTAAATTTGTGATTTTTGAGGAAGAAAATCATTCCTAATTTCGCTTCGATGATGCCTAATCGAAGACCTGCAACAAAAAATAAAAGTAAAGTTTTTGTATATTATCGGTTTTCAAAAATACTGAATTTTTTGCACAATCGGGCATTAAAAAATGTTTATCCAACACCGTGTAATTATAACGATATAAGTATGCTGTTTTTAGATAAATAAAATAGGTCATAAGTCACTAGTGAGCTAAATATATTAGCTCACTGTTTTTTGGTTCCTATCCTAGTAACTACGTTATAAAACCTTCTTCTCTACACTATTTTGTTCCTAAATGTCATTTCGAAATTCCATCTGTTAAAAATCTTATATGTATTTTATATCAATGATTAAAATGTGTTGGATAAAATGTTGTATGGCACACGAGTGTTAATTACCTAAGTCACTTGAAAAAATACCACACTCGGCCTAGCGGCCTCGTGAGCTAAACTTTTCCCACATGGCTTATCTATAATGTAACACACTTGTACCATAAATAACTATTATTTATTGGATTTACAAAACAGCAAGTTGCTTTTACTGGTTGCTACGTCTAACAAAACTCTCTGAACGGTAAGTAAGTTCATGTTTAGTACAAATACACGAAAATAAATTATATTCATTTATTCCTATTAAAATGAAATGTGTAGTTGCTAATACTATAGTTATTGGTAAATTATTATATAGTCTTTTTCACGTAAGAGTGATCTTACGTCATACCTAGTAATAAAATTGTAGCCAAAACAGCAATGTTACTATCCCTAGCATATACCCAGTAAAATACACGGAATTTAGTGTCTTTTACTAATTAATGGTTGGTAATCCCGTACAAAGTTGCCATTCTCAAAATGTCAAAAATAATATTATTTTTGATAAATGTATTTTTAAGCCGATAGATCACATCTGGGGTATTACGAAAGAGTATTATAATAATCACGTTGGTATCGTAGGTAGCTGGAAAAATCATTGGCTACATGGAGAGAAGCTTTAGCCAAATAACACCAAATATATGAGCTAAAACTATTCGTCACACCGAAGAAGAAATTAAACATTGGTAGAATAGAGAAGTTAGCGTTGACCGAGAGGACGTTGAGCCACTTATTATTAATTTTGGCGATGACGAAGATACAAAGGAAAATGATGAACAAATTTAATTTATTTTATATAAATAATTGATAAAATCATAAATACACACATGGTATACTATGCAACCATCAACAGTTAAATGTACTCTACAAATACTTGGCAACGTTGCATCAGAGAACATTATGACGTACTATCACTTTTATGTGAAAAAGACTATACCTGACGAATTATTTTTGCTCTTATTTGTTTCTTACACACGGCAAATGATAGAATATGAAACGAATGTGTCAAAAATACCATGAAAACAAACGTATTTTCGTTTTTATGTAGGAATTTTAATCTTTGTTTATCTAAAGGGGATTTGACAATCAGTACTACATGACCAAAATCAATACAAATGGTTACTCTACACTAGGCTATAAACACATTCATGTATATTATTATTTGAATTATGAAGGTAAGGTACAAACCTAGACACATTTTTGGTCCATCTCCAAAAGGCATGTAAGTAAAAGGCAGCCTCTTGGCTTTCTCTTCTTCTGTAAATCTGTCAGGATCAAACTTTTCAGGATCTGGGTAGTATTCAGGATCGTGATGCAAACCCAGAAGAGGAACAAATACAAAAGCTCCTTTTTTGATGCACATTTTAGTTCCAGGAACATGGTAGTCCTTTACACATTTTCTGTTTAGGACCGTGGCTGGTGGATACTTTCGAAGAGTCTCTACAAGTGGAGATATTAAAAAACAGAATAATAAGATATATGTGCTTACCGCAGAGAACACGGTCCAAAAGCTTCATTTCCATTACACTTTCGTAGTTGATTTCGTCATTATGTTTCTTCAAAACAGAATTAATTTCTTCGCGTAGTTCATCTTGAAGAGTTTGGTTTTGTGTTAACTCATATAAACAATATCCAATAGTGGTAGCTGATGTATCTACTCCAGCAATATAAAAGAGCATACAATTGGCTAGTAATTGCTCCCGAGTTATAGATTCTTCTGCACTGATGTTGGTCTTCCCGTCTTCCATGTCTTTGCGATTTTTCAATCTTATTAATAAACTCATGAAATCATTAGGTTCAACAGAATTTTTTTCTCTATGTTCCACAACTTGTTCCATGCTTTTTATGAAGAAGTCTGCTAGGTCTTTTCTTATGAATTTAAGATTCAAAGCTTCAACTAAGTCTGGAGCATTCATTACTAATGCCATTCTGACTCCATCGATTACGTTAGTGTTAAACAATTTGTTAGCATAAGTAGGAAATACTTCATTGGGGTTTACTAATGTGTTACACTCTACTCCCAAGAAAAGGGAACAGAAGATGTCGGTAGTGATCTTCAAGCTGAGCTCCTTGCATTCGAAAGGAGTTTTCGAGGAGTGGAACTCATCCAGCTTACGCTCCAGTTTGGAAGCCTTGTCGAGGATTGTGGGGAACATGAGCTTGAGCTTTCCGCTGGAGAAGGCAGGGGTGAGCTTGGAGCGCAGGGCCTTCCAGGCACCGCCGCTGATGGCGCCCAGATGCGCTGTCAAGAACTCCTTCTCCTCGTTGTAGTACATCCCCCGGGTGTTGAAGTCTTGGAAGTTCTTGGTAAGAACGTCCCGGATTACATCCCGGTCGGTAGGGATGATGAGGGGTTTGGTGAAGATGTACACTCCTCCTATCTTCTCCCCCCGCTGCTTAAAGATGTGATAATACTCTTCCATAGCCTGACCAGATTGTCGGAAGAAAGACAACTTTACGCTCCCAAGTGGAAAAGTTGGTGTTATCACAGGGATGTTCAAATCATCAAAATATTTGAAACTACGCTTGTAGTATAGGTATAACGCAATTGAAGTTGCAGTAATTATTATTACAAATATGGTAGAAAATATATCTAGTAATTCCATTTTGTTTTATATTCTAAAACCAAAAATAAAACAATTAATACTTATTTATGCATTATGGTATGAAAGTGAACAACATTTTTAAAGATCTTCATCTGGATCTTCAATAATCCGAAGTCGATTGAACATATAATGGAAAATTGATTTATCGACTGTATATAATTAGGTAATCACATTTGGTGTAGCAGTCATAAAATAAATTCCATTAAACACCAACGTTCCGACTGTAAAACAGTCTTCATCAGGGTTATAATTGGATATTAAAAATTATTATGGGATAATCTGTAAATTACTTCATAGAAATCTTACGACAGATATTGATACAAACACATATTCATATATAATTTATTTAGTAGTCAGAACCACCAAATTTTCCTCATAAAGAACGCGTAATAATAAAATGAAAATATTTAATACGAATTATAATTTATAAACTAATTTTGATCGTTGCTATGTTTATTTGTTCGCCGATATCTTAGTTGGTAAGTAATATTCGAAAATACTAACAAATTAGTAATTTTAAAAATATATTCTCCAAATGTTAAACATTATAAAGGGAATTATACTGAGGTTTTTTTTTAGTGCTCATAGGAGACTAACATGGAAAACCAGTTTTTGCAGGTTGTTGCCCCCGGTTTTCACTGGCAATAATGATTGTGGGATCAATATGTGAATATACATTTTCAAAAAAATATAAAAAAAAACAAATCGATTGAATCATATTTAACATATTTATTTCGAACTATGATGTAAATATTTATATATAAATAGTTATCTATTTACTATTTAGATTCGTACCTAACCATCACAACTATCTCTGTATCATTTAAAAATGCTGATTATCATCAACAAATATTGGTAGTTACATTAAACTAGTGCAGTTATCTTTGGAAATAAAATAATATACTTAATCCTTCTTATGGATTGGAATTAGAGTTAGTATGGCATTTCAAGATATTATCAAGGGGGTAAAAATTTGAGACTAAGTAATCGTTGTTAGTGGCTAATCCCTTTTATGAATCTGCGAGTAAGTATGTAAACATAAATAAATAATTTATAATTTCTTTAATTTATATTTAATAGTATTTAAACTATAATAATTATCCCTATATTTACTGAGAAAATATAACCAAGATTTTCAAAATACAGTCAAGGAAGAAATTCACTCTATTATGAGGAAAAATGATGAGATGGTTATTTATGACCATAAATAAAATGATTTGTATTTGTATAATAAGTCAAAGGTACAAATACACGGTACACAAATAGCGGTATGTTGTTCAAAATAAAATCATACATCAGTAAGAGATTTATAAAATATAAAATGGAACATTTTTGTTTATAAGCAGAGAGCCATGGAAATGAAAGACAATACTTATGTGACAGTTTAGTGAATTATCACTAATTATAATTCTTATTGTCTGCATTCTAATACTATTTAAGTTACATTTTGTTTCTTTTTCTTAAATAATATACCAATATTACAAAAATATTACACATATTTACAACGACATGTCTGTCTGTCACATGGATACTTTCATTTATTTCCATGGTTATTTGATTTTTTTAACGAAAATGTTACATTTTATATTTAATAATTCTGGTATTGCAGATGTGCTGTTGCATGAACTATAATCTTATTTGATGTAGAAATTTATTTTGAACAACTTTGTACTGTTGTAGTTTTGCTGCAAATCTATCAGGAGAGAAAATATCATCAAATTTTTAAATTTCCATGTTAAGTCCTATGTTCCGCGTTTCGTTGCACACACTGTATATTGTGTAAATCAATTTCAATGTTTACCACAATTAATACACTATTTTTTGTCTAGTTCTATATGTATAATGTATAACATGTACAACATAAATAACACAAAACTTACCTTTCTTTGCAAATATCAAAATAAATATAATTGCACTTAAGTAAACTTTATTGTTTAAACTTATTATAAAACAAGTACCACATTTAAATGCACACTAATTATAAAACAAACAACTACTTCAACTGAACACCGTTATTATAATAAAGCCATATCGAAGGTTAGTGTATTTAAATAGATTTTGATTATGTTTTGTTTTGCAATTTTTTTAACAAAAAATGCTGACGAGTTTGTTTGTCTATTACAAATCCTGTTTCCATTCAACCTATGATTTAACATGTCTAACTAAAACCTGTTTACATTCTAGTATTTCTATTTTATTTTATGAGTATCCACCCAAATATTTCCATGATGTGCTATCATCACTATTTCGGTCATGAACTGAATGGGAAGTTTTGTTTTTGGGTTCAAAGTAAATTTGTGATTTCTGAGGAAGAAAATCATTCCAAGTTTGACTTCGATGATGCCTAAACGAAGGCCTGTAACAAAGAAATAAAAATTAAGAAGTTTTCATATATTACTGATTTTCAAAAAACAAAGTTGCATTGTTTTGCACGATCGAGCATTAAAAATTGTTGATTTGTTGGATTTTCAAGACAGCGAGTTTTTTTACTGGTTGCTACATTTTACAAACTACCTGAACGATAAATATGTTTATATTTAATGCAAGTGCACAAAAATAAAGTACAATCATTTATTGATAAATTATGAGCGAATTATTTTCCCTTTCATTTCTTACACATCACAAATACCATGAAAACCTTTTTTCGTTTTTCAGAATGAATTTTTATAATCCTTATCATTTTGAATATACTTACTTACTGATGATCAGAAAAACTTTCTGTTGACTGCTAAAAATAGTATAAGCATTACGATCGGTAAGGAATTTCTATCTCAAACAATAATTGCCTTCGATCGGTAAAATGTCCTTATCTTTCATAATAGTTAGTATACCATTTATATTTATAATAATTGAAATTTGTCTGAAAGATATAATGCCACATGTCTATAAATACATGTAGCTTCATATGTATTGTAGGTTACATTGTTATCTAAGATAATTTGAAATATGTTCGGTTTTCAGAATGAATTTTAATACTTATCATTTTGGATAAAGTTATTAACTGATGATCAGCAAGGCCGTCGCGAGAGGTAGACAGTGCAGGAGAAAGCATAACATTACAAAATTAATTGATATATTTTTTTTACAAAACCAGCAAAAATTTTTATTAAAAACATTTAGAAAATACGACGATAAATTTTAAGTTAAAACAGAAAGTGTAATTCTTTTAAACAGTTGATTAGAGATACAAAGTCCCCTTTTCTGAATTATTTGCCATGTATAATTATTATTATTCCAGTGTCAAACGCAGAACGCGAAAGAACATTTTCTTGTTTAAGAAGACACTATGATTCATAAAAGTCTTGCAAATTTAATTACAAAAAATATTGAAAGATAATTGAAAAAAAATGAACGTAGACAAAGTAATAGATATTTTTTCTTCAAGACATCCTAGACGTATAATTCTAAATTGAATGTAATATAAAGGTTTGTTCCGGATACCTTAACCTTCGGTTAATAAATAGTAAATAACATATATTTTTGATAACTTATGACAGTTTTTGGATGAGATATTTTTCTCTTAATCGATGGTTAAGGTAACAGACCCCTCAGAGTTCTTTAAATAACATTTATTTATTAATAAAAATATTAATTTTTAATACTTTGGGTACCCACTCTAAAAAAAGTCGGACCGGCTTGTGCCCACCCAAATAAAATTGGCTGATGACGTCACTGATGATCAGAGAAATTTTCTGTTGACCGTGTTAAAAATAGTATCAGCATTACGAACGGTAAGGAATTCCCATCTCAAACAATAATTGGCTTCGATCGGTAAAATGTCCTTGTCTTTCTTAATACTTAGTATACTATGTATTTATACTCATTATAATTGAAATATGTCTGAAGGATATGTTGTCATTTGTCTATAAATACATGTACATATGTTTGTAGGTTATATTGTTATATAAGATAATTTGGAATCTGTTTACTAAATCACCTTCCCAAATGCAAAATAAACTAATTGTGATTCAAAACATACAACGGTTCTTGAAATGCTTTTTTAAATAAATATAATAGCTTAAATTCGTTTTTAGCAAATTTTATAACAATTACGGTACATTCACCTTGCTACTTCAGCATTGTTATTATGATTTTCTGGCTAGTAAAGGATTACTTATTTAATGTAAATAATAAATGAAATATTTCTGTTTATGGCATGTAGCCGAAACTAGTCGAATTTTATTAAAATTTATTTAGTGGATATCACCAAGTGTTTTTATTTCATTTATTATTTACATTTGAAAAATGTTCCACCAAATTGAGACAACATTTTCAATTAATACGATTGTTTATTTATTTAAAATGAGTAAAAATAAATCAAAGAATAATTGAGAGGTACGTAGCAACATGATTGTAAATACAGTCATGTATTAAAGGACCCATTTTTACTTGTTTTACATATTGAAGAAAATTAGACTAGTAATTTAGTTTATAAACAGACTCATTTAATATTATTTGAATTATAAAAGTAATGTACTAACCTAGACACATTCTCGGTCCATCTCCAAAAGGCATATAAGTAAAAGGCAACCTCTTAGCTTTCTCTTCTTCTGTAAATCTGTCAGGATCAAACTTATCAGGATCTGGGTAGTACTCAGGATCGCGATGTAAACCCAAAAGAGGAACAAATACGAACGCTCCTTTTTTAATGCACATGTTTGTTCCCGGAACATCGTAGTCCTTTACACATTTCCTGTTTATGACCGCGACTGGTGGGTACTTCCGAAGAGTCTCTGCAAGTGTAGATATTAAAAAATAGAATAATAAGTTATGTGTACTTACCGCAAAGAACACGGTCCAAAAGCTTCATTTCCATTACACCTTCGTAGGTGATTTCGTCTTTATGTTTTTTCAGAACAGAATTAATTTCTTCGCGAAGTTCGTCTTGAAGAGTTTGGTTCTGAGTTAACTCATATAAACAGTAGCCAATAATGATTGCTGAGGTTTCTACACCAGTAATATAAAACAGTATACAATTGGCTACTAATTGCTCCCGAGTTATAGATTCTTCTGCACTGATGTTTGTCTTCCCGTCTTCCAAGTCTTTACTGTTTTTCAATCTTATTAATAAACTCATAAAGTCATTAGGTTCTATAGAATTTTTTTCTCTATGTTCCACAACTTGTCCCATGCTGTTTATAAAGAAGTCTGCTATATCTTTTCTTATAAATTTAAGATCTAAAGCTTCAACTAAGTCTGGAGCATTTATCATTAATGCCATTCTGACCCCATCTATTATGTTCGTGCTAAATAATTTTTTAGCATAAGTAGGAAGCACTTCATTGGGGTTTATTAAACTGTTACACTCCATTCCCAAGAAAAGGGAACAGAAGATGTCGGTAGTGATCTTCAAGCTCAGTTCCTTGCATTCGAAAGGAGTCTTGGACGAGTGGTACTGCTGCAACTTGTGCTCCAGGTTGGAAGCCTTGTCAAGCATGGTGGGGAACATGAGCTTGAGCTTTCCGCTGGAGAAGGCAGGGGTGAGCTTGGAGCGCAGGGCCTTCCAGGCACCGCCGCTGATGGCCGCCAAATGTGCCGTCAAGAACTCCTTCTCCTCGTTGTAGTACATCCCCCGGGTGTTGAAGTCTTGGAAGTTCTTGGTGAGGACGTCCCGGATTACATCCCGGTCGGTGGGAATGATGAGGGGTTTGGTGAAGATGTACACTCCTCCTATCTTCTCCCCCCGCTGCTTGAAGATGTGGTAGAACTCTTCCAAAGCCTGACAAGATCGTCGGAAGAAAGACAACTTTATGCTCCCAAGTGGAAAAGTTGGTGTTATCACAGGGATGTTCAAATTATCAAAATATTTGAAACTCCGCTTGTAGTATACGTATACTGCAACTGAAGTAGTAGTAATTATTGTTACAAATATTGCAAAAAATATTTCCAGGAACTCCATGTTGCTCTATACTCTGAAAACAATAATAAAAATTACTATTTATTAAGTATTATGGAAAGACGAGGTTTCTGACGACTTTCATCTTGATCTACAATCATCTAACATAATGGAATATTGATTATTAAGAAGGTTCGTAGACCGACGACATCTATTGGACTTGATTATTAGGCAGTCCAGAACAAATGAAATTGGCAGAGGGCAGCTGTAAAAATATTATTTCATGTTTATTAAAAGTATACTGGCAATACAATAAAATAATTCTATACATCTGTATCGATATTTCCCATTGTAAAGATATTGTTTAAATTATATATTCACTCAAACTGTTAAAAACTTTTTCAAATATATCTAATAGTGAAGGCTAAACTCACTATTAGATTCTATATTTGACAAACTTTAAACAGTTTAAATGAAAATATAATTTAAAGAATATCTCTACAATGCGAAATATCGATACAAATGTATAGAATTATTTTATTGTATTACCTGTAAACTTTTAATAAACATTAAGTAATATTTTGACAGCTGCCCTCTTCCAATTTTAGTTTCTTTCACTTAATGTTCGTTAATAATATTGTTAAATTAGTATATAAAAATATATGTATTGTTATTTAAATCCAACCAATTTTATTGTTTATTACAATTTGTAAACATTATTTTTTGTCCACTTCATTTTTTATAGGTTTTAATACACAATATTTACATTTTATTATATTTCTGTATAATACGTATAACATACGAGTATATAACACAAAACTTTACCTTTCTTTGTATATATCAAAATAAATGTAAATTACACTTAAATTCACTTTATTGTTCAAATCTTATTATAAAACAAAAGAAACAATTGTATGCAAACTAACAATAAAACCTTAGCTACTAATTCAGCTGAAAACAATTTTTATAATAAGGCCTAATCGTAGATGCCTGTATTTAAATTGATCTTGAGGAAATAAAACATGTTATTAATTATATTTTATTCGAAATTTCTTTTAACAAAAAAAACAACTGACGTGTTAGCTTGTCAGTTACAAATCCCGTTTCCATTTAAATTCTGATTTTTAATGTCCAAGTATAACCTGTTTACGTTCTACCATTCCTAGCTTATTTTATGAGTATCCACCCAAATATTTCCATGATGTACTAACAACACTGTTTCGGTCATGAACTGAATAGGAAGTTTAGTTTTTGAGTTCAAAGTAAATTTGTGGTTTCTGAGGAAGAAAATCATTCCTAGTTTCACTTCGATGATTCCTAAACGAAGGCCTGTAACAAAAATAAAAATAAAGAAGTTTTCGTATATTACTGGTTTTCAGAAAAACAGATTTTTTTGCACAACCGGGTATTACAAAATGATTATTGATTGTGTTTACAAAACAGCAAGTTGCTTTTGCTTTTACAAATACACAAAAATAAAGCTTTTCATTTATTCCTATTAAAATGAAAAGAGCAGTTGCTTATACTACAGTTATTGGTGAATTATTATACCTGACGAATTATTTTCGCTCATTTATTTCTTACACGCGGCAAGTGTTAGAACATGAAACGAATGTTTAAAAAATGCCATAGAAACGTATTTTCGTTTTTTATGAATGAATTTTAATACATATCATTGTTTATCAGTAGGGGATTTGCCAATCAGTGCTACACTACCAAAATCAGTACAAATGGTCACTCTACACTAGGCTATAAACACATTCATGTATATTCTTACTTGAATTATAAAGGTAATGTACAAACCTAGACACATTCTCGGTCCATCCCCAAAAGGCATATAAGTAAAAGGCAACCTCTTGGCTTTCTCTTCTTCCGTAAACCTGTCAGGATCAAACTTTTCAGGATCTGGGTAGTACTCAGGATCTCGATGCAAACCCAGGAGAGGAACAAATACGAAAGCTCCTTTTTTGATGCACATTTTAGTTCCAGGAATATCATAGTCCTTTATACATTTTCTGTTTAGGACCGCGACTGGTGGATACTTTCGAAGAGTCTCTACAAGTGGAGATATTAAAAAACAGAATAATAAGATATATGTGCTTACCGCAGAGAACACGGTCCAAGAGCTTCATTTCCATTACACATTCGTAGGTGATTTCGTCATTATGTTTTTTCAGAACAGAATTAATTTCTTCGCGTAGATCATCTTGAAGAGTTTGGTTTTGTGTTAACTCATATAAACAATATCTAATAGTGGTAGCTGATGTATCCACACCAGCAAAATAGAACAGCATACAATTGGCTATTAATTGCTCCTGAGTTATAGATTCTTCTGCACTGATGTTTGTCTTTCCGTCTTCCATGTCTTTGCGATTTTTCAATCTTATTAATAAACTCATGAAATCATTAGGTTCAACAGAATTTTTTTCTCTATGTTCCACAACTTGTTCCATGCTTTTTATGAAGAAGTCTGCTAGGTCTTTTCTTATGAATTTAAGATTCAAAGCTTCAACTAAGTCTGGAGCATTAATCATTAATGCCATTCTGACTCCATCGATTACGTTAGTTTTAAATAATTTGTTAGCATAAGTAGGAAATACTTCATTGGGGTTTATTAATGTGTTACACTCTATTCCCAAGAAAAGAGAACAGAAGATGTCGGTAGTGATCTTCAAGCCGATTTCTTTGCAATCGAAAGGAGTTTTAGTGGAGTGGAACTCATCCAGCTTGCGCTCCAGCTTGGAGATCTTGTCCAGGATTGTGGGGAACATGAGCTTGAGCTTTCCGCTGGAGAAGGCAGGGGTGAGCTTGGAGCGCAGGGCCTTCCAGGCACCGCCGCTAATGGCCGCCAAATGCGCCGTCAAGAACTCTTTCTCCTCATTGAAGTACATTCCCCGGGTGTTGAAGTCTTGGAAGTTCTTGGTGAGAACGTCCCGGATTACATCCCGGTCGGTAGGGATGATGAGGGGTTTGGTGAAGATGTACACTCCTCCTATCTTCTCCCCCCGCTGTTTAAAGATGTGATAATACTCTTCCAAAGCCTGACCAGATTGTCGGAAGAAAGATAACTTTATGCTCCCAAGAGGAAAAGTTGGTGTTATCACAGGGATGTTTAAATAATCAAAATATTTGAAACTACGATTGTAGTACATGTATAATGCAACTGAAATTGCAGTAGTTATTGTTACAAATATTGCAGAAAATATTTCCAGTAACTCCATTTTGCTTTATATTCTAAAAACAAGAAAAACAATTAAGCATTATGGTAACAAAAAGCTTCTATTGAATGATGAAGTTTTGAAGATCTTTATTTTAATATATCTTCATCTATAATAATCTGAAACTGATTCGATTGCTCACTATTATTAAGAAGCTTTGTAGAGCATTTATCAAACGTTATCCCTTGGACTTTTTATTGGTTTGTAAAGTTAGGGCTCTCAGATTTTTGATTATTTAAACCAGGACAGCAGTTTTAGAGGGGAGGGATTATGTGTATTAGTGTATACCTGATTTAGTTTCTACGTTTTCGTTCGAGAGAAATCTTAACATAGGACATATATATATATATATATATATACATGCGATATGAAAAAAATGCAAATTTGCTCCAAATCTATTCTCAATTTTTTAAATTTCCATGTTAAACACACTATACCTATATTGTGTTAACCGATTTTATTGTTTACTATAATAAGTAATCTATTTTTTTCTCTAATTCTATTTGTATACTATACAATATGTACAACATAAATAATACAAAACTTACATTTCTTTGCAAATATCAAAATAAATATAATTGCACTTTAGTAAGCTTTATTGTTTAAACTTATCATAAAACAAGTGCCACATTTAAATGCACACTAATAATAAAACAAACAACTAATTCCGCTGAACACCATTATTATAATAAGGCCTTATTGAAGGTTCGTGTATTTAAATAGATTTTGATTTTATTTTGTGTTGCAATTTTTTGAAACAAAAAATGCTGACGAGGTTTTTTGTCTATTACAAATCCTGTTTCCATTCAAATTCTGATTTAGTATGTCCGAGTATAACCTGTTTACATTCTGGCATTTTTAATTTATTTTATGAGTACTCACCCAAATATTTCCATGATGTGCTAACAGCACTGTTTCGGTCATGAACTGAATGGGAAGTTTAGTTTTTTGGTTCAAAGTAAATTTGTAATTTTTGAGGAAGAAAATCATTCCTAGTTTCACTTTGATGATGCCTAAACGAAGGCCTGTAACAAAGAAATAAAAATGAAGAAGTTTTCATATATTACTGGCTTTTAAAGAAAAAAAAAACAGAAATTGCATAATAATGTACCTGGTAACTTTAAATTTATTTTTGTACGATCGAGCATTAAGAAATATTCATTGGTTGGATTTCCAAGACAGCAAGTTTTTTTACTGGATCTAAGAAACTACCTGAACGATAAATATGTTTATATTTAGTACAAACCCACAAAAATAAAAGACAATCATTTATTGATAAATTATGATCCCTGGCGAATTATATTCGCTTTCATTTCTTACACACCACAAATACCATTCAAAAGGAGTCTTAGACGATTGTAACTCCTGCAACTTCCGCTCCAGGTTGGAGATCTTGTCAAGCATGGTAAGGAACATGAGCTTGAGCTTTCCGCTGGAGAAAGCAGGAGTGAGCTTGGAGCGCAGGGCCTTCCAGGCACCGCCGCTGATGGCCGCCAAATGTGCCGTCAAGAACTCCTTCTCCTCGTTGTAGTACATTCCTCGGGTGTTGAAGTCTTGGTAGTTCTTGGTGAGAACGTCCCGGATTACATCCCGGTCGGTAGGGATGATGAGGGGTTTGGTGAAGATGTACACTCCTCCTATCTTCTCCCCTCGTTGCTTGAAGATGTGGTAGAACTCTTCCAAAGCCTGACAAGATCGTCGGAAGAAAGATAATTTGATGCTTCCAAGTGGAAAAGTTGGTGTTATCACAGGGATGTTCAAATTATCAAAATATTTGAAACTACGCTTGTAGTATACATATAATGCAACTGAAGTTACAGTAGTTATTGTTACTCTAAAAATAACAATAAAAATTACTATTTATTAAGTATTATGGAAAGACGAGTTTTCTGACGATTTTCATTTTGATCTACAATCATCTAACATAATGGAATATTGATTGTTGAGAAGGTTCGTAGACCGACGACATCTATTGAACTTGATTATTGGCGTGTGTACCAAAAGGACCATTTTAGTTTCTTTCACTTCATGTTCGTTAATAATATTGTTAAATTAATATATTAAAATATATGTGTTGTTAAGTTAAATCCAACCAATTTTATTGTTTATTACAATTTCTAAACATTATTTTTTGTCCAGTTTATTTTTATAGATTTTAATACACAATATTTACAATTTCTTAAATTTCTATTTACATATATAACACAAAACTTTACCTTTCTTTGGAAATATCAAAATAATGTAAATTGCACTTAAATTCACTTTATTGTTCAAACCTTATTACAAAACAAAAGGAACAATTGTATGCAAACTAACAATAAAACCTTAGCTACTAATTCAGCTGAAAACAATTTTTATAATAAGGCCTAATCGTAGATGTCTGTATTTAAATAGATCTTGAGGAAACAAAATATGTAATTAATTATACTTTATTCGAAATTTCTTTTAACATAAAAAACAACTGACGTGATAGTTTGTCAATTACAAATCCCGTTTCCATTTAAATTCTGATTTTTAATGTCCAAGTATAACCTGTTTACGTTCTACCATTCCTAGCTTATTTTATGAGTATTCAGCCAAATATTTCCATGATGTGCTAACAGCACTGTTTCGGTCATGAACTGAATAGGAAGTTTAGTTTTTGGATTCAAAGTAAATTTGTGGTTTCTGAGGAAGAAAATCATTCCTAA
This sequence comes from Stenolophus ochropezus, assembly GCA_035578165.1. Lineage (NCBI taxonomy): Eukaryota > Metazoa > Arthropoda > Insecta > Coleoptera > Carabidae > Stenolophus > Stenolophus ochropezus. The sequence goes on along the minus strand of JAQOWZ010000002.1, from coordinate 44,784,247 downwards.
TTTCACTTCGATGATGCCTAAACGAAGGCCTGTAACAAAAAATTAAATTAAAGAAGTTTTCGTATATTACTGGTTTACAGAAAAACAGATTTTTTTTTGTAGAACCGGGCATTAAAAAATGTTTATTGATTGTGTTTACAAAACAGCAAGTTGCTTTTACTTTTCAAATACACAAAAATTAAGCATATTCATTTATTCCTATTAAAATGAAAAGTACAGTTGCTAATACTACAGTTATTGGTGAATTTATACCTGAAGAATTATTTTCGCTCATTCATTTTTTACATACGGCAAGTATTAGAACATAAAACGAATGTTTCAAAAATACCATAGAAACGTATTTTCGTTTTTTTATGAATGAATTTTAATACATATCATAGTTAATCAGTAGGGGATTTAAGAATCTGTGCAACACTACCAAAATCAATACAAATGGATACTCTACACTAGACTATAAACACATTCATGTATATTCTTACTTTAATTATAAAGGTAATGTACAAACCTAGACACATTCTCGGACCATCCCCAAAAGGCATATAAGTAAAAGGCAACCTCTTGGCTTTCTCTTCTTCTGTAAATCTGTCAGGATCAAACTTTTCAGGATCTGGGTAGTATTCAGGATCTCGATGCAACCCCAGGAGAGAAACAAATACGAACGCTCCTTTTTCGATGCACATATTAGTTCCAGGAACCTGGTAGTCCTTTATACATTTTCTGTTTAGGATCGCGACTGATGGATACTTTCGAAGAGTCTCTACAATTGGAGATATTAAAAAACTGAACAATAAGATATATGTGCTTACCGCAGAGAACACGGTCCAAAAGTTTCATTTCCATTACACATTCGTAGGTGATTTCATCATTATGTTTTTTCAGAACAGAATTAATTTCTTCGCGTAGATCATCTTGAAGAGATTGGTTTTGTGTTAACTCATATAAACAATATCCAATAGTGGTAGCCGATGTATCCACACCAGCAATATAGAACAGCATACAATTGGCTATTAATTGCTCCTGAGTTATAGATTCTTCTGCACTGATGTTGGTCTTGCCGTCTTCCATGTCTTTGCGATTTTTCAATCTTATTAATAAACTCATGAAATCATTAGGTTCAACAGAATTTTTTTCTCTATGTTCCACAACTTGTTCCATGCTTTTTATGAAGAAGTCTGCTAGGTCTTTTCTTATGAATTTAAGATTCAAAGCTTCAACTAAGTCTGGAGCATTCATCATTAATGCCATTCTGACTCCATCGATTACGTTAGTTTTAAACAATTTGTTAGCATAAGTAGGAAATACTTCATTGGGGTTTATTAATGTGTTACACTCTATTCCCAAAAAAAGAGAACAGAAGATGTCGGTAGTGATCTTCAAGCCGATTTCTTTGCAATCGAAAGGAGTTTTAGTGGAGTGGAACTCATCCAGCTTGCGCTCCAGCTTGGAGATCTTGTCCAGGATTATGGGGAACATGAGCTTGAGCTTTCCGCTGGAGAAGGCAGGGGTGAGCTTGGAGCGCAGGGCCTTCCAGGCACCGCCGCTGATGGCCGCCAAATGTGCCGTCAAGAACTCCTTCTCCTCGTTGTAGTACATTCCTCGGGTGTTGAAGTCTTGGTAGTTCTTGGTGAGGACGTCCCGGATTACATCCCGGTCGGTGGGAATGATGAGGGGTTTGGTGAAGATGTACACTCCTCCTATCTTCTCCCCGCGCTGCTTGAAGATGTGATAATACTCTTCCAAAGCCTGACCAGATTGTCGGAAGAAAGATAACTTTATGCTCCCAAGTGGAAAAGTTGGTTTTATCACAGGAATGTTCAAATCATCAAAATATTTGAAACTACGCTTGTAGTATATGTATAACGCAACTGAAGTTACAGTAGTTATTGTTACAAATACTGCAGAAAATATTTCTAGTAATTCCATTTTGTTTTATATTCTGAAACAAAAAATATAACAATTAATATTTATTTATACATTGTGGTATGAAAGTTGAAGATATTTTTGAAGATCTTCATCTTGATCTTCAATAATTGGAAGCCGATTAAACATATAATGGAAAATTGATTTATCGACTGTATATAATTAGGTAAATACGTTAGGTGTAGCAGTCTTATAATAAATTCCGCTAAAACACTAACGTATCGACTGTAAACAGCCTTTATCAGGGTGATAATTGGTTATTAAATTTTTTTATGTGATATTCTGTAAATTACTTTATAGAAATCTGTCAACAGATATTGATACATACACAATACATATGTAATTTATTTAGTAGTCAACAACCAACAAGTTTTCCTTATAAAGAATATTTCATAATAAAATGAAAATATTTGATAAGAATTGTCATTTATAAATTAAATTTTGATCGTTGCTATATAGGTATGCAATATTCGAAAACATTAGATTAGTAATTTGTAAATTAAGTTGTCCAAATGGTAAACGTTATGAAGGAAATTATGCCGAGGTTTTTTTTTAATGCACTGGGGTCACTGGGGAGACTAACATAGACAAGCAGTTTATGCAGGCTGTTGCCCATCGTTTTCTCTGACAATAATGATTGAGAGATCAATATATGAGTATACTTTTTACAAAAAAATAGAAAGAAAAAAATTGGTTTAATCATATTTAATATATTTACTTTGAAGTATGATGTAAATATTTATGTATAAATAGTTATCTATTTACCATTTACATATGTAACTTCTGTTGATTGCCGGACTGACTATATATAATAATAATAGTTTTTATTGCCCAACAGTAGAACCAATTACAGGACATTATATAAAGAAACATGTATAAATAATAAGGTTCTATAAAAAATATATTTTATAATAAATAATAAAATACTTACATAAATATATTAATTTTAGCTAAACTAAATAATTAAATAAAATAACTTACTTGTCTTATACGCAACGAACAACACTGAACAAGTTTGTAAACAAGAAGTTGTTTTCATTTTGGAAAAAGAAAGAGATATTTAGAAATGTTTAACAGATAATTTAGGATTCTGGTTGTAGTCCAACGGCTAAGTCTGAAGGCCAGACAGAAGATCATTGATTTTTTTATATTGTTGTCCCAATCTGGTATATATTCAAATTAGAAACCAGTGTTGAGAAATGATTAAGTATAAATATAATGTATTGCAGTAAATACAAAATATGAATTGAATTAGATACAATTTTAAAACAAAATCTTATATAAAGTATTTATTTTAAAAAATTAATATCTTTATCTAATCTATTTTAAAAGAATAATAAACATATTATTGACAACACATTTTTTATGAGAATTTATATAAATATGGTCCCAAATATGTAATAAATGTAAACAATATATGTAAATGAGTTTTGAAAATTATTTATTAGTAAAAAAAAAACATTAAGGGATATAGCCTCCATACTAAATATATATAACTGTTATACTTATTAAACATACTGTTGTATTACAGTAAAATAAATACGTAGGTATTTATTTACAAATTGCTTCAAATTCCAGAGAAAGGTAGAGAAGAAATTATTAAATTTATGCAGTATTTGTCAAATTTAATTTATGCATCCTACGTCAATCTCAATAATAATTAAAATATTAGACATTGTACAAACAAAATATCATTTATATGAAAATTGCGTTTCCAAAATTAACTAAAAACGAACAGGTTTTTTATATATGTTTGTTTTTTAAACTTTCCACTAAATTTTAATAAATTCTAAGAAAAATAGCAAAACACAATTACTAATTATTAGTGTGCTTTATTACATTTTTTTAAATAATAATTTTGTATCCCAAAAATCATAACAAATCCGATTATCATAAATTCGTATAGAGGGTGTCATATACCAAAAAGTGTGCCGGATCAAAACCTTCATAGATTTGAGGGGAATACATATATGAAACGAATAGAAATTGAAGAAATTTTAGCCGTAGAATGATCTCACTTTCAAGTGAAATAAGTTTAAATGAAGTTCAGCAAAAATTGTGTATAATACAGCTTACAAAGAAATCATGTCATCAGATTTTTTATATTTTATTTTATGTTTTCGTTACATTTTCTTACAAAACTGAACTGTAATTATTATCAAGATGTCAACTTTCACTGTCAGCACCCTTCAAGCTTATCTTGAATTAGAAACTCTTCCTTATCGACAGTTTATTTATTTATTTGTATAAGTTGCTTATGCGAAGCAATACCTTTGTTAATTTTTTTACTTCCGTCTTGACCAAGACGTGAAATTTTTGTTCGAGCTGTTACATTCATATCATTGTAAGCAAAATGCAATCATTGATACAATTAAAGTAAATATATTTGTACTTTCAGCGCAATATTGTGATATGAAAATATTTGATGGCTAACCATAAATTGTTCTGGTTTCGCGTATTATTAACATTGTATCTTGTTTTATAAATTATATTTAATAAAAACTTTCTGTGCAAATACATGACATTTATTTTCCACAACCTCGAAATTACCAGGGCCAGGGCACTTCTCAAGGAAAACACATAAGATATAACTATCCTATCACCAACTATTGACCATTAATGTAAATATATAGACTTGTTTCAACATTAAAATATTTTGAAGGTAAATCAAAATAATATTAACTTAAATTAAACTTAAAAAGTAGTTCTATAAATAGAATCACAGTTATAAAGGGTTTGGTACATCCTTCGATATATAAATTTTACTGATTTTTTATTTTTATACCTAGACAATATTGCTGCTGGCACCAGGTTTTAAATTGGGAACTATACATATTTAAAAATGAATTAATAGAGCACTTAACTACTTCATTCATAATAGATAATCAATAAATTATACAAAAGAAACTATTTAAAAGATGCTTAATTATTTAATTGATTTTATTAATTTAAAAACATAGGTTGGAATATAGTTTAATTTAAAATAAATTTAAATTTTCGGTGTTTATTTATTACGGAAATTGTATTTAATAACAATATTTTGAGATAGAAATAAATATATTTAATATTTATTTCTATTAAATTATTAACAATTAGTTATTTTTGCAACATGTGTGTAAAATATGGATAAAATTATAGCAAGAGATAAAGAACTCTATTTTACACACATGTTGCTTATAACATTTTTTCTACAACCATAGTAGATAACTGAGCCATTAATTTTGAGTAATCTACTGTTATGATAACGTCGAATAACAATATTATAAACTAAGTTATGTTATAACAAATGTCAAACAAATGTTAATATTTTAAAATTTAGGATAGTACTTCACTTAATTCCTTTAAGTCTGTATTACTTCATTAATATTTCTTAATAAATTTTATAACACTTATTATTATTTACCAATTACCTACTTCACAGGCAAATAAACTAAATGTGTACCTATGTTGCTTAGCAATGCTTATTTTACACACTCCAGTGCATAATAGTTATTTGTCAAACTAGAGAGGAAAGCGTATCTTTTTACCAGTCGAGCTCAAGTTTGACTAACGAGCGTAGCGAGTGAGGCATTCGAGTTAGACACAACATTTTTTTCACGACACAAGACATATTTGAAAAATAAATTTATTCGAACGAAAGGAGCAAGAACATGATAAGTTATAAAATGAGGTTATAACTGTACTGTAAACTTTGACGTTTAGCAGTGCAATTGTATATTGCCAATATGCCAATTCAAGTTGTCAAATTGTGAAATAATGTGAAAAAAAGAAAAGAACAAGTGAGATTGTCATTGCAGTTAAAAATGACATACGTTTCCAACCTTTCACAGGTTAGGAATTGACATATTATAATAGTGGTTGTGAATAAAATAATTTTCCTCTCTATTTCGCCAGAAGAAAGTAAGGCTTTCCCTTCATGTCAAAAAAAAGAATATATTACGGTTGTAAGAAAGTGTTTTTTATCCATTACTATACTTTACACGTTTGTTACATAAATAACTATTTTATTTGAAAAAATGTAATTTATATTTCTTCGACATCAATCCACATGTCACCATCTGTTTGCAATAGTACAAAATCCGTTTTGAATTCCAAAGGGCACTTAGTTTTTGGATTCAACTTAAATCTGTGATTTTTCAATAAAGAAATAATTCCTAGCTTCACTTGCAACATTCCCAGACGCATACCTAAAATATAAATCTTGTAAAATTAAATTTATTTTATTTTTTATTTCACTCACCAATACAATTTCTAGGACCATCTCCAAAGGGCATATACACAAAACTATTACGTTTCGCCTTTTCTTCTTCCAAAAATCTATCTGGATTAAATTCCAAAGGGTTGGGGAAGTATTGTTCATCGTGATGGATTCCCAGAACGGAAATCATGACCGATGTTCCTTTTTCTACAACGGAATTAGTGCCTGGGATGGTGTAGTTTTGGGTACATTTCCGGTTGAGGACTACCAGTGGAGGGTATATTCTCAAAGTTTCTGAAAAAAATATATATTGTATATTTTCTTTAGGCTTTAATAAAAAGGAAACAGGGTAACTAAATCTGTATGAATTTGTATTTGTACTTTTGATAAAAGGAATAGTTTGTATATTATTGCTCTAGTTATTGCTTTAAAAAGTTTAAAGGTTCTTGTTAGTTTTTGAGATATTAAAGAAATTTTTAATGTTTCTTTTCAAAAAAAAGTGGGAGTTGAAAACAAAATTACTATTAAATATAATGTACAAAACAAACAATTATTTTATTATCATGGTAGTTCACACATAAATACTAAATAAATGTTAATGAATTAATTTGAATATGTACGAATGGTTTTTATGAAACCGAAGCAGGGCTTGTCTTGAATTATTATTTGATAAATAATAATAATTGTATGTATTTAACAAAATCTATGTATACAATACAAAATAACTCAACTGGCAACAAATTTTGTTTTTAACGCTCACTTTATTTTGAGAAGAAACATTTAAATATCTCAAAAACTATTAAGTTCAGAAGGTAGACACCCTTAAACTCTTTTAATTAAAAAATTACTTAATTAATTAACTCGAGAAAAAAGGTGTTTACAATTTCTCATTATACACAAAGAAAAAAATATATAGCAATATAATAAAGTACATGATATTTCTACTACTTTTTCTTCTGTAATGCGATCTATTTTTTATAGGAATTAACACGTTAACTGCCACCATTAAAAAAAAAGGTGGGTCCATTGGGCCATTTTTTATTTTTTACAGATTTTGGGTGTCTTCATATTAGAAAATATAAGTATGATAACAGAATTGATTGTTTTAATGTTGCTCTAAAATTTGAAGAATTTTATTAAGGCACAATATATGTACCTCACCTCAGTATTTTATCATTTCAGAGACTAAAAAACAAAAAAATCATGCGCTAAGAATAGGTTTTGGTCTGTCAGGCCACCGAGAATTAAACTACGTTCACAGATATACGTTGCGAGGTACAAACGTTAGACCACGGAGCATAATGTGTATTCAAACACTGAGGCACAAACGATGTATCTCAGAGCATACGAGGATATTTTAGTGAGACACATAAGATGTACCTCATGGCAGTTAACGTGTTAACATTGGATTTACTTTTACCTTTAAATTAGTCAGCATGTTAACTCACAATCTAAAACAATGATAAAGATATTAAAATAAAACTGTGTCGTCCCTCCCGATTTTAACCTTCATTTATATAACAAAGTAAAAATCTTGATATAAAAACTAAAAAAAACTAAGTTACATGTAACATCCAACATCCAAAGACATGCTGTACCATAAAAACTATCGCACCATGAAAATGAATCAAATTAATATAACTTCAATAGAACGATATACTTGTACTGCGATATCAGAACCATTTTTTAAAAAAACTAGGTATGTGTTATCTCTCTCACTGTGCATCTTACCGGACGTACTCTATATATTTTTTAACAATAATTAATAGACCTTCAATTAACATATTGATTGTATGTTATTAATAACCACAATAAAATATAAAACGACCTTGTTCTGTGTCATATAAATTAGGTAAAGAATATATTATTAATTTAATAACAAATGTATATACATACCTTCAATAACTCTATCGAGTAACTTCATTTCGCCAATACTATCATAAGTGATCATCCCATCATTTTTCTTCAAAACAGAGTGAATTTCTTCTCTGACTTTATTCTGAAGATCTTGGTTTTGGGTCAATTCGTACAAACAGTAATTTAGTGTTGAAGACGAGGTATCAAATCCACCAACGAAGAAAACAAATGCTTGGGCAATTAGTTGTTTCATAGTAATACCTTCTAGCGGTTTTTCATTTGTTTCTTCTTCAATATTTTCATTGTTTTTCAACTTGATGAGCAAGCTTAAGAAATCGGCACAATCCACTTTATTTTTTTCTCTATACTCCACTATATCGGTCATGGCTTTGATAAAGAAATTTTGAAAGTCTGTTTTGATAAAGTTTATGTTTAGTTTTCTGTAGAAATTGGGGAAAACTACAGCGAAATTTACTTTTAAAGTGTTTAGAAAATCGTTTTTTATAACATCTTTAGCTCGTTGCTGAAATTCTGCATTGGGATCAATTAAACTATTACAATCGATTCCAAAACATAATGCGCAAAACATATCGGTAGTTATTTTCGTACAGAGATCTTTTGCTTCAAAAGAAGATTTTGATGTTGCGTGGTCATGTAAAACTTTTTCAAGGTTTTCTGTTTTTTCTAATAAAACATGAAACATACTTTTCAATTTGCCTCTAGTAAAAATTGGAGTTATTTTCGTCCGTAAATTTTTCCATCTGATACCACTTAAGGCGAAAAGATGTTCCGTTATAAATTCTTTATCATTGATATAAAAATCTCTGGCATGAAAATATTGATAATCTCTAATTAAAATATTCCGAACCAATTCTGGATCAACAATCAACAAAATTGGTTTGGTTGCAAGGTAAAATCCTCCATATTTACATCCCTTTTGTTTGAACTCTTCATAAAGTTTTTCTAAGTCTTGGCCATATTTATGAAAAAAAGATAATTTGGCGTTTCCCAAAGGAATAGTGGGAGGTAAAATTGGAATATTGAGACGAGGAAAGTATTGAAAACTGTGTTTAAAATATAAATAAGAAACAATAAAGGTTAGTATTAGTAATAGGGTTAAATCTATTGGAATTATATCGAAGATACGCCACATATTTTACCTGAAACAAAAATAAATATTTATAACCTTTATAAATATATAACCGGTACTTTTTTTAAGTTTGTTAAATGTGTTGTTATATTATACTTTTTTGAATATTTAGCACGAAATAAAAATAGAAACAATAAATATTGTAGTATTACATAATACAGAGCCATATATCACAAAGGCACCTACTTACAATATGTATTACTAACTTTAGAAAAAGTCAACTATTTGGATTTGGTGATTTGAGTTTCTTTAAAAACTGACAGTTTTCATTATCGAGCTAATAATTTATTATTGACCTAGGTGACCATGGATACCAAGTAAGCGATAGTGATAAAACAATTTCTCATGTCAAGTAGGTTAATAATAGTAAGAGGGTCTAGACTAGTAAAAAAAGTACATGATAATGTTAAGTCACAGCCTTCTTTATTGTACCGTGATACCACTCTACCGTGTATATATACATATATATACCTATGGCTTATTTGTACAAATACAAATCATTTTATTTATTTAATTTTAGTTGAATGGAGTGTACAAAAAAATATACATTTGTATTATTTCTTTCAAAAAATTAAAAATAAAAAATTCAAAGTTGTTCGAAATTAAACTCTACATCAGATAAGTTCCTAATTAAGCACATCTGCAGTACTAAATTTATTAAATATAAAATGTAACAGTATGTATGAAAAATGACAAAACTAGTGTAACTCTGGCTTTTATGTAGAAAAACTTATTTAAAAGTAATTTGGGTTTTACTCTGTTGACAGGTAAGATTTGATTTGACATAACGATTAAATAATATTATTCCATGAAACTGTCAATATAATTCGATAAGCAATAGTAACGAAGGTCATTATTTGATAAAAAAAAAACCATTGAATTATAAGTATATTATTTGACAGTTGGAGATAAAATGTTTTATTTGACGTACTTATCTTACTTTCTATTAAGAGTTTTTTTGAGTTATATTTGTAATATTTTGTAATTGATGTATTGTTAAAGAAAAAGAATATAAATTCAACTTAAAAAATATTAAAATACAAACAATAGGAACTATATAATCAGTGATTCTTCTCTAAATTGACAGATAGATATTTGCCTTGATTTTGAACGAAAATATTACATTTTATATTTAATACTGCAGACGTGTTATTGCAACAATTATGATCTTATTTGACGTAGAATTTAATTTTGAACAACTTCATACTCTTGTAGTTTTGCACTAAATTTATCAGGAGAGTATCCACAATTTTTTGAAATCCCATGTTAAAGTCCTATATTCCGCATTTCGTTGCACACTCTGGATATATCTGTCTTGTTATCAATTTTTATTCCAAAATAAATAAAATTCTGTGACTGGCATCCAGGAATTTTTTATTTACCTACAAATTGATTATTAAAAATTAAAAAATGATATATGTTCTTCCTTCACAATGTTACTTAATGGTAAAATGACCATTCGTACTGATTTTGTCAGTACAGTACTGATTTTCAGACCCTTGTACTGATAAACAAATTGTAACATATTTTGTTCTGATTTTTTACATACTGTACTGAATGTATTGATTTTCGATATTTTATTACTATTTTTGATAGATGTTTAAACATTTTCATATAATTTAAGTATTAACTAAAATTTCTATCTCTCGACGTTGTTTGATTTTATTTGTAAGTAACTTGGTTAAAAAGTTTGTTTTTAAGAGGAATTGTAAACTTTAGTAATAGCAATAAAATTATAGCAGTAATGACGCTATAATTTTTCCATTTGTTTTTAAAGCTAATGTAGAAAAAGCAAAAACAATATATTAAAAGTTATATTTGGATTTATAAATGTTTTGCCTGAGAGTAATAAAAGCCTCGAAGAAATCAAATTTAAAGAAACTTAAACTTAAGCTATAACACTGCTTAAACACAATAGAAGAATTTTTAAGCATTAATCATCGCATATAACATCAAATTTAATTTTACTTTTATCACTTTTTTTAAATATTATATTAAATGATTTACTATAAACATTTCAATGTAATATAGTCAATAAGTAATCTAAATATAGAACATAGGTTTTGTACTGATTTCATTAAAAAAATAAATGGTCACTCTACCTAATGGTGAAATAATGGCAATGACAAAGTACGAGTTTACATGTAGATATAAACTATATTTTGTAATAACTTTGTAATACAAGTAGTGTGATAATATTTGTTATTTATTTACTACTTATACATATATGATCCGCAATGATATTTTATCAGTTATTAAATAATTAATTGTAAAATAAAAAAATATACATTTATAATTAAATATATTAATAAATAATAGTACTTACCATTTATTACTGTAGCAAAATGATATAAAATTATAATCTATATTATTAACAAATGTTGACTACAATGTAACTAAATTCAAACTGTAAGTAACCCACTAACTTGAACTTTATACTAAATGCTTATATGATAACAAGTTAATGCAAACTAGTCGTGTTCAATGCCATTTTTTTAGATTCTCATCGCGTACAGCTCAGCCAAAGACTCGTGACACTTTCTCAATAGCATTTAGAGTGAGCTAGCACAGAAAAAAGTAGGGATTTCATTCATTCATTTATACCCTTGGTTTTCTCAATGTCGAGATCAAAAAGTACAATCAGAAGTAGAAATTATAGATTTTGAAAGCAAATTTGATTGGTTCAAATATTTTTATTCACAATCCGTTTGTAATATAACGATTTCTGACGTTTAAAAAGTAGAGAAATTAGTTATTGTTAATCTCATTTTCCAAGAGGTTGGGGAGTGTTTGGGCCGGATTTATGTTGGTGGGTGTTTGGTGGAAGCCCTTTTTAAACATAGAATAAGAATTAAAAATCTATTTTTATGATTTTTTTTAAAATTGTTAATTTAGCAAGTAGTTGAGTAATTTTGTATTTTTATAAGTAAAGAACAGTGGCGTGCAGTGCACACCCTGGAAAAAAGGCAAAATAGAAATTATATTACTTACTCTTATTTATATTTTTTAAATTTAATTTATTCTTTATTGATTCTTATTCCCCCCTATTCTATAACTTGGTGGTTAATTCTTAGTCAGTTGCTATTTTTTTTTATCCATTGAAAATAGAAAGCACTGGAGAAAATATCAGAATATCGCTTGTAATGTTTGTTTTGCTACTATATGATGTAAAATTTAATTTTGTATAATAAATATATATATATATATATATATATATATATATATATATATATATATATATATAAGGTTAGTAATAAGTTTAATTTCTATTTCAGACAATTCTATTACCAGTGAATTTTTAATTATTACTTATATACAGTACTGTTACTAATTAATTAGAATTTCCATTTTGTAGACGCGTTATTTCTTCATTAAATTATTAAAGCTATGGGGCAAACACCTAAGATTAATTTGTCACAAAATATAAGAAATAAAATAAAGTAAATAAAAAAAATTGTTCGTCATTTTCAATGTTTTATATATAAAAAAATTAAATGCTTGAGTTTTATTGGCCATGTTTATCTTTTGTTACAATTGACAAAGATAAGTTTATTTGTGTTCTGTATATGATGATAAACTTACGAATAATTTGTTTTTTCTTAATTTTTTGATAGCATTTTTTTCAAAAAAATATGATTTAAATTTAAAAGAGAGAATACAATCCTTATGAAAATCAGCCAATTACAACTATTGATAATGTTGTATTGATAATTGGAAATAATTTATTACCGCTTCAATAATTTGTTCTTTCCAATAGCAACGCTAGTAAAAATGTAAATATGATATATATAAAAAAAATATTTGACAGTTGCGAAAAACTTTTACCGATTAGCAGGGTTGGCAAAAATCATGATTTATTATAAAAGATAACTGATTTTTAAAAAAAATCAAATAAATCATTACAGTACATTTTAATTGTTTTAAAAGCAATATTAATATTTTATTTCATAAACAATATCGAAATCTGTAATAAAACCTATTCATCTGAACAAAACTAAGAAGAGTAACAACGAATTTTTAGTTATTTATACACATTTAAATACTTATTTTTCTATCTTTTATTATGACAATTAAAGTGATAAATACAGAACTTATTTTGGTTGTTATTAATAGTTTTGTAGCAAATAAGTAGGTACATTTTCATTACAATTTATATATTTTTTTCTTTGATAAAAATCAATTATTTTTATTTAAAAAATCAGTTGATTTAAATCAAATAATATAAATAAAGCCAACCCTGCCGATTACCGAAAAATGTGTTCCAAACACTGGGGAAATTTCTCAGATGAACTCATTGACAATGCGGTTAAGCATAATACCGCAATAAACATTAAAAAAACATATATGGAGACAATTTAGTGAGTTTTTAGTAATCATTGTAATTTCTTCTTAGATATAGATAGATAGAAAATTCTAGTTATGTTAATCCCAATCTTTGAAAAACTTTTCGATTAACATTCGTGACATTTTGAAACTACTGGTTATATTACCCTTTAAAATATTTTAATGCTTAATACATTACACACACCCGTCCTAGAATTAGTGCATACCCATCACAAAATACAACCGCTCGCCACTGACCAAGAAACTCCCGTCACTTATATGATATACCGAAAGTAAAAAAAAAATGTATTGAAGGATACGTTAGGCTAGGTCTAGGTCAGCGGTCGGCAAACGACGGCCCGCGTGTCATAAGTAGCACGAGATTACTTTTGACATGGCACTAGGGCCTTATTTAGGATCTGTAGGCAACATAAACATACACTTAATTTTGCTGTCAACTATATAAAATGGAATAGTCGCCGCCAACCCAATTAGGAGTAAAGATTAGTATAAAATATAATTATGTTATTTTAAATATTTAAATTTTAATCATTATTAATGGTAAAGAGAAAAAAAATTAATTTAAAAGTCAATAAAACAAGTAGGATATAAATAATGTATGTCTTAATATTTATTAAGAAATATAAATGAATGATGTATAATAATTTTTAATGAATAATAATAATTTACTTAATTCTTCAAATATTTATATTGGTTTGAGTTGAGTTCTAACATAACCTAATTTTCAATATTGTTTTTCTTTGCTATGGTATAAGGTACAAGCGCGCTGCTGTGTTTTTGTAACACAGAACATCAATACTAAATAGGTCTATCAATTATTCTCGCTCGTCTAATGGAATAAACAAGTTAAAGAGACGGCAACGTATATATCGTATTTTTCCCTTGGTGTACAATGTGACGTACAGTACATACTGCAACCATCGTAAACTCTTGTCTCGTCTACTAGTGGCCCTGTAGAGTATAGGGTTATAATAGCTATACCTACCCAAATCAACGAAGTTCAAAACTACACTGATCCAATAATCTAGGGACATAAACTATAAATGGAAAAGCATTCTACAAGTGGTGTAGGATTATTTTAATAACAAATGGAGTTTTTGTAAATATTTATGTTTTAAAATACTTTAGTTAGTGGAATTGATAGGCTGTTAATCGCTCCATCTTCCATAAATTTAAACAAATTAAAAACTAATTGTCCAGTTTTACTATTTAAAAATAATAGTTTATAAATATATACCTATTATTAAAATAAACACTTTTTTATTGTTACGATCGTTTGACCTCTCGGACTTACTTTGGTTTGGTCATTGGCAGCATTTTTCTTTGAATAACGGTTTTTTTAATCTCTATATTTCCCGTTCAATTCATGTTAATCCTTTTTTGTTACGTGTAAAAATTTTAATCACCACTGTGATAAATGATTATTACCCGCTAATACAATGGTTGGTTAATACTGTATTGTTTTTTTTTATTTATTGCATTTTCATGTCTCTTAAATCTTAATTTCGAATTAATAGTTTCCCCGTATAAACTAAGTAAGTACACTACAGGAAAAAAATTAACGGGGGGTACCTCCTCTTATCAGTGCATGTTACATGTTTTTTACCATCTGTTTCGGTTGCCTCAGCAGAAAGATACTGTTCGAAAATCAAATGAATTAATTATTTGCTCAAAATATGTACGAAAAAGCGACTTTCACGCCAGTTCATTTCTATACGATTTATATTATTGTCAAATAGTTATCAAACGTTGGAGTAATATTTATTTATTTATTTAATCATTAAGTAACGAGGACTAATCGTTTTCTAAAAGAGGTCAAAACGAGAACATTTACATAATTTTTTTAACTTTATTTATTTAACAAAACGAAAATAAAATATTGAGAAAAAGACAGTTATTTTAAATTAATGAAAAACAAATATTTTTAGGCGGCTGGTACTTAAATTGTTGTTTTTCGTATCTGCTGGCAACCTTAAAGTATCAATTTTTATTTGACATCTGTCAAAGTCAAAATTTTTGGCCGCTACTTTGTTCATTATTGAATTACATAGTTCATATTACTGTGATTAATTATTTTAGAATATAATAACAAATGTAAGTAAAATTTTAACTATTCCTTTACAAATATTAATGAAAAAGTAATGAATTTGCGAGTAAAAATAGCGGCCGTAAAGTAAATGCGGTCGTAAGGTAAATGCGGCCGTAAAGTAAATGCGGCCGTAAAGTAAATTTTGACAGATGTCAAAAATTGATTTTGAATGAAAATTCATAATTTCTTGTTGTAATCGCCTAAAAAATGTTGTGTGCACCTCGGCTAAAAGATCTTTTTGGGCCTCATCTGATTTGTAGCCTCGGCTTTGCCTCGGCTGCAAACTTCGGTTTCGGCCCAAAAAGATTACTTTTAGAACCTTGATACACAAATAACTATTTTTTAATATTTTGCTTATGCTCCGGTTTGTTTTAAAATGGTAGGGTCTTTTAATAGTTAATATTTATGTATAATAGGGTGACGTACCATGCATTTATTGTACTTGCTCTACGGACTTTACTTCGTATGTACTATGTACAGGCTCTCTTTTACCACAGAATAGTTATACAGTGTGTGCAAGGAAATGCGGAACATAGGACTTTAACATGGGATTTAAAAAAATTGCGGATACTCTCTCTCCTGATAGATTTAGAGCAAAACTGCAAGAGTACAAAGTTGTTCAGAATTAAATTCTACGTCAGATAAGATCATAATTGTTGCAACAGCAGGCCTGTAATACGAGATATATTAAATATAAAATGTTATACTTTCGTTAAAAATCAGATAGCCATGGAAATAAAAGAAAATATATATCTGTCAGTTTAGAGAATTTTCGCTAATTGTAATACTTATTGTCTATAATTTAATATTATTTAAGTTGAAATTATATTCATTTCTTTAACAATGTGCTCATATTAAAAAAACAGTTCAAATATAATTTTAAAAAATTTTGAACACAAGGTAAGGTTACTAACTGTCACAATTGACACAAAGATTTTTTCTTTTATTTCCATGGGTGTCTGATTTTGAATGAAAATGTTACATTTTATATTTAATATATCTCGTATTACAGGCCTGCTGTTGCAACAATTATGATTTTATCTGACGTAGAATTTAATTCTGAACAACTTTGTACTCTTGCAGTTTTGTTCTAAATCTATCAGGGGAGAGAGTATCCACAATTTTTTGAAATCCCATGTTAAAGTCCTATGTTCCGCATTTCCTTGCACACACTGTATATTCTGTGCTTTTATTCTGAATGTTTTTTCTCTCTGTGCGGTACCGATACTAGAGTGCCACGATTACTGTACACTTGATAATGTGCAGCTCAAACGTATAACTGGTTGCCTATTTTAACATCTTTATCGCGCGATCATAATTTCTGTTCCTGTTTTCTTTCTAATATGCATACTGAACATAATTTTTGCCGTAAAACCTAAAATTAGGACAAAATGGGACAAATATAAAATCTTCCGAGGAGGCCTTAAAAAAGGGGACATGTCCTCGGATACAAGAACGTCTGCTCACTCTACAATAGACCAAAGTCGAACATCTGATCCAACTGACAACTATAACTATAGTGTTTATTTCGTGCTAAAATATCAGTATTTCGCCACGCCTTATTCGTTATACAGCATAGGAATAAAAAACACTTACTTTACACACTAGTTGCATAAATATCTACTAAATAATACAATTTCAATAACAAATTTAAGTAGGCTATGCCCATGAGGCGCAAGACATGAGAGTTCCGATTTTACCGCGAGACAAGGAGTAGGTTAGAATTAGCGAGAGAAGAACGATGCAACTCTTAACTTTTTGAATAAATTATTTGTTTAATTTTATAATTATTATCATTTACTTAATCTCAACATAGTTACATTTTATTTCAACATATTACTTTTTTATTTGTACGACTATTCATTTATTTATCCCCGCACCTCATTTATACTATTTATTTGCTACACAACGTTTCATGCTTTTGCTATATCCAATAAAATTTCAGATAGATACTAAAAAACAGAATCCATTTTAAATTTTAATGGAAGTTTGGTTTTTGGGCTTAAACTATATTTATAATTCTTTATTAATGCTATAAAGCTTATTTTTGTCTGTAATATTCCATATCGTTTAACTGTAAGATAAAACAAAAATGTTATTTTATTTTCACCTTCTTCTTGGAAGCTAAGTAAATAAACAATTACAGTAACTTACCTGTAAAACTTTACAAAGGTAGCCTTGTAAAATTTTACAATGCTCATAAAAAATTATAGAAAATAATGTAAGTTTTTTTATGCATTTTATTATAAATATTACAAACTTACTTTAATTAGGTTTATGTGAGTAATTACACACATTTATAGTACATTTTGATTTACCGACGACACACATTTGACAACGTCTAGTTATGAATTGTTCTACCACTGCCAACTACCTTTGATTTCAAAATAGTGTAAATCTTTTTATTTCATACTGTGTCGCATTTTCGTTTTTACAATTGTGATTTCAGTCCGGTAAATGGAACTTTACGGTACTATTATACTTTACGGTACTGTATCGTTGCTAAGCTACGACTAGAACATTTTGTCATAATATTCGTTTCTAATTAAACAAATTTAAAATAATTTGTAATCTTTCAAACAAGAATACAAATAAAAAAACGAAATTAATTAGTAATATTTAAAAAAATAATTATATTTAATTATTTTATTTCATACTGTGTCGCATTGTTAACGTTGTTAGAAATGTCAAAAAAAAACAAAATTGATTGCTATGCTATCATGACTATTTTATTTTTATTATAACCCGGGCGACCTGATTGTTTTTAAAGCAAAATATTAAAGGTAAGCAAAATTTCATCCAACAATGCAACACAGATATGAAATAAATTATTGTACGTCATAGGGGAAAGTAGCCTAATTTGGACCAATTTTATAAAATTCACTATATAAAGGCACGGAAGAAGTGTCAATAAAAATTAAGTAGTAGAAAAGAAACTCCCTAAGTGTACCTTCAAAATAAAACCATTTATTAAATTTTAAATACTATTTTTAATAGTAAAAAATAAATTCAAAAAAATCTTGTCATCGGTCCAATATAGGAAACCGGTTTCCTTATTTGGACCGCTAGCTTCCTAAATGGGGGTTTCCAATACAACGCCTTTTTAAAATATATATTCTGCATATCAATTTTGGTCGTGAGTATATTGTAATAAAACTTAAATAATATGTAATTGTTGAATACTTTATTTAAAAATTGAAATTAAAATTTTATTTAAATGACCTTGTGACGTCTTTCCCCTGATCAGTGTTGCCAACTATAAGAATATAAGTTTTAATTTCACCGGTTCGCAACACTGCCCCCGATAGCTAGCTTCATGTGATAAAATGACAGTGCAACAGGTATAAAACAATACTTAACAATAATAGCCACAAAGAAAATTGCAAATATAAAAGCAGCGATAGCAAGAAAATCTAAATAATATTCATTCATAATTAAAATAAAATACTTTATGTATAAGTACATTCTTTTTTCATTAAATATTATTATAAATTCAGAACCTGATATTTATATCCTGCCTGGATTTCAAAATATATGAGAACACACACACGTGGTAACTGGTAAATGCATCTATCGAAAGCATGAATCACGAAAGCAGGTTATGTTTATATTCAATGTTTGAATTTAAGCGCTACTCGTAGCCTAACTTCACTTCAGTTTTTTAGCTACTTATAGTTCTATCTCATAGCGCACATGGACTATCTTTTTCTAGTCAGGGGAATGACGTCACATCCATTGTCCGTAAACTTTATTAATTTTTTTCTCGGATACTATCAACTTTTTGGAAAAATAAAAAAATATGGGTCTAATATTTTTTTTAAAGTTTATCATATAAAAAAATCAAAAAAACTTGGAAACCCCCATTGGACCATTAGCTTTCTTAACGAAAATTACAACAATATAACCTTTTAACTGTAGCACTAACTCCAGCACACTGAGAATGAATCCAAGTGCGACATTTCATATATTGTATCATATTTTCTTCCTTGGTTTCTTCACGCAATGTACAAAACCATGAATTACCATTTTCTTTTTTATGTTTCGCATTTTGTCAGAGAGATGGGGAAAGGCAACAAATTTAAAGGACTCATTGTTTAAAATCGGATAGTTTCGTCACATCTTAGGGAGAGATAGGAGAAGTCAACAAATTTAAAGGTCCACACAATGCTCCAAGATCGTAGAACTGAATAGGGTAACATGAAAGGTACCGACATGTCGACGTGTCGCTTCTGTATGTACTATTCTGTGCCGTAATCACAATTTTTGTCGGTCCAATTTAGGCAACTGTTTTCGGTCCAACTTGGGCAACTTGAATATTTTATACTTAAAATTATACAACAATGTCAAAGTAACATAATTTCATAAAATTGTAACAGGAAATTATAGTTAGATAAGTAAGCTTTGTGATGATATAAGAGGACTTGTAATTACTTACGTTTGGACGAACTAACGGCTTTCACTCTTACATCAAAATAACAAATTTTCTTCGTAGTCAAACAAATAACCCTTCTCTTAATGTAACCATGAGACTTTTTTTCACAAACACGATTACATTAATCTGGTCTACATCTACGTATAACAAGTAGTCTATCTAAAATCGCACAGATTTTATCAATCTTTGGATACCACAGCGGTCCAAATTAGGCTACGGTCCAAATTAGGCTACTCTCCCCTACGTCCGTTAAATGATTTTCATGGTACTCATTTCGAAATTCCAGACTCGGCTCCTTCCTCGCCTCGTCCAGAAACATATTCGTACCGTAAAAATTCATTTACCGGACTTATAACGTAAATTACTATTTTTGAAGAATATAGTACATTAATAAAAAAATGTTATGAAGGTAGAAATAAAATTTTGTACGCGACACGCGTCCAATTAATCTTTGCTGGGCCCTTCGTCGCTCGCCTCACAAATTTCCAGCTCGCCCTGTAAAGATTTACTTACACCGCTGGCCACGTAAATAACTATTACTTGCTCTTAAAATCAAAGGAGAATTAATGAAAATAATTAAAATTTAAATTTAAATTCACTGAACTAATGAATTAAAATTAAAATTTTATTTAATCAATTTTCATTTAAAATGTAAGGATCTGACGATGGCATCTGGTACTTGTTTTTTTTTTTACTGTAATAGATATCTCCGATAAAGTAGATTTGGCACATCTAACAATATGTAATAAGTCGTAAGTATAGTAGGTACAGGACAAGAAATTTGGTAAATCCAAAGTTGTTCAAAATTAAATTCTACATTACATAAGATCATAACTGTATATGTATAAGCACATACATGAATTAGTGATTTTTAAACTTTTCTACGATTTCTGAAAATATATAATATTTTTCACGTCAGGAAATTTTTTTTTATGATATATTTATTATTATTTTTGGTTTAAATAAAATAATTTTTTTACCTGATACAATTTATCTAAGTGCTCCGTTTCTGCCACTTCTTCATACGAAATTTTGTCTTGGTGTTTCTTCAAAACATATTTTATTTTTTTCTTAATTTATTTTGTATTTCTTTACTTTGTGTTAACTCAAACAAGCAGAAACTTTTAGTGGTTGAAAATTTATTAAAACCACCAAGGAAAAAACAAAATACTGCTATCATTTCTTTTTTGTTAAATAGGGATCTTCATTCTTCATTTTTAATAAAAAGAAAATGTTTTGACCATTAGTTTTTATGAAGTTTATTTTTAGCAGGGCATGTAACCGAAAAAAATACTGGTTAACGGTTAATCCATATTGAGAACGTTATAAAAATAACGGTTTTAGTTCGAAAACCGGTTTTTAAAAATTGGAAACCGGTTTAAACCGGTTAATAAATCGGTTAATAAAAAAAATAATAGAAAACTTAATTAAAAAATAATAATATTAGGAACAAATGAAAAGCGATTATGTTTCATGCTGCATGCAAAATCAAATTAGAAATTCACAAAAATTCCGATAATACATTCAGAGAAATGTAAGTCATTTTTTCAATTTTAAACTTGATGCCTAAAGTTTACAAAGAGACTACCTATTTTTATGACTCTCCAATAAAATCGAAATTGTCATGACACATATAGTCTTATTCAAATACAAATATAACAGATATGAAAAATTCAATTTTTTTCGCACTAAATAGTATTACTAAAATGAAGGTTAATGTTCGCTAAACCAGTTTATTTTTTATGATGAACGGTTACCGGTATTTTCGGCCTTAGAAATATCGGTTAAAATTACGGTAAAAGTTCACAAATTTTATACAAAATTCAAAAAAAGTCAATACATTATTTTATTTATTAATATAGTAAGTTATAATACAAAATTTATTCCATGTATATAAATATTCAATAAAAAACTTTAAAATAATAGAAAACCTTTTTCCTTTATTATGGTGTACGGGGACTAGTTGGTTTGAGTGTACATCTGTTATAATAAAATAAAATAAAAGGGCGGTTCCACATTTTCAAACACATTGTATATTTTTTTACTATATGGCAGAGCAAAAGAAATATGTAACAATTATAATTAAATTAATTAGAAACATATATTTCACTCACGTCTTCTTACCCATTGTTGGGTGTGCCAATTTCGTACGTCCTAGACATCGGTAACACTACAATTCTATTTACATATGTACATATATTTATTTTTTATTTAAATTATATTTTATACTAATACCCTACTATTAATTTAATATAATAATTTTAATATAACGTTGAATAACTGTTAGCTATTTCGTAATCCCCCTACCTTTATTCATTTATTAAAATGATAATTAACGACACAGAAATCTTCAGTGTCTTTTCAGCAGTCATCAGGTGAGCACAATTTATAATTTTATTTTTTAATTTTAATTTTAATAATTGATTGTGATTTACTAGTACTATATTGTTATTGAAATTAGTGTGCAGTACAAATATTTTTTTTATAATTATTAAAAACAAATTTTGTTATAAATAAACTAATTCATATTTTTTATTGTTTCAGGTTCCAGCTACTTTCTAGATATAAGATATAGATATAAGATATAGACGTAAGGGGGGAAGCAGGTACTTCTCAGTTTTTTTTTCTCACCACTGAAATAGTAAGTCCAATTTAGATATTTAAGAATTATATCCTCCCTGAATATTTTACGACTTCATTAAATTTAATTCCCATAAGTTCATTTTTAATTTAAATTATTTCCGTTGATGACATTGTTTAATCTTAACTTTAACTGATACCGTATCATGCAAATATATTGAATTAAATTTATTCCTAAACAAATTAATAAGACTTGGCACATTAGGTATGAAATGAGATCTAGGTATAAAGTGGGGAGTGAACATGTGAAGTGTGATGGTTAGGTGTGATGTTTAAGTATAAGGTATGATGGTTAGATATAAGGTGTGCTGCTTAAATATAAGGTATGTTGAATGCAAGGTATGATGGTTAAATTTAAAGTGTGATGCTTAGATATAAGGTGTGATGATTAGATATAAAGTGTGCTTCTTAGATATAAAGTGTGATGCTTAGATGTAGGGAACGGTATGATGATTAAATATAAGGTGTGATAAATACATATAAGGTGTGATGATTAAATATAAGGTGTAATGATTAATATAAGGTGTGCTAATTAAATTTAAGGTGTGTTGATTAAATTTAAGGTGTGCTGATTAAATTTAAGGAATGATAATTAAATATAAGGTGTGATAATTAAATACAAGGTGTGATGATTAAATATAAGGTGTGATGATTAAATTTAAGGTGTGATGATTAAATTTAAGGTGTGATGATTAAATTTAAGGTGTGATGAAATATAAGGTGTGATGATTAAATATAAGGTATGATGATTAAATATAAGGTATGATGAATGTAAGGAATGATGATTAAATGTAAGGTGTGATGGTTAGATACGAAGTGTGATAAGGTGTAATGATTAAATTTAAGGTGTAATGATTAAATTTAAGGTGTGATGATTAAATTTAAGGTGTGATGATTAAATTTAAGGTGTTATGATTAAATTTAAGGTGTGATGATTAAATTTAAGGTGTGATGATTAAATTTAAGGTGTGATGATTAAATTTTAGGTATTATGATTAAATATAAGGTGTTATGATTAAATTTAAGGTGTGATGATTAAATTTAAGGTGTGATGATTAAATTTAAGGTGTGATGATTAAATTTAAGGTGTGATGATTAAATTTAAGGTGTGATGATTAAATTTAAGGTGTGATGATTAAATTTAAGGTGTGATGATTAAATTTAAGGTGTGATGATTAAATTTAAGGTGTGATGATTAAATTTAAGGTTGTGATGATTAAATTTAAGGTGTGATGATTAAATATAAGGTGTGATGATTAAATATAAGGTATGATGATTAAATATAAGGTATGATGAATGTAAGGAATGATGATTAAATGTAAGGTGTGATGGTTAGATATGAAGTGTGATAAGGTGTAATGATTAAATTTAAGGTGTAATGATTAAATTTAAGGTGTGATGATTAAATTTAAGGTGTGATGATTAAATTTAAGATGTGATGATTATATATATGGTGTGATGATTAAATATATGGTGTGATGATTAAATATAATGTGTGATGATTGAATATATGGTGTGGTGATTGAATATATTGTGTGATGATTAAATATAAGGTGTGATGATTAAATACAATGTATGAAAATGTATATATAGTGTGATGGTTAGATCTCAGATGTGATATGTAGATATAAGGTATGATGTATGAATGGAAGCAAATCCTTACAGTAAAACTACCCGGGAAGTTTTCAGTAAAGACGAGCTTTTAGGTACAACTTATTTATAATGTGCCTTGTTTTATTACTTGTTTTGCTTTTGTTTATTTAAGAGTACATTATTTAATTCACTATAAATATAAATATTACACAACTTTCACTATGCCGTTTTCGTGCAAATATTGCTAGATTTAATTTTTTAATTTACTCCTATACTAATTTCAACCATTAATTTTTCCCTAAAAAAATATTTTTTGATTTTAAAGTTATAAATTAAAATTATAATATTTGAATTTTGAATGTGCAATACCTCGTAGTATATTATAAGTCGAGGCACTCCTTTCTCTGCTTACAGCATTCTGGTCGTTGGTATGGGTTGCACGGAAGGGTTGTGATACCGCCCTCGTATTAGCGTGTCTATAAGTTAGAGTTACGGATGTGCTTGGTGCATCTTGCTGCCCTTTTACCATTTTGGGCGTTAGTACTGGAGGGCCGGAAGGGTGTCTGACCGCTAGCGTGTTGAAATGTCTAATTGTGGAGTGAGTTTGTACATAGACTATAATAATAAATATTATATTTTTATTTTCTACTTCTTTCTTGGTTTTCATGCCAATGCCCCTGACCCTTTTCGCTGGAAGTACACTGCATTAGTTTAAGTCGCGCCGAATAACTTTTAAGTCGCGGTTAGATTTAAGTCGCAATAATTTTAAGTCTTCCTCCTTTCCTTAAACCCAAAACCATCCCTTCCCCCCTTGCCGTCGTGGAGAGACCTTGTCGTGGTGGCAGGGCTTAACCATCCTCTAAACATCAAATGTAAAATAATAGAGGATGGGACCAACATCTCCACTTTAATATTATATTGATATAATTTACAGATGAAGCAATTTTATAAATTTCTTTCTTCAGATATTTTTAGGGAATAATAGATGGAAATGAAGCAGAACCTATTTCAAATGGTATAATTTCTTATGAAAGCAGCAATTTTTATTGGTGAGTGCAAAATATTTTTTTATAAATAATAGTGTAGCAAATATTGTAAAATATGTTCATATATT
This sequence comes from Stenolophus ochropezus, assembly GCA_035578165.1. Lineage (NCBI taxonomy): Eukaryota > Metazoa > Arthropoda > Insecta > Coleoptera > Carabidae > Stenolophus > Stenolophus ochropezus. Next base: position 44,758,910 of record JAQOWZ010000002.1, on the reverse strand, counting down.
AATAATTGTAAAAATAACTAATAGTTTTTTTATTAATGAGTAGTTTAGAAAAAAATAAAATATTTTTTATTTTGCTAGGACTAAAGAAATTATAATATAATTTTCAATTCTTAATTCTCATGTGTTATTTAAAAATGTATTGTAGTAACGAATATATTGAAATATATCCTATCCAAAAGTTATATTTAAAACATTATATTTTTATAGACTGACAGTTTCAGGTATGTTTCTGTAATGACAGAAATGCAGAAAGAAGAAATATTTAAACCGTGAAAGAACTATGGTTGAAAACATTTCTAGAAAACTGGATGGATCAGAACCTCGAAAATCGTAAGTGCTTTTTCTTAAATTAATAATTTATATTTCCACTAATTGACTAATCATTAATTGTTATTTATCCTTATTTGACATGAGAAATTGTTTTTCACAACGATTTTACTTTGTAATCATGGTAACTTTAACATGTTTTATGACGAATTTTTCAGAATAAATCAAATCAAAAAGTTATCATTTTCTTCGATCAGAGAAATTTTTTTTAATGAAAATAATATTTTTAAAGTAAATTACATTATATATTATTATAATTTATTTTCAATACAGGTCGAAAACATTGTTAAATATTTATATGTTTCATAATAATTCCAATGTAATTTTTATTAATTTTTTTTCCAAATACCACAGTACAGAAACTATTTAAATACAGGGTGACCCATAGTATGTGATAGGCACGTAGTTCTTCGATTTTATTCCCCGGAAATGTGTATTATCCAGGGCATGTAACCGTAAAAAACACTCGTTAACTGTTAACCCGTATAGAAAACGTAATAATAATAACGATTTTAGTTCGAAAACCGGTTTTTATAAATTGGAAACCGGTTTAAACCGGTTAATATATCGGTAAAAAAATTAATTAAAAAAAAAACATAAAAATATAATAAAAATATAATAAAAAATAATTTAAAAAAATAATAAAATATTATCATCTGAAAAATTATAACGAATAAAACAATGCAATTTATTTAACGAATATTCACAAAAATTCCCGTAATACCATCAGAAAAACCCAGGTCACTTATCAATTGTAAACTTGCCTAATGGTGACAAAGGGACTACCTACTTTTATGACACTCCAATAAATTATAAATTGTAAAAACTGTCATGACTTATATTCAAATACAAATAGGTAAATAACACAGATATAAAAAAATTAAAATGTTCGCGTTAAATGATAGTAAAATAAAGGTTTTTAATCGGTTTATTTTTTTGTTGGTTAACGGTTACCGGTATTTTCGGTCTTAAAATTATCGGTTAAAATTACGGTTAAAGTTCGCAATTTTCGTTCAAAATATCGGTTACCGGTTTATATTAACCGGTTTTTTTAACCGGTTACATACCCTGATTTTTAGTTTATTAAAAATAAATGCCAACGTGTTAGAGAATATTAGTTTAATAATGTGCTACAAATTGTTTCTTACTATTGGTAAATCGTAATTTGGAAATTCTGCTGCAGGATTTTTAATGCTATTTGTTTTAATACCAAGAATGATAAAACAAACAAAATCTATGATGATCCGTCCATTTAAATCCTTTGCTTCAAAGGTTGAAGATGTTTGTTGAATATCTAATCTTAGTTCAATATCTATTGATTTATCTGTCACCAGCTATATTTTTCAAGTTACCAGAAGAAAACAAAATTGTTAACATATGCCCTATTGGCCTTCATTCGTCACCATTCATTGACACTACATTGTATGTTATAATAGTTATTTACATTATACGTGCGGTAGGTGTTATTTTACAACGCGAGGTTTCATATTGAAGCACGACGCGCAGCGGAGTGCTGCAATAAAACCGAGCGTTGTACAAATACCTAACGCACACATAATGTATTAAATTTTTTGTCCGAGAATTTGTACTTTGGTTATTTGATTCTGGAGTTGTATTATGCTGGAAGAAAATTAAGGTTAGGTAGACTATTATAATTGATTCCTACATATATCTAGTCCTAAACAGACTACATGAATGATTCTAATGTTACTTACCGTTTTTAACATTATTAAAATTAATTCCATATATTTTAAATAAAATAATCAATTCTCGTTAGTCATTCATTGAATATTTTGACATTCTCACTGATTATTATTGTATGCTAACAGATGGCGCCAGCAGATTAAATTAAAAGAAATTCAGGTTTATTTATTTATTTATTTATTTATTATTATTGAACGATGAACTGCGGTAGCTAGCGTTTTTGTAAGTACTCTTTATTATTACAAAGCAGCTTTATTTATTAGTGGTCTCTTAAAACTTAAAAATGTGGGTGCGTATTACTTTACTGAGTGCGGTAAAGTTCCGCGCATGTGTAAAATCGCAACTACCATAGACGTCAACGATGTGTGATTGTTAAGTTTACAGTTCATGAGGACAAAAAATCTTTTTCTTCATTGCAATAAATTACTGTATGTATAATAACATAAGTTTTCATTTTATGTACATTTTTATATACTATCTGCTTTTTTAAATATGTTTATTTAAAATTTATAATTGTAAGGTATCACATTATGACCTAATTTACAGGATGTTAAAAAAATAAAGGTGTTAATTTATTTGAAAATAAATAATAGTTTTTTATTATAAAATGTTTTATAAAAAATTATTCATGAATTGTTCCTTTTAAATAAATTTTATGCTGAATGGCATTTGACAATGTTTTGTTATTTAATTTAGAAGTAATATTTCGTATTGGATATAACGTATAGGAAAATATTCGTAATAAAATAACCAACAATATTTTTATATGCAATAAATTCATTTTGAAACCTAAAACAAAAAAAATATGAAGTTATTTCAATCATAATTTTTATTTATAACAAACCTCTTTTATTAATATATCCATAAGGCAAATAAGTATATTGATTTATCTCTTCTTCGAATCTATCTGGTTTAAAAACTTTGGGTTCCGGATAATAATAAATATCATGATGTAAACCTAAAACTGGAATCCATATTTCTAATCCTTTGTGTATTAAAATATTAGTCCTTGGAAACGTAAAATCTACATCCGGTGATATTTTTAAGATCGGAAGTGGTGGGTGTAACCTTAATGTTTCTGAAAAACAATTAATCTTATAACAAGTAGTAGTAACACTTAAAAAAATATTACGGCTTAAGAAATAAGAATTAAGACTTTCTGAAGCTACAACTTGGTTTTAAATTAGATAAAGTTTCATATAAAATAATAAAAAAAAGAATAGTCCAGAAACTGAACTTTTACGAGAGCGAGATGATTTTGCAAATAATGCGAAATGACACTTTTAATTTATAAAAGAAATAAAAGAAATTATAACTACTTAAAATTTTATGCACTACAGGTTTTCATGTTGGTAACATTTTCGGTTAATATAAATATATAAACAATTCACTTGTTTTATTCAAAAAATTTAGTGACATTTGTTGTAATAAAAAAATATAAAACAAATGTGAATTGATATTTTTCAACAATTAACGTAATCATAATCGTATACTACACGAGTATAATAAGAATAATAAATCAAAAATAATTATTTTAATTAACGTTTTACATTTTCAATAAAACAAAATTAAAAATTTTGATAGAATGTACTGATAAAATATATAAGCATCCCTACATTTTGCCGGCCTAAGCCGGCAAACAGATAATTTCTGGAAGATTTTGAATTCTGTAATACTAGTCATAATGGGACGGAGACGCGAAAATGTATTTTAAGGTCAATTTAAAGTGTCGTAGATTAAATATTGAAGAATTGAAGGATACCTACATATTTGATATAACCTCTACAATTAAACTTGCGTGATTAAAATACTTAATTGGCTCATCGCTATGTTTAATTATTCATTTCATTTTCATTTCATGATATTTTAAAATTATTCTAAGATAATAATTTAATTTTTTCATTTTAAAATTTATTATGCAAAAAAATTTGAACATAACTATAAAAAAAATTATCGTCTCTCTCGAAATAAATCACTTTCGATTTCATTGTTCCTGAAATAAAACTTTCCGCTCGTCGATAAAACATTATTTTTTAAGCTTATAATGTATATAAAAATTACTGTCAATAATTATTCAACAATTTAATTCTTTATTGTCTATTCAGTACTTACCAAGAATAACATGATTTAAATATTTCATTTCTTGTATTGCAACATATGAGATTTTATTGTTATATTTATTTAAAATATTTAGAATTTCATTTTTAACTTTTGTCTGTTCAATTTCGTTTATTGATAATTCATACAAACAATTATTAACTATAGATGCGTTATTTGTTTGATGGTACTTATTTAAAATATCTTCAAAATCTAACGGCTCTTCTTGATATATGTATTGTTGAATTAAATATTGAAGATTTTCATACGATTTTAATATTGCTTTACATATTACATTAAAATTAAAACTTTTGTCATAAATATTTTCATAATTTGTATTACTTTTAAAATTTCTTTTTAATAATTCTTCAATCAAATCTGGATCCACAACCAATAAAATTGGTTTTGTAAATATTAACAGTCCTGTTAACTTTTTCTTTAAAATTCGTAATATTGTATATATTTCTGCACACCATTCTGCCGATTGAATTTTTTGTTCAGATATTTCTGAAACATTACCAAATGGAAATTTTGGTGTTATTAATAATAAATTTCGTGATTTCCAATAAGAAATTGATGCGAAGTATTTGATAATTAAAGAAATAATAAGAAATAATGGAATACAACTTAAATTTAAGATGTACGATTGAAGTAATGTATTCATTTTTGAAGAAATCTGAAACAATAAATTAAATTAATAACAAATAACAATTAAAGGAATAGATGAAGTGGTAAGCAGGCCGATTTGTAATACATAGTATATTAAATTAACTTCTGACTTCAGAAGTTAATTTAATATACTATTTATTACAAATCGGCCTGCTTACCACTTCATCTATTCCTTTAACAACATGCAGACTGAACTGGAGCAATTCATCGATAAAAACATAACAATATTAATAAAATGAAAAAAGGTTCAAATAAACCACTCCTAAATTTTTATTTTATGTATTTTTTTAATTAAATATCTGTCAAAAACATCTAGTTTATTAGAAAAATTAGTATTATATTAAAATTCAATACGTGCGTATATTGTTTTATGGATAAATGCAAAATATTATTAAAATATATAAATTTTTGTACATAATATTAAGAGATTCTTCGTATAGTGAAATATAAATGCATAAATTTATATTGTAGAATTTTTTTTTGTTTTCGAAAACAACTCAAAAATTTTTTAAAATTGGCTGAAAATTTAACTATCCCAATTAAATAACAAACAATTTGTACGTTTGTTCATAACTGCACAACAAATATAATTTTACTACATTTGTTTTTCTTTTTATTTTTTACATTTTATTTTATGATTGATTAATATATCAATAATTATAAATTAGCATACATATCACTGCTTATAACCAGTTAGTCATAATATGCGGGGTAAATTACAAAATAAATTACCGTAATTCATCCGTAATGTACAATTTTTAATTAAAATTAATTACCAAATCACATATTTTGGAACAAAATAAAATAACAGAAGACATACATATATGCATAGTTATTATTTGTACATTGCAATTTAAAATCATGCGAACCCAAAAGTATTTTGCAAAATAACGAATTTGTGCAAAATTCTAAGGAATTAAATAGGTTTAGAGACAATCAGTGAATTCAATCTAAATGTGGTTTTGTACAAGTTTAAAGATTTTCCATAATATACTCACTTTATATTGTCTATGTTTATTTTGTTTTATAAATAATTGTATCGAACTAGTTTAATATTTTTTTCCTACGACCACTGTTAAAAATAGTATTTTTAACGGTTGCTTAGCAAGTTAAAAACTACAGTTTATAACACAGTAAATACTTATAAAACGTTGCCATTGACAATGTGTTAAAAGTAAAAAACAAATTTACTTTTAACACGTCTTATGTTCAGTTGTTCATAACAAATACATCATGACCTGTCATAAATGTCATTCTAATGCTTAGTTTTTATTTACTAATAGGTACATAACTGTGGTCGTAGGAAAAATAGTGTATGATATTTGTGTTAAAAGTGATTTTATTTCGTTCGTGGGGTTTGTTAAACTCGGCTTCGCCTCGTTTCAAACTTCCCCACTCACTCATAAAATGTCACTTTTAACACTTATATCATAAATAACTATTATGTAATTGTTATTAATCTTTTGGAATTGGAAGTTACTTTTTTCAACTGTATTTTCTTATTTACAATAAAAGTTTTTAATTTTTCTATTTGTCCTCTTTAATACATACATTTTAAACACAATTTTACAACAAATTTAAAATTGTAATAAAAAACTGTAAATAACGATAGTAATTTACTAAAATTATAAAATACAAGAGAATTTAAAATGGTAATAAAATATGATAAATTACGGGGGAAATTTAAAAAATTATAAATTATGGTAATTTAACATCACTGCTTATAAACTATTACTGATTAATAATGTCATTAACAATTAACATTGTAATAAAATATTATTTTGAAATTACAATTGGAAAATATGTCTACTAAAATAATAATCAAACATACATTACCTTTTTTAATTTATTTTACTGTAGTAACTGCGAACCACATAATTATTTTATTTTGTTTATTTGTGAAAAACTAATACACCGTGCAACAAGTGCTGTTTCGAACCAAATCTTCCGGTACACTATGTCTCGCAGTGAAGATTCGTTCTTGCTCACCTACTTAAGGTAACAGTTATGTGTCCTACTAAAACACTTACTATGTTTACACTTGTTGGCTTTGAAAATGGTACGTGTTATAAGAAAAATGTAGAATGAATCTTTGAAAATCTATAAATAGCATTACTATCGGAGAAATAATTATAGTCAGTTAGAAATAAACATCAATAATTCTTACAGTAGGCGTTCAATTTGTAAAACCTCATATTAAAGCCTGAACATTCCTCTTTAACATGTGTAAACAAACGTATGTTACAAAGTGTAATTTTTAGTAACATAAATAAATATTCAAAATGATCAGCAAACTCCGAAATTATTAGTTTCGGGTATAGGATACCGTTAACAACATATGAAGATAATACAAAAGACACACAACCACAGGCGTGTACAGGGGGGTGCCTGGGGGTGCCCGGGTACCCTCATTACCAAATTAAAACTAACATAATTGTAAAATAGTTTTGAATAATGCATTCATACTTGGTTCAAAAGTTGATTTTCAGTTTGACTTCAATCAGTTTTTACACTAGAATTAGTATTTTTTAAATTTTGTTGTTAATACGTAATATTTTTACTTAACACTAAATTAATAAAATGGTAAAAAAATATATGCTTTTTGAGAGAAATTATTTGCGAAAAAATATACTAAATTTTTAAGTGTAACTAAATGCGGTACAAAAGTAAGCCAAAATCTTTATTTTGAACATATCCATCTCATATCAATAAAACATTATTGGTTCGTTTTTATCCCACATATTTTGTAAAGTTTTATTTACGAAGAAATAACTAACGAAACTAGTATTAATTTTATTTGCCTCTACACCTGGGCACTCCCATTACCCAAACTTTGTGCACGTCTATGCACACAACTGAATTATAAAATATATGATGTTCTATTGGAAAATGTTTATTTATTTTTATTCCTTTTGTAAGAAAACGTATTTATAATATTCTAAAATTATAATATAATAGGACAACATATTCATTAGTAATTTAATGTTAAACTTCCTCATATTTGAATTCATATAAAAAAATGCTGTCTTTTTATATATTTATTTTATTATTTTTTAAATAGCTGTACTTAAAAATCCTTATCGTTTATAAATATCAAAAAATAAATGGTGATCATTTTAACACACGGCATATAGAATATATTCATGTTCAAACTGACAATATTATTTCTTCGATAATAGATTAATAGGGCCGAGGTACGAACTTTTTTATTTTCGTAATTTTTTTTTGTCTTTATAATTGTTCTTAAAAACTTTTTTAGAAATATAATTGCCTTACCTATATAGAAATACTATAAAATAAATAAAAATCAATTAACGTCTTTAATGAATTTTGAGAATATTTAAATAATTCCCTAAAAATTCATGGACTTAATATTGTTGTTATTTATTTATTTACATATATTGTTTTTGGCTTCTCAACAGAACAATATCTATTATAAATGAACAAGAATTATAGAGTAGACGTAGTAATTTTAAATATTAAAAAGTGATATGAAAATTTAGTAAATGCGTACATTACATATTGTTAAAAAATCTAAGTGAACGTTTCATACGTTGTAATCTTATCGAGAACAAATCGGGCATATTTTTATTGTAAGAACTCATTTCATTGTACAAATGAGATAATCATATGATAGGAGAATTTAAGACAGTAATAAAGCAAAGTGTGTAGTTAAATGAGTAAATGGTTCTAGTATTATAATTTGGTACTAGGTGTTTTCTTTTCACATAATTCATCAGATCACAATAACTATGTCACTTACCGTGTTTCTTCTTTTCGTCCCAAATCAAATGTGACATATTAATAAAATCCCTTCCCCCCTTAAAGACTCCACACGACCTCGAGAGGTTCTGTTTGCAGTTGTTTTAGTTGTCACTTAAAAAATTAATTTGTTATTGAATTTAAAATATCGTTATTTCATTTGTAAAAATGTCAAAATTGGCAAAAAAGTTATTGTTGTCAGTAAGTTTAAATTTTATTTATAAACAAATAAGTAGTTAAAAACGACTTTTTAAAATTTATAACAATGTTTTTATTATATCCATGGTCCATGGCAACTTTGCTCATCATTTAAAAAGGTGTATAATTTTATAGATAAAAATGAAATATAATAAATTTAAATAATTGGATTTTATCTAATTTTGTTTTGGCTTGTTGTTGTTTAAAATGACACTATGACAAATGTTAATGCAAATTATTTTTCACTCCTTTTAGTACAGGAAATGATTGTTCGGCATGTACGTACGAACGTCACGCAAAAATTAATCAAAACGGATATTTCCGTTGAAATCTGAAAACCGAAATTTTTCAGGATTACAATAGGTACTTCCTTCACATACCGTATGTAAGAACTGTTATCCCTATCATCTAGTTGAGCACCTTGTTTTTATTGCAATCGCCAGTGCCAATAGGGCACTTCACTCGAAGGATATTTTTATTTTTTCGCTTAACTCAAAAACGCTTAGCCGTGTGTTTATGGAATTGCTATAACGTAGTTATGCACCTCCAATTTTTGATCCAATCGGCCTTTTCAAAAGGGCAATTTTGACAAAAACTTAATAAAAATAATAATTTAGTTGGCATTTATTTTTATAGCAAACATTTGATTTGTTGTTATTTTATTAATAAATTAAGTATATGAGTATATAATTGACAACATTAACAATTGTCAGAATATATTTCGTGAGAAATATGTAGGAAATAAATGAAAACAATATCTCTTTCATTTAATAGAATAAAAGATGATGAATTTCGAATAGAAGTTGCAGAATTATTAGGCGTGGAATGAATTCATACTTTCAAGTGAAATAGTGTAGAAAAAATGTGTATGATTTAGCGTACAAGGAAATCAGATTTTTTTATAATATTTGACAGAAACGCCTGATATTAACAGTTATGTAGGTGAGACGAATTTTCTTGTAAGCTTGCCTAGCTATACAATTTTCAATCAACGCTTTCAGCTATAGTAAGTATATTATGCTACTATTATAATTATCTAGAGTGTTAATAAACAAGTTTACACGTCTTGTCAATTCTGTCATTATATTTCTCATATTTAATTTTTTGTCATTTACATTTCTTCATTCTTTGATAAATTTTATAAGTGTAATAGTTTCATATAAATAATAATATGGCATGTAAAATAAAAGGATGTGTAAGGTAAAAAAACCTGCTTCAAATTTCTTTGGTTTTCTTTGTTATTATTTCAAATAAACATAATAATAGTTAACTTCATATTACTAGGTATCATGATTATTATTTACAACGTAGAAATAATTTTTAAACTACTAACTCATTGGAGTGGCATTTGTGATAATTATTATTTTATTTTAATTGCTTTCAGAACTTGCGATGGAATTGGAAATTACTCAGGGTCACGATACAGCAAACCAAGAGGTAAAGAATAGTTTTTATACTACAAGAAATCTAAGCATGGACTACGACTTTTCAAAGTTTCCTTGGGAGGAAAATTTATTACAATGACCAAAATAAAAAGAAAACAGAAAATTACAAGAAAAAGAAATATTAGAACGAACACTTTAGAATGCTCTATTTTTTGATCCACTGAAACAAAAGCACAATCCAGAACAGTGAAAACTGCTCCAGAATGTGCTCTGGTTTTAGTTGACCAATAATTAGTGTAAACATTTCAAAATGCTCTAAATTCTGACCCACTGAAACCGGAGCACAATCCAAAGCAGACAAAATTGCCCCAGAATTTGCTCTGGTTTCAGTAGGCCAAGAATTAGAGCAAACAATTATGCGTGCTCTAATTCTTGACCCACTAAAACTAGAGTACAATCCAGAGGAGCCAAATCTGCTCAAAAATGTGCTTCAGTATACCAAGAATTAGAGCAAACACTTCTAAATGCTCTAATTCCCGACTCACTGAAACCAGCCTTGGCTTCAGCAGCAATATTAGAGCATGCGCTGAAGTATGCTCCAATTCCCGGCCGGCTGAACTAAACCACTTTTGGGGCATCAGGTACCGTCGAAGGCGGTATTGCCAGATCAATATGCGACGCAGAGGCCCAAAGGCCCATAACCGCCCCGACGCCCCGCATTGCGGGACTGAATGCTAGCGTCTCAAGATCTCTGATATATGCTGAGACGCGCATTATTACATATGGATTTCTATTGGCTGATATTCAGTTTGTAATTGTGGCTGTACTAGTGAGAATTTTGAAATGGTAATATGTAACTCACACCTATTTTTGGGTAGAAGTCAGTTACTTACAAATGGAAGGTGGCAAAATAATTCATTAAGATTCAGGGTTTTATTGCTGATGTAAAAAAATGCTGCGCCAAAAAGAAAGACCTCCTTGGGGGGCATTGCACGTAAACATTCTAGAAGCTACATTACCGTACAAGAATAATGGCGTTATTTATATTCTGAGCCGCTTATTATATTTTCTCGAGCCACTCGCTAACAATTAACTTCAAATAATGTTAAAGTATTTGTAAAATGTGGTTCACTTGACCCAGAGTGAAAAAAGCATAGTAGTGAAAACGCGACTGAAAAATATGGCGTGATAGGCGAGACATCAATTCTTAAAGTGTAAATTTTAGCCTCTGACATCGTCTGTCTTCGCCAGTGATAACAAACTGTTATTTGTACAGGGTATTGGTCGCATGCATGTTCCCCTTCCGCAAGTTCTAAGAAATTCGGACCCGCGTGTGTCTTTTTAAAATCAGAATCAGGCAAGCAATGAAATTGCCAAAGACAGATGAGATCACAGATACCGCAATAAAATTTAACCTTAATAGCTCGCGAACTAAATAATATTTAAATAAAATATTTTCTCTAATACTCATTAATTACTGTATATTTTCATACTCTTCTACAAAATGGTAATACAATGGTTTAGGACCTATTGTAACTTTTTATAGGTATTTACTTTTGCTCGTTCCTAGACCTCCAAATAAACGAAATGTTCCTATGGTAGTAATGTATGCTTACATCACTGCAGAGCGAAACATATTACTATAATTATTACATTTTTATATATATCCTCCGATACCGTCCCCCAGGTTACCGCTCCTCCACCACTCTGGGCCACGTCCGCGAGATAATCTCGTCCCCGCACCCTATCCCCTACACCTTTCGCGTCCCGGCGCCGTCGCTTCAGATGTGCAGGCGTCAACACCTTCCCCAGACAACCAGGGCACCACCGTTTTGTCTGCAATTGGACCACACGTTGGCTGTACTCTGGACGCTGTTCAGGAAGAAGGCAGGGAAACCCGGAGCTGAGGAAATTGAACTTGGGATTGGGCAGCTGCAGTGGGCTTTGTATTTTCTTAAAGGAATCAAGGTAGGCGATAAAAAGTGAATTTATTAATATGCAATAATACATTTTATTTATTATAAATAATTTAATCTACAGTTCTTTTTAATGTTAAACCAGAGTTCGATAATACTTACATTAATAATACCTACTAATATACCTAAATAATACTTACAGTACTTTCTGTACTTAAAATATTATAAGTATTCCTAGCCCTTATTTTTTCAGTACTTTTCTTATGCCTTTAAGTCCGGTGTTATAAATTTCAGTTAAATTTAGTTCCTTTGTAAATAATATCGTAACGTTTATTTATTTAGGTGAAGTATTAAAATGATTGTTTAAGCAAATAGTGTGTAAAGTAAGTGTTTTTTAGTGGAGGATTGTTTCATTATAGCACGAGATAAAAAACAATATGTTGCACGAAATTTTAATAAAATTAATTTCAAAAGTAAATTAAACTTTTTTTAAAAACTACCTATTGATAGAAGTCGATGCGTTTATTTAAAATTTACAAACAGAATTTAGTTATCTCTTTTCGTTCTTGATATTTTTACTATGAAATTTGTACCACAAAAAGTGTGTATTTTGGGTATATCTCTAAAATGGGTAGAGGATACAACCTTAACGATTATACCGCTCGATTCTAAAGGCAAAATTACATAAAGAAATATTTTTCTGCATATATGTTTTGGAACAGTTTGTCCGGCAATTTCCACCATTGTTCGGGAATATATCATTTTTCTTACTAGATGCACAATACACTATTTCATTATAGAAATAGAGTCTTGATCAATTCTTTAAGTTAGAATTTTTTTCATTTGGTGCGTTGTTTTCTAGAATGTATAAGGTTAAAATTGGGTGACAATGTACTTTTATAAAAATAGATAGAGTAATTTTTTTATGTTAGAAAATATTGCATTCTAATAAGTTTCATCTTCTAGTCTCCCAATGGAGGCGATAGGGCCGAAGACGTTGCCATAGCAATCCAGGCAGTTGAAGACGCTCTGTTGGATCTCTACGCCGATATGTCACACCTGGTGCTCCAAACTCCAAGGAGCGTAGAACCCCAGGAGGCTGAATCAGCCCAAATTCCAGACACTAATATAAGTTGCACCGTGTGCAGTGAAGTTAGACGACCTATGAATGTGATTTCACCTGAAGATTGGGTGCCTTCTACGTCGGTTGGACCATGCGGGAAGTGTACTAGTAGTACCCTAGGAGACGGCATGCCTAGAAGAAGCTCCAGGAGGAGTCATGAAGCGGAGAGTATTGGCGGGAATAAAATGTAAATATAGTATACAGGGTGTCCGTTTTAAGAGGCTAATCATTGGGATCTCGAGAACTGTAAGAGATACGAAGTCCGTTAAATTGAGACAAAGTTGCCGAATTACTTGGTCATTTTAATCATGTATTTGTTTTCCCGAAAAAATGCTTAGCTCACTAGATATGAGGAGATTTTGGCAAATTTACTTTTTGACTTATATGTTTCTTGTTTAAATTCATAAAAGATTCTAGTTTGCATATTCTACAGACACTTTTTTACGAGATATTGACACCGGTCCTAAATATTTTGGTAGCTTGAACACTTTTCGAGGAATTCATACTAACTTTCCATTTTTATATGGGGCTCAAAATTGTCTTTAGTACTATTAAATAGAGATTTTTTTCTTTTTCCAATGATATAAAACAGATGTAGATTAAAATCTAAGAAATTAGAAAATTATTGATATTCTTCATATCGGTCAATTATGCTTTGGAAAGAAGAATTGAAAATCTATTGCTTCAAACATATTTTTAACATTTCAATTCAATATTCGCGTAAATTTCTACATAACAAAAGCAAAGACGTCGAGTGCGGTTGTAGCCTTTTTGGATAAATCTGAAGATATGTAATCAGCTTTTCGATTTTATTTCCAAAGCACGCTTGACGAAGCTGAATAAAATCAATAATTTTCTAATTTCTTAGTTTATTTTCATTTTAATATGCATGTGTTTTATATCATTGAAAGAGAAAAAATCTCTTTTTTACAGAATTGAAGACAACTTTGAGCCCCATATGAAAATTGAAAGTTAGCTTGAATTTGTCGAAATATGTTTATAGTTACAAAAATTTTGAGGACTGCTGTCAATTTCTCGTAAAAAAAAAGTGTCTGTACAATATGTAAACTAAAACCTTGAATGAATTGAAACAATAAAGTTATACGTCAAATAGTAAATTGGCCAAAATCAGTTTTTTGCTCATATCTAGTGAGCAATACATTTTTTTCGGGGAAATAAATACATGATTAAAAAAGCCAACTAATGCGGCACTTTTCCCCAATTTTATCGACATCATATCTCTTACGGTTCTTAAGATCCCAATGGTTAGCCTCTTAAAACCGACATCCTGTATTATGTTACGAGTATTAAGAGTAAAAGTAATACTTTTTGTGATGAATTAGAAGTATACATGACGAGAGAAGTGATTCGGACTATAGGGCATTCCAAGTTTTTTTCATGTTTTAATATTTTAATGTATTCTTAAAAATTTTAAGCCAAATTTTTTATTTTCGCTGAAAAACTAAAATACCAGAAAAAAATCCTAACGTTTCACCCTACAAAATCGACGGCGCATGTGACGTCAGCTACACTGTTGAGCTGTCAGCCGATAGAAACCAGCGAATAATAAATAAAGAACGTTTATCAGTGCGACTTATGACACAAAGTGGCATTTTTCTCTTACTATTTTAACCTTCAAAGTTGCGTATTTTTCACAATTCGGGGTTAAAGTGTAAGAAATCATTTCTCACACTACTTACCAATACTGCGCATGTGCAGTGTGAGAAATATCATTTCTTACAATAAATACGAACAATGCACATGCTCGAAGGTACATTTTGAGAATTTACCGGCGCCATATTGTTCTTTATGTCAAATAGCTTTCGTGCCTGTATATTTGTTATGGGATTCCAGCACTCAACTTCGTCCCGTGCTGAATTTTTCACACCTTGTGGAAAATGACAAATTCCTCAGAAAATGCAAAATGAAAATTTAATTACGAATATTTTATGAATTTATTAAAATAGAGAAATATATATTTTTTTTATTCATTTTCAGCTTCAAATGTGGTATCGATACAAGTAGAATGGCAAAGGAAATCGAACAGCAAAATATGGGAAGTCCTTGGGCTAAAAAAAGCAAAGAAAACGCTGAAAATCTTCTGCAAGATCCTCAATTAACCGAAGAGATACTGCACCTCAGGTAAGAATTTATTACTATTATTTTTCTATGACAAGTTGTTTGAAATATAATGCTGCTAAAAGCGAAATATTACAATTATAATTTAATTAATTGTTAATTTTTATGGATAAAAATAATTTGAATTACACTTTAAGATTTGTTGCCACATGCACAAATGGCGTTGTTTTAAAATTTTCTTCGGGGCAAAAATAAAAACATTAAATCCGTGTATGTATAATTAGTCACATTATCTATGGTTCTTAAAGTTATGTTCCTTCTGGGAATGTAATGTTTAATGATTAATAGTACTTGCCACTATTGAACAAATAAAATTAGATATAGAATAGTCGTAATATGATATTTTGAGAGCAAATGTCAAATATTTAATACTACAAATTAGTACTGTTATAAAATATACCAATGAATTATTGAAAGAACTATTTTAATAGATACAAAAAAATCAGTAAATATGTAAAACATTTTTATTTACTTATCTTAAATTTGGCAGTTTAATTCCGCAAAGTAGTTCATGGAACCACCAAAATAGCAGTAAGCAAAAATTTACACGCTTGCCTATTATATATATATATATTTTAATTAACGGTAACACTTTAAAAAAATCCCTCCCTCAGGTCAATGGCTAGTGAGTTGAACAAAAGAACCCCCACCCCTACAGATGTCTCTCAGATCACCATGCTGCAAGAATGGCGTAAGGAACAAATGAACCGTGTAGAGTCAGAGCTAGAGAGATTGAAGAACCTGGACAACGTCTTGGGAGTTGCTTCTAATGCAGATGCTGCTCTGAATATCTTCCGTAACCGTATGAGGAGGATGTCCAAGCTTACCCCAGATGAAAATACCGCAGAATCGTCGGTGATGAACACTACACTCAATTCGTTCACTCCTACGCAAACTTCTTCCCGGAATGAAATCCCATAGGAAGAGACAGGTAATTGATGGTTTCATTGACAAAAATAGGTTTGAACTATTTTTGTCTTAAATATTTATAAAAAAAAGAATGACCTGATTTCAAAATATCAAACCAAAAGTTAATATATTTTTTGTTTCCTGAAATATTTTACTTTAAAATTATACTCAAAATATGAATCAATTTATATGCCTGAATTCAAAAATCGATGGAAATATAACTAATAGTACGGTGGTATATAAATATACCACTTTTTGTAATATTTTCTATACTTTGCGTTAACAATTGCTCTATTGTTATATCGAGAACGGTTTAATAATTTCAGATATTTTTAAACTGTTTGTGGTATATATTTTTTGTAAAATTGGTACTTCCAAAAACTGCGCGCCACGGTAAATGTAAATGTAATGCAATTTGGAATAATTGTAAATATGAAAACTAAATATACAAGGCTGATTCAAAAGAATATTATTTTTTTTTAATCTTAAGTATAAATTTTATATTTCTTTCATAAATAAATTATGACAATTATAAGTGTCCAACTTCATTAAACAGGGTTACCATATTTTAAATAAATTTCAAGATTACACATAATTAATTTTTTTAATTTAAATTATTGAGATTTTTATAAAATAAGTCAACAAAGTTTAAAAAATATTATGTTATAGTCGTTTAATACGATTTATTGTTCCATTCGTGTTTTTGGAACAATGTACTGTCTTATAAAACTTATATAATAATACTGTTTTTATTTTCATAATTTTTCTTATAGAATTTATATGCGTAGTTCAGATGATTTCATTATTTCAGTGTAGAATTGTAATTGAAAATTTCAGAGAAATAGAAAAATATTGTTATTGTCAAAATTTTATGTCTTTTTTTTCTAAAGAATATAAAAATATTAAAAACAATTTAGCTCAAATTGATTCAGATTATTTTACAATATTTACCAGTTTCAAGATATTAAGATTTTCTTTATATAGGCAAAAGTAGGCAAGGTAACTGTCATAATTTATTTAACGTAGAAAATTGTCAAAATAACTTGGGACAATTGTCATATCATATTTACTCATACTTGATCACGAAAATGTTGCTCACAAGAGAATTTTATAAAATAATATTTACTAATAACGTGAAACTGGTAAATTATTAAATAAACCACGGATGTTACGAATCATACTAGGCCTTAGATGTCTTAAAATCCTCGCTCTTCGAGCTTGGAATTCAAATAACGTCTGTGGCAGTTATGATATGCATAACTATCCTAGGTATGTTAACATCTATTATTTACTTTCACAACTGATATATTTCAAATAATTCTATTCTATATTTTCTCTTCATTTATTGTAATATACCATTTATTTACAGAATATTCATTGATTCTATAAGCGAAAAGAAATAAAGAAGTTATTAAATTAAGAATAATTCAAAATTGTGATTACTGCTCAGTAATTTAAATATGAATTAAATGGAAAACAGTATTATTTTTTTTTAAATAAAATGTATTTTAAAACAATAAAAAATATATTCTTTTATTTGTCTACTACTTATTTTTATCTGTATTGTGTATGTATGAATTTAAACTTGTAAAAACAACAGCAATATAGGGAGTTTGGTTTGATCTTGTCTCTTCAGTTGTTCTGTGCGCGTCGTAGTGAAAACGTTTCGTTGTGTATTCGCGAAAATATGTTAAAAACAATGAATTACTGTTAAATTTAATGTATATTTGTTTATATATAGTGTTATTTATATTGTCTAGTCAGTGACAGTATTTTGTTGATAGTGTTAAGTGTTAGTGTCCAAAGATCCCGATCAACGAATAGCCCAGCCGACCGGTGTATTGAAAAGTAAGGTTCTGTTTAAGCTATTTAGAATATAAGTGCGTGATCATTATAAAATTAATTCTTACAAATTTATAAATAATGAAATAATGATTGTTTTTCTGTTCATTATTAATAATAAGGTGTAAAAACAAAAACATTAACAACAGATATACCTAGTTTATATACAGTGGCTCACAGAATTATTCGTACACTTAAGTTTTCTATTTAAAAAGTGAAAAATAGAGTACTTTCAAAAATAATATTGACATATTACTGACGGGATCATATTCTCTCTTATTTCAGAAATAAAACGGAATAGCCAATTATGAAAAAGAGTTTCAACTTTTTATGAATTTGAAACAATAATAATATACTAGATGCTTACCTAATTCGAATTTTTTTCAGACTGTATGTTTTTTTTTATTCTTGTTAAAATTACCTGTGATATTTTTTATATTTACACATTTCTTATTGCGTGCTTATTTGAACACTTTTAGTACATATAATCCGCTCTTTTATTATAAGTAATAAAATTTTTCGTGTATTTCAAAGTTTCTAGTCATATATAACAAATAAATTGCAAGCAAACTGCAAATAGAAGTACTTATACTCGTACGAGTATTTAGGCTATAATTTATAGTTGTATTTTTTAAAAATATTATGGAACGTAAGTTACAATTCATGAGTGTGTTTATCGTCATGTACCAACATACTTTTGAGGTATAATTCGGTACATATTTGTATTTCATTTTATTTTCATTTGGCTAACACTATTATTTTAAAATATAACCCACAACACATGAGTGTATTTATGTTAACGTATCCTTCAGGCGTACTTCGTTATAAGATATATCTGTACATCGTTAATTCAATGTATGTTGTTGTCTATTTTTTTTAACCATATTGTACATTGTAAATTATAATAAATGAATGTTTGTACTCATGTGGCAACATACCCTTTTAGTGTACTTTAAACATTTATTTTATTGGTATTAACTTCAGGTTCGAAAAATAGTTACAATTCTTATCACAGTATAAATATTTTATTATGAAAAATATAATTACAAAATTTCTTTACAATAATTATACATACATATATTTTCTTAAAGGTAATATAGTTATGTAAAATTACATTACATTGTAAAATGAGTGTTCTCATTTTTAATTTTCAGTTTAACACTTAGCATTAAATAAAATAAAATAGCTTAATTTAACAATATACATTTTAGTTACAAGCTAAAGTTTTATGTCGAGGCTTACCAAAAATTTTGTAGCAATTTTAAAGCCATGTTAATTTTTATTGTCTTTGTATTTGACTAATTCGTTCGAATTTTGACTTCGTTTCGGAATTGTACAGTCAATTGTTTGTTGGTCGTTGTGCAATTAATTGCCCATTGTTTGCCAACTTTTTGTTTTATTTTCCTGGGGCACAATGGCACTCTTGCCCGGCAAGTTGTTGGTAGAAACCTGTTTCCTCGGTTTTAAGGTCTTTAATGGGTCGTTGGAGGGTTTGTGATACCCAGTGGGTGTCGACTCTGGTATATCCGGCTACTTGGGCGGTTGGGTTGCATCCGGTATCCCAGGAGTAGATTCCGGCAAGGGTGTAACGGCCATCTGGGCCTTCGCAGGCCAAGGCACTGCCCACGTCAACCTAAAAAGGAACACATTTTTAGTTATAAAAAGCAGGAATATTTTTGTAAATTTGTAGAAAAAATTCTTCAATAATTTATACTGTAAATAATTTTCAGTAATAATATAATATGGGAGTGAAAATAAATTGAAAATAATTTGACAGATTTTTCGTAAACTTACTGCCAGACTATGGGCTTTCATGACTAAGTTTGAGAAAAAAAATTAAAAAATTGTTTTCTTATTTATCGAATTCTCGAGTTATATTTTATTAGTTTATTTTGGAACCACAATTTTGTACATCTTTTGTTTCATTTATTATATTTATCTGACATATCAATATTATTAATAATAATTAAACACAAGTGACAAACAATGAAATATTTCATTGGATTAAAAAACCGTCATAAAATAATTCGTACTATAAATTTTAAATAAATATATCACCCCCTGCTTATTACCATTGATGATTGTACCAAAATTTACTTTTCATATCGGCAGAATCGGACTGAACCTACCAAGATGTCGAGGAATTTTTCGGTGGGCCCTTAGACGAGATGATTTTTTTAATTCAATTTTATATACCCAAATAAAGCCACCGTTTCACGTAGAGAATAGGGCCCTCTACTCTCAGTGGGCCTTTTTCTTTCAATCCGACCCTGGATATCGGTAATGATATTGTCATATTTATATTGTAGAAGGTCGTTACCAGACATTGTTTAAGTAAGAATTTGCAAAGATATAAATAAACTTACATCACAAATATCGGATTGAGGTTGGACGGGCACCCCACAGACGCAGTTAGTGTTGTACAAATGAGCTGAATTGGCGTGGTTTTGTTGTAATTGTTGTTGACATTGACTACCTTGGATTATTCCTACTCCCAAGATATGCATGATGCTGTTCAAAATATTCACTAAAAATAGAAACACAAATTAGTATAAATTTCCAAAGTATTGTATTTAGAAATTGGTAACCAATGATCATTATATAGTTTGTTTTCTTTATATATATTTTTATACCTTCTATGATAGAGGATTTTAAAAAGGAATCGGGCTTCAAGTTCTTCAGGTAGTTAAATTAAATTAATTGTAATGTAAATGTAAAGGAATGTTTTTTTGGATAAAAATTAAAATGTTTTTGACTTACGTTGAAGAATAGTCTTGCCCCATCCTGTCGTAATGCACTTAGCATTTTGGAACTTCTGGGCAACGTCTTCATCGGGTTCAGGTAGACATAAAGTGTCCACATTTTTGTCTAGTCTGAATTTGTCTTCGAGGATAAGAAGAGCAACATCGTTGAATCTGTTGTCTGGACGATAACCTGGGTGACGAACAATTGCTGATACCTTGTTGATTTGGAAGGGTTTAGGTTCTTCATCTATTCCTAGCTTCCATTCGCCTCCTTTAACCAAGACATCTCTGGCCAACAAGCTGGAAAATGAAAAAATGAATTAATATTTAGTTAGATAAATTCAAAGTTTGTTACAATACATTCTCTTAGGAACTAGGACCCATCTTAAAACTAAAAACCGTAGATAATAGAATCAAAGAAGCAGGAAACAAAAGATAAAAAGTAAAACAAACGCAAAAATATAACACTTATGAAAAGCGAAAAAAAAAGAAGGGAGAGAGAAAGAATGGTTTCTTATGTTTTCTTTAAAGATTATCATTATATTGTTATTTCTAAGCATCAGAGAGATTTTTTTAATTTACCCTGTCCAACAGATCGAAGTCCAGTAACAGGATACATAATCTTAGCTTTTAGTGGGTTTCGAACCACTGGGATACAGTGGTATTTATGTTTGGTTATGAGTTTGTCCTCATTGGGATTTGAACAAGTAAGCCACCACTCCCCAATTTTTTAAGATACCTTAATTTAAAAAAATCTTACTTTTCGACGCAATGAGCAGCAGTCAAAACAACATCTCTTCGAATGATAGCACCACCACAGAGCAGGCTTCTATTAGTGTCTCTCAAGATCATGGCTTGCCATGGAATTTCAGCAAAGTTGGCATCGATTGGTCCTGGACCTCTGGGTTGTCCATCCTGAAAAAATATCATTTGTTAATACCTATTTCTAGATTACCATTTCTGGTAATCAACACTTAAATGGTACAAAGTGTTATTATTTGTTCTCTATAATTAATTTGAAGTGTACTTACGGGATGCCTGACGCCACAGGTCTCAGAATTCTTCACTTGACTAACAGGAAACTTGGTGTCATATCTCGTCTCAATTGGTGGTTTGGTATCTACTGTGACTGGCACATTCACCTGCCGGGAATCAAAGGGAATTTCTGGTACATTGCTGGGGTAACCACCAGGTCTGATTACAGCGTTGGGGATGTTGGAAGGAGATCCAATTTGGTTAGGTTCGTAAGGGTTGTAAGGTCTGGTGACTGGATTACGACCTCCTTTGACTGAAGGGTCAGGGCGGTATTGACCATTGTTGATTGGTTGGCGAGATAGACCTGGGTTTGAACCTTGGATATCTTGATCCGGGTTGAACAAACCCAATTGGGTTGATGGCCAGGGATCTTTGTATTCGGGATCGCGACAGCATTTGCCGATGATGCCAGATTCCGGATCTTGACATTCCTGAAAAATATTTTTGTTTACTACAAAGCCTTAGAAGAACAGAACTTTCCATTACAACAGGTAGCGGTTTGCAACTAGAGGAAGCAGTTTTCTATTATTTATTTCTTATACAGTGAATCATGTTTTTTATTCCAGAAAATATGTAAATGAAGCAACAATTTGAAAAATTCCATTGCAGATTTTTCCCGACTTGGTCTAGTAAACCGGATTGTGATACTCTCAGCAAGAAATATTTATGTTACAAGACAAAACAAGAGTATTACTATCATATACTTAGAACTTGTAAAGAACTCTTATAAGTCTACCATCAAAACTAAAAGACGCGGATTTCTGAAAAGTGGCATTATTTCGAAATAAAATAAGGCCCGTCCATATATGTACGTTCAACGGTGGAAATCTTCTGAAATTTGACCACATCCTAAGCGATTACTATGTCTTTAGTGCACGTAGAGATGCATAAGGTGGTAAAAAAAGTAAGAAGAGCACCAAAATGTTCGAGCGCTTCCAAAATAGTAGAGGATTTCTTTCGATGTATTTTCAATAGTGGTTGACAACGTTTTTAAGGTTTTCATTATGTAATAAACTTACGGTAAGAGGCACCCTGTTGATTTGTTGTTCAGGAGTAAGCAGAACCCTAACTTTAGAAATAACTCCTTCAGCGGTACAGAAATCTTCAGTGACACACTTCAATGCGGCAGCACATCCAGGGTACGGTGTTGTATTCTGCGAAAACTCGGTTCTCCTTGGTGGTGGTGTTGGTCTAAGGATATTCACTCTCTCGTTGGTACCATCTGGGTCTTTGTCTGGGTCAGGTGTTGTCGGGTTGTACCTAGGAGATGTGTAACTAGGAGGAGTATAACTAGGAGGCGTGTAAACTGGAGGCTTGGTTGGGTCGGGTTTGGGAATGACACTTATGTGCACAATGTTGGAGTCTGGTACTGGAGGGGGGAGGTACTGGTTGTTGCCAGAAGAACCAGCTGGTACTTCTGGAGGCAGGTAACCATTGGTAGATGGTCTTCTACTTGTTGGGGTGAAAGGCGGTAAGTAAGGTGTAGATGGTTGGTACGGTATTGGTCTGGGAGTTGTTGGTTGTGGTTGGTACGGTGTTGGTCTAGGAGTTGTTGGTTGTGGTTGGTATGGTGTTGGTCTTGGACTTGGTCCTCTTTCTGGTGGTACTAAGTCCGGTGTGTATGAACTAGAACTTGGACTAGGTGATGGTCCGGGAGGTAAATACGCCGGTCCTTTGATTGTAGAAGCAAACGTCAATTCATTTGTAACATCATTTAATCCAGGAGTAGGTGTAGTTCTTAATCCAGGTGCTTGACCAGGTGCGTAGTGTAACAAGCCTCCTGTTTGACCATCTGGTACGACTTGGATTACTCCCGGGCTTTGTCCATCTGCTCCGGGGATGGGGATGGTCTGTCCAGGCTGGTATCCTCCGACAGGTACAGGTCCAGGCACTTGATTGGGTCGGCCGCCGGGTTGCAGCCCAGATGGGGTGTAGCGGCTGCTGAAGTCACTGGGGCTGGCGGTTTGGGAGGTGTAGGTGTTGGTAGAGCCGGAGAAGGAGGAAGAGCCACTGTGGGTTGTCCCGCTGGGAATGTTGATCGAGGTATCGGGATACGGAGCGCCTGATTTGTTGGGGAGCTTGCAGCACGTTTCCGTGTTAGCGTTGCAGTAGTGGTCCTGAAATGAATAAATAAATAAATATAAACATCTTCAAAAGCAATATGTATGAAACTAATAAATAAAATTCGTTCCCATCTAATACCTAATTACTAAATTAAAAACACCACAATATTTCGGTTTATGCCTCGGTTTCGGTTTATGCATTTCTATCATAAGTAACAAAAAGTTCAGCGTACACAATGTTATACTCGATATGACCTGCATATGCATGTATACTTCTTATTTATTAATATTGGTTATCACACGACAGTAACAATGCGAGTATTTTCAAATTATAATTTACTTTAAATTAATTTTGACTTGAAAGTTTAAATACGTATTTCAAAATAAATGTAGTTATTTAATTACATAAAAAATAATTTTCCATTCTCATCAGGAACAATTGGCAGTTCATCAGCCAGGTCATTCAACACCTGTACTGAACATTTCGGGTAAAAGTAGCGGTAAACCATAAATAATAGACAATTTAAAAAATAGACATTTAAGAAACAATTAGATTTGTGATTGTAACGAGAAGAATGCTTTGTTTTGTTTTCCGTGTTTACTGCATGCGGACGATCATGGTGAAAAAATATGAACTGAAACTAGGATAAAAGATTTATTGCATTTGACTGAAAGAAATACGAAAATGTATTGCCACATAACTACAATAAAAAATTAATAGATAAGTGTAACGAAAACATGGAAACACGTATTACTTCAAAATTTAAATTAAAACTGCAAAGAAAATTTAATTCCTTTGATTAATATTTTATTTCCTATTTGTATGATGCAGTACACCCACAATTATAAAGTACAAGCCGCCCTTGGTTTTAGATATTTGCACACATTTATAGAAAAACTTCGTATACTGTATATTATCTGATGACAGATTAAATTTTGGAAACAATGATTTGAAATAAAAGTAAATAAAAATTAGAACTAATTTTGAATTAAATTTTTTTAATAATTATTTTTGTGAATATTAGTATAATGCTAATTTAAAAGTTAAAAATTAGTTTAATTACTCTGGATAAAAATAGATTTATTATGTAAGTATAGTAGTATCAAAAAATATATGATATAATTTATGTAGATGGCCCGAAAGTTATTAGGAGTTTGCTTGTACAACAATGAAAAAAATTGTGCGTGGTGTGTGGATTTCCATAACATGTTTTATTACTATGAATTTTAAATTTGAGCAATAAAAACGTGAGTCATACAACTATTGCAATTTCTCCGCATTAATTTATTACTAGAATAAATTTTCCAGCATTTTCATGGCAGTTAATCACTCCATAAAATATTCATTAGTAAAACAACGTGCTCATGTCATTTTTCTAAACATTAATAACCGTTGCTACATTATGACATATCCATATATTATCAATAAAATCTCCGTAGACATTGAAATCCGATGTGCTAATCGATACGAAAGGTCACAAGGTCGTATGGGTGATATCGACTAATTTGTATAACGCTCAGGTCAAAGGGCACCAACTTGTAAACAGATCTAGTCGACAGTGTTCAGACTATGGGAAAAAGCTGTTTAGAAATTCACAACACAGGTTTTAATTTGTCAATTTTGAGGTTAATTTTAAGTGGTTTTTTACAGCCATTAACCATATTTATTTATTTAGCAAAACATATATATTGCGACATTTTACAGCATTAATTTAGGTAAATTTCAAAAGAATGCAAAAAAATATTTTTTCGAAAACTGCGTCATGAGAAATTAATATTTACATGATAACTATAAAGATACGAAATGATTGTTTTTTTGTCTACACCTAGCATCAAAAATAACTATTTTATACTTTTCGTTAACAATTGTCCTATTATTATATCAAAAACGTTTTAATAATATTAGATATTGTTAAATTGTTTTTGATATTTTTCTTGTTATAAAATTGGTACTTCTAACAACTGCACCCCATTTTAAATGTCAAATTGATAACCTCAAATATTTTTAAATGTTTTTTAATACAGTTTATATTATTTCTGAGTGTGAAAACCGAATAAACAAAACTAATTAAAAGGATATTAAAATTTCGTTTTAAACAACTTATTGTTCCATTCGTGTTCTTGGAGCACTCCTCACTGCGCTTATCGAGCCCTAAACGACACAAGGAACAATATACCGTCTTATTTTTTAGAAAATACAAATGTCGGCAAAAATATAATACATTACCTGTGCGTTAAGTATTTGTAAAAGGCTCGGTTTTATTAAAGCTTTGAGTTTTGTGTCATGTTTCAATATAGAACCTATTGCGCTTATAATGTAAATAACTATTAATTTTTTTATGAATAATAATTACTTTTATTAAAAGGAAAATTTATAGTCGATAATTTATGAATCATATGAATCACTATAAAAATAAGGTTTGTTTATTCCACTATTTATAAATAGTGTATAACTTTATTTTTATAATAACTTTTAAATAAATAGTCATATGAAAATATTTCTAATGTGAGTTTTTCAAATTCTAAATTATAAATTCAATACATAATTGATCCTTAAAATTTAAGTTTACTTTTAAAAAATAGCCGCAGGTTCTTCTGGTATGCAGTTCATATTTTTTATTCAATTCCTATCGCCTGCCTCACCAAAATTTTAGTTCACGAGCCACTACTGGGTCCATGGTGTACTAGGTACAATTAGAATGACTATTAAAATTCGTCGAATCAAATTCTTTACCTTCTATTTTTCACTAAAAATCACCTCTCAAACCTAGTTGGAAGTGACGTCTAATCTATAGTATTTTGTTATAAATGTAAGTACATTTCTACAGACAACAATGGATAATAAGTTGTGAGTAATAATTTTTTATTATTCTTTTAAATAATTTAATTTTTTTTTGAATGAATAAAGAAATGAAGCTTGAAACTCACACAACAAGAACAAAATTAAGCGTGAACCATAGAAAAATTTATTGTTCTGTATCAGTTAGCTATTTCCTCTTTCTATTTAATTCTAATTCACACATCAATACACAAACAATATAACTCTGGTTTTGTTAATGAAACAAAAGAACTAAGTCAATTTTCCGACTGTTTGACGTCGAAAGTTACGTGAGATACCTAACCTAAAATTCCGATATTAAGCAAACATTTAACGACAAAGAAAAATTAATAATGTAAAAAATTATTGATATTTCTTAATTCAATTGATTTTTTTTTATTTATCAAACTATTTTTTGTGGGTTACACCAACGTCAAAAAATGTACTGAATAGTAAATAACTTCTTATTAAATGGTATTGTTTGATATTCCAATAAATGTAAGTACATATCTT
Source organism: Stenolophus ochropezus (assembly GCA_035578165.1). Classification (NCBI taxonomy): domain Eukaryota; kingdom Metazoa; phylum Arthropoda; class Insecta; order Coleoptera; family Carabidae; genus Stenolophus; species Stenolophus ochropezus. Next base: position 44,731,666 of record JAQOWZ010000002.1, on the reverse strand, counting down.
TTATATAATTATTTTATGTAGACATCCAACATTATCTAAAGCTAAACTAAAAAATCTCCAAATAACGATCAACTTCTATTAGTAGACTAAGTTGTAAGATTTCTGCAATTTAATTAGTGGAACAATAATAGAATCTCTAAATCATCTTTCGAATATATAATGTTTGTTTTTTGAATCAATACCTAATTGAATCACGCAGATACTAATACATAAAAAAAACTAAAAGTTAGTCCACAATCAAAAAGAGATAAAATTAATATAATCTTCCCCAATATTTTTTCCCTACCACCCCTTGCATCCCCATACATCCCATCATTGTAGACACCAAATATATTCAGCATATTTTTTTCCAATATATTTCGGTAAATACTCTTGTTCATAATTCATTTTGCTTTACATTTGAGTATAATTTTTAATAGAAAATATGTCTTTGAAAAGATGTGTCATTGCAGTAATAGAAAAAAACCTTATTAACTTTTTATGGCATATAAATTATGAACAAAGTTTATTGGTCATTATTGTTAATACAAAGTAATAATGAGGATTTTTACGGCTGTGTAAATAAAGTGTAAAGGTATTCGCGTAACATGATATCTGAGATGTAGGTGGCATACATTGCGCAGAACCTAATGAACCCGTGCCCTTTTAATAAGCGAGAAAGCCTAGAAACATTAAACACAATTAGTAAGACAAATTCATCGAATGAAAGGCAATTAATTCTGTCAAATACAATAAAATATTTTATATGCAAATGCTGCGCGCAAAGCAATCATTTATTTTGTCAGTGGCATCTCGGATCTTAAATGATACAACATTTAAATTCATATAAAAAACGTTTATGCAATAAGCCGTAATGTAAGCAGAAGTGTGACTTTCTCGAGTCAAAGTTGACGATATATTTTTACTTTCTGTGTTGGAATTCGGGTCAGTAGTGACCTCCAACAATGTCAAGGACGTTACGCGCTTGTTTTTTATCGTTTTCACTTTTCTTCGCGATTTCTCTGTTCCGTACGCCCGCTGCATTCTTCAATTGTTATTCAATTTGTTATTTTTTCACGCAGAAACACGCAATTGTTAATTTCACACACGTATATTTCCATTAAAAACCAGATATTACAGGAGACTTCAACAGTCGATTAAGATAGAAACTAATCATATTTTGTTTATTTGTTGCATTTTTTAATTATTTATTTTTATATGTCCTCCCACAATTTTTTTTTTAATTTCAAGCTGATAAATTGTTAATGAAAGCAAAATATAATGAGACTTTAATATTCGATCAAGAGTAGGTATCATATTTTATTTATAAGTTGAATTCTATAATTGTTATTGAATTAGATAATTTTCTACTCCTTTATAAATATATCCCCATTATTTCAATTTCTGATTAATTATAGTAGCCAAATTACAGGACAGTGATATATGACTCATAATTCACTCTGCTCGGCCAATTACAGAACCAGAAATCAATTATTCACGTTTATTTTATATGTGGATCACCTTTACTACGGCTATCTCACAGCTGACGATATAGTCATTTCACGTTGTATATTTTTATGTTGCCATTTTCTAAAATATTTATCCGTTTTTCCGAATTTACAATAGTAGAAAAAGTATAGTATTATATAAGGTAATATGCTCATTATCCACTCAGGTGATTTGTATCACGAGTCGTAGGTGAATAATGACTATCATAATTCCTTACTTAATAATATACTATTTTGTGCTTTTGTCCAAAATTAAAATTTTACAAGAAACTTTAATGCTTGATCAAAGTAGAAACCTAAAATTTTCATTAACTATATTTTTAATAATTCACTGAGTTTTTACGTCTTTTCGTACAAATTTTAATTCCCTTCTAAATTGTTTTTCAAATGGAAATTTTACAAGAGACTTCAATATTAGATTAAGATAGGAACCTACTATATTTTATTCAATACTATTAATTAATTTGTGCTTTATCGTGTTACGTCATAAAAGAAAATGTAGTATTAAATTTAAGGAAATATTGATACGGGTAATGATATTAAATTTTTCTTATTTTCCATAAAAATAACAATAGAATAATAGCAAGTCAGAATTGAAAAAGGAGCCATATGAAATTCGAATAAATAAACGATGATGTATCATCGTGACGTCACTAGTAGTAGCGTGAGAGTGGTTCGAACCCACGCTACGCCCACTGGTCACCGCCTTAATCTCAGCAGGCCATGACAGCCGTGATGAAGAGCTATTCGGTTGAATAACAAACAAATAATTGGGACATTCAAATCTCCGAAATTCAGGTTAATCAAATAGTTTCACTCAAGTATTTTTACAGCTTCAAAAAATTAAATTTAAACATTCTTATAAATTTTTAACTAAATAAAGAGTGGTATTGTTAGTACTAATATTTATTTTAAACATTAATACTATGGAAAAAAATTCACAATGAATTTACTAACGTAGCCTTGAATTAACGGAAACTGCGTATGTTTCTAAATTCCAACATTAAAATAATTCTTCAACTTGACATTGATGTTTGCTATTCTTTTGTTTAACAATGAGATTAAAAAGAGAAGGTAGCAGCATTACACATGTGAATTTGCTCATTCGCATTGCAAAAAAAAATTGGAATTTTTACTTGTAAATATTATTTTTTGCATTTCTTCGAAAATTATACGTAAAGTTTTGTACGTAATTCCTTACGTATGACGTAAAAAAAATTAATAAGTAATTTTAAATTACATTTTAATTCCTAAAATAACCAAAAATGTATTTACCTAATTTTTAATACTTTAATAATTACATAAAATGAAGACAACGTAAAAAAAGTCGTTATTTATAATATTTAAAATTAACATAACTAAAAATTATGTTAAAATAAGTCCTGCTGCATAAATCTGATATAAATTTTGAATACAATGGATAAAATAAAAAATAAAATTTATAAAATCAACTTTTTGTCGCCTAAAAAGTGAAAGATATAATGTCAGAATTTGAATTACAAAAAGTTAAACAATGTGTCTTCCTCTACTAAAATAGATTTTCCATAATTAAAAACTGGATTTGTGAAAAAATTAAAAGTCAAGGATTCCAGATGTCATCTTCACCTGCGATATTAAAATATCGGATGATATTTTAATGTTAATGTGTTGCCTTTCGAAAATTTGATAAAATGCTTGACATTATAAATCTAGCGACATCGTAGTAGGTGTTGTAAATTTATATTTAGATACTGTTTCTAAATTTCTTACACTTAAATAAGAAATAAGTTTTTATGCCCAAAAGTTGACCTTATTTTTTGCGGAACCAGCAATTTTTTTTTATAATATAATACATAGGGTCTATTTGATATTTGTTAACTAATAACATGTTGTTTTCTTTTATTTTACTACTAGCTGTTCTTTTACTGGTAAAGTTATAGCTATTAAGATACCTAGGACAGTTATGAGTATCATAACAGCTGCCTGGTATGATTCGTAACATCCGTAGTATTTTCAATAATTTAACGGTTTTACGTTATTAATAAATATTATTTTATAAAATTCTTTCGTAAGTAAAGTTTTCGTGATTAAGTCTGCATAGATTGATATATGACAATTATTGTCCCATTAGGCAGTCCAGAACAAATGAAATTGGCAGAGGGCAGCTGTCAAAATATTATTTCAAGTTTATTAAAAATTTACTGGTAATAGAATAAAATTATTCTATTTCTGTGTATCGATACTTCGCATTGTAAAGATATTGTTTAAATTATATATTCACTCAAACTGTCAAAAACTTTGTCAAATATATATAATAGTGAAGTCTGACCTCACTATTAGATATATACAAACTTTAAATAGTTTGAGTGAAAATATAATTTAAACAATATCTCTAGAATGCAAACTATCAATACAGATGTATAAAATTATTTTATTGTATTACCAGTAAACTTTTAATAAATTTGAAATAATATTTTGACAGCTGCCCTCTGCCAATTTCATTTGTTTTGGACTGCCTAATGTTATTTTGACAATTCTGTACGGTAATATTATTACTATAGTGACATGGTATATAGTTATCACTTAGTTACCCTGCTTACTTTACTGTACGTAAACAAACGTTTAATATTCGGAAACTGGTAAATACAATATATCACACAGATATTATTCTTCAAGGGTTCGAGGAATGTAAATGATTCTTCTACCTTCGGTACCATATTCGTAGCGTTTTACTTGAATTTAAGTGCTGTGGCTGTCAGTCTACACTTCAATATGGTTCTTACAGCTTTAAGTGGATTCAGAAGCACTTATTATTATTTTATATAATTTTACGGTATTAGCAACGGAAAACAGTTTTTATTAGTGATAGAAGGAGCCTTTCTATATTGTACAATAGGTAATTTGTTACTCACTTGTAAATAAAATTAAAATTACCAATTTGTCAAAACAATAACAAAACACGTTTTGCAATAATGTAGCAAAACTGACAACTAACTTCAAACTTCAAATATACAATAGTCTACAAGTGAGTAAGAAATAAAATTATTGTAATGTTTTTTAAATAAATATTTCTTACCCCATCTCTGACGGAAAGAAGCCCCTGTCCATTGTTGTTGACAATCCCATTGTTGCAAAGATGTTTCTTGACACAGATGAGCCCTTCTCCGTAGCATTTGACCGTGAGTGAGCCGGTAGTTCCTTGTTGATTCCCAGCGATTGGAGTAGTTCTCCCTGAATCATAACTCCCTGCAAAGGACCCTGCGGTTGATCCACTACCCCCAGGAGTATATTGTCCTGGAGTTTGTTGTCCTGGTGTGTATTGCCCTGGAGTTTGTTGTCCTGGAGTGTATTGTCCTGGAGTTTGTTGTCCTGGGGTGTAGCTCGGTTGACCGAAGCTACCACTTGTGGTTCCAGAACCACTGTAGCTCCCAGATGTTGAATGGCTGGAGGCAAAACTGCTAGCTGATGATGCAGAGCCAGAGAAACTGCCTGATGTTGTATAGCTGGGTTGAGGGGAAGAACCGTAGTTGGGTTGCCCAGATTGGCCAGGTTGACCAGGTTGACCAGGTTGACCAGGGTAACCGGGTTGCCCAGGTTGTCCAGGCTGTCCAGGTTGTCCGTAATGTCCAGGTTGTCCGGGTTGTCCTGGTTGACCAGGATGACCGGGTTGGCCAGGTTGTCCAGGTTGTCCAGGCTGTCCAGGCTGTCCGTAATGTCCAGGTTGTCCGGGTTGACCAGGTTGTCCAGGTTGTCCGTGGTGTCCAGGTTGACCTGGTTGTCCAGGGTGTCCAGGTTGACCGGGTTGTCCCGGTTGACCAGGTTGCCCGGGTTGTCCAGGTTGACCATAACCAGGTTGTCCGGGTTGTCCTGAATGTCCTGGTTGTCCATGTTGTCCTAAGCCAGGTTGTCCGGGTTGTCCTGAATGTCCGGGTTGTCCGGGTTGTCCTGGTTGTCCGGGTTGTCCATAACCAGGTTGTCCGGGTTGTCCACGATGACCAGGTTGTCCAGGTTGTCCAGGCTGTCCAGTCTGGCCAGGATAGCTTGAGCTACCAGCTCCTGCGTAACTTCCACTACCAGCAAAGCTACCACTGGTAGAACCAGATCCAGAGAAGCTACCACTTGTTGTTCCTTGGGGATATGAACCAGGTTGAGGGCCACTTCCAGAACATCCAGCAGAACCACTGCATCCAGTTGATTGAGATCCGGGATAACTTCCACTTCCAGAACATCCTGATCCACCACAACCTTGGCTGGGTCTTCCACATCCACTGGGGCCACAACCTCCAGGGCTACCACCAAAGCTACCAGATCCGGCGAAAGATCCAGAACCAGAACAGGCTCCTCCAGAGCAACCAGAACCACCGACAGTTCCTTGGTAGGAATGGATAACAGTTGATGATCCACCAGAACAACCTGGAGCTCCGTTACAACCTGGTCCAGCAATCGGACTTACAGCGGAACCGGAACCAGATCCAGAGAAAGATCCAGCACCAGCACTTGCTCCTCCAAAAGCTCCATTTAAGAAAGGATTGCCTCCCAGATTCAAACCAGGAGCGTTGGCACCATGTTGGGAATTTATCTTACACTCAGGCCCTTTGCAAGGAGTTGGTCCAGCAGAACCAGATCCAGAGAAAGATCCAGCACTAGCACCTGCTCCTCCAAACGCTCCATTTAAGAAAGGATTGTTTCCTAGATTCAAATCAGGAGCATTGGCACCATGTTGGGTATTTGTCTTACAATCAGATCCCTTGCAGTGAGTTGTAGTTATTGTAGACTGTGGTTTACCACCTGGGCAAGCATTACCACTACAACTAGAAACAGCAATTCCTTGAAACTCTCCATTTAAAAATGGATTCTTGGAGATATCGATTGGTCCAATATTCTGCGGCTGGGGTGCATTTTTATCATGAATGTTGTAAGTTCCGCTGAAGCTGCACCCATTATCATTACACCCATTATCGGGCAAGTTGTTGGGAATGTTCGGAACGGGGAATGGTCCAGGTATATTGGCGCAATCTCCCTTAACGCTGCATCTCCGGAAGTACTCATAAGCTTCCTGGAACGGGGAGTTGGGACCAGCCCACCAAAAGGCAGGGTTTCCGCCGGCTTTAATTCCAACCCCACCGGAAACAGCTCCTCCGGCACCGGAAGCGAAGCTTGACGCGAAGCTATTGCTACCGGAAGCGGAAGACGAGTAGGCGTGGCGGGCCGTTTTCACGCCGTGGTCTCCATGGCAACTGGAGGCCAGCAGAAGAACTGCTGGGAGAAGTAGACTTGATTTCATTCCTCTTTTGTTTCTGTAAAGAAAACAGGCTTAAGAAAACTTAACTTTTTGAGTTTCACATTTAAAATTATGTTTACACAATTAATTAATAAGGCAATACTTTAGGTCAAAAATTTTGATGTTTGGAACAAGTATATAGGATATTTAAATAAGCTTGGTCATTGCTGATAACTTTTTTATTTGAAGAGTTACAAGTAGACAAAATGGTGTCCTATTAAATTAGAAAATTAGTCAAGTCGTAAAAAAAATTCAACGGTTTCAAAATTTAGGACATAACATATTTTTAAAATGGAGTCATACATTTTTACTCTTTTATTATTATACACAAAGAGTATTTTTTTCTATTTTCAATAAGATAATATTGTCCGTGTACAATTTTTTCAAAAAAGTGAGTAATAATAATAATTCAAGTTTAAAATCAAAATTTTGTAAACTGTTTTATAAGTTAATATAACCAAGTAATTTTACAAAATATGAACACAATATATTAACAAAAGAATTATTAAAGACATTTTCAAAAAACAAAAATATTGACCAAAAATTAGGTATTTTTGCAAATTTTAGCTATAGACACAAAATTTGACCAGAAACCCAACTATTCTAATTTGTTAGGTTTAACAGTTTTTGAAAATCGTTCAAAGAAAAAAAAGAAATATTTAAATTTTATTTATTATATGAATTTTTAATTTTTTACTGATCCATTAGCTAATGGAAAATCAGTATTTTTTATGGGATTCCTAATTTTGAATAAAAAAGAAAATTTCGAAATATGCATAATATAAATGAAAACCGGCTACATGATATTTTTAATAATAAAATATTGTATTTGCAAATAAATGTAAAATACAATCAAATATTTATTACTAGATCTTGAGCAAGCGCAAAATTTATTTTCTAATTTAAATTGAATATTTTCTACGGTATCTCTGTATGTTATCACGGAAGTAAATGTGTGAGAATGCTTTCAAAATATCTATTGATAATTATCGCCAACATACATCTCCATGCATCATCTTTGACAGTTGAAATAACCATAACTACATTCTGTTTTGGTAAAAGGAGTGTGCATTTATGTAAGAAATGATACTTAAATAAACAGAGTAATGTTGTGATTGAAAAATTCCACACTTGACATTATTGGCGCACCTAGCTTATTTTGTATTATTCATTTATGTTAATGTCGAATTTCATTCATATTTAATTATTTACTACATTTGGAAATGGAACTGTACAATCCTAGAAACAACAATGTATAAATAACAGAACCTAGAGATCAACAAGAAAAATTAATTAATAAATGCAAATCTTTATTTCAGTAGCTAATTATTAAAGCTAGCTAATTAATACTATGAAGATATTTGGCAATGAACTTTAACAAAAAAATGTCAAATCATAAATTTTATATTACATTTCCTTGTGCAAATTTTAGGTATTAAAAAAACAATAAATATTGAATAAATAACAAGAATTCTATTTTGAATTAAAAATAATCTATTAATGCCAGGTATTATAAACATTATAAAGGTTAATTAAACTATCGGTTAGTTACTGGACGGTTAATTTAATTGCTAACTAATTTTTTTTGTGTTCTATAAAGCAAATATAGTATATTGTGTTATAAGGGAAGGCAAAAGCCGAATTGTTTTTGACATCCGAAGCCAAGAAATCGGTTACTCTGTAATTAATTCTACAGATTGTCTTAGTGTTACAATTTAATCTGCAATTTCGTCGTTTGCTGAAAAAACTAATTTAACTGATGAAATAGTTTCTTCTAAGGACCACAATGATATGTTATATGTAGAAGACATGAAACAGGTTTATTCATTTGCACTTTAAAAATTGATGCAAAATTTAAAAGAAATGCATTTTATAATTAATTTGCTATCCAGAATTGCAATGAAATACTATTTAAATGGAAATTGAATTTTAAAGTGTGACTGTTATTGACAATTAGAGTCCCAACTAAAATTTAATACCTCGGTTTTCTCCAGGTAATTTAATCAGTAGATTTAATCACTAGGTTATTTTAACTAATGTTTATAGTACAGAAATCGGCCAGTTAAATTAATTTAACCGAATAGGTTAATTAACTGGCTTTGATAAGACCGGGCATAATTATTTTAACACGTTAACTGCCATGAGGTACATCTTATGTGTCTCACTAAAATATCCTCGTATGCTCTGAGATACATCGTTTGTGCCTCAGTGTTTGAATACATATTATGCTTTGTGGTCTAACGTTTACCTCGTAACGTATATCTGTGAACGTAGTTTAATTCTCGGTGGCCTGGCAGACCAAAACCTATTCTTAGCAGACCAAAACCTATTCTTAGCGCATGATTTTTTTTAGTCTCTGAAATGATAAAATACTGCAAATTTTGTGCCTCAATAAAATTCTTCAAATTTTAGAGCAACATTAAAAAAAAATTAATTCTGTTATCATACTTGTATTTTCTAATATGAAAAAACCCTAAATCTGTAAAAAAGAAAAAATGGCCCAAGGGACCCAACTTTTTTTTTAATGGTGGCAGTTAACGTGTTAACAAACTAATAAAATAATTATAAATTATAAAATAATTTCAATAGTTTTATCCAATGAAAATATAAAATTATGTAGTTCAAAAAAATATTTTTTATTTTACATTCATAAAATTAAATAATTATTGTCAATATGCCAGTAATAATAAAATCTCACATAGGTCAACAAAAACAAAAGCTATAAAGATTATTCCCGGGTATAATCACTACAGCTTTATTTTCACAATAACAATGACAGGATTGATTAAAAACCATGCAAACAAGTGACCTGTGATATAAAATGAAATATTTTCAATTCGTTACTTATTATAATTTGGACGGACGTTGTATCTAACAACACTAAAAAGGTTACGTCAATTAAAATCAGGTTGATTTTTTAAAAAAATCATTGATTTCAATCACTTGTTCTAAAATTATTATTTTGTGTTCCAGATTTACGAAAATTGGGGAAAAAAGCGTGTAGGTTATGTTACCATGCGGCAATACATTTAACGACTATTAAATATGTTTAACTTCGTCTGTAAAACGACTTTACTGTTATATTTTTTTGAATTTATAACGCAGAATTTTTTTGCACTAATGTATGTTTTTTTTGTTAAATTTCCTTGGAAATTGTGTTATGAGTGGAATAGTTATGAAAGTGCCCAGTGTAGATGAAAATTTCTCGAGCAATAATATTCGATATACTACAGCAAGCCATAAATAAAATTGACTGAGTCTGAATGCATTTATTGATGCATATGCATTGCGATTGGTCGAACAAAACTTAAATTTAAGTAAGAGTGGAGTAACCGGCTTCTGGAGACCTTTAAGATTTGATATTCTTTGGTTATAAATTTCTTGCCGACGAAATGTAAATATCATATGTTATGCTCTCATGTATGTTGGCATCCAATAAAAACAGTATATGTTATTTTACATTTTTTAACTTTTACAATATTGGTTGTATATTTTTAATTAAAAATATAGTACATGTAATTTAAATGTTAAAAGCTGTTAATTTAATAAGTAATTAAACAATAGTGGTATTTAACGGATGCGAAAATTATTAAACGAGACGTAGGTCTGTTTTGTAAGAGCAAAAGTTAAATTACCACAAAGACTTCCTAGGACTCTTAATTTTGTGCATTACTAAGTTACTATAACGAAATTACTGGTTATCAACAGACAAACTATACAAATAAAATTGTCATTTTAGTTTTTTTAATTGTGAAATATGAGTCACTGAATCAATAAATGTAATAACTGTGCATAGATAATAAGAAATAAATTTTATATTTTTGTAGCTTTAATGTTAACAAAATAATATTCTTAAAGGTGATTCCACCAAGTACCAACTACTAATTCTCTTTTAAGAAATAAAATTCATATTATTTTACTAGTGAAGTAATGGATTTAATAAATTAACTGAATTTAGTAAAATAAAGAACCTCTTACTAAACGGAAGTAGAAAAAGAAAATAAAAACTTTTCAGTCATTATCAGATTTATACGAGTACAATGATTTAATTAATTATGTAGATACTCGTATTTTAATTTATATAAATATGAGTTTCAATGGTAACAAGGTGGAGAAATGAATAAAAAAATGTAATTACTTCAAAATAATTTTGTTCGTAGAGAGCTTTTACTAGACGTCATTTCCCGGGAACTATAGCTAACGTGGAGACTGCTCTTTGTGGAAAATATATTTTCCCCCATTTTCACTTCCTTCAACAAAGTATTGTAATCACGAAAAAAATCAGTTTTCAAGTTTCATCGGAAATATGTGTTGACCATTTCTGAATCCCTTTTGACTAGTTTTGGCGTGACCTCTGTAGATACGTATGTACGTACATATTTCGCGTAACTCAAAAATGATTAGCCGTTGAATTTTGTAATTTTATATATGGGACTGCTTTAACATCTAATTGTGCACCTTCCTTTTTTTCTACAGTCGTAGTGTTTTTTTTTATTTTTTCGCTTAGCTCAAAAGCGATTAACCGTAGAATGTTGAATTTTTTTAATGCAATTCTTATAACATCTAGTTGATTTATGTTTGACAGAATGTTAATAAAAGTAATAATATAGTTGGCTTTTAATTATTGTAGAAAGCATTTGATTTCTTATTAATAATGGTTAATAAATCGAGTATATGTTTGACAACATTGACAACTGTCAGAATATATTTTGTGAGTATTATGTAGGAAATAAATGAAATAATATCACCTTCTTTACAAATTTTTTAACGGTTAAAATAATTTTATGTAATGCAATAAGGAATAGTGAATAAAAATTTTAATTAAATTTTACAAAAGGTGATCTAATTCAAAGTGAAGAACGATCACTTTAAAGTAAATTAAGTTTGAATTAATTGTAGCAAAAAATGTGTATAATTTAATAGACGTTGAAGGAAGTCATGTGGTATCCACATCAGATTTTTAATTATTATAATAAGTATAAAAAACACTTCTGCACGATAGAATGTTTTAGTATTTATCTACTGGGTTTTACAGGTTATGTTCACAAATTACTGATCGGTATGTAATATCGTTGATTGAAAAGTATATACTTTTCAATCAACGGTGATATCGAACATTACTTATCACCCGGAAATAGGCAAAAAAATAGAATCATTAACGATCAAAGTTTAATTTAAAAATGCCAACTCTTGCCAAAGAAATTTTTCAAACACTTGTAAATTTTAGGTTTGTTATTGTTTCGATCTTTCGATAGCGCAAAAACATAATAACTTTAATATTTAAAAAAATATATTAATAAAAAATGACTATTCAAGCATGATTAATTAGTGTATTATTAATAATAAATTTATTAAAATAATTTAGATTCCAATGAAAATGATTTCAATACTTGGGCAAGAAATTAACTTTTATAATAATTTATTACTGACGTTATCATCGCGATATCTGTGGCACAACATGCCTAGATGGAAAGGAAATACGTAAAGAATTTATTCATAGCATGTTTACTTGCATTTTAATGGAGCATGTTGTTAGTCTACAAAGACTATTCAGGGAACACCGAATGCAATATGAAGTACATTAGTTTTTATCATTCGTTTCACTTCACTAATGTTTACAGTGAAGTGAATTTATATTTTTGACAAGAAAAAGAACGATAATTGCAGTCAACAGCAGAACTATGTATTAAAAGCTGTACAATCCTTCGATTTAGATATAAATAAGAAAAAAAGATAAGCTTTATTGTACATAACATAATTCTATTAAAAGTTTTTGATTGCCATGTAACAGATGACAATGTTTATGATAACTAAGATATTTATTTTGCTTTCTGAATAATTTTGAAAGTAACAGAAACATATCTTTGATTTCAATTGAAAAATGTGACACCGTATGAAATAAAACGTACCATTATTCGTCCATTAAATGATTTTCACGGTACTCATTTCGAAACATTCGATTAAAATAAAATGAGGGTGATATCAACTCTAGGTACGCCATTCATATAAATTTTATTATTACAAATAAAATAACAATATTTTAAATTAAATAATGAAACGATTTTGTTGACTGACAGCTAAACATAACTCAATTCTTCAAGTGACATTAAAAACTCACATGATAATACAGCGTCCGTAACAGAAAAAATCGCAGTACTTCATCATAGTTGATTTGTGACAAAAAGAACGGATACATTAAATGAATGAACTGATGTGATGTGATGTTTATATAAAAAGAATGCCTTAATCTGGTGGATATTTTGATATTTCGGGATGATTTGACAAACTAATAAATAAGTTGGAACGGTTGGCGCAACCGAGCAGGTCACAGATAGAGGTTAACGCTTAACGCCGGTTATATAACCGGGCCTGAAATTTGAATAAATAATTTAGTGGCATCTCCGATGGAAATATCAGCAGTTTGTGTGTCAAGCTCAGCCGAATCTGCAATTGTGAAACCGAACGCAAACGTAAAGCACAGAGATGAGGTACTTTCTCTCTCATCTTCTTGATACATTTTCTATTATCCAAATATAATTATTCACGCACTATTACGACATCAGTAAAGAGCGGATTCTAAGCAATTATAGGTGTCGTTTTTATTAGGCATGTCAGTAAGCTCTTTCATAAGTTCACATTTTAACAACAAAGTTTAGACGATTTTTTGTTTTATTTGTTTTTTCTCAAAGCAGTCCATTTTTATTTTATTCTTGTTTATAAAATTTTCTATTTACTAAAATAAAATTCAGTGAAATTATAAAGTGAAGCGGAAATTTGTGATACATTGGCGCCACCACTGCATTAATTCCGAGTTTGCGCAGAAAGAAATTCCCGCCCTAAAATAATTTATGTTATTTAATTCTTGTTATTATTGTTATTTATCAATTGAATATATAGAAACTATAGGTACATGTTTTATCTTTGTTATTAATATTTTGTAATATTATAATTTCATGCAATTTTCTGAGTAAAAGATAGAAAATAGAAATGGTGAAAATAATTTTGACATTTTTTTACTGCATATAATCCAGTGTTGCATTAATTTAAATCACATTGTTTTTTTTAATCATTGGTTTAAATCACTTCTTCTGCATTTGGTATTTAACATTAAATACGAAAATTGAGGGAAACAGTGTTATTATGCAGCAATACTCTCAAGAACTACTAAATCTATTTAACTTATTCGGTAAAATGAGTTTACTAGTATATTATTTAGAATTTATAATGCAGAATTTTTTTGCTTTTATGTTATTTTTTGTTAAATTTACTTTGAAATGTATTATTGTCATCGGAAGGATACCAAAAATTTCGTTGAGGAAGTCGATATAACCAGTAAAAGTAAAATAACATTAGCGTATGTGGGTTTTCAAACAAGTGATTTCGACTTTAATATTAGTTTGTAGTTATAAGAGATATCGTTGTAAGAGATGTGATTATAAAGGGATTTTACTGTTGTTTTTATTTTTTATTTAAATTTTTCTTTAAAATAAGTTTTTTTTTCATAATACGCTATACGTTTTTGAAATGTTTTTTTAAAAATCAGATTTAAATAAAAAAAAAACCGATTTAAACAAAAAAAAAATCGATTTTTTTACTATTTTCAAAAATCGGAATTTTATACTACCCTGATATAATCCGCACATTACTCATTAGATGCATAACATTTCGGTTATATCCAAATTAATTTAGAAATCATAAATTAATAATATATTTCCATCACTGGTCTTTACTCATTTCTGTGTATAAGAGGTATAATTATTCATATATTATTAGAGCTTTTAGAAAAATAAAAAATAAATTTAATTTATTACTTATAAAAAAATGTATAAGTTGTCAAAATATTAAAAAAATATTATTTTTTTCAGATTAAATGCATCAACTCCAATGGTTATTAGCCCAGTCAGTATACAAGGTAGATTGAATTATTATTACTACACATAATTTTTCATAGTAACATTAATACAACATTGTATAAATATGAAAAATAACAAACATTTTGTTACGAATCTTGATTCATATGACTGGAGACTTCAATACTGGATGAAGAAACAAAACTTGTTCAACGAAAAATGTTATTTTTAAGTTTATATTGAAAATAGAACTATAAATAAAATATTTATAATTTTATTTATAATATTTTCTTAGAATTTATTTTTATAAAGACTGAATTATTTACTTATTATAAAAACAATAATTTTAAATTTAAATGAAGAATAAGTACAATATAAATATTTATAATCTTTCTGCATAAATATATAAACTGTTTGTATTTTCTTGTTACATTTATTCATATAAATTGGAGACTTCAATACTAGATAAAGAAACAAATCTTTTATAATAAAACAAAATTTTAAATTCACAAAATAAAAATGTAATACTGTCATACAAAACAAAAAATATTTTGTCTTCATTTAATAAATATAAAGTGTTAGTATTTCGTATAAATTTTGTTTTATAAAATATTATCAACTATTTTGTTATAAGTTCGGTACCTAATTTATTTTTAATGAAATGCATGACCAAATCTTTAAATTATTATTCTTAAAATGATGCCAAACTAGTTTGCAAATTAATTCTGCATATACCGGATCTTAGGCGATAAAAATGTATGCTTATTCATGGTGTCGTGTGAATTAAATAATTTATTTATAATATACTGGAAAATCCAATTTTGCTATGCGAATGTACTAAGTAATGTTATTAATATGACTCATTGCACGAACTGATAATTAAGTTTATTAAATATGTACTTAAATATGAGTGTATGTACTTTGGAAAAACAATAGACTATTTGTTATTGTGACTTCACTAAAATATTGTTTTTTTAATTTTGATAATTTCTTTTTATATTTTAATTTTACTCCCTTGTACGAAGTAAAGGCAGTACCTATGTAATCGCGAAAATTTTTGATTTTCAGATTTCAATTAAATATTCATTTTGACTATTCCTGAATCCATTTTAACTAGTTTCGGCGTGACGTATGTATGTATGTATGTACATATTTACGTATCTCGTATAACTCAAAAACGATTAGGCGTAGAAGTTTGAAATTTTGTATATGGGGCTGCTATGACATCTTATTGTGTACCTCGCTTTTCTATTAGAATCGGCAGTGCCAGAAGGGCACTTTACTCCAAGGGTTTTTTTAAATTTTCGCATAACTCAAAAACGATGTAGAATGTTGAAACGTGTAGTTGTGCACCTCCATTTTTTGTTCTAATCAACTAAATAAGTAATAAATATTTTAATAAAATTTTACAAAAGATGATCCATTTCGAAAATTTGAAACAAATGGAAATTGAAAAACATTGACCGTAGAATTATCTTTCTTAAATAAGTTTAAATCAAGTGCAGCAAAAAATATGTATAATTTAGCGTTCAAAGGAATCCACATCAGATTTTTTTATTTCTTATTAGATGTAAAGACATTATGAAGCATATTATACCCGCACAGGCATTATGAGCTACTGTAGAATAACATTACACCCTCGGAAATAAAAGTCGTCATAATGTACTTGATACACAATAATTATTTATTAAAAAATATTTGGAATTAATATAAAAATATCATTAATGATATCTTTCATAACGCAGGACTGCAAAATGCAAAAGTAGAAATAGATACTAAACTATGACAGATATATTTATATTCTGTTTGATACATATTAAACGAGACATTATATTAAGTATGCGACACAGTCCACATAAGTATGTTTATAATCTGCTACAATTTTTTTGTCCTGGAAAATTTCCCATCATCTTTTTATAGTTCAAGATCAAACATAATTGCGAAGATAAAGAATAAATTTTATTTCAAACTACTGTATAATTCCAACTAAGTATAATTAGTGTTAAATGTAAATAGATTTAAGTTGATCAAGAAAATGTTATGAGCTTTCCATTCACGGATGAGTTCATTAATTAGAATAACAAATTAGCAATATGTAAACAGTTTATAAATTATTAAGCAATGGTTGGGACGTACTAGTGGAGTGATCTATGGAAATATTTGAGGAATTTTAAAATTTTGAATTGGCAAATACTAAGAGGATGACACTATTAACTTTAATGTACATATTAAATGTATATATTTTATATATTTGCTAATATCTAGTAGATATACTTGTATTTTATTAGTTGATATGTGTACATACATATAATGATGATATTTTATACTTTGATCTTAAGAAATTAAACTTGAATTTGTGACATTCACGTTAGTTATACTTTTTATAAAAAAAAAAGTTTGAAATAAAAATTTTCAACGGATAAAATATTTTTTTATAATTATAATTATAATAATATATAACATTTTTATGAATTCCTTTAAATTAAGGGGTGTTTACTTAATAGGAGTAAAAGTTTAGTACCACAATATACCAGAGTGTAAATTACTATGTTGGCATTACGTTTGTATACTTTTACCTGAAAATAGCAGTTGCCATGAATAAATAGAAAACAAAAGTCAAATTCTACGTTCTTTTAACTAGATTTTTTAATTTAAAGATAGGATTAGCGTGATAAGAACGCAGAATTTGACGTTTGCATTTTTATTTATTTATGGCAACTGCTGTTTTCAGGTAAAGGTATAGAAAATTAATGCAAACGTAGGAATTTTATTTTTTAACTAAAAAAATAACTTCAAACACACCATTGGATTTGCAATTTTATGTAGATTCAAAATATGTAAAAATATTATCTGTTCTATTTAAAATAAGAAAGTTGAGCCCCATATCTTGAGAACCACTGGTTTAAAAAAATATATTTGACTCATTTTAATAGTCTCGTAAAATAGAATTGTTTGCTAATTTAACCGACCTCGTAGCTCTTATAGTTCTCGAGATAGCAATAGTGGGCAAAATAATATAAACACCTATATATGATTTGAAAAAATACTGAAATAATACTACTACTAGACTGGGTTCAATTTCAGTGAGGTCCAAGAAAAGTTAAAAAATTTAATTCAGAAATAATTTTTTCCAATTAAATTTGTTATGTAAATAATCTTGAAAGCTTATTTTTAAAAGTATATAATTGTCAAAACAACATTTTCAGTTTTGAGTTATGTTTATTAAAACCAATATTTCGGTAGCATAAGCCAGAGCCTTCTTCAGGATAATAAAAAGCTCAAAAGAAAATCAAGTAAAAAAGTAACTAAGAAACAAATTATAACATATAAATAAGTAAATTATGGTTTCCTTTATTAAATATGTCATAATTCGTTTCTTAGTTACTTGTTTGCTTGCTTTCTTTTGTAATTTGTTATTACCCTGAAAAAGGCAGCAGTTTATGCTATAGAAACATTGGTTTTAATAAACTAAACAGAACTTTAACTAAAAAAGTTGCTTCTATTTAATTATAAATTGTGATAAATATTTTATTAATTTATATATCTGATTTTTTTACATAATTAAATACGATTTATGAAATATTTTTCAGTAATTGTAATTTTCATAGAATTAAATCTCTAATGAAACAAACGTGTAAGCGTAAATAAAAAAATTATTATAAAACATTCTGGAGATCAATTAATAAACTTAATTTCAGTATTTCATACTCAACTGTTTTTATTATCATTTTGCTGTTTCTAGTTTTATTTCTGTAAATATTTATTTTGAGAAATATATAGGTATTTACAGAACTTAAACGTAAAGTTTGTTTCATTATGCTTGGGTTGCACAAAGCTTCATCAATTTTAATTATTAATTTTTTGATAGCGATGTATTTTTAATACATGGCCATGGTAACGTCAAATTAATAGTTGATTTGAGCCTTTCTGCAACCGAATTTTTAATTATAATTGTAATTTTCACTGGATTAAATATCTAATGAAACAAACGTTTAGGTGTAAATAAAAAAAATATTATAAAACATTCTGGAGATCTGTTAATTAACTAAATTTCAGTATTTCATACTCAACTGTTTTTATTATCATTTTCCTGTTTCTAGTTTTATTTCTGTAAATATTTATTTTAAAAATATATATTTATAGAACTTAAACATAAAGTTTGTTTCATTTTGCTTGGGTTGCACAAAGCTTCATAAATTTTAATTATTAATTTCTTGATTTGATAGCGATGTATTTTTAATACAATTCTAAACAAATCTTGAAGTCTTACAGACCTGTAAAATACTGACAAAAACGCATCAATTTTTGTTGATTAATGTAAAATACATAAGAGTAACTGGTTTCGTTGCGATTTTATTCATTATCTACAGATTTACAGATCTGTAAAACTTACAGATTTGTTCAGAATTGGCCTATTGAGTTCTGAATTTGTATAATTTTAAAAGCTTTTGATTGCAATAAGGGTTGACACTCTCCACTACACTACGCGACTTACAGATCAGTAGCGGCATCCAATGGGCTTCTGCACTCACAATCACAAGCTGCCGGGTGCAGCAACGAGTGTGCAGAACTCTCGCGTTGCAAACTGAGATGTGCGCTCCGCGGCGCATCTCTTATATTCAGACACGTCCGGTCGCGTCATCGCCCCACCGCCCCGTCGTCCAGGACACAAAGCCACCAAAATAAAAGGACGATGCGCGGATAGTGATATATACTAACGTGAATTTTAGGCTCTTTGTGGCAAATTCTTTAGTGTTTGTTTTTCCATGATAGCTAAAGTGCCTGATAGGTGACATTTGGAAACATTTTCTATGGTATAAATATGTAATTACTGATATGCCATGCAAAGTCAAAGGACTTATCAAGGACAATCACACCAAATAGCAAAAACAATAATAAATACAATGAATAACGTGAATTTTAGTCCCTTTAAGCATCTATTTCTCCAAAGTAACTACAGTGCTCCAGAGGTGCCAGTTACTAAATGCTCTCTACGGCATGAATATGTGATTACTAATATCTTTGATAAAACAGATGGAAACAATGTATTATTATTAACCCTCGCAAGATCGTGCTATTGGTATGCGCGTTATGGTAATTCATCAGGTACCGCAGGTTTTTTTCAAGATTTTTGGTATCTTACTCGTTTAATAAGTAAGTTTCGGTTAAAATGGAACAGAATATTTTTATTAATGACATAATTTTAAATTACTGTTAATAAAAATTCTCATAAATTGATAATTAATTAAGATATTTTAGAAAAACCCTTGAAATCTTCATGAAAACACCACTTCCGTTGCACGATTAACACCAAAATATCTAATCTAAAGTATCAGAATGTTATATCCAAAATTTCAATTATTTTTATTCACTAGTATTTGAGAAATCGTTACGACATTATCGCAAATATATTAAAATTGTGTTCTAGGGACTTTAAACTTGCTTATCCATTGAAAACTCACTATCCGAGTATTGTTTAGCATGATTCCAATACGTCTCTTACAGAGTGGCGACAGGTAAAAACATATAAAAAATATATTTATAAAATTCTAATGTTCGGTAAAGGCATTCATAGAGTGGCAATGCTGTATACATATTATTTCAGAAATAATTACAGAAAAATTGCGCCTGGGGTAACTGAGTTACCCCCAAGATTCTGCGAGGGTTAACCAAAGTAGAGAAGACTATCATTATTGACTTCAATTATCATTATTGGTACCAAGATTATGTCCTGAGGTGCGAAGCAACCGAGGGATACAAGGCGCTGGTCAATAATGGTCTTCTCAACCATGGAACATATTATTTTTATAACTACTAGCACTTAAGTCCCAATTTAACTTGAAAAAAATATATTGATACTAACAAAGATTTTGGCAAAAATATTTACTTGTTTTTTAAGATTCATAACATTTATTTTAATATCTGACGTTTAGGTTTGTTAACCTCACTTTTCATTCTTGATTTGTTCTTATTTGATTTACGTATTTAAATTAGACGGCAAATGGGCAAATTTAAATTGTAAATCCATAGTTTACACATTTCTTGAATTTTATAAGTGAAATAATGTTTGTATTTGGAGACTTGAGTTTTTTTAAATTAACAGTTTTCTTTACTGATCTTACCATGATTACCAAGTAAACGATAGTGAAAAACAATTTCTCATATAAAATAAAGGTAAATAACTACAGGTATCTATGTTAGTAGTAAAAATGAATAGACTGTGGTTTAAAAGAATGATCTCTTCTCACAATTCGAATATTAATATTTTTCATATTTATATATCCTACCGACAAATAAGCGAGGAATTAGCTCGTGACGTACTTTAGCCTTTGACGTTTCGACAGCGCCGCAGTGGACACCTGTAAAACTCATCTTTTCTGTCTTTTTCTATAGAGGTAATCTTACGTCAATTCTAAGTAGCGGTAAAAATAAGTGAACTAAGTACTTTTTAAGTGAAATTATATATTTCTTAATATAGTTTTATAGAAATTTATTGAAAACATTATAAAAATATGTTAGATCAAATTTCAGGCCAAGGAATATTCGATTGACCGTATTGCTAAATACTTGTGCATCCTTTCTTATTCCATGGAATTCCCATGATATGTTTTATTAATTTTAAACTTCAGGACTAGCGGTATTAACCGAGAATGTGAAAGATAACATTAAAGCAATACGGCACAAAATAATTCTAGATAATACCTGTTAATTTAATTAAATATACTCTATTGTTGTACCTTTGCTAGATACATTGATATGACAAGAAGATATTTACATGGTAATTTTTTTATTTATGGTTAAGCGGGCTAAACTAATATGGTCATATGCCGACCAAGCTCGTTCGTACAGATGTTGGGGCTATAGTTTTACGCTATGTTTCTATTATTCAACTCAAACAATGAAAAGAATGAGTATAACATAAAAATATTCGCAGATAAATAAAGCAAATATCAAGTAAACGTGTAAAAATAAAACTCTAAATGTGTACAGTACATCACTACTAACCAAAAAATGCGTTTCAATAATTTTAGTAAAAATCTAATCAAATCTTTCGAATGTGACAAAAGGTCTGAATACAAGTGTCTACAATTACATATATGTTTGAAATAAATTGAGTTTTCGTGTACACATTTTATGGTAAATTTGATTATATATAATCGTCTCCAAATTTGGATAATTTGATAAAGAATTAGCAATATATTGTTAACAAACTTAACTTAACCTGACCTAACATAAACCTGATATAACTTACCCTAAACCTAACCTAACCTAATCTACCCGTATCTAATCTTACCTAACCTAACGACCTAGTATACAGTTTATGCATAAAATCTCATATGTTTGGAAAATTAAGCATATTCTCCAATACTCTTGGAAATTATATATAATCGTCGGTAATTATTTATACTTACCAAATTATAATAATCTCTTATCAAGGTAAAGAAAGAAATTCTGCTAGCAGAAATACATGTACCTACCAAAGAAGATACACCATGTGTCCCAAATAGGAGTTGTCATAGGCTTTTAACATGGGAAACAGTTTTTGATAATTTGATAATAACTAAGTCGCTATATTGACCAGGATAATACTTAAGTGTTCCTACATATTATTTAATTCAAATTACTTTATTTTAATACCATAATTGAACGAAATTTACATAAAAGGATTATTTTTTCACGTGATGTTTTATCACTTCTATATACAAAGTGACAGCTATGAATTCATTATTATAGGGTTCAATTCCAACCATTAATAAATACTTTGTAAATAATATTTATTAATTCTTCTATACTGATTCATTTTAATTATTTCTCTTTAAATACTTACTTTTTACAAAATATATTCATAATATTGTTTTAACATTAAAAATCAGAAAATATTATAAAAAAAACTCCCGCAATTTGAATCGAACTGAGAATTTTAAATTCCGTAGGTTCTTGGTCAAACCTCACAAACTGTCATTCAGCATATAGAGTAAAAAAAGCATCACGTGAAAAAAATTAATACTTTTTTTTCAGTTTCGATGAATTATGTTATTAAAATAAAATAATCTGTATAAAATAAAATGTAGGAATACAAGTAGTATCGTCCTAAGCAATGTGTTCACTTAGGTTTTAGCCGGACATGATAACATTTTTCTGGAACATACGGTATGTAATAACAATTCCTCTCATAATATTTCATTCAATTAAATCATAATATTTAGGTGAATTGTACTAATCACATTTGAATTACACTGACAATTTTCACTAGTGCAAATTCACGACTAAATAGACGTTGCTTAGATATAATGTCTAAATGACAAGTAATTTAAAACTACACATATTTCGAAAAATTGTCAAGTCCTCCAGGTTGTTGGGACAAAAATCGTAACGAGTTCGATAAATTACCGGAATAATTCAAATTATTACTAAAAGTAGAATGAAAAGAAAAGAAAAAGAAAAGTTAAGTATGTCAATTTTGAGTTATAAAAAGCGAGACATTTAATAAAATTAATTAAACACCAACGTTTCGACTGTAAATCAGTTTTCTTCAGTATGATAATAGAAATGAAAACTTATTTAAGTATTACATGTAAATTACTTTAAAGAAAGAGTTTTTTACCTAAGTACAAACTACCAGTAAAACCAATCCTGCATTGAAAGAGAAATATTTTATGATAATTATGTTCTTGGATTTGAAATGTTGTGTTGGAGTAAAAATAATTAGTGGTTCATGAAGCGATTTGTCACTCTGTGTATTTTTAGTACCAATAACATTTCTTCTTAACTCTAGGTGTGTTTTGTACATTTCCATCACGTGGGATGATCCCTTGAACACTTACATCATGTCTTGAACTTTGCTTGGAATACATTAGCGACAAAAACTGATCTATTTGGGAGGTGGTGATTCATCTGAATCCTGCTCAAGATCACTGTCATCGAACAATAAACTTATTATATGACATTTATACCTTGTCTTACATTAAACTAAGAAATATATCATTACGGTTACTAACCAAAGGTGTGTCAATTTGCTTCGTCACAGATTTCGGTAATGGTGACATTTTTATCAAAGGTCTTTATCAGACGTCATTTCTTAAATTCTCAAAATTGATATGGAGATATTATAAACTACTGACGGAAGGTTTAAGTAAATTAGTTTGTGGGTCAAACTTTTTGCTTTTTAGGCCAATGTATAGAGTTTATTTTCTGGAGCGAGATATGCTGAGAAATATTCGATACATAAGTGGTGAATCAATGTTTGGAACAGTTTTGATTTACAAATGCTGAAATCCTGTATAAAATAATTATTTTAAGAGGACAGAATAAAGGTAGAATCTTAAGTAAACTTTATTATTTGACCGGTTTCGATTATGGTAATAGTCCGGAAGACCGGAAGAATTAAATAGTCGAAACTGGTCACATAATAAAGTTTTTTTTTAATACCAGCCTAAACACCTACTATTATTAACTTTTATTTGACATGAGAAATTATTTTTCACTGCCGCTTACTTGGTAACCATGGACACTTAGGTCAATAATAAATTATTATTAACCATGATCGATAATGAAAACTGTCACTTGTTAAAGATACTCAAATTTCTAAATCCAAATATTGTTTGAATCCATTTAACACAAGAAAAGTGTAAAGTATGGATTTACAATTTAAATGTGCCGTCTAAAAATAAGTAAATCAAATAAAACCAAATTAAAAATAAATGCAACCTACTTTATTTTTGTGAATATTAAGAAAAAAGTTAATGTTCTTGTTAAAATGTTTGTTATTGTCAACATAATTTTCTTTTAGTAGGATTGGGATTAAAATGCAAGTAGTGAAAAAAATAATATATGTACCACGGTTGAGAAGACCCTTATTGACCAGCGTCTTATATCCCTCGGTTACTTTGCACTTCGGGACACTACATAGCGTTAGGTCAATAATGATAGTCCTTTCAACCTTGGAGTATAATACAATATTTTGCACTTCCGGGTATAACAGTCTACTTTTAATCTTCATTTTCGAAGACAGAAGTAGTACTTTTAATCCCTGGGTGAATTAATAAAAAAAACTTTACCTTACCACAGAAACAAGAAGTTATCTGTGTAACATAGCCTAGCTTACCCAGAAAAAATTGTCAAATGTTTTGTTTCAAAGTCATAATGTATTTGGTAATAATGTATATGCGGAATTGCAAAAATTGTGTATATACCACAGGAATAAAGTGCATTGCCTCGTATTAATCCTTTACTTTAATTTAATATTTTAATATATAATTCTGATATAGTTATGCATTTTAAGGAAATTGTCCCATTTCCGGGTTATGGTATAAAAGATAAACGATGTCTTGGTATTTTTTAAAATTCAAAACTGAGTTTGAACGAACCACATTGTGAAAATGACAAAACATAAATTAAAATAGATCCATTTCATTGCTAAATTTTATTTTTGCAAAGCTTGTATATTTGGGGGCGCCGAAATAATATATATTTAGAAAAACAAGGATAATTCTGAAAAAGGTAAAATAATAAACCCTGTATAAGGATCTAAAACAATACAATACTTATTCGGTTAATTAGACAAAATCGTCTCGTCAGGAAAGTATTTTAATGAATTTCCGTTATTTGGAAAAAAATCATACATCATTATATTTATATGAGCACTTCTAAGTATTTTTTTTTTCATTTATATATTTTGGCGACAAGCTCCTCAGATCTTGGTGCCCTTTCGGGCGCTTACCTTGCTTATTGTATTGCTCTGGCCCTGATACTGTAAGGTAATCTTTAATTTCTATGGATTTTATACATCTTAGCATGATATTTAAAAGTTTTTTTGCCTTGTTATGGAGTGAAATTATTCCACTTTTTTTAAAAGGTTTACGCAAGGAATCTTTTATAATTTTACATTTACAATGATAGAAATATTTTTATTTATTGACATGAATGATATAAATGAATGAAAAATAAATAATACAATACAGATTGGTAAAAATATTATCTGAAATTTGAAAGATTTTATGCAAAGACAAAGACAGGACATGTAGTGTTCAATATGTTTTTATTAAGTCATTAATCAAACTATGTATTATAGAAAAACAGAATATTAATTTTTATATTTATTTACTGGTTAAAAAACACCAACAAGCAAATTTGATAAAATAAAATCATATGTGAGAAATAATTCTAGTTAGAATTCTTTGAATTTTCTGGTGTTTGGTACTTCGTAATTTATTCGTAGATGTCACATCTATAAGTATAATCCTTTTCAATCTTCTTATATCCATAGAATTATCTAACATATGTAATGCTAATTAAGTAATATGATTAGGTAAGCGATTTTCATATCTAGTAGAGCAGAATTATTTTTAAAGAGAAAATTTATTTATTTATTTTATCGCATTAATTGTCTCATAAATAAAATAAATAATTATTTATCATGGTATCAATTAATGCAATACATTTAACAGCCTTGGTTTTTTTCTGAAAATTTTTTGCCGATGACTATTATATATGACGTATTTTATAAATTTCTTCAAAAATCATAAAATGGTGAAATAAAAACTTTCTTAGTGCAATCTTCCTTGAACCTGCAGTAAGAAAAATTTCTTCTTGTTTTCAAGTTAGCAGACTATCAAGGTCCAAACCATTTAAAGGAATAAGTATTCATCCTTGTATAATAAATTATTGAAGTTAATTTTACCAGCAGATTATTTCATGACAATTTTTCAAAAAATCACCAGTACCAAAACATTTTCTTGTTAATGCTTATTACTCATCAGCTACCATTACCAAAACAAGACAAAAGGTGTGGACAAAAATTTACATATTTAATTGTATGCAACAAATTAAAATAAAATACAGTTTTAAAAACAGTTCTCACAGCTTATTACCTATTACTAGGTGTGTCAACTAGTTTAATAGCAGATATCGGTAGTGATATATTTATACTGATGATGGCATGTATTCTAGCTGACGTGGAGAGTGCACCACTAGGGTTTTAAGAAATAGTATATCCTTTGTTAAAAAAAATTAAATATATTTCAAAAGGAATGACTTATTTTAGAAGGGAATCTAGAATTATTTGGTAAAATAAAAATCGTCCTATTTTTTATCTCTACAATGATCTATTAAATGTCGTACGTGAATATACAAAGAAAATGGGACAATAAGATAGGTAATTAAAAAATGTCAGAAATAATTTTTATTCAAACATTCTGTCAAAAGAACAGGGTCGTAATTTCGAGGATATGTTTTAAGTGTGTACTGTGAGTATTTTTTGGTGAAACATGGGGATTTATCATATCCATGTTTACGACTTGATATTTGATTGATAGCAATGTATATTTGCTTGTCTCATTTAAAATCAAACATAGGGAACGAATTTGACATTTGTTTTTTGGGTTATAAAATTTTCTGTCAGGCATTGCATTGTGATAACAATTTTAAGAATCATTAATAGTTTAGTGGAAATGTTAGAATAGTAAAATAGTCTCCTACATAACAAGTAAATATAATAACGAAGAAAGAAACAATAATTACAATAAATTTTAAAATATCCACCCATTACCTTCTAAACAATGACTCAATCTGCTATAAAACTTTTAAATTACATACGTTGATATTTGGGCACTTGTAATATTATGAAAAATGTTTAGAATTTAAACTTTTAATTCATCTGAACTTTGAATACAAACTTCTGATTTTAAAGATCACCAATAAAGGGAATCTGGATATGTAAGATCCAGTGATCTACCAGACCATACTGATAATACTATTCTACCATTTCCTCTAAATTGGTTTAAAGTTGTTGTTACACTTGGTGTAGACATGACAGAAAATTTTATAACCCAAAAAATAAATGACAAATTCGTTCCTTATGTTTGATTTTAAGTGAGACAAGCAAATATACATTGCTGTCAATCAAATATCAAGTCGTAACCATGGAAACTATAAATCCCATATTTCTCGTTAAAAATACTCACGGTTATGAAGTTGTTTTATGACGTTATATTTTGTTAATTTTTAAAAACGGTATATGATATTTCGCAATTTCCTTATTTTTCACGAATTTTTTCATACTCACTTTTGACAACAAATATATAATTAAAAAGATAAAAAATAAACGAATTTTATTTTACCAAATAATTCTAGGTTCCCGAATAAAAATTGATAGTATTTCGTTGTAAATTATTTTTTTTGTATTTGTGTTATCAATTGTATATTTAATATTATAAATCTTTAAAAAAAGCTGTATTCTTTGTAATAATAAGATAAAAGCGGATTGATATTCGCAGACCCAGTATTATTACCAAAAAGGGTTTACCAGAATATCTATTTATCGCAGAGAGTGAAATACAGAGACAATTTTATGTAAGAAATGGTAAAGAATATTTAATTCTGATTATCATTCCTTTTTAAAAATATTAGGCAATAGTTTTGTGAAACATGTACGTAGGCTTGTACTGTTGTACATGAATGTATACACAGTACGATATGGTCAAAGGGCGTGAAAATGTTTATTAAAATGATGAAATATAAACAAGCTGAAAAGCTGTAGGACCGCCCTACGTAATTAAGATGAAATCTTGTGAAGTTGTATACAAACAGAATCAAGCCTTGAACCTTTTAAAATTTAGAAACATGACGCATATATTTAAATAATTGGGACAAACTTTACCATAAATTACATTTTATACGCGATTAAAATATTTATCGAAAACACAAAATTTCTACTTTTATTACCAATACTTAAGAGAGAAATTTAAATATGTAAAAATCTAACAGTTATTTATGTATTAAGGGAATAAACTAAGGTTTTACTCCGGGATTGTAATTAACAAAGTTTATTCTTATTTTTTTATAAAATTTACATCGTTCAAAGAATCAAGTTTGTAATGATTTTTTTAGGCGGCTGGTACATAAATTGTTGTTTTTCGTATCTGCTGGCAACCGTAAAGTATCAATTTTTATTTGACATCTGTCAAAGTCAAAATTTTTGGCTGCTAGTTTGTTCATTATTGATTTACATAGTTCATATTAATGTGATTAATTATTTTAGAATATAATAACAAATGTAAGTAAAATTTTAACTATTTTCCTTTACAAATATTAATGAAAAAGTAATGAATTTGCGAGTAAAAATAGCGGCCGTAAAGTAAATGCGGCCGTAAGGTAAATGCGGCCGTAAAGTAAATGCGGCCGTAAAGTAAATTTTGACAGATGTCAAAAATTGATTTTGAATGAAAATTCATAATTTCTTGTTGTAATCGCCTAAAAAATGTTGTGTGCACCTCGGCTAAAAGTTCTTTTTGTGCCTCATCTGATTTGTAGCCTCGGCTTTGCCTCGGCTGCAAACTTCGGTTTCGGCCCAAAAAGATTACTTTTAGAACCTTGATACACAAATAACTATTTTTATTAAACTCTGTCAAGGAAATTTGTTACTTTTTTTATTTTTTTTCCACCTTTACCTCATTCCACGTTTACTTTTTCCATAACTTTATTCCCTAGGGAATAAAATAGTCTAGTATAAGTCAATTGTAGTCAAACCTATAAAGTGTTAGTTTATTCCAGTTCGAGAAAATAGTTATATGCACATGTAAAAAGAAAGAAGTAAGGTTGTATTTCCAAAACTATAAATAATGCCCAAATTAGAGCCGAGGGCATTTTCAGTTGAGGGATTAACGAAGTTTATTCCCGAAATGCAAACTGTTAAGGCTGGTTTATGATGGATTTAATTTATAAATTTAGATTTACAAAATTTAGATTTGAAATTTAGAATTTACTTTCCAGTCAACTTCTTATATTGGGTCACGTGGTTTGTCACAAATGGGATGACAGTGCTTTAACGTCATAAAGAATAAAAATCGAAGAATACATCATGGAAACAAATCAAAGTTTATCTATAGATTTGACAAGAATGAGAATAATGATGACATAACTGTCATTCTGTCCGCCAAAATTATTGTTTGAAATACTGTTAAATTATTGAAAATATTTACAAATTTAGATAGGAAAATTAAGAACAATTTATATTTATAAATGTAAATTCGTAAATCTAATTCTAAATTTGTAAATTGAATTCATCATAAACCAGCCATTATAAATAAATCATTTAATTTATTTAATAAAGTACCCAATCATTTTTTTAAACTCTGTAGTTAAAGATATTTGTAATTTATGTTTACTTTATAGCGTCATTTACTTTATTCACTCACTTTATTTCCTAGGGAATAAAGTAGTCTAGGATGTGTCAATTGTCAAAAATAAAAAGTGAGAGTTTATTCCTGGTCGTAAGAAAAATAATATGATTATATCACTCACCGCTTATTATCCTTTGTATGATGTGTCAGACTTAATTTATTACTTGATTTATTATTTATTATATCTTTAGAGTGTGTTTAGCAGACTCTTAGCTGTTGTAGAGAGTGCACCATGGGGACTAAATTTATTTGGGAAATAGTTGGTAAATTTGGTGCAGGTTATCGGAACTATATAAACGAAAAAATATGTAAAAATTATAATCTGAACAAAACATTATTTGCCGCTATTATAATTATTTAATTTTCTGTTTCTATATTTATATATTTCTTTTATCTTCTTGAATTTTATAAGACAAACACTTTATGTTTAATTATTTTCTTTGTTAAATGACGTATTTCAAAATTAACAACAACATTTGTCAGTTTTTGTAAACATATAAACAATTTATCTATTTTTAAAAATTCTATATTCTAAAAGTGGATAAAAACTATAAAACATAATTTTTTAAATGTAAATTCCAAATATTAAAAAAAACATTTAAATTGCAAAAACTGAATAATTATTGTTTTTGTTACAATATTTTTTGTACAAAATATCATAAAAGGTCATTTTTCGAGAAATACAGTTTATATATTTTAGTAATATAAACAATGCTTTCGATTGAGATCTGGTGTTCATATTTTAACTTCTACAATCTTTATCCAATTAAAATTATCGCTTTGTACGAGTGGTTCAAAACTCACTATAATCTGTAAGTTTCTTATAAAGGTTGTTGGCTAATAACATATACCAATAAAATACAAATAAAATTTCAAGAAACGGATAGAATTCTCATCTCAGTTTAACCTGCCCTATGTTCCTCAATGGAATAATGGGATACCTACTGTTTTTATTGAACATTATCAACCTAAATTTCATCAATTTGTTTCAGTATAATAAAAAGATTGATATAATTTTCTGTTTGATAGTAATAAAGTTCTGTATGAACAAAAACATATTTTTAAAAATTATTTGTGATACTTAAGGCTGTGTGTCTTCAAAGAATGTTGTAGGAATGTTAAAGAATTTAGACCATCTTTTAGAACAAAAAAATTCTTCAAACTTGTCACCATAGTTTGAGGAATTTTGTTACGATGTACACATATTTGGTTATATGTAGAATTTCCAGATAAATAAAATACCTAAACGAGATATTAGTAAAGATTTTACGAGGAAATCTTTCTAGCCTTGATAAAAATTAGAATAACCACAAATGTTACTCAACCGTCACTTTATTGAACAATGATTCGCAAATCATAAACATATCCTCGATCTTGCACAAAATGCAATCATTCTCTAAGAATTTATAACCGATTCATAGTTTCTAAGAAAAGAATCGACCTTATTTTTACATACTTATACGTATTACTTAAGCGTAATAGGTCAATGTCGCCTTATTTTCCATCGAGTCACGTGACCTTCCAATCTTACGTGTTACGGATCACAGCTAAATTCAATCCATTGTCGCGGAACTGTGATTTTTTGACCGACTTAGGTACAGATGTCTTTCGGAACCATATCATAAATGACACATCCCTGGTCTTTTCGTAGGAACTAGAAAAATGTAGAATACATTTAAGTGTAACATTTACCTAACAATAATCAAATATTTTTTTAAAATTATCATTAAATAGAACTCACAACATTGCTTAAATAATAAATAATTGTTATAAAAGTTACTTTCTTACCCAGATATTGAAGTCACCAGTTCTCAGGAATTAGTCGTTTTCACATAAAAGGGCGGATACAAGGGAAAGGATGACAGGGGTCATGAATACCAAATGTTTATTTCTTTTAACATTCTTTGTAGAAAAATCCGATTATTACAGATTAACATCGCAATAGTATTATTTTAGACTCAATACTTAATATACTACTTCTTATTGTTTATCGCTGTTAAATGCAGGGGATGTATCCGAAAAAATACTGATTAATAGATATATTAAAAACGTTTTAACAATAAAGGTTTTAGTTTGAAACCCGGTTTTTTAAAATTGGAAATTTGTTAATATATCGGTTGATTAAAAATTAAAAAATAATTAATAAAATAAATAAATTCATAAAATTAAATACAAAAAAATGATAAAAATTACCATCTGAAAAAAAAATAAAAGTGAACATGTTTCATGCTACATAAGGTCAAACACGAATATGCACAAAAATTCCCATTTCAGAGAACTGCAGGTCGTTTTTCAATTATAAACCTGCAAATAGCTGGCAAAGAAACTACCTACTTTTATGACTCCAATAAAACATAAATTATAGAAATTACTTTTATTATTAAAAAAAAATCGCGCTAAATGATATTAAAATAAAGGTCGCTAAAACCGAATTTTTTTTTTAGTTAACAGTTACCGGTCAAAATTACGGTTCAAGATCGCAGTTTTCATTTAAAATATCGGTTACCGATTTTTATTAACCGGTTACATGCACTGGTAAAATGTGATTAAATCTTACTGCCTTTTATTAAAGATTTTAATAGGATTATTTAGAGTCTGAAAAAAGTAGATTTAGAAAAGAAGTAATGTTATTATTAGCTAAATCGTAAACATTAAAAAATCTTAATATACATTATTCACGAAAGTGAAATATGGACTCATAATTCATTCCTCTCCATTTACAGAACCAGAAATCAATTATTCCCGATTATTTGAAATTTACCATGTTGTCGATCATCCTCCCTATTGCCATCTGGCAGCTGACGGTATAGTAATTTGTTATCGTGTATTTTTATGTTGTCATTTTCTAATATATTTATGCGTTATTTCTGAATTTACAGGAGTAGAAAATAGTATAATATTATATAAGGGACTATAATCGTCATTCTCGACAATAAACCTGAATTATAATACTATACTTTTTCCACTCCTGTAAATTCGAAAAAACGCATAAATATTTTAGAAAATGACAACATAAAAATGCCAAATGACAAATGGACTATACCGTCAGCTGTCAGACGGCCGTAGGAAGGGTGATCCACAGTATAGCAGATTTAAAATAAACAGAAATAATTGATTTCTAGTTCTGAGATTAGCCGAGAAATGTATATTATGAATCATATTTCACTGTCCTAAAATTTGACTACTATAATTAATCGACAAAAATGAAATAATGGGGATCTATTTGTACAGGAGTAGAAAAAGTATATCATTATATTCGGTATTATGATCATTATTCACTCAGATGATTTACTTCAGCTTCGTGAATATTGATTATCATAATCCCTTATGTAATAATAAATAATTATTGTTGGTTTTAGTAACAAGTTTTATTATTTTTATATTTTCGTTTGTTTCTTTTATTGTTATTTTTTTGTAACATAGTTTGAGTATATTTTCTTCGTCATACTGTGTATTAACACTATAACAAAATATATATTTAAAATACATTAAACAAAAACTGGTGTATAAAATAAACAAGCTTATACTTCTGTTGGACTGTTAACCTTTATAATTTTATATATTATTTGGTAAATGTTTTATTGAAGAAGATACTAATTTCAATTGTAAATTGTAAATCTAAATTGTCAAGTTTGTTAATAAAGTTAACAATCTATTCTCCAGTTAAAAATTGTCCTTATAGTGCACTCTCTACATCAGCTAAACCTCCCGAGAGGTGACATCTAAAACGTTCTATGTAATATAAATATATTATTATCTATATCTGAGATAAAGCAAATTGGTATACACAGTAATGAGAAATAATACGTCAATTATATATTTATTTATTTTCCCGGTAAAATTTCCTGAGTAAGGACCTGCGGAATGAAACTGATATGAAGGAATGTGCGTATTTTGTAATTTCTTTGATTCTTTGTGAAATTTGATTATTCATCGGAGACTCGTATTGCCAGAAATTCCATTTTGAAATAAATCGTTTATTATTTTCTGACGTTTCAAGCTACTTGGGCAGATGCAGAATATTTCATAACAATTGCATATTGGCATTCATATTATTAGTAACTAATGTTTAAAATATGTTTATTGTGATATCGTTTTTAGATTACGTACATTGTCTTATTAATAATTGACTATTTCTCAATTATTGTTATTATTAAAACAGTTAAGTATAATTGGTAAAAATTGTAATTGGAATTATAGTCATATGAAAATGAGTAATAAATAATATCGTTGTTTACCATCAAAAACCTAGTAACCCTAATGTTAATTAATGGGAAAATAAAGTATTAAATTAACTCTGGCATTTAACTTTATTACTGGAATAAAGAAAAAAAATCAAGTGACGATTTCAACAGACTTACAACATAAACAATTAATTCAACAATCCATTAAATTTATTATATATCCAGCCCTATTGTTGTCAACCTTTCTACCTAACAAGAAAAATAAAATACCCTATGTCGCAACCAAATAAATAATTCTGTTCCATTGTTCGGAGGTTAGAAATTTTGAATTTATCGGCATGAAATTTGATGCGAGGTCAAAGGTCAAATACTTGTTAATAATAATGTTTGAAGTGTTTAGCAAGATGCTTGTATGTTAGGACCATAAAGTATGTTTGTGAATACGTGACTGATTTACTATTTCATATTTTTATTTAATGGGAAATTTTCAAAAGATGTTATTAAGCGTGCCATGTGTTCGATTGGTAGCATTCGGCGCCACTTGAGTTACGAAATTATCTGTTTTGTTAGATCATCGTTTGTGGAAATCATTCCAAATAACAGTACTACAAAATAGTACATTAATTTCGTAACTTATTTGAAAAATAAAACCTTGAAATACAATTATAAGTTGTAAAATAACAACAATGTAGAACAAACCTTTAATCAAAAAATTTAATGGGTCTTTCCGCATAATCAAATTTAACAAGTGTTTTCAATAAATTTCTATAAAACAATGTTAACAAACAAGTGTTTTAAATAAATTTCTATAAAACAATGTTATTGTAAATAATATAAGTAAAATAAATAAATTAATTAAAAAAATTACGAATAGTTGTTGCATAGAAACAAACATATGTCAAAAATGACATTTAGATCACGGCAGTCACACTGATCTCTACATATATTTCTGGATAGGGCATAGCATATGAGAAAGTGAAGCCTGCGGCATCCAATTGTCACGAAATATGAATAAAGTCATTAGTATCTATAACGAAATATGAGAAATCTTTTTAAATTTGATTTCTATTAGTTATTTTACATCGAATATTAAAATTTTTATATATTATATATTTTATAGAGATAGTAGTCACAGTATAAGGAAATACATTTGTAGAAGATTGGATATATCTACCTTATCATCTGTGAAAAAGAATTAAATTGACACATGCGTTAAGGGCCGGTACTATCGATCCACATATTTCTAAATATTTTTTTTATTTGACTTTGATATTGTAATTCATACAATATCTATCATGAAGAGATATTTTGTAATGTTAACATTAATGAGTAACCATAATGTGAAATATGAATTTAAAGAAAAACGAATTACAGTTAAGATTTAAACATTTGAATTCATATCTCCGAAATATTTAAAATTTGTAGAAAAAACAGCTATATGAGAATCAATACATGGTATTATATTTACGTATATTTTAGTATTACCGTTAATTGAGAAATGAATCAATTTTTCAATAAACGGTATTATAAAAAATACTAATGATAATCAATTATTTTATAGTCATTACAAAACCGAATGCCTTTATAGCATAATATAAATAAGATAAAAAATAAACATGCATATAACATGGCGCAGAAAATTTAACGTTTAATTTGCAAACATACAAAAACACCTTGTTTTCGTTATAAACAGTGAGATCTGAGTTGTTATTTTTACCAATAATTATAATTATTTTAGGAAAAGAACAGTTTTTTTTTTAAATATGGTCTTATAATCTTTGTTTTTCAGTGTTTTATTTCTGACCGGCCATTTATTAGCATATGAATAATTGTCAAGCTTCATATATTTCTCCTTAGAGTTCATGTAGACTTCGGTAGATTTGTATAAGTTCGTTTTCAGTTTTCATCGAAACCGGTCACCCTTTTACTTTTTAATTATATTTATGTGTTTATTTTTACAATTTATTAAATATTTGAACAGAATAGAAGATTGAAGTATGTCACGAACTTATTTTAATTTGTATGGAATTTATAACAATATATTTCTTGTTTATTTATTTTAAAACATAGGTGAATATATAAAAAATTGTTATACACAAACATATACTTTTGGAAAGAAAATTAGGAATAGCCCATTTATTGATACCAACTGGTGATTTCAATACTTGGTTAAGAAAGAATCTTTTATAATAATTTATTATTAACGCAACATTTTGAGTTATGATTAATGTTAATTTAAAGGTCTATAAATATGCGATTAATAAATTAAAAATTCACTCCTAAATACAATCCTGAGAAACTGGTACACTTAATTGTATTTCAAACATTTTAAGTTCTTGCAAAACACCATCCATCATCTTAATCCATATCTGGCCTCCCACACGTCTCTCAATTCAGACGAAACATCTTAATTAATTAAAAATATTTCTCAATATTTGCAAATCTGTAAATCCGGCCCTGGGTCGCCATGGCGACGAGAAATAATTCCAAATAATTTCAACACATCGTAAATTCATCAGAATTGTAAAATCTGTTCTCAAAATTTTGTTTTTCAATAAAGAATATGGCATTGAAAAGAATTTTCCTTTTCGAAAATTAAAAATTCGCACATTTTTTAAATTCTTTCCAATGGTGTAAGAAATGAAATATAAGAATTTTTATTTGAAAATTATAATTCATTTAAATAAAGTTTTGGGTATCATCCTCATTCTTAAACAAAATAAAATAAATAATAAAGTTATTTACATTTATTAAAATTTATTTGCTGTGCCAGTTGTTTCTACTGCCATGGTAATAATTCAAATAAAGAAAAAGAAAATTAGGTTTTATTTTACCTTTAAATGAACTACAGTAATAAGTAACAAAAATTGTTCTTTATTTTATTCTAATATTATATTACTAGAAATTAAATGAAAGACAAATTATTAAGATTGAATATGTGGAATTAATTTATTTTCTACAGAGCTTATTAAGTCTTGAGAAATAGAAAGATATAAACATGCTGATATGTTAAATAGAAATGTAATATTTTTATGATTCTTAGTATTTTAAATTGACGAAAAGGTGTAGTATTTCACAAATGTTTATTTTATTTACTGCTAATTATGTACATAAATAAGATAAGTATATTTAACTCATGTACTTGATGTTTCTATCACTTTAATTGCTTATAATATGACTTTATGTACTTTGTACAATAGTTTTGCATCCTTTTCAGGGTCTGTAAAAGTCAAATACCTAATTAGCACTCAAACTTGAACAAAATAAAACAAAAAGTTTTTGAAATAGTAAAATTAAGCAAACATTAATTTCTTGACATTATTTTACTATCAGAAAAAATGTTTGTAATAATGAATAACAAGTATTCTTTTTATATTTGTTTTGAACATAATAATAAAATAGATTAATAAGAATTTTTCGAGAAGAATGCTTGTTTACTGTAAGTATTTTTAAATAAATAAATGACAATTAAATTATTACTTGTTTAAAATTACTTTATTAAGAAAGTACGTAATAATAATGATAATTATCGTAATGTTACAGTAATGGTTCTTTGAGTACTTTAAGCATATGTTAAGTGACTAAAATGCTTCATCTTATAGAGACTCTCATTTCTAAAATTTGTAACAATAGTATACTATGCAACTAATGCAGACAGTTACTTATTTTCTACGAGGTGTGAAAGTTTTAGCACGAGACGAAGTCGAGTGTTGGATTCATAACAAGGTGTGAAATAGGTGATTCTACACGAGAGACAGTATAATTTTTCTACGATTAACGAATACATAAATAAAGATTACAGAACAAAGATACACGCACGAAAACTATTTGTCATAAAGAACAATCTGGCGTAGGATATTTCAAATACAGTATTGGCAAATTCTGTGAGCAAAGTTGACAAAAAACATAATTTATTTTAATAAATCAAAAATCATTGATTTTTTAAAAAAAGAAAAACAACTATATGGAACTGCGACCTAAAAATACTAAACATGCTGATATGTACGGTATGAACGAGGCAGATACGTTAATCAAGTAGTAAAACATACAATTTCCAAAACTCCGTCTGAAATAGTCAAATTTTTAAAACTTCGATACACAACTGTATACACCAGTCACTCATTTCGCAGAACGTCTTCAACATTACTGGCAAATGCACCTGGTGTCGATATATTAGTTTTGAAGCGGCATGGCAGCTGGAAGCCTTCCACTGTGGCGGAAGATTATATAGCAGAATATCTAAGCAATCAAATTGAAACGGCTAATAAAATTCTACACGGCACTGCTACTCATATACAACAGCAAATAAACAATATTTAGGAAGCTGAAATTGAAACTGATGGTATTTATATTAAAGAAACTGTACAAGAAATGACAATTTTGACTACAATTCCATTGAATCAGCAGGAAAGAAAAGAAATTTTACCCATAAATATTTTTAGTACTTAGACAAATTATAATTTTACATTTAATATTTCTTCTAAATAAATTTGAAATTTTCACTTTTTTGTCCACTCCACGTAAGTAATAAATTCGTAGCTATAGCAACGATAACCTCGTATGTTTCACTTTCTATTTGTCCTGTAGTCCTGTCAAAACAGTAATATCTATTTACGTAAGAGGAAGAAGGAAAACGTAAATTTCATATATAACAGACCGCTTCTGTAAGATAAAATGTCGCTGTTACACATTTGAGTGAAATATGTTATTATACATTTTGAGAAATTACCACATATGCGCTTACGATCTCATGCGTTCATCTAACTCATGAATACTGACTTATTTCACACACTTACAATAATGTACTACCTATTATTATATATAAACTTTTTTTCCACTATCTCATTTTCATGACTGTGGGGATGAAAAAATTTTTTCATTTCGTACGTACTATTGAGGGAGATAAAGTGTTAAAAAAACACATACACATTGTATTCCGTGCCGGGATTTGAACCAGGAAACTATAATATACGCAGTGGCTGCGTTATCGTTATTCCACAGTAGTTGGTAATTAAGAAAGTATTTGCAGTATTTTAGGTTTTTAGAAAGCGCTAATCGTAATATTTGAAATATTTGAATCCCTTTTATTTCTCGGAATGTCGTGCCATATAGGCATATCTTTTAAAAGCAGTAATAAATAAACCTATCGTGATAAGCAACAATAAATATGATTGTTGTAAATAATTTGTGCAATAACCTATAAACAAATGAAATGGAAAATCTCCAACGCACGTGTGATATAGTATTCGTCTAATTGTATGACATCACGGTTCTTTTCCATGACCCTAGAACTTTCCTACGACCCCAGAAACAAAACAAATTAATTCGTTTAACTACTGCTAGTGAGGATGGCAGGCTATTAGAAAATAATAAAATGTTGTAATAACTGTGAAATGATCAGAACCTCTTGCCTTGAACCAATCATTCGAAATTTGTAAAACGATGGGAATCGTAAATGTTTAACATTGAGAGGATAGATTGATGGCAGGAGAAATTTTTATTGACGAAATTTACATAAATTCATCTTTTATTTGCTTAGAACAGCCTATGTTTACAGATATTTAAGACTATATTATGGATCGCTTTGCTAATGTAGAACTATTTAATCAATCTACTTAATGAATATTAAATTATCGAACTGTAGATTGTATCAATATTTTTAAATTTTTATTCTCATTTAAACAGAAATACGAGTCCCGTATACAATCTCTATCTTAAATGGGTTAATAAAAACTTCAAAATTGTCATATACAGGTGTTCATTTTAAATGGGCCACTATTGCTATCTCAAAAACTATAAAAGCTACAAAAATGCTTAGATGGACAAATAATTTCTATTATACAAGACAAATTTATGGAACAGAAAAAAAATTTTTCGACCAGTAGTTCTCAAAGTTCGGAATTCAAGATTTTTATTTTAAATGAGAACATATTTGTTTTTTATTTGCTCATTTGATAAAAAAAATAATTCTGAATTCAATGATATAATATTAGCATACCCTCACATAATGTTTTTCTTATTTTTGAGAAAAATACATACAAAATTTTATATTAATTTGATTAAAATATGTCAATAATAAGAGTTCCATGAATGGAAAAACTAAATAGGTACATGTATTTTTTTCGCAGTATTAGAATGCCATGACAGTAAGAAGTGAATAAAGTATAATGAATGAAAAAAAACATGGTATTTTTTATTTTAATATTTAATTATGTATTTACAAAAAATAAATAAACTTTTACTCCTATAAATTATAAATTTATAATTACCGTTCAAAATTGCTTCCATTTTCATTTATACATAACTCAAAGTACTTTAATTTTAGATTAAAAAAATAATTGTCTTCAGTTTTTTCATTCATTGTCAAATTAATATAAAATTTTATAAGCACTTAAAAAAACGGTATAATAACATTAAATTCTGTATCGAATAAGAAAATAAATATTATATATGTTTACATTTACAAAAAAGTTGTGTTTCCTATTTGACAACCATAGGTTGGAAACTTTTTTTTGTTCTTTAAATTTGTCTTGTAAGATATAAATTATTTGTCCATTTAACCTTTTTTTTTAGATTTTATAGTTCTCGGGATAGCAAAGATGCTCATTTAAAATGAAGACCTTGTATGTTTCCACTAGTGACTAGAATTATAGCGGAAATTTTTTCCGTCATTATCACGAGATCACGACTGCTTGTTGCGACGAAAATCAAAATTAACAAATTTCTAAAGACAGATGTTGTATCTCAGCAACGCCTATTTAGTGGAATTGTTATTTTACATTTAATTTTTGCTATTTTTTGCATTACCAGTCTTTTTATTTCAAGTTAAATAGCGTTTGTTTACATATACCTGCAGTATTAAAAGATATCTAATTAAATTAAAAAAATTGATATTTCAAATTAATACATATTGATATATCTCCATACGCTTATTTCCAACTTTTAAACAGAAATAAATTATCTCTTTTCATTCCTGGGATACTTTTTCTCAAAATTTTTGTAGTAAGTAGATACTATGTATACTTTTGAAAAATGGATACAGATTAAGGGCACGATTCTAAACATTATTAATAAATAACAGTAGCGGAGGTTAACGGAGCAGTCTCCCTAGGCGACGCAATTTAATTCGCAAATTTTTGTATATAAATCAAAATACACTAAATTTGACATTTCCTTAATTTGCAAAATTGAGATAAACAAATCGATATAACCTCTCAAAATCAAGTCATCCTTGATGGTATCTGTTGTCTCATCTTTAGGAAAGAAAAAAAATACAATGATATATAACACCTTGTAAAATTAAAGAAGAAATTAATTCTTTATATTCATTGATATGCGAAGGAAATTGCATATAATTAAATTACACGACTATTCACACCTTAAGTTCCTGATTGTATGAATATTGAATAGGAAATTGATTAATTATTTTTTAGAGAAATATAATTAATATTGCTAATAAATTGTTCGTATTGTACAGTCACATTAAATATTGGTACAGGTAAATATCAATTAAAATATATATTTTTTTTATTGTATATAATTATATATTAGTAGTATTTGGAATTGTATAAAATTTATGTTTTATTTAAAAGAAGTTTTAATTTCCCTACAAAATTTCCATAATGTACCTAATTATAAAAAATTCTTATAAGATAAAATCTTTTCCAATAAAGTTATTTATTGCAGACAAAAACAACATACCCGTTAGTCAAATAAAACCTAAAATTAATTATTACTCATGTAAACACGATAAAAAATATATAAACACGTATATTCTTCATGTTCTGAGAATCATGTTATAATATTAATGAATCCCTCATATTACAACATCCGCTCGAACAAAATCTTCACGAATGAAATATCTGCAGGATTTTCCAGAATGCAAAATGGACGGAACTGATTATACGAAAGCAGTTTTTATAATGTTACCATCCTGAACCAAATTTAAATAAATAATTAAGCAGTGATAATTTTATACAATTTATTTTTAGACTAATTAGTAGCAAAATGTCTTAGCTACACGTCAGGAATCACACACTTCAAATGAATTATGCTTTTTTATTGTTATCTAAAAATCTATACTTTTATTTTAATAATAATGTGTGGTGAGTTCTACTACTGTATGGTTTTCCAAAAATGTATGGAACTTAAAGCAGTAAGGTTGCATTGATTTTATTATATACATATTTATTATAAATCATATTATTTTTTTTGTTACACAATGGTTTTTTTACATCCCAGGTTTACGAAAATTGAGGGAAAAGCGTGTATGTAATGTTACCATTTGACAATACTTTCAAAAACTACACTAAACCTGTTAAATTTCATCAGTTTCAATGTTATCTATATTATTT
The DNA here is from genome assembly GCA_035578165.1 of Stenolophus ochropezus. Lineage (NCBI taxonomy): Eukaryota > Metazoa > Arthropoda > Insecta > Coleoptera > Carabidae > Stenolophus > Stenolophus ochropezus. Next base: position 44,689,352 of record JAQOWZ010000002.1, on the reverse strand, counting down.
TTAATTTATAACGCAGAAAATTTTTGCAATAACCTCTGATTTTTTATTTAATTTCGTCGCTATAACCGACAAAATCTTCAATTCATTTCAACAAATGGTCACAATTTCAACATTATGACAAGTTTGTCGCTATAAAAGCGGTAAAACCAATTTTACTGTAGATTTTTATTGTTTTTTAAATTTTTACTTTCTTTTTTTATAATATTTTTTTTTTCGAAATCGATACTAAAGGACACCATATCTCTTCGCGAAGTTAGCCAAAGTAGTAGCTAAAGTAAAACTTTACAGACTCGTAATGTCAAAATTTAACCTTACGGATTCATCTTTCAAAATGAATTAACCTATATTTTAATAGTATTATATTTTGCAGTTTATTTTAGCACTACCTAAAATAAAAAACATGTCATTCTTTAATATTATTGGTGAATTTATTTATTATTTTTCTTTGATAATAAATTATCTTATTTCATGCCGACGACGTCTAAGCAGGTGTAAACATAAATGAAAATTATAAAGAAATATTTGACACTTTATTAATATGTTTGTTATCACAGCCATCCCCTTCTCAATAGCTAGTTGACGTTATCCAAACACATAATGTTATTTATTTACGTTTTTAATTAATAATTTAACGATTTCGGAAAAGATATTATGTATAACTAAGGACTAAAGTATTTTTTATTACTGACATGGTTTATTCTCCTCTGCTATCGTCTCGTAGAATAAATTCCATATGCGTAATAGAAAATAATACTTTAGTCCCTTGTTATACAAATAACTATTTTGTGTAAAAATTAAAAAATCTGATTTAAAAAAAACCTGTCTTTACAGTGGCTCGGGACAATTACTCAATGGAAATTTTATTACCATAAGATTAAAACAGAATACAAATTTTTACAAAATCTTTTACTTTTTAAATTAAAAATGGGTTTTTACATAGAACGTAATTATTGTCTGTTTAACTGATGAATCAGTAAAATCTTTCTACGTCCCCACGTTATTCCAATCATATAGTTAATGAAAAGTTTTTTTTCCGTTCTTGAGATTTTTGCTATTAAAGTTGTATCTTAAAAAAGTGTTTATTTTGTACATATCATTATAAATGAGGAGAGATACAATTTCAACGATTATACCAATTGATTCTAAGGAGAATTACAAAAAGAAATATTTTTCTACTTATACATTCCTTGAAATGATTCGGTGAAAAATGAGAAAACCGAAAAAACCGGAATTTCAATTTTTTGCTGGAAAACTTTTTTCTCCAAAATTTTTTATTTTCTGGAATTAAGTAAATATTGGTGCGTTGATTCCAAATTTCAAACAAAATTCAATTATCTCTTACCATTCTCTAAATACTTTCGTTGAAAGGTAGACCCAAAAAATTTTTAAAGCATAGCTCTCTGATTCTTAATTACCTAGTCGAAATACGATCTCGGAAAAAAAAACTATATCCGTCAAAAATCGAAAAAAATGTAAGTAATCTCGATTTTCTTTATTTTGGCTATTTTTAGTTTTTCTTTTCTAAAACTTGTATCCTTTGGGATAAAAATTTAAAAATTGGCACACGTATGTAATTTGCTCGAAGAATTTATTGGAAACCTACTTTTTTTTTAATTTACATACTATATTAAAAGCTGAACCTCTATAATCTATAATGTGCAACGCCGACACTGTTTATATGTTTGACAATTGACACATACTACTTTATTCACTAGGGAAAAAAATAAATGCCAGTTATTTTAATAATAGATCTCCTTGACTACAGTGTTTAACGAGAAAAAATTAATTTTTATTTATTTACTTAAAAATAAAAAAATTAGTATAAATGAAGCTGAAATGTCATGTAGTCCACATTTTACAAATACTTTACCATTTAAAGCTAATTGCTGCCATGGCTGAAAAATGTGAATCGGAATGTATGTACTACAATTTTTCTCGAACAGTCTTGGGAATTCTAATTTAATTTATTCCCTTCATACATAAATATTTTCGTGACTTTTTCCTTAAGTTTCTATTTAAATATTTATTTAAAAAATGTTAAAACTTGTATATTAATGTAATATAATATGTAAAATCGAAAATTATATACTTATTTTTGTTAGTTTCTAAAATTCTTTACAAGTCAAATATACTTATTTCAGGTTAAATTGTCAAAATATATCAAGAAAAATTCAATTTGGTATCCAGTACTACCTATTTTTGATTAAAGATGGAGCTTCGACCAGATCCACCACACCATTATTCGATTTTGTAGGCAAATTATTCTTAAATTTTGTAATTATTGAACTATTGAACAACGTGCTGTATTTTATGTTAAATTATACACATTTTTGCTGATGTTTGACTTGATATACACTGTGTGCAACGAAATTCGGAACAGAGGATTGATTTCAAAAAATTGCAGATACTCTCACTCCTGATATATTTAGAGCAAAACTACAAGAATACAAAGTTTTTCAAAATTAAATTCTACGTTAGACAATTTAAAAAATATTGCAACAGTATGTCTGCAGTACGAGATTTATAGTATAAAATGTAATATTATCGTTAAAAATCAGACAGCCATGGAAATATAAGAAAATATCTTTCTGTCAGTTTAGTGAAGTATCACTGATTAAAATTCTTTTTGTCTGTATTATTTAAATAAAATAATATACTAATATTACAAATATAGCATCAATTTTAAACTAATTTTAGACTATAACATAATTTAATAATTAATATAATTACAGGTTACATTTTATATTTAGTTAATCTCGTACTGCACACATGATATTTCATCAATTGTGATCTTTATCTAACGTAGAATTTAATTTCGAACAACTTTGTACTCTTGGAATTTTGTTCTAAATCTATCAGAGGAGAGAAAATCCGAAATTTTTTGAATTCCTATGTTCCACATTTTGCACTGTATATTATTCTATGGCTAATCATTCTTCAACTTGCATTCGTTTCATATCTTCAAACTTCCTTTCGAAATGGATCATCTTTTGAAAATTTTATTAAAATGTTCCTATTTCTTACTTCATTACACAAAATTATTTTAAACGTTCAAAAACTAGTAAAGAAAGAGATAGGGTTTTCATCTATTTCGTGCATATTTCTCACGAAATACATTCCGACAGTTGTCAATATCAATTTATTATCTAATATTACTAAATTATTATTTTTATAAGTTTCTGCCACAAGTAAAGTGCCGATTGAAACCAGAAATAGAGGTGCATAACAAGATATTTGAGTAATTACATAAATAAAATTTTAACATTCTATACGGCTAATCGTAATCGCTAATAGAATTTTCCTATTTCTACATAAATATTTTTTGGAGTATATATAAACAATAGAGGTAGCTTTATAGATACAAGAAAAAAATTTATATAAAAAATTCATTGATTTAATCATAATATACATTTGGTATTTTCCCAGTATTTCCTTATAAAATTTCTTCGTTCCAAACAGCCAAAAGGTAAATATTTATTCTTGTACCGATCATACAAGTACCACTTTATTTTTTGCGTATCTTAACGTAATCATTTTAAAGATGATCCATCATATCATACACATTTTTTCACAATGTAATTTTTTTGGTAAACTGTTTAACTATGCTAATTTTCTTATGAGTAACTCTGTTTTTCTATTGTTGTATGTTGTTAACTTTATATGGAAAAACCACTCGCAAAAATTATAGATAAGCTAACTATATGCTTATTATAATTTAGTAGCACAAAAAATAACAAACCGCATAGATTCTTCGTAGAAGATATCCGTTTAGTAAATTACTCTGGAATCATAAAAAATATGATTCGTTGAAAAATATTTCATTCATGCTTTTGCAATTAATTTTAGTTTGAAATTACAGAGAAATAAATCTTCTAATTGTATATTGACATTTATTAGGTACAAAAAATTGGTAAAAACTAAATGCTCTTCAACGTGAAATAAATATTATATTTTTTCAGAACTGGGAGTAGAAATCCGTTTCTAAAATGTTTCCTCACTAGGAAAACTAACCTTTACAAGTTAGTACCCTGTAAAAGTACAGTGGCGGATTTATAATTTTGCCGCCTAGTGGCTACCGACAACTCCTCGTAGATTGTTTAATAGTAAAAAATTATTAGTAGTACCTTAATTTTGTTCAACAGTGATTTTGAATAAATTAAAAACAAGATCCATATATAATTTACGATTATTGTTGCCCCTAGATTTTGCCGCCCTGGGCCATAGCCCCTAAGCCCTCTTCTAAATCCTCCACTGTATCTGTCAGTTTTACAAGTTAGTAGTTACATTGTTTCATTATTGAAAATTGTATTTTCTCTCTCTGTCTTACAAATTTTTGACAAAATATTAGTAACTGTCAGAATTTGGTTTTAATTTTAATTTTATTTATAATTAAAGAACAAATAAACTAGTGCACTAAACCAGTCATTTCTACCTGTCACCAGTAAAAACCGTTTCACCTCGCTAATACTGCAAAATACTATATTTCCTAGGGTCCTAGGGTGATAATATAATGTGACTTTATTTTAAAGTGAAACAAGGAATTTCGTCATAATCAGTGTTACATTGTTTAAAATTGTAATAAAAATGCATTCGACTGAAAAAAAGATTCTAATGATTTAATGACACATTACAGACTTGTAATTTTATCTATAAAAAAATAGTTAAAAAATATACTGCAAGATTTATAACAGTGTTTTAAATTTATAGTTAATGTGTTCTTTAATATATTGCTGACAAATTCGTAACCATAGATACGACAAATCTCATGTTTGTCCTTAAAATGGTTAAAATATACTCATAGGGCCGGTTTTTCCATCTCTGGTTAAAGTGCCGGTTATCTTAACCATCGGTTAATAGAAAATTATCGCATTGAATTAGTAAATAACGTATATTTTTGACAACTTACATCAGATTTTCGATGCGATATTTTTCTGTTAACCGCCGGTTAAGGTAACCAGCACTTTAACCAGAGGTGGAAAAACCTGCCCATAGTATAATCAAAACTCCTGAGTCTGAGGGCGTTTTCAGTAAGAAACTAATGAAATAATAATTTTATATTTTTATTTAAAGTATTTATGAAAGTACTTCTAATTATCTTTTTCACAAGTATGTGTTTTTAGTGTGTGAGATGGTGCTTAAAAAGTCATTCGAACGCACTAATACATTTCGCGCACAATGATAAATGTTTTCCATCACCGTGAAAAAAACGTTTTCCAAAACCGTGAAAAAGCGTTTTCCCAAATACTTCGCACACGGTGTCAAAGAAACCTAACAACTGTGAAAAAATCGCCTACTTTTTGCATTGTTATTAGAGTAAAAATGTTAATATTTTTTATCAAAAATAAAATCATGTATGATAGCTGTCCTGATAATTTAAAAGTTGGTGCTTCATAAAAGTACCTTGACTTCTTTGGTAGTAAATTTCTTCCTGCTTCAATCATGTTTACAGGTTTTTCTGGGGAAAAGATTTCGAAATCTATATTTATAAAGGCTATTAAAATTAAAAATTATGAAGATGGTTTTAGACATTAATTAATAATGTTGCTTAATATGAACTGTAGGTACCTACTTACCTTCTAGCTTCGCCCTCTGGTTGCAATTGGCAGCTCAGAAAAAATCATGCATTTTCTCCCTTAATGTACCTATACTAATATCCAGCGTCAGTAATGATAAAAAAAATATAATAGTTTGAATGATCTGCAGTTTATTTACAAGATATAGCAGATATTAGCAAGTCATTGGTATTGTATTCAAACTTTGTTTTGTCATTTATAACTTGTCAATTATTAATTAATAAACAAAGCCGTAGATCGTTATTCAGATCGAATGATAAAATCTGTAATTACAATTAATGAGAACCTAAGTTCAAATCCCGCCGAGTCAAATTCTTTATCAACTATCTTTCAAATTGGAATTGCCCTTGTGGTACACTCTCCACGCCAGTTAAAGTCTCGTAAACACATTGTAGGTATAAATATATTACTATATCATTATCTATATCTGCTATATAAAATTGGAATACTCAGCAATGAGTGATAATATAAAAGAACTAACCTGATACCAAATTTCGAATCGATCAGACCGTGGAAATTGCTCTCATCTACTCATCGACTAGAAAGGAGCTGATGATCTTCAAATTTTAAATTAGCTTTATTTAGTTGTTTTTCATATAGGTATATAATAATTCCAAATTGTATTGAAAATCATTTTAAAATATTTGAAGTAATTCATTTAACATTTGTCGTTGGGCGCAGTATCAATTTTGCAAAAAAAAAAATACCAAAACAGTTTTACAATATCCGATATTATTAAATCGTTTTCGACATAACAATAGAGCAACTGTTAACGCAAAGTATAAAAAGCTTGTTATAGATGACACGGAACAGATTTGTTTATTTGTACTACTAAAATTAATGCAAAATTTATTCTCTATATGAAATAATATTTTTAACTTTTCTGCATTCAGAATTGAAATTAGACAGTATTTAAATAGAAATTGAATTTTTAATTGTCTGTGTCACTGTCAATATAAATCCCAATTAAAGTTTAACATCCCGATTTTCTCTATGTTTATGGTACTGAAATCCAACCGTTATTTTAAATTAAGCGGATAAGTTAGTAATATTTATAAAGTGCATTAGTTATTTAAATACTAATGGATGTTATAATTGTTATCTATTTTAATTCCTGCATACATATAACAACTGTCATGTTCAGTGACGGATCTACGGTGAAGCTAATGACACTTAAGCTTCAGGACACTCAACGCTAATTGAAAATTACGTCTTATACATTATATCGTAGAGTAAGAAATATTACTTATGGTCGTTATCATAAAACTCTCGTTATAATTATAACGCTTCGTTGAATATAATATAATTTGTGTTTGAAGAAAAATAAAAATTTTAGTTTCTTACTGTTTTCTAATTTGCAAAAAAAAATTAAATGTATGTATGTAGATTTCGATTTCTTACTAGCAACAAATATATCACTTTGATAGAAGTTAGAAAAAATAATTGTAAAAAAAAATATATATTTCATGTATTCTAAAGGGGAAGAAGCTGTACGAGTATCATCAGCTTACCACACTTTGCCCCTGTCCTTGTATATGATGATACTAGCTGCTTCATAGTTGTACTTGTTAAACAATTGTTTAAAAATACACAAATGTGAAGCTTGTGAGACATCTTTTCAACAAAATTTCGAATTAGACAACAATATATTTACACATTATAAAGATCATAATTTGTATAAATTTAAATGTGTAAATTTGAAAACAACACACGAATATTTTTATAATTACTTATTTTGTTTAGAAAATACATTTATATAAATATCGAAAAATTGATTGGTATTAATTAAAGACATAGGATTAGATGAATTAGTAAAAAAAATGGGTTTCAACTCGTGATATAACTATTCTGTGGTATGGAGCTAAAGCGCTAAATATGTCCGAATTTTCAAATAAAATAGTACTAAAGTGTAACCAAACGAATAAAAACTAAGAAATTTTCGGATAATGAGACAAGTAAAGAGTTATTGACGGGACGCAAAAAATTTCGAATAGAAACAAAAAAACTTAATTGACATTTTCCCAAATTACAACTATATTAATATTTTTTATTACTTTACCCATAACAAGTTGCAAGACAAAAATATTTTTTTCAAATTATCTATAATATAATATAAATATAGATCGACAATGCTCGAAAGTGAATAGAAAGTGACAAAATACAATCGATTGATTTTGATGAGATAATAAAAGAATAGTATGTCATGAAAAAGAGCCGAAAGAACATATACGTATGTATTTTTTTTCCATATTTAATTAGTAGATATTTATTTTTGGAGGCCCTCAAAAAATGTATGCTTCTAGTCCCCAAAAAGTTAGACCTGTCACTGGTCATATTGATTCAAAATAAAAACAATTTTTATAAAAATATTCCTAATATTAAATAAAATTCTTAAATTTTATAAAGTCTGTAAAATTAGAATAACAATGAAATCTTCAGAGCAAATATTTTTATTAGAATTCTAGAAAGAGAAGATGCCTAAAATGTTTGTAAAACAAACCGGATGTTTTCGTGACCACATCTGATGACGTCATAACCAGAGGTCGTCAAGAGGTCACACACACTCGGCTCCATATTACACAATGTACAAGATTAGGAGATATTACTAATACAACTTACATTGTTACAAATTTAATATTACTGCTAATGTTAATATTACAATAATTATCTAATGAAAACAATCTTTTAACTTCCAAGACCTCAAATAAGGTAATATAACTACTACTTAGTACCTAGTAATCTAAATGCAAATACAAGAAACTAGACAATGGCATGACTACAGTTCGCTTATACATGGTGATTTCAACTAGCGGTCAGAATAGTTACTCGTTGACACTACCAACCTTTGTCATGCAAATTCCCTGAAAATATCGTTTGAACAAACCGAACTGGATTACCATCATTACAAATTATACCTGACATTTAAATGACATTAATTTGTCACCATCGTCAATTATAATTTATTGTGCAAACCTCTATTGGGTCATTTACATTTAAATTTTATATTTTTTGATTTTCTTTTTCCTTGCGTACATTTGGTCTAGCTATTGTATACAGGGTGTTCATTTTATTTTGTCCACTATTGATAACTCGAAAACTATAAGAGCTACGAGGTCGGTTAAATTAGCAAACAATTTCTATTTTACAACACTATTAACATGAGACAAACAATTTTTTTAAAACCAGTGGTTCCTAACTTTTTTATTTTAAATGTGAACCTATTTTTTTTTTTGCTTGCTTATTCAATAGAGAATTTTATTCTGAACTTAATGATATAATATTATCATACCCTAACATAACGGTTTTTATGAGAAAAATGCATCTGAAGTTTTATATTAATTTAATTAAAATATGACAATAATAAGAGTGCCATGACGGAAAAAACGAAATACAAGTAATTTTTAACCTAGAATTAGAGTGTCTTGACAGAAAGAAGTGAATAAAAGTATAATGAATGAAATAAAAGTTTATACTGACAGTTATGATCACTTAACAAAACAAAGTATTCACATATTTAATTTACAGCACTCTAATTCCAGGTTAAAAAATGACTTGTATTCCGTTTGTTCCATCATGGCACTCTTATTAATGTCATATTTTAATCAAATTAATATAATATTTCAGATGCATTTTTATCAAAAAAATGTTAGGGTATAATAATATTATATCATTGAATTCGGAATAAAATTCTCTATTGAATATAAGCAATAAAAAAATAGATTCACATTTAAAATTAAAAAATTGGGACCCGTATTTTGAGAACCACTGGTTTTTTTAAAAAATATTTGTCTCATGTTAATAGGGTTGTAAAATAGATTTTTTTGCTAATTTAACCGACCTCGTAGCTCTTATAGTTCTCGAGATAACAATAATGGACAAAATAAAATGAACACTCTATATAATAATAAAATACGATTATATTTCATAGGTACACTTATCTGAATCATTCATATAAAAACAATGTTAATTATCAAATTACAAGGCAGCCACAAAAAAATTTAAAAGTATCATTGAACATCTGACAACTCAAACAGTAGCTTCATTTGTTTAGAATGTTTTGATGGTAGCGAATGACGGTTCAATGTAAATAAATTAATGTTCATTGTTGGATTTTTACGAATTTTGTCATCACGTCGTGATTAAGTTAATTTTTGTGGTTTCCTGCATTACACACGATTGCCAATAATTTAAAAGTCACTGTAAACAAATATTTGTTTATACACGATGTGGAAATCAGAAGAAATTGAGATATGACATTTGCTTCTTGCCATACAGGAATGATAAATTCCAGTTGTTAATAAATATTTATTTACTTAAATGTAAACATAGACGGAATTAATTGTTTAAAAATACTGTGATTAGTGTTTGGAGTGAGACGAAATATTTCTCGAATCTCGCTCATCTCGTCTTGGGATAGACGAGAACGATTTTAAAATCAAAGCTTTAGGATGGGAAAACAAAATCAAGATTCTCGAATTTCAATAATTTCGCCGAGATTTCTCGAGGTTTTAAAATTATTTTTCTTCAAACGTCATAAAAGTGTGATCTTCTGTGGCTTGATTCACAAGGTAGAAATTAAAATTCTACGCTAGCGAAGTAGAAATATAGATACTTCTATGTCGCCGGAAATTTGTAGAATCAGCGAATAAAAAATAACTTTTACAATAGCAACCTGCAATAAAGTCCTAAATGTCTCTATAAAACTGAATAACCTAAGAATTAAGTTACTAAAAACTATCAACAACTGATAGATTTAAATTACCAGTTCATCATTATAATGCATTTTTATATAACTATCTGGTACGCAAAGACAAAATGTAGGTGGAGCAGATAATTAATAATCATTTTTTTTTGTTATGGTAAATTTTTGTTCTTTACTATTAAATTTAATTATTTCCGTTTCAAGAAAAATATAATAATTTACCACCAAACAATATAACTAGATAAATTATTAACTCTTAATATATATAAATTAATAACAACTAAACATATATATTTTTTTAATTTATTTTCTATAATTACATATTTGTATGCAATAAAACAGCGTTGTACTTTACTTATTTCTTGTAATCGATTATTCGGTGTTAAAATAGGCCAAATGAATAACGAATAGTGAAAATATGATCGAATAGGCCGAATACAGAATAATTATTTGAGTTCGGTCCCATCTCTAATATTTTGTGTTAATTATGCTTTAGTAACAGATTCAACATTAATAGATAATGATGATTATTCAACACACGTCATTTTCACCCAATCAGAATGCTTCATTTGATGGCCATATAGGTATAGTTTTTTAATGTAAAAATTTGATAAAACCACAGTATCATTGTCTTGGTTACATTTTGTTGATATCAAATATTTTATGTTTGAACTGTTATCATATCATATGTGAAATAATCAAGCAAATATAATTCGAGCTGTAAATTTAATAGGAAAAATTTACTCAAAATTCCTGCGAAGTAACGACAACTCTGGTCAAGAATGATTCTTGAATCACTCCAGCTTCGCTCTCGTGGTCTAAATGTCATTTTTCTACTCCTGCTTTGAAAATACAATTTTCTGGTTTGTTTTTCATGCTGAAAGTGACTCTTTGCAGCACTGCGTGCTGCAAGACTTTGCAGCACTAAAAAATGTTTGTTGCATTGTTGCTACCATGGATACGCATCACTTGCGCATCACAAATACAAAATTTGCAATAAATGTCAAATTATGTTTAAGAAATAATTTTTTATTTCCTTATTTTTTATCTTGCAGGAGTAGAAAAAATAGTGTGTATAACACGTGTTGAAAGTCCTTTGTCGAACACAAACCATTGCAACCTTCGCTTCGCTCAGGCTGCAACTTTCGTTTTGGTTCGACAAAGATAGACTTTCAGCACTTGATATACAAATAACTATTTTGACACTCCTTTGTCTTTTACTACGCAACAACTATTCGTAAATTTTTCAATAAATTCATGGCACTTATTATACTACTCATGAATATCAAGTATTATACAATGAACTAAAATAATTATTTAGCTGCAAAAATAACCTTCAAAAGTTAAAAACTATTTTTGAAATAATATTTTGATGAATTTATTCTAATGTCCGAAAGATTAAAAACCGCCGTTATTTTTTTGTGTAAACAAATAAATGTCAAATTCAATTTTGTCATTTATAAAAATTATCTTAACACCACATATTTGACTACTAGAAATTTAAATAAAACTTAATCAAACATCAACTATAATTCATCACCAAGGTCTGAATTCTGTCTATCACCTCATCATCATTTATTTTTAAAATTATGAATATGAGTACAAACTTTTAATAAATTATAATGAACAAAAAAATCAATTACAGTATAAAAATAGATAATTTTATACGCAATAAGGAACTCGTAGTGAATTTGCGAAACTTTGCATAAAAATTTCATAAAACAAATGATGAAGATGTTAAAGATGACCCCCTGTGTTGAAAACAATGTTTGGAGAATAAAAGAATCATCAACTTGTCATTTAGCAAATTTGGATGAAGTTATAAGAGGAATTTATTGTCATTTAGTGCAAATTTGGTTCTTAATTGCTTTTATTAATTAACACAAAAACAACCTTGAACGATAACATTTCTACGAATTGTCTCACAAAATTCTAAAAGAGAACGGGTTGACTCACAGGATTTGTTGCTAAATGTCAAATAATAATTGACAGGATGCTGATCATATATTACTAATATGCAGAACAATTATTATTATATTAAGTTAATAGGATGAAATTTTGAGTTTACTGTGTATTCTCAAAAAAAGAATGTATTACTAATTATAATTGGTATGACATTTTCAGACGGAACAAATCTCACGGATCTCGTATAATTTCATAATAATTTAACTTATATCTTAATTATAAAGGATTATGTTTTACTCTCTCACTGCCACTAACTGAATAAATACGGAACAAATAACGCGTGATAAATAGTTAACATTATCTTTTTCTTTCTATTCATAATATAGTGCTAAATATCAGGGTGGCAGACTTTCAGGGGCGGAAAATAATATAAATTAATTTTACTGTTTTTATTTTATTGTTCTGATAATATTTTATATGCAATACATTCAATTTTATTTGATGGTGTACAACCTGCAAAACAATTCATGCAATGAATATATAATTTATCTCTTATTTGAATTTAGACAAAGTATATTGTTCAATGCTGTTCTTATTACATTTTAAATTCGTAACCTCTCTTAATTCTCTTTATGTTTATTAGATAAACAGTTTTTATTGTGCCAAAATTTGGCGTTGGTTATTTTATCATCGGTTACCTATTATACGAAGCGCATCGATAGTGGATCCTCGAAGCGCACAACTTTGTTCTCAGTATATCATTCAGTGGAACAGTTACTTGGAATCTTTTGGATCCTATTTTCTGTTCGTAATATTATTTATTTTTGACAATTTTTTTCCTTTTCCATTAAAACAAACAATGATTTAACGCTGATTTTCAAATTAAGAATAATTTTATTTTGGTCTAATAAACAATGAAATATGATCGTTTGTTCCTGACTGACTGATATGTAAATAAATTTACAAATAATAAACAGTATCTTTTCTTATAAAATTAATTACTAATTTAAAATACTTTCTGAATAATATCCAAAAATTATAATTAATGTTTAATTACGGTTTCAAATATTTTATTATTAAAACTCAAGCCACGAAGAAGTGACGTATCTTTCCGATTTTAATCGATGAGACCTTTAAATTTGTTGGCATTCTCCACTTCTCTCTAATTTTTATTTCTTTGTTTTACTGTCGCTTCGGTATATAATTATTCTGTGGTAACACAGCTATTACTTTAAGGGGTGAAAATGTAATTGTTTTCCAAGAAAAATTGGAAATGAAATAAATAACAAATCTTTAATTACAATTTCCAGAATAAAATTTTAGTGTATTCTCTTAATATCTAAATAACTATGATCTCTGATTTGTGGTAATAATTGATCACACGGAAGTTTCCTAAACAGCTAAACAGCAACAACTTTTTTGTCGATATAACAAAAACTAAATTAAAACCAGTATTTAAAATTTGTTTTTTTTTTTATTTCTGAGGGAGAACCAACAGTCAATAACTAATTATAGATAGATTAGAATCGTTATAAGCATTGAGTCAAATTCTAGCTTTATTCTTACTAGAGAATTAACGAGATAAATAATTTTCTTGATTTAAATTCTACAATTGGGCGTTACATTTAAAAAAAATCTAGATTTTGTACTAATTATAAAAATCTGATTAAGTTTTGGTAATAACTGGTTCACGAAAAATATTTTTCCTATTAAATCACTTCTTCTGTAGTTGTTATTTAACATTTCAGATTTACCAAAATTGAGGGAAAATCGTATGAGTAATGTAACTATACCGTATTACTTTCAAGAACGCCTAAATCTGTTATAACCAATTTGTGGCTACAAGCGGTATTTTCATTTTAGACTTTTATAGCTTATTTAATTTTTTTTTCTTCTTTACAATTTTTTTCATAATAAATTCTATTTTTGAAACACGTTTTTGATGTAATACTATACTTATATCTTTTTAAAAATCCAAAAATTTTAATAAAAAAATCAGTTTTATTTGATTGTAAAAAAAAATCGGATTTTTTTATAACCGTGACTCTTTAGAATTTGTAAAAAGACATTTTTCACACACTAGTATTTGAAGATTACTTATCAAGCTCTAGTGCGTTAATATTGCTTGTCAAATATATAATTTAAATAAGAAGGCTACTAAATAAATAAAATTAAGAAATGTTAACGTACTCTATAAATGAAATAAGTGTAACAATATGAGCACATTATGTAATACTCTATTTCAACAAATTAGCATTTGTTTGACCTTAGTTCTAATATAACCTAATTTTTAGTATTGCTATATTCCTTGTTATGGTAAAGTACCTTATTCGAAATTCATGGTACTGTTATCATTATCAATGTTTTTTTTATTTATTTTTAAAGTAACTTTTATTAATATTTCGGTTGTTGCAACATTCGCACTACTTCTTATGCGTTAAACATTGCACTTGCCTGAAAAACACCTACTTTACACACTTGTTACATAAATAACTATTTCACGTTTTCTGAACTATAACAGTAATAGATACGTTACAGTTAGTTGGTATTTGATATGAATCAGTACAAAAATTAAGAAATTTTGGTTTTTCCTCTAATTATTACATTTTATTACGATAATTAGGTCCTTCAGAATATCCGAATATAATAAAATAGTACAATTATAGAATACCCAAAGGTTTGTTTGCATAAAGAAACTAACAGATTTTATTTCTCGTCATTACCAGCGAATTAAAGTTCGTAATTAAAATTTGGTTTCTCGGTTCAAATCCCACAGCGGTTCACGATCCCCTGCCGGATCTGAGAAGACCTTGAGGAATACCCGAGACTCATCTCCTACGCTGCGAGGATTTTTTCCTCCTCGAAACGTGCCCGTCCATCGTGCTATCTCCATCTCATTGGCTTGTGGCTTGTTTATTTGTGTTGCTGGCTATTGTTCTGTTGCTTGGACACGGCGTCAACCAGACTTGTTTTTTGCGGTTGTGGTTTACGGCCTGGCCTAATATAGTCCGCGATGGGAATTATTTAATAATGACATAATTTGCTATAAACATTGAAAAAGGAATGAAATAATTATAAATATGTCATTTTCTTCTTACCAATTTCAATCTTGCTTCTTGCAACTTAGTTATAAATAGACGTTTATTCTTAAATTGAAATTTTTATGAACAAAAAATGGTCACATAACAGTGGCGGCTCGTGCTACATATTTATAGGTGTGCTACATCAAACAAAAAAGGAAATAAAATATTAATCAAAGAAATTTTCTTTATAGTTTTAGTAATTTAAATTTTACACAAATAGGTACGTCTTTCTTTGTTTTCGGAAAACTTATTTCTTAATTTTTCATTGTAGTTTTGTAGCAATAAATTTTCGGGTTTCTTTATTTTCTCAGTTATAACTGCAACAAATCTTTCACCCTAGTTTTAGTTCTTATTTGTTCAGTTGTTCACCATGATCGTCCGCAAACAGCAAACATGGAAATAAAACAAAGCATTCTTCTTGCTACAACCATAAATGCAGTTGATTCTAAATTAGGTCTTTTTAAAATTCTTTTTATATTGTTTATCCCGACTTTTACCCAAAATTCTTATGTTTGGACGACCTGGCTGTTTAACTACCAATTGTTCCTGATAATAAATTAAATTAAATTAATTTTTATAAAATTTGGATGTACTTTCATTTTAAACCATGTACATAAACTTTAAAATCAAAATTTTAAATTGTGTATACTCGTATTCTTACCATGTACGATAATCAATTTTAACAAATAAGAAATATTTAAATGTGAATTGCGCCAAATATCTGCTTGCATGCTGCAGTTTTTACAGCTCGTAATGAGTATAAAATTGTGTACGCCGAACTTAATCCGAAGGTTGATGACGTCTATCAAATCGCGTAAAATACTGTAGCAGAACATCGTAATTAGACAGCAATGTTGTGAATGTATAGCTTAGCGACTAAAAGTATTCAGTGATCATTTGACTAATTGTATCAGGTTACAGCGCTCTTACACTTATTAAGCCACAATATAATGTAAAATAAAGAAGTAATTTGGTTATTTGATTTTTACATATACTTTAATATTGTACTTATATGATTAGATAATAATGGGCATTTTTATTTTATATTTTTGATGGTTCTGCAGCTCTGTAGCACTTAAGGACGAGCCGCCACTGTCACATACACACATTACATATACAGAGTGATGAATCAAACACTCGAACTTAGGGATTTACATGTAAAATCATATTTTTGTAATTTCCTACTTCCCTAATTATTTAGGTAAAAAAGCTTCAAACAACAGTTGCAGATTATAAAATTCTGCATGTACATCAATAAGCAAAATATTTTTTATTTCGATCGGACGAAAACACACCTTTCCGGTGTGTTTCCGAACCGGAAATGCATTAGTCCGGTATTTTAGTGTAGTTTCTAGGCAATCTGCACATTTTTTCCAGCCTGGACTCTAGACTCCTGATGTTACTGGCCTCGCCTTCAGCTCGTCCCGCACTTTTCCTACTAGATATACAATATGCTATTACATACATGACAACCTCAGAAATTAGGTATGTAAATGACGTAAATCATCCCGAAAATAGCGCACTAAATTATTCTTTTTTATTTTTTTGAGACACAAGCTGTTAATTGTTTTATAGCGATCCTTCGATTTTTCGTGAGACAAACTACATATTCAGTTTGAATGTGCAGTTAGTTGTTCAAAATTGCTACACTAACACCATATCTAGGAGCAAAAAGTATACTTTATATTCCTGGGCATGTTTTACAAAAATAAATAGTTTTACAATAATTTTCTTATTAAAATCTATACCATGTTTTATGTTGAGCTTGAATTTGCAATTTTCTGTACTTTTTTCATAATATTTTGTTTACACGGTTAAGGTAATGAAAATTTTAAATGCGACAATTATTTAATTCAATTTTAATCTTTCCAAGAATAATAAATTTATGAGGTTCTTGAATATAGTTCATTAGTAGAAATTAGCAGTTTTTAATATTTTTTTCTAAATATTTAAACAATTTTTTTTAAATCTATGCGACAATTCATAATCTATTGTTAATAGCTTTTTAAAAAAAAACAAACATTATGAATACAACATATATAATAACGTCAGTATTTTAATCCAAAATATGTAATTTCTCATGAATTCTAACATGATGCCCAGAAGAACGCCTTAAGATTGGCGAATCTCGGATCTGTTAACACTAGAAAAATATATTACTTAGTGTAATGAAGTAGTAAATATATGTCTTCATTATCAGTGATTTAATGAACATTAAATTTAATTTATTCATTTTATACAATACTATCACAAAATCTAAGCTTCCGTTTTTTCTGCTTCAGTATAATTATAGTAATTAATTTGTTGTCATATTAATTTAATTTTTTGTTTCAGATTCACGTTTTTCGTTAAAAGGTAAGTCATTATTTTAAAAAAATTGATATTTTACGTTGTTGAAAAGCAAAGGTTATATTTTTATGTTTATTTGATAAATAATTACAATAATAATATAAAAGTTTAAAATTGTAAAATTAGCATGAAGCAATTTTTAAAACTTTTTTTTAAAAATTCTTTATGGAGATATTTAAAAAATTGTTATGAACTACTCAAACGAGATTCTTCAAAATGTTAATGTAAAATAAGATAAAATTGAAATATTTATCGTAGCAACTTTATTTTTCAAATTAATTTATAATATTTTTCATATTGTTAAAAAAGAAAAACATTTTACTAGATTAGGTAATAAAAAAGTTACAACTAAACTACTGTAATTATTTATTACATATTTATTATTATACACACATACACGGAAACACATATGTTTATTTAATTACAACATTTTTTTATTGTTCAATGTCTTAAAATAAATCTATTGTTTGTAAATGAGAATTGGATAATCCAGAAAATATTTCACAAACCCATCCTTTTAATTGTGTGAGATATAAATAAAAAATATGAATTACTAATTTAAAAAACATTGCTAACAATATGTTTCTATTATATTTTGTACTAATAAAAATTAGAAATAATAAAAAACGCGTAATATATTTACCCTAAGATATTACTTATTACAACCAAGGCCGTTCCAAGCGAGGGTGTTAAGGGTCTTCAGAATTCCAATGGTAGACCTGGAGGAGCGGCAAATAATATAAAATAATTTTACTGTTATTATTTTATTGTTATAATGAGTATATTATTGTTCAATGCAGTTTTTATTACATTTAAAATTCGTATTGTCTTTTCGTTCTCGTTTATGTTCATTAGATAAACAGTTTTTATTGTGTCGCAATTTAGCGTTGGTCTTTTCTATTATCGGTCACCAATTATAATGAAGCGCTTCGTTGGTAGTCCCTCGCAGATCACAATTTAGTTTTATGTAATATCACTCATTGGAATAGTTACTTGGAATATTTTCGATCTATTTTCCGTTCGTAATATCTTATTTTTATTATTTATTTTCGTCCATATATTATATTATAGCAAGTTCGTACGTATACTATTTTGCATTTTTTTTCATTAAAACTAGGTAAGGCTAATTTTCAAATTATGAATAATTTTATAATATTTTGGTCCAACAAACAAAGAAACAAAATATTTTGTTCGTTTTTAATCCTGACTGATATGAAAATAAATTTGTAAATAGTGGATATTAACTTTTCCGGTAAATTGTATTACTAACTTCATATATTTTCTAAATAATACCCAAAAATTATAATTTATATTTAATTAGGTACAGTTTCAAATATTTTATTATTAAAAAGGACATTTATTGACAGACCAGTAGATTTATAATTATATAAAATTCTTATTTAAGTAATAAATATTTTTGTTCAAACCTCATAAAAGTGACATCTTCTGTGACGTGATTGACAAGGTTGAAGTTTAATTTCTATACCTCCGTAATATAATTTTTTATTCTAGCCGCCGTATAATTTCTTCGCCGCCGTATGTAGAATCAGCCAATAAGAAGTAACTTGTACAATAGAAATCTGTAATATCGCCCTAAATTTCACTATAAAAACTAGATAACCTAAGAATAAAGTTACTAAAAATTATGAATAACTGACAGGTAACCTACATATTAAACGTCAAATAGTAGTTTATTTTTTAAAATTTCTAAGTTTGAAGAAAAAATAGCATGTGTTATTCAGAGTAAAAGTGTCTTTGTGTGCCTCGCATGCAATTGTCCGACTCGCTTCGCTCGTCGTGCAAACTTCCATGCTCGCCACACAAAGTATCACTTTTACTCTTAATAACACAATATACTATTATCTTTTATATTTTACATTATATTATTATTATTATTATAAACAATAAAAGGCGGAAAATTTTATTTAGCACCTTGAAGCGGCCGTGATTACAACTTCTACGAATGTTAACATATACTTACATTCCTTGTAGATGAAATAACTTGTATATTATAACAACATTTTTAACTTTTAAAGTGTTACAAAATTTCTCTTTCTGATTGTATTTTGACGCAAATCTATTCAAATAGGCAAGGTCACCTACGATCTAAGTTTTGTCATCTGTAAAGAATGTTCTACACATATACTTTGTTAGACATTTCCTAAAATGCAATTTACAATTTTTATTGGTTTACATTACTATTCTGGCCTTAGAAGGACACTTTATTTAACAATAATATATATTTATATTTGATTTGCACTTATGCATTTAAATTTAGAAAAAATGGTTACATGTTTATATTTAAATGTTTTTATTTATTCTTATGAAATATAATAAACAAGGTAGAAGATATATGCAATATGTTATTATAATATTTATGACGGCAAACCAAATATTAATATATTTGATTGTATTTCTTTAAATACATGTTCATATATTTATTCAATTTTTTGCAACATCTAAATTGCACAATTTAGTTTTATGCATTTAGAATTAACATATTTAAATTCAATGTGACGGCCTGTGGGATTGGATTAGTATTAATAGAATCTTATAACTAATGGTCCATTATAAAAAATTTCCTTATTCCTATTCCACGAATTGCTAATCCATTTTTATTTGGTGGAAAAAAGATCCTCTATTACGAAATTTTAAAAAGGTGTTTCAAAATTTTGTCATACGTCTGGTTCCATAAAGAAATAAACAATTTATGTAAAAATTCTAAATAGATAGTCGCATTTTTTGTTAGTTTAAAAAATATATATTATAGAACATATAAAAATTGAATTTTTTTAGTTTTTTATTTTGGTTCAAATATTTATTTTAAATGCAGAAATTTTTAATAAAAAATTTTATATATATTTTATTCCTAATAATTATAAATATAATAATACTTACCTACCTAATTAAAATTTAAAATAATGAATCGATAGAAATAACAACTCAGTTGGTTGATGACTGTTAAGTAACATGTATGTCATGTGTGTGTTTTTCCCATTTTTGATTTTTTGACGAAAGATTCATGTAGTAATATTGAGAGTTGTAAGGTCCATATTACGCACGAAGTGTAAGTAATTGCTTTAGAATTCGAATTATATACTATACTTTTTCTACGAAAAATATTTGACTATATTTCGATCACATAATAAACTGAAAAAATTGACATATTACTAGAAATAGTACCAACTACAGCATAAAAAAAATTCAAACTATTTATCTCAAAATAATAAATTGAAACTATTTACAATCCAATATAACGATACTATGTAAAATATTTACTGTTTATTTCTTCAATAGTCGTAATGCTTTAAATTAATTATAATTAATTTTGTCTTGTTTATACTGCTAACATAATTTTGATAAATCAAAAGTTCCATACCATAACTGTGCAATCGCGTACTTTACACACGGCCTTTCATAATGTGACACTTAGATAACCTACAAGTTGTACATTAATGGCCATTTGCTTTAGTGGTCGTAGAAAATAATTTACATGTTACACTGATTAATTTTTAATAAAAATTTATCATCTTGATGAAGACTGATGTACAATCGAAAAGTTGATGTATTTGTGGATTTTATTAAATGAGTGCAACTTCAAAAGTATTTTTCTTTTTATAACTATTCAGTGGAATAATAGTAATTTACATAGTCCGGAAAATAAGTAAGTATAAGAGAATAAGAATTTCGAAATGTTTACAGTGAAAATCAATACTGCGCCACATTTTTCAATTTAAATCAAAGGTTTGATTTTGTTATTTTGAAAACAAAATAAAAAATCTTAGTTCCCATTGAAAAATTTATTAAAGAATTTAAATTTAGCACTGTAAAATATAAAGTAAAGTTTCATTTACCGGACTGAAATCATAATTGTAAAAAATGGAAATGCGATACTATATGAAATAAATGAATAAAACAAATCCTATATTGGAATACAAATAACACTTAATGTATCATTAATTATATTATATTCGAAAGGACCAAATGATAATTATATTGTTACAAATCAAGTGCAAATTTATTTTCTAAAAAGGTCTCCTATTGTTATTAAAATGATTATATTTATACTTACTGGTTTTTAATTCAAGTTCATTTATAATTATTTTGAAATAATTACCATAAAGGAAGCGTATTAATCTGCCAAGCCTAAATATTGTATTGTTCAAATAGGTACGTAATTAATTTAAAATGTCATGAACAATATCATCAAAATTGTTTTAGCTTGTATCATTCATTAATCCAAATCAGTTACGAGTGTTAAGATATTTGTTAAAAAATCCTAGTAGAAAAATAATAACTATTAGCAAAAAAATGACAAAAATTACTCGAAATGTGGACAAAAATATAAATATGTTTTCGACAAAAATGGAAAAAGGTCAAAAACCTAGCTAAACATAATTATTTACTATCAGATTAATAGTCATAACAACAATAATAAAACTTTTTTTCCAGTGTTTTTTTCCGGTGACCAAATAATATAGTTATCTAAATATTTAAATTAATGTTTATCCGAGTATATAGATGTATGTGTACGTTTTTTTTTTCGGTGACCAAATAATAGAGTTATCAAAATATTTAAATTAATGTTTATCCGAGAATAAATGTGTATATGTACGTGCGTGTGTAGTATGAGTAAAAAATCATAAAATATTACTTATTACATCGTTTCCTTAAAAAAATATT
This sequence comes from Stenolophus ochropezus, assembly GCA_035578165.1. Lineage (NCBI taxonomy): Eukaryota > Metazoa > Arthropoda > Insecta > Coleoptera > Carabidae > Stenolophus > Stenolophus ochropezus. The sequence goes on along the minus strand of JAQOWZ010000002.1, from coordinate 44,667,057 downwards.
TTATGTACTCATACGACACATAAAATCCAAAATATGTATATCCCCATTTTCGGCAAGTGTCAAAATCAGGTTGCGTACTACACAGTTGGTAACACTTATGCCGGTTGAAAGTGAAATTATTGTTATTAATTTGCCGCCTTGTCGCCAGGGGACTTCCGCTTGCCACGTAATCGCATTTTTTCACTTCGCTTTCCAATGAATTTTTTTCCTTGGATGATTTTGTCGATAAATTATCGATGTGTTTGTCGTCAACGGAAGATGCAGATGTTTACTTACCTGAGGTTGGCAATGCGTAGGGGTGACCAAAATATCTCACTCAGACCTACATTTCTTAAAGAATAAAAATCAGTGCTTATTTATTTAGAACACACAAAATTAAAATAGAGAGTTCGACATATGTTCCTAAGTCACTGAGGTGCCCTCTCCACACCAGCTAAAATCTAAATATACCTACTTCATTAATATTTGTGATAAATGGCTAATGCGTCGTATGCCATGTATTTAATTATTTATTTATAAAAATAACATATTTTCTCTAATACGTGTACTACTAATTAAATAGTTATTTCTAATACAAAAACAAAACCACAAATAACAAGAGTGAAAAATTGCAAAATGGAACGAATGTAAGAAAAGACCATGGAAATGAAATTTCCGTTTCAATTATTGAATTTTAATATAGAGTTAGTTTCCTTGAGTTTATCTTCATTACAAATCGTAATCACGAGATTCAAATCGCCAAGAGAAAAAGGGGTTTGATGACATCAGCGTGTCAAATGAAATCTTGTGACTGACAGTATTATATTCCAAAATAATAATGGATGAAACATACAAAAAGAGTTTTAGTCAAAATATTAAGAAGTGAAGAGACGTCATCAATATTTGTAACTAGACTATGACGTCACGAAGTACAACGTTTGTTTGTGCATTAATTGATTCCAAACCTGCTACTCTAAATAAATGCAAAATTGATTTAAATTTTAATAACTAAAAATAAAAATTATAACATACCTCTTCAACAGATTTTAATATGAAAATGAACAATAGAAACAACAACAACAACAAAGATTATATTGATAATTTGACAGTTCAACCGATTGGCGTGACATACAAATTACTTTTATAGACATATTTAGGTCGTGTGTTAAAAAAAATGCACTATTATTATTTTAAATAAGTTGACCTTTCGTCGAAAACATTATTTTTCATTTTAAATTATTGGAATTATCATTAATATGTACCGTTTTTATAATAGCATTTTTTTCTTCTCACTTTTCTAAACATCACACGGTTATTTTTACAAGTTTTATGTCAATTTTGTAATGTTTCTTTAACGTTTATGACGTCTCTTTACTTCTTAAAGAAAATTATAATGAAACTAACAAAACACTGAAGCATAATTTGTCGACGTTAAAATCACCTTAATAAATAAAAAGAATGACATATACACATTTTTTTAAATATTTGAAAATATACGTTCCTGTGGTTATTCTACTTTTTGTCATTGGTTAGACGCAGATAGCATATATTGTTCGATAATGAGATAGCGAATAAAAGTGTCATCCGTGCCATGTGTATACGACAAAGATGCAAGATAAAAGTTTAATAATTCTTGCAACAGAAATTGATGACGTGCGGATCAACTGCGGGAAATCGAGTTTAGTAATATTATTTGACCTCAAAATTTAAATTATAATAAGTATATGAAATGAAGTCACCTATTTATTTTTTATATATTTTTTGTAGGTTTAAGTAATATGAATATATTTACATATTTGTTAAGCCTTAAAGGTATTAATCTATGAATGAATCAAAAGTAAATTCCAATGTAAATGTAATAAATTTTCATCTATTATTATTCTCTAATTATCATATATAAATATATTACTGTTATTTAAATTTATTTGCTTGTCTAGTGTTAAAACAACTGACGATTTTGTACATCCCTAATGTATGAAGCAACTATGTTTGTATTATCACAAAACAAAACACTACACACTACACTTTCTTCTGTCCAACTATCAAATTTATTTATAATTTATTCAAATGATATTTCTCCTTGCTATTTAATTACTGATATCGAAGAAAAATTTTTGTAAATGTAATATTTAACCAGGAACGTACTCGAATATTTTGATTTCTAAAAATGAATTCTATAATAATTTAAAAAAATAAATTAAATACATGAAGTTACTCTCTTAGCGCAGAATTGAACTCTATGAATTTGAAATGAAAATATAGTACCGAAATATATTAATTTGTAAAAATCAAAATGTTCATACGTGTTTATGATATTTGTTTATAATATTTTTATTGTTATTTTTTCTTTAAAAATTATATACGTAATTTTGTTCTTATGTTTTCTAACCTTTAAAAATAAAAACCAAATAAATATTTTAAGTACGGTTCTGCACAGGAGTATGCGTTGTTACTAAACTTATTTACGAGTGTGGCGCCTATAGTGGCGATTGTTGTAACTACACAACTCGTATGCGTTCTACACATGGTACGTGTACGGTGTAATGTATGAGACATTATGTCATGCAACTTACGTACGGATATATTTTTGATGCGTTGGTTTTAATGCAACTTAAGGTCATGTAGTGATATATACGATTAATAAAATTTATACAACGTTGTGCAAAATGCCTTTAAAGATAAATATTGTCAATAAATTTGAATTTTTAATACTTTTCAGATGAGAGGGAGTCGTAAAATAAATTATTTGTTTTTAAAAATATGACCTGGAATTTAACTCTGTCCAAAAAGGTAATATACTGAAGATATCTGAACTATATTTCTTAGAAACAACAGGAAGGAGAGCAACTTTGAAATATTATATAAGAACCCCTATTATTATTATTTTTGTCCTTAAAAAAATCTGTTAATTTTAAATTATATGGATCAATGCTACCGAGAGGAATAAGTTTTTTTACGACATGCATGGAAAGCCCAACTTTCTTCTGGCGGAATATAGAGGAAAATTACTTTTCCCTCTCTAGAGAGGAAAATATGCAGTGTTATCAACAGAATTACATGGATATTATTTTAGAATAAAATATGATGTAAATTCATTATTAAATTAATATTTTTTTATTTAATAATGATATTCTTTAAAAAAAATTATGGCAATTATGACTTGTTCTTTTCTTTTCTTCACATTATTTCTCAATTTGACAACTTGAATTGGCATATTGGCAGTAAACAATTGCACTGCTAAACGTTAAAGTTTACAGTACAGTCATAACCTAATTTTCTAAGTTATCATGTTCTTGCTCCTTTCCTTCGAATAAATTTATTTTTGAAATATGTCGTAAAAAATGTAGTGTCTAACATGAAAAGAAACTCCCTACGCTCGTGAGTCAAACTCGAGCTCCAGTGGTAGAATAACACGCTTTCCTCTCTAGTTTGACAAATAACTATTTCAGATATCGCAATTGATTTTCGCTTATCAATGAATAATAGTATATTATTCAATGAGCATGTTATGTATGCTATTACTTATGAGAATGAAATTTGCCAACACGAGGACACGAGCGAAAGCGAGTGTTGTAAATTATTCGAATGAATAATAATCCACAACTACAACATGAAAAATATATGTGTATTATAATTAAACATGCCATCATAAAATAATTATTTAATCTTGACATAGTTCTATCTAAATATAAAAAAAATTAATTAATGTACCCAGAAATAATTCTAATAATAATCAAGACACTGGTCACTGGTATGACATGATTAACAGAAAAATATAATTATATTAGTTTTTTTTACAGACATGTCATTGTAGATAATTTTATATTTTTGTAATATCGAATAGTATTTATGAAAAAGAATCTAAATTCAACTTAAAACTTAAACAGTATTAAAATACGGACAATAAGAATTATAATAAATGATACTGCACTAAACTGTCACAGATATTTTCTTCTATTTCCATAGATAGCTGATATATCAACTACGATCTTATATTCGACAATTTTGTACTCTTGTAGTTTTGCTCTAACTCTAACAGAAGAGAGAGTAAATGTAATTTTTTGAAATCCCATGTTAAAGTCCTATATTCCGCGTTTTGTTGGACACACAGTATATATTTAAATTAATATATTATGAATAAATCTACTTTAGAAAATATCTATAACGAAATTATTGCAATAAAAACTCTCAAATCTGTATAGAAACACTAGTCTGATGTTTGCGTGTCATCCATAGAAACAATAGGATTAATGGTTGACACATACTTTATTGTAATGCGAGGCACACAGACACTTTTACTCCAAATGACATATTCTATTTGTTCTTCAAACGTAGATATTTAAAAAAATAGTTTACTACTTGACGTTATAATAATTAAATTTTCTTCAAACGTCATAAAAGGGCATTAATTTCTACCTTCTGAATCAAGTCACAAAAGATGTTACTTTCATGACATTTAAAGTAATAATTTGATTTCTAATGGGAAAATAGAATATGGTAATATGTTAATGTCAATTAGGTAAATTATCTATATAAAAATAATTGCTAATGTTTGGTCAAAATTAAGTTTGACATTTTCGTCTAATGCTATTAGAGATATTAGCTATAAATAACAATAGTTGCCAAATAATATTATCATTTATTTTTTGTTTTTAAATAAACGTGTTTGTTGCTAACAAATAAAAAACTGGAAATGTATAATTTAATAATTATATATTAATATATTTATCTCATGTCTATGTACAGAAACAATGAAATATTAATATCTATAATATTATATTCTATATCTGCAAGTAATAAATTGCACTTTTCCCTAAATCTAAATCCATTCAACATTCACACCAACCTTACAAACAAAATGTCCCTAGATGAAAAATCTACACACTACTTTCGCCTTTACCGACTGAAGTTATAGGGTACACATACTTTTTCCTTCGTACAAAGTTAGGGGAAGTTTTGTCACTATTGGCACCACTGAGTCCCTTCAAGAGCGGAAGAGATTCGTTTTTGGAAAAACACTGTTCGTCATCGTCCCTTCTCTTCGAAGGGCTGAGGACAACATCTACTTTTTTGGCACTTTTTTTCTTTCCCCGATTTGGCAGTAAGTGCCATCTTTCGGTTTTGCGGCTCAACCACCTAGCAGTTCTGTTAGGGCTATCTTCACTACTAACCGGGGAAGTCCGAGAAACGAATTTAGGGTCAATGTTTATCACTTGGGGGTTAAAAGTCACGTTCTTCGATTCGGAGGGAGTTCGACATATGCTGCCAGAGTCGACGGAATTGGCTTTGGTGATTTCTTCATTGCGAAGCAGCACTGGGTTGAAGATTTGCATGGAACGGTTTTCTTCGTCCAGATTTAGGTCCATTGCGAAGTTGGCCATTAGATCTGGATCGATCTCTTGCGGAGTTGACGGAGAAATGATTTGTGGAGATGAAGAAACTTGACTGGAATTTGATCGAAATCCTGGAATGTATTTTATTTCTATAGGTGTCGTAGGAGATCGTAAAGATTTCGTATCAAGAGGTCTGAAGATCTCTTCATCAAAATGCGTTTCCATATACACTGTTTTTTGCGGTGGTTTTGGTTCTATTTTCGGTGTGAAAAAATCACAATCCAAAGTATTTTCTGCAGACTGAAAACTATCCGAATCAACACTATTACTGTTCTGTCTTTCTTCCACATGCACTTCAGCAATAAGTTCCTCTTCTTCTATTCCACAACATTGGTTTGTTGAATCTACAAAAGTTTGTGGACCATCTCGGGAACAACATCTATCCATACTTATACTAGTTGCTGATTCGTAACTTAAGTCACCACTAGATGTATAAGAACTTCCATTTTGGGAATTGCTTCGAAAGACTTTAGAGTTCTGACCTAGTTTCTGAAAGTATCTTACACTTTTTATATCGTCTGCACATGTAGATAAGTTTCCAGGTATCTTTGGAGTTCTTCGCATAATTTTCGGAGTTTTAAGCTCATAACTACTACTAAGAACGTCTGTTAAGTTAGTTTTTGGGTCTACATGAAATGCACTTGCTCTAGAACTTATGCTACTGACTTCAGACAAACTTTCTGGACTTGCTAAAGGAGCTAGACCAAACCAGTCATCATAGATTAAGTCTATTTTCTTCCCATCTGGTCTATGGAAAGGCAGATTTAAAGATAAGGTCTTTCTATCGGGTGGTCTTGCTTTTAACTTTTCGTCTAGTAAAGTAATAATAGAAGTTAGTTGAATAGGACTAGTTTGACTCTTTGAAGAATGGTATCCATTAGTAATAGAAGAATTTAAACTGGAATTGACTTCAATACTAGGGCTCTGCAAGCTGGTGAAGCTGGTTTCCAAGCAGAGTTTCCTTTGGGTGTTTAGGGATTTTGGGCTTTGTGTTGGCACCTCTGCCAACAGTTGGCAATGCTCGGAATCTAGTTGCTCGACCCCAGAAATCGAACCAGCTGGATTTCTCTGGGGTTTTTTGGGCCCGAAAGTTGTTACAACCTAAAATTAGATTTTATTTTAGAATAAGCACAAAAACAACAATTTCCAAGGGATGGTTGTTCGAGCAATGTGCAACAAACATGCAAATTGTGCAAAAATGCATCGTGCAAGTCGTGCAGCCTCAAGTATATGTAATTGTTACTTACCGAACGAATGTATATTTTGTCAATCAAATTTTTTAAAGCAATTTAATAATGAATGATGTTTGTCAAATGATGATCATGCCGAATTATGTAAAGAATTGAAACAACATGCAAATTTTAAACAAAAGTGTTGTCTGTTCCTAATTGTGTCAACATTTAACATAAAATTTAACTTAAACAAAGAGATGAAAATGGTGATGACGAATAGAAATCTTCTTTATAACATTGCTTCAAAACAGTCCAGAATTTCTGTGGCATTCTTAAAAAAAAAGCAGAAATAAAGAAAAAAGCATAATAAAGTTTTTAGACTTTTTCTTTCAGGAGGCATTGAAACAAAATAGTAACAAGCAAAGTGTTATGTTAAAAAAGATTTCTTGAAATGATTATGTATAGCAGAGCCGACGCTAGATATTTGGTTCTTTATTAAGTCCTCAAAAGTGGTAACCAAAACTGAAAAACAAAAAGTTGTTTGTGCACAGTATAAATAGTCCAAGTTTCTGGTTTTCTGAACTGGCAAAACCAAAGTCAAGAAGAGTCTGGATTTAAATAAATAACATTAAAAAACAAAAAGAGATGTATAATCCAAAGTTTTGGTTTTCTGAGTTGATTGAAACAATCTCCAGAAGAGTTTAAGTCTAAAAAAAAGCTAAGAATCAAAAAAGAGGTATAAAGTCATGGTTTTGGTTGCCTGAACTGATAGAACCAACGTCCGAAAGAACCTAAGTCTAAATAAAAAAGCTGAGAACCAAGGAAAGGTGTATAGTCTAAAAGTCGTCGTATTTTTATTTTATTGGTAAAATTTTATCGGTAGCGCAAAATAGCTGTTAGCTTATCTTCCTGTTTATCTAAGTCTTATCTTGTTGATAATACTAACAAGATACTGAAAAACCGAAATTCGTGGTTACCATGAGGATTAATGTAACAAAAACATATCAGACACTTATCAGGACATTGAAAAACCGGCTCTTCATCAAAAAAACTGAGAACCAAAAAGAGTTTTATTGTATAGTAAAAAGTTTTGATTTTTTTAATTGAAGGAACTGAAAATGAAAAATACCTGACATTAAATCTAAAACATGTTCCTATTGGCATATCTAAGAATTTGGCACTAAAATGAGAATAAAAACATTGATCATTGAAGATAATCTAGTTTTGTGAATTTGGTACCCCTGTAAGATGTAAATAAACTGAAGCAATTTTATCATCCCGTAGACTAAATACAATAAACATTTAAATTCTAGTCTAAATCTAACGGTCGAATTTATCATTCTATAATTAAGGCTTGATACACTGATCAACTTTGATCCATGAATCAATTCTTTTCACCATTAAAAATCAGATAATCAAATTGATACCTAAATCAAGCCTGATCATCTGTTCTGATTTTCGTTTTGACGTTTAGATATGAGTATTTATGTGCAAGTTTATATGAATCGGCGAAATTTCTCCCTTTTTTGTATTTCTTCGCCATTTTTTATTTTTTCAGTTATAGAAAATATAATAATTGATGAATTAGACCAAATGTTGATCCATAGACCAGCTTAATTTTTTAATTTTTTATGTCTTGAATTTAGGGTAATATTGGTCAGGTCTAGATAACTATTTCCGTCAATTGAGGTTCAGTTATATTGTTACATATGGTCAATGAAGTCAAGTCAAGTCAAGTCTTGTGTTGTCGGAATGCGTGTTTAGTAGTCGACGGCCCTGCTAGTGGTAGAACGGGACGTGTAATGTACCTCGTGTCTGGCGGCGCGTGCGGCTCGCGATCCTCGGGCGAGGGGAGCGCATGCGCCCGCGCACCCACCCGCGCTCGGCTGTGCAACACCTGCCCAACAACACACACAGAGTCAATCCGTACACGTACACCGCTACACGCGCGCATCCACTCCAGGCTACTACCTCTACTGCCCGTCCAGGGCTACAGCGGGGGAAGCTTAGGGGGTAAGGGGACATCGAGTACAAAGAAGGTAGGGGTGCTATGTGGATGCAAAGAGGATGAGGACAATGAAATTCGAGATGCCACGGGGATATTGGCTACAACGGGGGAACCTTAGAGGGTAATAGTGGCAAGGGTGACATTGAGATTAGGGGACATCGAGTACAAAGAAGGCAAGGGTGCACTGTGGATGCAAAGAGGGTGACAATGAAATTCAATTTGCCACTTGGATCCCCGGGCTACTACTCATACCCATTCAGGGGATGTTGGTTACAACGGGGGAAGCTTAGGGGGTAATAGTAGTAAGGGTGACATTGAGGATTAGAGAATATCGGGTACAATGAAGGTAAGGGTGCAATGTGGATGTAAAGAGGATGAGGACAATGAAATACGATTTGCCACTTGGATCCCCAGGCTACTACTCCTACTACCCATCCAGGGGGTGTTGGCTACAACGGGGGAAGCTTAGGGGGTAAGGGTGACATTGAGGGTTAGGAGACATCGAGTACAATAAAGGCAAGGATGCAATGTAAATGCAAAGAGGATGAGGACAATGAAATTCGATTTACCACTTGGAGCAGATCTCACTTAAATTTTTGAATCCGGATCACTTATATTTCATTTGATTAGATCAGTCTACCACCTTCAAACAACATGTACTGATTCAAGTGATCTATTCGCCGAGATAGATCAGAAAGATCAGATCCAAAATGGTAACTGAGGATTAGGGGACATCGAGTACAATGAAGGCAAGAGTGCAATGTGGATGCAAAGAGGATGAGGACAATGAAATTCGATTTGCCACTTGGATCCCCAGGCTACTACTCCTACTCATCCAGGGGATATTGGCTACAACGGGGGAAGTTTAGGGGGTAAGGGTGACATTGGGTTTAGGTGACATCGAGTACAATGAAGGTAAGGATGCAATGTGGATGCAAAGAGGATGTGGACAATGAAATTCGATTTGCCACTTGGATCCCCAGGCTACTACTCCTACTCATCCAGGGGATATTGGCTACAACGGGGGAAGCTTAGGGGGTAAGGGTGACATTGGGATTAGGGGACATCTAGTACAATGAAGGCAAGGGTGCAATGTGGATGCAAAGAGGATGAGGACAATGAAATTTGATTTGCCACTTGTATCCCCAGGCTACTACTCCTACTCATCCAGGGGATATTGGCTACAACGGGGGAAGTTTAGGGGGTAAGGGTGACATTGGGTTTAGGTGACATCGAGTACAATGAAGGTAAGGATGCAATGTGGATGCAAAGAGGATGTGGACAATGAAATTCGATTGGCCACTTGGATCCCCAGGCTACTACTCCTACCCATCCAGGGGATGTTGACTACATCGGGTGAAACTTAGCTGTTAATAGTGGCAAGGGTGACACTGCGATTAGGAGATATCGAGAACAAAGAAGGTAAGGGTGCAATGTGAATGCAAAGAGAATGAGGAAATTGAAATTCTATTTGCCACTTGGATCAGACCTCTCTCTTAAACTTTTGAATCCGAATCACTTATATTTCATTTGATTAGATCAGTCTACCACCTACAAATAACATGTACTAATTCAAGTGATCCGTTCGCCGAGATAGATCAGAAAGATCAGATGCAAAATGGTAACATTGAGGATTAGGGGACATCGAGTACAATGAAGGCAAGGGTGCAATGTGGATACAAAGAGGATAAGGGCAATGGAATTCTATTTGCCACTTGGATCCCCAGGCTACTACTCCTACACATCCAGGGGATGTTGGCTACAACGGGGGAAGCTTAGGGGGTAAGGGTGACATTGAGGATTAGGAGACATCGAGTACAATGAAGGCAAGGGTGCAATGTGGATGCAAAGAGGATGTGGACAATGAAATTCGATTGGCCACTTGGATCCCCAGGGTACTACTCCTCCCATCCAGGGGATATTGGCTACAACGGGGGAAGCTTAGGGAGTGAGGGTGACATTGAGGATTAGGGGACATCTGGTACAATGAAGGCAAGGATGCAATGTGGATGCAAAGAGGATGAGGACAATGAAATTCGACTTGCCACTTGGATTAGATCTCACTTATATTTTTGAATCCAGATCACTTATATTTCATTTGACTAAATTAGTCTATCCCATTCAAACAACATGTACTGATTCTGCGCATCCATCCCAGGCTACTACTCCTACTACCCATCCAGGGGATGTTGGCTACAACGGGGGAAGCTTAGGGGGTAAGGGTGTCTATAGGAGTAGGGGACATCGAGAACAATGAAGGCAAGGGTGCAATGTGGATGCAAAGAGGATGAGGACATTGAAATTCGATCTGCCATTTGGATCAGATCGCACTTATAATATTTTATTGCATTTGATAAGTTTATCCCCTTCAAACAACATGTACTGATACAAGTGATCTGCTCGCCGAGATAGATCAAAAATATTAGATCCAACTGATTCGAACTGAACTGATTTTCGTGATTTGATATAACAGAAAAAAGAATACCGCTGAAGAAATGGAGTACATTGGATTGGAGCCTTTAAAATTCGCCGAGGCTGAACTTTATTCCCATTAATACTGTGACGGTGAAGAATTATATCTGCTGTATATGTACACTCTATTTCCCCCAGTTGATCATCATGTCAACAATTGTGATTCCGAAGTGAAGAAATCTCAAAGTGACAGTATTATATACAAATATAATAATGGATGAAACGTACGAAAATAGTTGTAGAGTAAACTGACGAAAATACCGACACCCAATGAAGCACTAATTATCGACGCTAAAATCACTTTAATAAATAACACGAATGACATGAATGGTACATTTTTTTCCTATTTGAAAATATCCCTTACCGCGGTTACACTACTGTTTCTATTTCATTTTAGTCGTTGATTATACACAGATAGCATATGTATATACCCCTCTATAACAAGTACGATAATGAGATAGCGAATAAAAATGTATACCATGCGTATACAGTAAAGATGTAATATAAATGTTTAATAATGGTTGCAGCAGAAAATGATCACGTGAGAATCAACTGCGGGAATTATAGTGTACAAATATATCCCAAAAATACAAAACGCCAAAAGTCACGCTACATACTTCTCGCCCCAAAAGCCCACGCTACATACTTGCAGGCGCGGAGTGTTTCGAAGGCTTCAGGCTCCATTTGGATGCCAGGGGGCAATGTGGAATATTACGTCTTGTCCTCACTAGTGGCAAAGGATAATAATGAGGACAATAAAGGAATTGATGGAGATAACACTAACAATGAGGGCATTAATCCAAGTAAAGTAAACAATGATGGTCCAGAATACACAAGGTTTCAAAAAGAAACTAACAGGACTTTGAAGAGCATAGGGCCATTATTGATGGTTAGGGGTAATGTAGGAAATATTAGATGCAAAGGAATATTCAGAATAAACTTTAGCCACCCTAGTGACAAGAATGTTATTAAGGGAAATAAAGAAATAGGAAGAATCAAAGGGATAATTAGTACAATGAACAAGGGACAATATATACAGAGTGCAATAAGTACAACATAGGGCACTTAGTGCAAAGGGTACACTCTATTCCTAAAACTTATGAACTGTGAGTAAGTAAAATTTATAATAAACTAATTCTTTTATACAAATTCTAAACGTAATGGGTAATACTATTTTTAAAGAGTATTTGAAAAAAAAAAATACTTTTTAACCCTTTATAAATATAAATTGATACTACATATAGTTTGAATTAAATTTAAACTTTCAATTCATTAACATGAGGCTGCTAATACAAATAAAATTACAAATTAAATTATTTGCAGCAAAGCACAAGAAAATAATAGAGCTAATAGAGCTAATAAAATATTTTAATTCTATTGTTTTTTTATTAAAACAATATAGGTATATGATTATATTTTGACGTTTAGACCAATGAAATGTTTCATTGTTTATCGCATGTCTGCGTTTTAACCAATCCTGTCATTATTATATTGAGAATAATGCTCTAGACAATATTCCCGGGAATAAGAGTTTTTGTTGACAAATGTCAGAGCACATAAGTACAAAGAGCGAAAAAGACAGATTTATGGGTGAAAAAATAATCTAATTAAATATTACTCGAGAGTTCGATAAATTAGATAATAATTTTCTAGTTTTTTCCATTTATTATCACTCTCTTGTTATATTATTACTGATAATATTTTTTTTTACTGAATGTTGGTTTTTTATTTTATTAAGGGCTCATAAACTACAATCGAAATACTACAAATTAATATTAAAAGTTTAAAATAAACTGTTTAATGAATAATAAAGTAAAATTAAAAAAATATATATATTTTTCAGTAAAGAGTGACAACGAATTTAACATTTCGCTACGTCACGTGTATGTAATAAAATTCTATTGTCCAGAAATATGAAAACTGCTATTTCCGCATAAAATTTCATAGCATTATTACGGAGAAAAGTAGAAATGTTAACATTCACTTGTCATATTTCATTTAACTACCGTAAAATTGATAAATAAATATAATTTTAGTTTATATCAAATTTCGAAGTAAGAATTTTATATTAAAAATATAAATAATAATTTCTCTCATGAAACATCACTGTTTTACTGCCACTGAAAGGTTACATTTGACGTCACGAACTGAACTTGCTTAATACAAGAAATAAAAAAATTGGTTTATGAGCCCATTATACAGTTGTGCTATTAAAACAGTTTTTTTTATATATATTTTTGAAACAAAATTTCCTTGTAATATTACTTTTTTATTTTACTTATTCATATTTTATTAAAAACAACAACAACACAAACACCGACATCTATGAATGCAACTACTTCACTATCACAAATATCTCTCCACAACTTTAATTTCCCACCTAATAAACTAACAATTATTTTCTATTCTAACGGATGATTATTTTCCAATGCAACACTCAACGATGGACCAGGAATATGACACGACATGAAGCAACTTAAATGATATGAACATGAAAAAAGAAATAAAGAAACATGCTTAAAAAATGATATATTTATATTTCTACATAAAATAGCACCAAGTAAATTATAGTACAAGAAAATAAGAGTACAAAACACTTGTATAAATATCTGGAACAAAATGGTAACATTTATTAGCAAAGTAAAATATTTTACTCGGCTATAGCATGCATACATCAATAGCAAATTATAAACTAAATTAATAATAAATACTGAAGCATTTACTTCAAAATAGGCATCCTGGTTTCTATTCTATGGAATATAATCTAGCTTGCTATGCAACCCAGAAATTGAAGAACTAACTGATTTGTTTAAACAAATATAAAAAGTATTTAAAATTGTCATGTACTTAATATACATTATTTATCACATTTATTATTAAGTATTTATTTACTTATAAATACAAATAGGTATTTATTTAAGGTCATTTTTAATTGCTTAATACTTTCTTTAAAATAAATAAAATTTAAATAAGTATTTCTTAGAGTATGGCAAAAATTAAATTACTAGAACAAGACTAGCAACAGTATGAAATTATAAAATATAATTTCTGCTATAAATTTTTTGAGGTAGACACTAAAATACTAAATAAGAACTAAATTAATTACTAAATAAAATATTTGGAATTACTTAAAATATATAATATGATCTTATAAAATTTAAGTCAATTTATTTCTATAAAAATAATTATATGGTAAATGTATATTGTATATCTTTGGGAATATTTATTATGTAGCAGTATTTTAAGTTTGAGGCACATTTATTAATAATAATTCTTTTTATAAATATATCATTACTAATTATTGTTTAGTTTTATTTTATGAAAATTTTTCTTTTTTTTTAATTATCTTTAACAACTGTATAGATACTTTAAAAATAAAAATAAATGAAGTACTAATATAGTATTCAGAAATAAAGTCACTCTTCTAATCACGAATTGAAGTTACCCAGTATACATTTAAAATTGTGTAACTAGGAATGAAATATCATCTCATCGTCTATGTCACAATATTCCTAGATGAAAAAGGCCGTCAATTAACTAAGAGTTTTACTTGCGTTTTAATAGAGTAAGTTGTCAATTTTATTTAAATAAAGATTAGCGAAGTTGGGATTTGAACTCTAGATCTCACACTCCGCTCAAACCATATTAAAGCATACTAATCAAATAAACCATCATTACCGTAAAAAAATATATTTTATGTTAAAGAAACATATAATATAAAATTAATTTTAAATCAGGAATATAAACCGAATTTAACCATAAATATTATAATTTAAAAGTATTTTCTTTTTTAAAAATTATAATCCATTCGACGAGACAAGAAAATATAAAATTTGTGCTAGTTTGTAATTCTTTGATCATTTTAACTTTTAACTTCGTATTGTGTTATTGTTTGAGTTAGTGTGTATTATTTTATGGAAATTCATATTTGATTTTCATGTATACTTTTTAAAATTGATTCCAAAATTTTCAATTGTCCACTAATATGTACCTAATATGAAAATGTTCTCTTGTGAAATCGACAATTGAACAATTTTTGATACCCCCCTTGCAAGGCATCCGTAACGCAAACATGAACCTCCCCTAAATATTACGGAATGCAGTACTTGACCAACTCCACACCCGCCAAAGCCCCACCACCCCCTCTCCCAAAAAAATTAAATGAATACATTATCAATTTAGATTAATAAAGTCATTTCAGACTACACGGGACTCTAAAGTTATGGCCCCTAATAGACCATTGCCGAGGGTAACTGTACAAGATTTGTGAGAGTAAAAATCCAAGGAAAATCAGACTTATTCCATTACCCTCCGTACTAAACATAAATGAATCTAAACTTTACATTATAAATAAATAACTAGATAATAATAATAATAAGCTGATACACTTGTATCATCGTTAATAGGTACCTACATAATATAATAAACTACATGCAAACTTCCAACGTTCACATAACGCAAATGACGCGCAATCCAAGTCCGGAAATCCAATTTGGATTACCTTTTATTTTATCGTTACGTAACGCACATATTAATATTTCCCCTTCCTCGTAACTCTTCGTGACGTTACCACCTTATAGTTATATACATAAGAGACAGTAAGACAGAGAAACGAAAATTAGAGAGAGATGGGGAAAGCCAACAAATTTAAAAGGCTCATCGTTTAAAATCGAAAAGTTTCTTCACATCTTCGTGGCTCGAGTTTTTCAATAAGAGGACAATAATAAAAATATAAAAATACAGATATCGGTTTCTAAAAGCAACAAATAAGTTATCACTTTCATAAAAATTAGGAAAAATAATTATCCAAAAGAAATTATTCTATTTCATATACTGCAAAGTGGAAGAAGCTGTATCAGCATTCCACACTTTGTCAACGTCCATGTATATTATGATACTGGCTGATTCAAAGTTGTACTTGTTAAATAATTGTTTAACAATACAAAAATGTGAAGCTTGTAAGACTTTTTTTCAACTAAATTCCGAAATAGACAACAACATATTTATACATTATAAAAATCATAATTATATAACTATTTAAAATAGTTTGTAAATTTTTACATTTAAAAATTATTCTATCATTTAAACAAAATAAAATAATAATGAGTGTAAATCAGCCAACAAATTTAAAGGTCCACACAATACTCCAAGGTCATAGAAATGAATAGGGTAACATCAAAGATACCGACACGGTGTGTCGCTTCTGTATATAACTATTCTGTGACGCTTCTCTGAACCCTCCCTCCATTTGAAGCGTTACGTAATATAAGAATACCCCTTTACCAAACCACCTTAAAAATTTAGTAATATCCTGAATACTTCATTATCCTGTCACAACTTTAGCAATGATATATTTACATCAACCTACATCCTGTCAGCAGTTCTTCAACCTGGCTGCTATATACTAGACTACTACCCTAGTATCTAATCAAGTGCGCAGTGCTTTGCGTGTGCTCTGGCACGAGGGTGTGGGTGGACAGCGTGACGCGAGGCCTCACCTTGTTGAGCGCCTCCAGCACCTTGTCGGGCATGTGGTCCTGGATCATCACCGGCGAGATCAACACCTCGTCGAAGTCGGTGTTCTGCGCCCACAGGGCTTGGTAGACGGGTTCGTGCTTCGAGATGGCTTGCCTAGAATGGGAGATAGTTAGTGGGGGTTGGTTAGAGAGAGGGGGGGGGGGATGCAACATGCTGACTAGGTCTAGTGGAAGACAACATTTATGTACTTGTGACATTGTGTAAGGTACAAGGAATGTAAGTTTTAATATTTGAAGGTGTAACAAAATGTAGTAATATTCGAGGATGATAAAATGTATGCGCATTGCGTATTGCTCATAGATATTAAGGATACAAGTGTAACACGGTCGCTTGGCGTCTGTGCATTTTTGTAAATTTTTGGTATTGCAGTACTCCAAATGTTACGAAATGGACAGATTTATGGTGACGGACGTACATTTTCCGCCTTCAAGCTTGTTTTCAAAGAAATAACTGTCCGTGTCCGGTACGTGATGCCCTCGGTGGACATCAATAGTTGGGTTATTTTTAGCATAGTTCATACTTAGGGGATGAGAAGAGAGAAGAGAAATAACCAATTAGTTGTTTTACTGTGTGTAAAATCTCTCTCATCGTGGTGTAAATTTGTAAGTAGTTTTTATTAATCTGAATATACAGTTTGCGGACTCGATGTGTTACCTTTAAAACACATCTCGTCCTCAACTGTATATTCGATTATTTTCGAACCTCTTGTTGTATAACTATTGATCATTTTATAATAATTTTGACAATAGGAGTAACGCGAAAAATATTTAAAATTAAATTTAGAAGGAATATGTAAAGAGACAAATACTAGACAGACAAAACACATGTACGACTAGTAAATTGTAGTATATTGGAGTAGTATCTAGTCTACCATGCCCCATGCGTCGTCATGCTGAAAACCAACAGTTTCATACCTCCAACGTTTTTCATATTTTTGTCTGAAAGACAAAAACCAATTTAGAAAGTGCTTTACTACTTATATTATATTCTATTTTATTCAAATTTCAAACGTTGATTTTATGATTGAAATCGTTTAACTCTAAAGTTAACAATAGCAATTAAGCAATTTTAAAATGGAAATTTACCGCTACTTTGTGCAATGAAGCCTTAATGCATTTAACTTTTTAATTAGAATTTTGTCGTGCTCAAATCAGAAATTAAAGTTAGATCAGAATCAGATCAGAACTCGTTAGCAGCCTGAAGCTTACCCTTTAAAAAATTTGTTAATAACATTAAATCTAATGGGAAATCATTTAGTGGAATATCCATTACTTTATTTATTAGTTTTATATTTATAATTTCAAAAGTATAAAATTTAGTTTAATGGAAAATTTATGAATATTGGAATACTCGTAATTAATGTTATTCTCTAAGTATCAAGTGTTAATTAGATTAGTCAGTTCTGAAAAACATTTAATGCTTTATAAATTACAATTGAAGTTTTCTGAAATAAAACTAAAAAAAGATGT
Source organism: Stenolophus ochropezus (assembly GCA_035578165.1). Classification (NCBI taxonomy): domain Eukaryota; kingdom Metazoa; phylum Arthropoda; class Insecta; order Coleoptera; family Carabidae; genus Stenolophus; species Stenolophus ochropezus. The sequence continues at coordinate 44,649,026 of JAQOWZ010000002.1, read as the reverse complement.
ACCTTGTATTTTTATAGAAATATGGAAATTAAAAAATACTTTTGTATATAAAACAAGAATAAAATATTTCTGTACATAAAAAATACTAAACAATAGTATTAGATAATGAATCCAAACATTTTTGTAAATATTTTTATATATTTATTTATTTATTTCATTTATATTATCTTATTGTACTTAAGTAGGAATTAATTCTTTATATAAAATAAGTCTGACTTCTTATCTTTAACCTGCAATCACTCGAACTTTGAGAAAAAAGTTAATATTTTATATTTTGGGGCTATCCAAAATTGAAACATTTGATACCCCTCCCCCAAGTAAAGCACCCGTAACGCAAACATGATACCCTCCCCCCTCTTAATATTACGTAACGCTACTCTGGATCTCCTCTTGAAGCGTTGAGTAATTTAAAAACAGTACCTTCTTTAATTTTAAATTTAAAAAATTAAATTTAGAAATACGTAGTAATGAAAGAGGAGCATGCGTAATGATAGAGCGGATTTTTATAATTTCATGTGCCGGCTATATTAGATGAAATGTAACCATCAGAACAAAAATGTAAAGAACATACTGGAGAAGTGACAATTTTTTTTTCTCGGATTAAATGCCATCGCACTCTGTTCGAAACTGACCGGCACAGTCCGACGTCGCCGATCGGAAGAATCTGATGCTATCGCACACTGGCCGGCAGTAGGCGGCACAAAAGTGTAGCAGACAGTTGATAAACAGCGAAAAAAACACAAAAATATCAATTTTTCAGATGAAAACACAGAATTGTGACTATAGTTCCAAAGAAGCTGATATAAAAGTAAAGGGAAAAAATTGAAAACAGAAGGAAACAGTTTTCTTTTACTTTATGATTTAAATAATTCGAATTAAATAAATTAATAAGTTTTTCTTCGTCGTTTAAAAATATAATGTATTTAGAATTCAATACAAATTAAAATAGATTGATTACCCATCTAAACAAATGATTTTCGTTTGTTTTCGGCTAGCTCGAGTAAAGATATGGCATTGCCCAAATATATTGTCGAAAGATCTAAGGTTTAAAATTGCTTGCAGCCAGCTGTTTGAGAACAGTGGGCCAGTGGAGTAGTTATATGGAAAACTCAACCAAACAAATAATGAGGATAGGTGACAAAACACTATGACCAATATTTCGTTCGTCTAACTGTAAGTGTGCACTACTCAGCTGGCGGATTGTTCTCACTCAGCTAACTGTTAGGCGATTCTCGACCATACATCTTTTGCTTGCTCTGTAGTACGTAGCTATAGGAGTGTGCCATATCTCTATGTTATACCTCATCTAAGGGCTCGGCACAGAGAATGTCGAGTAATCCGGCCGCATAGCCGCGCTGCCGAGCGACTAGTGTGCGCTCCTCAATAAGAAAGTATGGAAACTTTTTTTTCCGATCTGGTCGCTGCCGATCGGTGCTGAACAGTATGCGATAGGCTTAAGTGAAATACATTTGAAGATTATTTAAACCAGTAGTATGTTTATTTTTCTATTCATTGTAATTAATTAAATAACAATTTGAGCTTATTATTAGAATGCATTGCAAAAAATAGACATTCGAGTGATCGCCTGTTAACAAACCAGTTACTAATTGCAACATCTCCTACTTATTCCACCCTAAATGATTTCCCAATCCACCCCCGCATGTACTCACTCTCCGCGCTTGGGATGATGCCTCACGATGTGTATGATCCTGCCGGGAGGGTACAAGGGGTTGTGTAGGGTCAGCGCGATGCTGCTGTCACTAGGATGTACCCCTGCAGCTCTGGCGCCTTCCTTAGCCGCCATGTACTCCACGATGTTGGCGTCGGTTGCGCCGAGCTCGTGCGCAGACGTCGGCTCTGGGCCACAGCCGCAGCAGATTACGCTGCAGGTGATGGTCTTCCACTAGGAAAAGAAGAAGGTTACTATATGTATCATCTGTGGTACAAGGGTTGGTTTACAAAAGAGACGAGTAGCCAGATTTGAGAATAGGTCTCCAGGGACAAAAATTGAATGCGCCAATTAAAAAAAATCACAATTTAAGACTTTGCAGGGACAGCTCTTTTATAGATACTACGGAACTGCAGCACCCCCAGGTTTTCTCGATAGGTAAATATATTTATCCAACACTGTGTAATTATAGCGATATAAGTATGCTGTTTTTAGATAAATAAAGTAGGTTATAAGTCACTAGTGAGCTAAATATATTAGCTCACTGTTTTTTGGTTCGTATCATAGTAACTACCTTATAAAAAGCTTCTCTACACTATTTTGTTCCTAAATGTCATTTCGAAATTCCATCTGTCAAAAATATTATATGTATTTTATATCAATGATTAAAATGTGTTGGATAAAATGTTGTATGGCACACGTGTGTTAATTACCTAAGTCACTTGAAAAAATACCACACTCGGCCTGACGGCCTCGTGAGCTAAACTTTTCCCGCATGACTCATCTGTAATGTAACACACTTGTACCATAAATAACTATTATTAATTTATATATAACTACTTATAATAATTTATTTTATTTAATAAAACAACTGTAATTTTTTTATTTAGTAATTAATTTTGTGATAAACAATTGTATGTAGTTCTCCTATTTTGTATAAAAGATTATAAAAATACATCTAGCAACACAAGATGGGCGAAATATTCTAGACGCGTTTTAATTATCATAGTGTCATATCAAATAGCAAGACAGTTTATAGATGCGCGCGCAAGCATTTACATTCGCAGTGAGAAGAGTAATTCGGCACTGCAAAACAAGCAGTTCCTTCGCTAAGCTAGCAACGTGCTCATAATATTTATCGTGTTTATTGCGTATCTTTACATATTAAAACTTGAAAGAATTAAATACACAAATGAAATGCAACCTCAAGAAATAACAAAATAAAACAATATATTCAGTTTCATATTTATTTATTTTTTATTTTTACTATAATTTTCATATTTTATCGAAACAAGAATTTACAGTGTCTTTGAAAATTTTGTAAGTTGCAGCATCCCCATGATTTATAACCAAGAGCTGCCACTGTGATTTTGTCATATAATTTTTAATTTCTATAGGAAGGAGTTTTCTTGATTGGTAATAAAGTTTTTGGAATTCAGTCATAGTTTATTTTGTCTACGTCTCTTACCGGTTTCAACCTAACGTTGATCTTCTTCAGGGAATGTAGATTATTTTAATTTGACCTAACTTAACAATTTCGATAAATCAAAAATTCCTTAACTGTACGATCGCATACTTTACACACGGCCTTCTGTAATGTGACACTTAGATAACCTACAAGTTGTACAATAATGGCTATTTACTTTAGTAGTCACAGAAAAATGTATTTTTTGAATGTGATGACGAAGAGGTAGATTTAGCATTCCATTAATATGGCATAGAAGATCTCACATTGTTAAACGTCAACCAGATTCTATTTCATTTGAAATTAAATTACTAAACTATTTAAATGAAGATTATTTTATGTTGATACATTCAATCTGACTATTGGATTTTACTAAATTTTTAATTTATTATTCTGTATATTTACTTTTTTACATATTATATACTTCAAAAAAACTTCTTGTTTGTTTATTATATAATTCTAAAAGACGTACTTCAATTTGAGAAATGGAAAAAATTATTCGAAAGTACGGTTTTCTTATAATTACAATAGATTTTTTAATATTATTTTTTTTGTATTTCTTATTTTATTAACCCGCTCAACAAAATAAGTACGTCATAATAAAAATATAATTTTCAATTACGGTGTAAATTAAGAAATGAAAGTAAGTACGAACATAAATCTATAAATTATTTATCTCTAGTAATAAAAACGTTAACGAAGCTATATCAATTACATCTCAAATTAATAATACAAATTTGAAAACAAAATATATTGTTATTTGTTTTTAAATAACAGCGATGCCGGTAAAGTTCATTCTTGTTATTCTATATTTATGGATCCGTCATTGCCGGGTCATGGGTTACCTTGGGGTCGACACTCCTCTTGATGGCGTTGATGAGGTCGGCTCGCAGCGCCTCCATCTGATGCAAGCCGATGCGGGGAACTACGTCTTTGCCCACTACCACTGAAGTGATGAACGACTTCGTGTACTCCACCGCGGGCATGCTGTGGAAACATTAGTCATCAGTGTGGAAATAGCGATTGTTTGTAAATGTATAAAAAATTGTGTATTGCACTACAGCTATAATATATTTGATATGAAAATGTTTTTGTTTGTCTTGTGTGTTTAGAGTGGAAATGTACCCGGATAAATGCAAAGAAAAAAATATAAATACGACAAAATATATTAACAATATTTAAAATATCAGAAAATTTATATTTCTTTTATTTGAAATATTATAATTACTATAAATATAAAAATTAGAGTTATTTGAAAAGAAAATATTAATTAAATATTAAATCGTGATCCACAGTACGTGAGTGAATTTACAGTCACGTGGCGAAATTATCAATCTTTTAATCGTAGAATCTTTTTCACCTTGATATAAGATTAGAAACCTAAGTTTTTATTCTTTCAAATAAGATATGAGATAACATACAAATTATAAGTTATTTTTTAAAAATGTAAAAAAAATAATAAAATGTAATTCTCTTATCAATCTTTTATTGGTAATGAATTTGACACTTTTATTATTTATTTATATTAATTACAAATTAGAGCTCAAAATCTATTTTTTCAAAGGTTCCTTAAGGTTCTTCATGATAACCATTTCTATATTTTGTAACAAACTTAATTTATTTGTTGATTTTTTTTTAAGAAATTCTCACTAACATTTAATTTTTAAACTCAATATTTAAATTATATAAATTTACATATTGTTTTCTGCTAATAAATAATTATAATTTCATTTAAATTAAAGTAATGAAATAAAATTTGGAATAATAGTTTTACTGTTTACAATGTTGACAGCAATAGAAAGAATTGAAATACATAACCACAAAATAGTATGTTAAATATCGTTTTATGTTTTTTCTACGTTCATTAAGATATTTGCTTGTACTACATATTTAAACACATTTTCATTTCCCACGGTAATCATACACAACGTTAAGGTAACTATTCATATCTTACAGTTCTGTCAAAAATCGTATTGTTTAATTTTGATTTTGTAGCTAGTTGCTAGGGAGTAATGAAATAAAGACATCTTTATTATTAAAATATTAATTAATTAATTAATAACATTGTGGCCTTCAAAAAAGTATAGTGTAAAACTCGCTTGGATTGTCCATTTCATACTCGCATGAAATGAATAATATTCCAACCTTGTTGTACAATATACTAATACACACTTATTGCGTGAACTTGGTTCCCGGAATCGTTCTATTGCTCACCACAAAACACTTCCGAGAACCAAACGTTCCCGCACTTGATACATAAACAACTATCCCCCCTACCTGAGAAGTCCCCCAGGAGGACTATAACTAAAGCACTGCAAATCCGCATACTCCTGCTTGAGCAGTATGGCCAGAATGCTGGCCGTTCCTGCGCCTAGAGAGTGTCCCACCAACACCAACCCAAAGTCCCGCGTGCCTCGCTCGGGGTTATGGTTCCGGGCCTTGTTCAGCAGGTCCTCTGCCCGGAGCTTGTCCCGGATGTACTCCGCGGCTTGAATCATCCCCTTGTGCCCCGTCCAGTCCTCTCGTGGCGGGGTTAGTGGTAAGGTGTCGCCTTCCGCGTTCAGGTCAGTCAGGACGTCCTAAAAAGGAAATTACGTAAGTGAAAAAAATTACGTAACTATAGCTCGTCTCAAATAGAAATGGACCTGTCATTCTCGCGCATATAATGCAACAAACAAGGTGAAGGAAACGGCAACATAAATATAGTTTTTTTTCTAATGGTGTTCAATGTGCCGCACAGTACATACTAAACGCATCGTAGACCCATGCCTGACCTACCCATATAGTAGCTATACCTACCCCATATTAACCAAGTTCAAAACTGCACTGATCCAATAAACTAGGGACGTAAACCATAAATGGGAAAGCAATCTGACATTGGCTTGAGATTATTTCAATAACAAATGGAATTTTTGTAAATACATATATTTTAAAATGCGTAATTTTTATGAAAAACAAACGAAAATATCACATTTATGAACATCATAAAAAAAATCTAATTAAGTTGAAGGGAATGAATTACTGACAATATTTTTCTTGGAAATAACAGCTTCTTTAATCTCTAGATTTTCAAGCCAAATTATTGTTAATCCTTTTTCTGCTACATATAAGATTATGAATCACCCTTTCTATAAATGATTATTACCTGGTAAAATAATCGTCGGCAAATCCTGTGCTGTTTTCTGTTTATTGTAGTTATATGTTTTTTAAATTTTTATTTCGAATTTTCTTAATATTATATAATAATTTCCTAATATAGTTTCCCCATATGAAGTAGGAACTAGGTCCGTCAGTGGTAAAAAACGCAATAGGGGGTACCTTCTCCCATTGGTTGCTCAAAATATGCAGGTTCGTTTCTATATATTTTTTTTATACTACGACTTACCTTCATGCTGAGGGTGCCGCGAATACTGACGACGATCTTCTGGCGGTCGTAGTCCACAGCGACGAAGAACGGCGTCTCCCCCACGTCCACGTGGTACGTGACGTACACGATCTCGATGTCCCCGATGGTGAGGATGCGCTGCAGCGCCGCGTAGTTGCACCGGCAGCAGTTGTCCTCGATCACAGACGTGTTCTCTTTGGAATGCGCGCAGCACGGCAAGCAGCAGCATCTGGGGAACATCTCCAACGGTTACACATAACTCCTATATTTCCCGAGAAAGTAAACTGGTCTAACATGTGTTGACTATTAGACTTGATATCTTACAACGTAGCATCACAGAATAGGTTTATACAGAAGCAACAGTAAGACAGAGAATCGAAAATTAGAGAGAGAGATGGGGAAAGTCAACAAATTTAAAGGACTCATTGTTTAAAATCGGAAAGTTTCGTCACATCTTAGAGAGAGATAGGGGAAGTCAACAAATTTAAAGGTCTACACAATGCTCCAAGGTCATATAACTGAATAGGTTAACATGAAAGGTTCTGACACGGACTGCCGCTTCTGTATGTAACTATTCTGTGGTAACATACTAAAAAAATGTTAGTGGTAAGTAATACAAAGAGAATCCGAAATGCCCAGTGAAAAATGAAAATATAAAGTATACAATTTAGATTCTATTTTAGATTTAGAAGCAGCGAAGTCAGTGGACTAAAATGTCAGAAAGGTTCACTCGAAATAAGTACCGTGAAAATCATTAACGGACGAGTAACGTACAATATTTTATTTTACACTGTATCCCTAGATTGCACCGCTCCTCACTGCCGTATGGAGCAGTCCGAGCACCGTTTCTTAAGGGTCATCCGCTTTTAGTTACGGAATTATAACAGGAGGTCAATAAGTTCGCGGAATGTAGGGGTTATCGCATAGGAGGGGGAGTATTCATGACAACATTTAGGATATATAAGTTATTTTTAGTATATGTACCAAGTATTAGTACAATTGCTTCATTATTGTAGCGGGTATGGCCAAACGAACATTTTGAAACCTGAAGAATCCCCGAAACAGCAGATACTGTCTCTCGCGGGGTATTGTTGCCCTGGAAAAATCATGGTTTACAAGTGGTATAGCCTTTTCAAGCAAGAAAGACAGTCAATTGAAGAAGACATCCGTTCGTGACGGCCAAATGAAGCCACTTTCTCAGAAATTCTTGAAATAGTTAAATAAAACTTATAAAGGAAGATGCCTGATTCAAGAAAAAACAATGGGGGTTTCCAAGATTTTTTGATTTTTTTATATGATAAACTTTAAAACAAAATATTGGACCCATATTTTTTTATTTTTCCAAAAAGTTGATAGTATCCGAGAAAAAAATTAATAAAGTTTACGGACAATGGGTTTGACGTCATTCCCCTGACTAGAAAAAGATAGTCCATGTGCGCTATGAGATAGAACTATAAGTAGCTAAAAATCTGAAGTGAAGTTAGGCTACGAGTACCGCGTAAATTCAAGCATTTAATATAAACATAACCTGCTTTCGTGATTCATGCTTTCGATAGTTGCATTTACCAGTTACCACGTGTGTGTGTTCTCATATATTTTGAAATCCAGGCAGGATATAAATGAAATCGAGCTTGCACTGTCATTTTATCACATGAAGCTAGCTATCGGGGGCAGTGTTGCGAACCGGTGAAATTAAAACTTATATACTTACAGTTGGCAACACTGATCAGGGGAATGACGTCACAAGGTCATTTAAATAAAACTTTAATTTCAATTTTTAAATAAAGTATTCAACAATTATATATTATTTTAGTTTTATTACAATATACTCACGACCAAAATTGATATGCAGAATATATATTTTAAAAAGGCGTTGTATTGGAAACCCCCATTAGCATTGTCACCTACAACAACATAAATATTCTTAAACACCATCTAGTGATGTCAAAAGTCTGTGTGAGATGGATGCCGAGAATGTTGACGCCCCTAGTAAGGTCAACAAAGATGACATTTGATATTTGAATCGAATTATTACTGGTGATTAAAGTTGGGTTCATCGTTATGAGCCTGGATCGAAGTAGGGGTTATGCAGTGGCATAAAAACAATACACCACCCCCTCAGAAGTTCATGGTGACTATTTTGAGGGAAAAAAATCATATAGAAAGATCTGGAGTGTACTAGGGTTAAGAGCAAATATGTATATTGAAAAAGAAAAATGAAACTATTTTTACTGTCCTCCCAATCTGCGAATTTATTGACCATTCCTCGTATACTTGATGTGAAAAGAAAAAAAAAACAACTGAGGAGAAATGATTGAGAATTAAGCTCAGAAAATAATTTGTTTGAAATTTATAGTTTGTATATGAGGAGGAAGTAATATGACACAAAAAAATATGGAAAGAAAAGGGATTTTTTGAGATCTTAGAAATTTTCAAACTTATTTTCGCATATTTTTTCTGATTCTTTCCATAAGTAGACCGATTTCTGAACTTTATTCATACGAGTTTTTATTATTCCAGTCTGCTTTTATTTCCTTTTGGGGGGTAGTTATAGAATCTGAGGTTGTAGGAAAGAGGATATGTTAGCACTTTCGCCACTTTGTCGAGTAAGAATCTGTACAGAATGTTAATCCCGGTCGACAGGTTGAGCTTACGGAATGAAAGTTTAATAAGGAGCAAGCCAGCGACGATATCTGAACCTCGAGGAAACAGGCAATTGCTTCCGGAGCTCAAGTGAACGCTGTTTAAATTGAAGTTGATGGAAGGTGAAACACTATTTGTCAAAAGTGAAAAATACTCGTATGTTATATGTTTGCTTTGTTTTTCTTTTTATTGCACCTCCATAAAATAGCTAAAAAATATATAGTCTATCCACGAAAACTCAGCAACAGTTCTTAAACATAATGTCCCTAGTTTAAATCTCGCAAAAGTGTGGATGATTCCACTTATTAATAAGATTGGGATTTAATAATATAAAAATCATTATCTGTCGCACAACATTCCTAGATGGAACAAGGTCTCAAATAACTTAATCTAATTATTTCGTGACAAATTTTACTTGTAATTTAATGAAATAATTGTCAGCCTATATCCTAAGCAAGCGACCTACAGCTTATAGTGGGTTCGGAACCACTCGGTATTTATATTTATATTTACCTGGGTTGAATCTACCATCCTTCCAAAATAACTGAGGCAATTGGATCAGTTCAAGAACTGTTCCGGGTTATTTAAATAGTACCAAGTAAACAAAACTAACCTAACAGAAAACAGATTACTTTAAAAGTCCCAAATAAACCAAGGTAGAAAAGAACGCAAAAGAATTAATATTGAAGTACTTTTAAATTTGTAATAATATTCAAATATATCTATTACTTTGGGTATTATTAGGTAGAACCTTATTAAAATTTGTCGGAAAAATAAATTCTCTGCTGATTGTTGATTATAATTTATATGTATATATACCAGTTTGTCTTATTGTTTAATATCCGAAAAAAACAATAATCTTTATAACGAGAAGGCGGGGGGCTCTTTAATATAATTTTGCTCAAGGCGCTATATGTCTTGAGCTGGCCCTGATATCATACACTATTTTTTATACGAATGTGTAAAAAAAACTACAATAAAAAAAAGAATACTGTTTTAATTTGTTAATCAGATTTTTGTAATAATCTGTACTAATTAATAAATTTTGTAAATAAATAAAAAATGATAATGAATGAATTCGTTTAAGTTTTTTTTATACTTTTTGCGTATGAAAAGTATCACCTAACAAAGAAACCAAACATTAATGCTATGCTGAATAGGTTAACTTTTCGTTCAAATATCTCAACTAAGAAACAAGTTACTGACACATTCGAATAAAAAAATATATTTTAAAAAAAGAGAAAAACTAAAAAGTAAAATAAATGTAACCTGGTTACTTATTACCTAAGCCTGGTGCAAAGCTGGCAAATCCCAGTGGTGGAGTAGGTCATGAGGAAGACGGGCCATCCGTAGGCACCCAGCGCGAAGTTCATGTAGTGGATGACTGTGTTGAAGAGCTCCAGGTCCACCGAAGCCTCGTGCAGTGCCAGGAACTGGGTACGTGGAGTTACCGCCACGCCGGAAAGGAACTCGTACGTGTCATTTTTACGCTGAAAACATTATTTTATTTTTTACTGAAACTTCAATAAACAAATATTATAACGTTTATTTATATGCGTGAAGTGTAAAAAGTCACAAAACACGAATATTTATAATAAAAGTTTATTAGTTAATGATAAAAATAATAAACAGACGATTAGTAATTCACACTTTAAAATCTAATTATTAATATTCATTTATTTTCACACGATATCAATATTTATTTTTACTTTACATGTCTCTGTTCAGACCGACTGCCTCGACTCCACTCTCTTCACTCTACTCTAACGACTAACTCTACTGACTATGACTTTAAACTCTCTACACTTTCTACCACTCTCAACTGACTGCCCACATTGTAGGCTGCAACACTTTATACCTGCAGGTTATTAATTTCGAAGCATCTAGAGCCTTCCGGGCTCTATAAAATTCCCGAACAAGAGCGGCATCGCTCTTATCTCACTTGACCTTTTTAGTGAGACTACTTGACCAGACAGGTCGATCGCGGTGTGTCATTGACAGTGAGTCATGTTCGTTACATTATACAATACAAATTACAACTTTTAAACTCAAACTTAGAACAGGTTAGGTTTGATTAGATTAGGTTAGGTTTGATTTAATTAGAATAGGTTAGGTTAAGTCAGGTTATGTTAGGTTAGGTTATGTTAGATTAGATTATACTAGGTTAAGTTAGGTTAGAGTAGGGACGAAAGAGGAAGAATTGGAGGCATACCTCTGCGAGGTATTATCCGCAAGCAGAACGAATTCACTCTTATTTTGATCTAATCACATGCACACATATGCATACACATTAAATTGCTAAAATTTATTGGTGCACTTTTGCTATTTTTTTTGTTCGCTTATGAAATGTATATTATTTTCTTAAGATGTGACATAATAGTAAAATTAAATTAAAAACTAATAATCTTGGTAAAATTAAAAACAATCAATGAAATACATTCATTGTTTTAAATAAAGTAAAAACATTTCAGAGAAAAATATATTTTTTTATAACAATTGTTCAAAATGTCGAACTATAGCACGCAAACAGGCAACGATTTGCTACTGCATTTGTTGCTGCGTTAAATTGTTCATGAAAATCTCTGGAATTAAGCATTTCCGGACATATTCTCAAATATACGTGTGAGGTCACGCTATTTTTATGTGTTTAATTTATTGGTTAAGTTGTACCGTTTAAATCTGGGACATTCTGTGTATTGTATTGTGGGTCACTTCGCATAAATAATCATCCTTGTAGAATTTGAAGGAAATTATATTTGAAATACACCTGAAGAGTTTGTTGCCGCATGACTATAAACACATTCATGTATTGTGAGTCACTTCTCTACAACAGCATAGTAATTAATGAACTAAAAATAGAACTCCCTGCCTACATGATAATAATTTCTGACCTAATTTTAAAAGTTAATGTAAGTACATATTTGTTGGCATCTTTAAATGAATGCAGTATAAAAATAGTTTGAACTTTGATAATAAAAGTCCGCAATGTCACTTTATTATTTATAGAAATGGAAAAGTCACATCCCGAAGGATAATTCGGGTTAAAATGCGTACAAAGGTCACTAGATCATCTTAAGGACATTTATATCCAAGCCCACTCCTTTAGATTTAAATAAAAATTGTTTTACAAAGCCGATAAAGTTCAGCAGGTCAAGTAGTCACCACCATATACAGGGTGTTGACTCGAACACCCGTACATAGGGATTTAACATGTGAATTCATATATTCGTAATTTCCTGCTTCCCTAATTATTTTAAGTAAACATGCTTTAAATAAAACTTGTAGAGCATAAAATTCTGGAATCAATAAGCAAAATTAATTTTACATGCCTTGTAAGCTCAGAAATTAGAAATGAAAATGATGTAAATCACTCCTAAAGTAGCAGTAGCCATGAAATTGAGACAAAAATTAACAAATGTGTAATGGTTTATCTGTCAAGTTAACTACGTTAGTTTATTTTTATTATTATTATTGAAAGTACTATTGAAGTGATAATATTACATAAATTAATTTTGAATTAAAAAAATAATTTTAGCGTAACTTGTCAAAACAGTACTATTAATACGATTCTAATTTCTGAGGTTACAAGGCAAGTAAAATTAATTTGGTTTATTGATTTATATACAGAATTTTATGCTCTACAACTTTTATTTAAAGCATTTTTACGTTAAATAATTAGCGAAGCAGGAAATTACGAAAATATGAATTCACATGTTAAATCCCTATGTTCGGGTGTTCGAGTCAACACCCTGTGTATAGGTATATCTTTTGAAAGCGTACAAAAACATATTTATTTTTTATGGCCTACAGTTTTAGTACTACTGGCACAAATACTTGTATACAGTATTTTAATAAATTAAGATTATTTCAATTATATTTCCAAAAAGTTGAAAATTATATTTCGATCCCATTGTTTTAATACCACTGGTTACCATCCCCAATTAATTTGCATTGCCTTAAGAGGCTACATAGGAAATATCAACATGATATCTCTAACGGTTCTGTAGTTACACTACTTTGGCTTTACTCCAACAATTTGTGTACTGCTGATTTTAGTAATTAATTATATTAATGGGCAATCAATAGTCAAAGGCCCTTATAATGTCATGTCGAAATTACATCTCAATATCTCAAGCAGTTCCCAAGTTCAAGCTTCAAAATATGAGAAAAATACATGCTGAGATACTCCTGTCACGTGATCTATGCCTTGTACAAAGTAAAGGCAGTATTATAATCGCATAAAATTTCGGTTTTCAGGTTTCAATGGAAATATCAATTTTGACCATTCCTGAATCAATTTTGACCATTCCTGAATCAATTTTGACTAATTTCGGCGTGACATCTGTACGTACTTTACGTACATACGTACGTATCTCTCATAACTCAACAATGATTAGCCGTAGTTTTTTTTAATTTTGCATATAGGACTGCTGTAAAATCTAATTGTTCACCTCCCTTTTTCATTACTATCGGCAGTACTAAAAGGGCATTTAGGCATGTTGAAATTTTATTTAAATAGTTATTATAGCATCTAGTTATGAACCTCCATTTTTGGTTCCAATCGGCTTTTTTAATGGCAGTATACTTTTGGCAGAAACTTAATTAAAATAATAATTTAATAGACTTTTCATATTTGTAGGAAATATATGATAATAAATTGATATTGAAAACAGTCAGAATTTCGTGAGAAATATGTACGAAATAAATGAAAACCATATCTCTTTCTCTGCATATTTTCGAGCGATTAAAATAATTTTGTGTAATTCAATAAGGAATAGTGATAAACATTTTAATAAAATTTTCAAAAGATGGTCAATTTCGAAGGGAAGTTCGAAGATATGAAACGAATGGAAGTTGAATGATTAGCCTTAGAATGATTTCCCTTTCAAATAAACTAAGTTTAAATGAAGTGCAGCAAAAAATGTGTATTTTTTAGCGTACAAGGAAGTCTTGTGGTATCCACATAAGATTTTTTTTAATTATCAATCCTTAAACATGCGAAAAAACGTACAAAAAATCTTTTTTTAAATTTTTTTATTTTGTCACAACAAAATAGGTCCTTTATTTAGTTTAACTTTTTAATAATGTAAACAAGTCAATAAATTGATTGCTGGCCAGTAGAAAAATGTCTACTCGTAATTTTGATGTAAAAATGCAAAAACTGCAAGCGCATCCCATGGACTTATTTTGCTTGTTGTTCATTTCAGCTCATCTTTCAAACTTTTTTTGTAGAAACTATACCGGTACTCAAAAAAGTTTGAAATTTGCAGTACTTATGTAAAAATATTTGCAGATTCTAACTTTGTACAGCAGAAAAGGGTCTACACAATGATTGTATTTAATCTTTCATAACCTAACCGAACACCGAACATAAATAATTATTTATCAGCAGTTAAAATTTTCTTCTTTCCTATGAGCTTTATACCGGCCAGCAATACATGTACATACAAGACGAACTTGTTCTAACCTGTTCAACGATGGCTTTCTGCTCAATCTTTTGGAACTTCCGAAGAAGAACCAGTCCAGCCACCACATCCGAGGGGACGACGTCCAGGTCCCGGAAGAAGTCAGATAACAAGCGCGCTATATCCGCAAACGAGTTCCTGTTCCGGTCTGACGGACGCATGCAGCAGAACAGGAAGCGGCATCTTTGGTCCCAGCTGTCTTGGTAGGCACGGATCACTTTCCTGAAAAAGAGAACAAATTTTTAATTATTACCGCACATTTTTTATCAGATTTTTTTTGTTTATGATCGGTCTGAAAAATCTAGTTCATAGACTTCATTTCTGACAATGGGGTATTCCAAGTTTTTTTCATTTTTTAATATGTTATATGTTATTCTATGCATAAAAATATTAGACCCGTATTTTTTCTTTTCGCCGAAAGGTTTCAAACACGCCAGAATTTTTTTTTAAAGTTTCAATAAATTACCCCCTGGAAAATCGGCCGTGCGTGTGACGTCACAGGCACTGAGAACCAGCTGAGAACATACATTCGTAGATCTGAGTCAGAGGCGTGGCGCGTTCGAACAAGAGCCAATAGGCTGAAGCGAGTGCCTTCTTTGTCACAACATGGCTGATACTGAATTTTACGTACTTGATTCAAATGCATTTTAATTTCATTTTGATATTATGGTATTAAAAATCAGAAAAGTAATGATTATATTCACTTTAATATTACTTATATATGGTAAACAATGATATCCAATAAGAATTTCTTTAAAAGCAATAGGCTGGGAATACCCCATTGCTGACGAATCATATTTTCAAACTAATTGCATCGGTTGGCAACCGTTTACAGACTTCTTTTAAATATTTATGGCGCTAACATAATAGACAACTATGATGACAACATCTTTTCAAGTTTTCAGGTTTTCACGAACTACTGTATGATGCAAATAAAAATATAATAATAATAAGTTACCAGGTACAAAAAGTTTACTTTAACGTGAAACATATATAATAATATATAAAACTCATTTATAACATTTGTAATTTAAGTAGCTATGATATTTCTAAAGTGATTTTGAGTTTGATATTTTAATTCTTTAATCTTATATTATAGATATACCATGTACCAATTAAATAATTTTGATTTTGATTAAGTGAAGTGAAGTCAGCAGACCTAGCGGCTCACTCTATTTCTCACTCGTGTCCAATGCAAGGACGTGGAAATGTGTTTGTCACTTTTCAAAATTGACTGACGTTTCGAAACGCTAGTGAAACAAGTGAAATAATGGAATCAATAACCTAACTGAAATTAATGAAATAAAGAAGCTCTTATTTAATGGAAGTAGAAAAATATTAATTTCTCAATTTGACAGTTGATAATATTATGAACTTGACAACATTTGTATCATTTAAAAAAATGTTTTACGTCAAAATAAACACACGGTATTTTAAAATAACTATTCTATCGTAAACAAAATTTTGTGTATACCTCTGGTTGAAAGCATCTTTGCAGAAATCGAGTAGGTGCAGCCCTCGTAGTGCAATCTCGAGCCTCGATCTGCAAAGACCTCTGTTCAATCCTCGGTATACAAGAATCTATTGTTTTTTCTAATTCTCTAAGCATGCTGATTTTATATTTTCAAATAGAATTGAAACATTGCTTTCCATTCCTGAGTTATTTGCCCTTAAACTTATACTCGCATATACCCATTTTTAGACTATAACTCAAAAATGGTAATACTAGCATTCGATTCTACAGGAATAATTACATTGCGAAAACTTATTGATATTTTTTTAGTATAATGCCTGACATGTTTTCTGCAAGTCTGTTTAAATTTCAAATAATGATACAACAGACCTCACGCCGAAATGGTTCCAGGATGGTCAAAATGGAAATTTTCGTTGAAACCCGAAAATCGAAATTTTTCGTAATTACAATACTTTGTAAAAGGAAGTAAAATATTTTTATCAGGTACTTTAAAGGGTGTAAAATTCAAATTTGAAAACAAAACTCAATATTTATCTTCATTAAAAATATAAATTTTGTTAGGAATATTAATTTTACTACGACCACTATGGAAAGTGGCAATTTTCTCATACTACATAAAGATACAAAGTTGAGTATTTCCCACAACCGTAGGTTAAATTGGGAGAAATCATTTCTCCCAATATTTGCCAATACTGCACATGCACAGTGTGGGAAATGTCATTTCTCACAGTAATTTCCAAAAGCATGCGTGAAGGTACTCTTTGTGAGGTTACTTACACCATATTGTTTTTTATGTCAAATAGCTTTCGTGTATGTATTTTTATTCTGTAACGTTTAGCAGTGTGGTCGTAGAAAAAGTATAGTGTGCCACTCGTGCAGAATCATCTATTTTCCACGAGGAGGGAAATGGGCGACTTTCTGCACTTGTTACACAATATACTATTATATTATTAAAATAATTATATGTACTATATTTTAATATAGTACTAAAAATTTAAAAATCTGAAAAAAAACTAGGTATAAGAAAAACTTAGAATTATTTGTTTTCCAGATGTATTAAAAATGAAAATAGATAATGAATTTTAATTTCCATTTTAGTTTTCTTTTTCCTTGAATTATCCTCTTTTGTTTATGAAGATTTGTTGTTTTGTTCGGGGCAAATATTAATTGGAATTTACTGGAATGAATTTATCAGGACTGTAAATTTAATTAAGGCTTTATAAAACAGGACATGAATCATTTTCTTAATCGCTGAATGGTCTGAATTAGACTCTATTCAATATCTTCATTTAATTTATTTGTGGAAATTATACCTTTTAGAAGCGATTATGCTTAAGTGAACACATTTATGGTCGTTAGGGATTGTAACCCGTTTGTTTTATTTGGAAAGATCGTAGGAGAGATTTCCTAATAACCTTCATAACGACTATTGTGTAACAACTCAATAAATTTACTACTTATTGTTGTGTTAAGAACACAGTACATACATTATAAAATAACATTTCATTTTTTAAATATATGACAATCTTATCAGTAATAATAGTTTCAGCAAATTTGGTGTCATAAATCTAAATTATATTTTTGATAATACAACCATAAGTTTAAAAGACGCTTATTTCAAATTTTTGAACAGAATTAAAATATTTGTTTATATACTTCTGTTAAAATTTTTGGAAAAGATGGACTATAGGCAGCGATAAAAAAAATCAGTTTATCATAACTTTAAAATTAGGCAAGGGTCACCCTACATTCCCACAGAAAAAAACTGAGAGGCTTGCAAAAGCGAGATATCGCAAGAATTTCTGGGAGTATGATACACAAGATTTTTTAGGTCGATGACACTTTTAATTTATTAACGAAATAATATTATTACTTATAATTTTATAAATTGCAGGCTTTTATTCACATGGATATATAAACAATTCACTTAAAAAAATAGTGACATTTGTTTTTACCTAAAAAATAAAACGAATGTGAATTGATATTTTTTAACGTAGGTAATCGTAATCGTGCAGCACGAGTATAATATGAATAATAAAACAAAAATAGTGGTTTTAATTGACATTCGTACTTTTTGCCGGTTTTTTTTTTCTGGACGATTTTGAGTTCTGTAGTATTGGACGGAGGCGCGAAAAAAATATTTACAATTATGTATTAGATATGTCTTGTGTGAGTTTGTCATTTAACACGTCAAGAATATTCAAAACGGAATATTTTTTTAGCAAAACTCGAATGGAAATTATTATATTTCAGGATATTTTATATTGCAATATATATAGTAAGAGTGGCAGTTCACTCCATGTAAAAAAAAAAACGTATAATTTTTTACAGAACAAATATCATCCAGAAACACACTGTTTGCCGGCCTAGGCCAGCAAAATGTAGGTATGCCAACTTAAATATTTCAGCAATACATTCTGTCAAAATTCTTAATTTTCTTTTATTCGAAATGTAAAAACGTTAATTAAAAATTAAATCATTTTTTTTTTATTATTTATTTTAAACTCGTCTTGTATGTTTATGGCCACGTTAATTATTGAAAAATATTAATTTACATTCGTTTTATTGTTTAGGTTAGAAAAAATGTCACTAATTTTTTTGAGTAAAACAAGTGAATTGTTTATATATCCATGTGAACTGAAAATGTTACTGACATAAAAACCTATAGTACATATATTAGTTATTTGTATATCAAGTGCTGAAAGTCTATCTTTGTCGAACCAAAACGAAAGTTGCAGCCTGAGCGAAACGAAGGTTGCAATCGTTTGTGTTCGACAAAGGACTTTCAACACGTGTTATACACACTATTTTTTCTACTCCTGCAAGATAAAAAATTAGGAAATAAAAAATTATTTTTTCTACTCCTGCTTTGAAAATACAATTTTCTGGTTTGTTTTTCATGCTGAATGTGACTCTTTGCAGCACTGCGTGCTGCAAAACTTTGCAGCACTAATAAATGTTTGTTTCATTGTTGCTGCCATGGATACGCATCACTTGCGCATCACAAATACAAAAATTGCAATAAATGTCAAATTATGTTTAAAAAATAATTTTTCATTTCCTTATTTTTTATCTTGCAGGAGTAGAAAAAATAGTATGTATAACACGTGTTGAAAGTCCTTTGTCGAACACAAACGATTGCAACCTTCGCTTCGCTCAGGCTGCAACTTTCGTTTTGGTTCGACAAAGATAGACTTTCAGCACTTGATATACAAATAACTATTTTAAACATAATTTGACATTTATTGCAAAATTTTGTATGGCAGCAACAATGCAACAAACATTTATTAGTGCTGCAAAGCATGAAAAACAAACCAGAAAATTGTATTTTCAAAGCAGGAGTAGAAAAAAAATTTGAAGTAGTAATAATATTTCTTTAATAAATTAAAAGTGTCACCGATGCAAAAATATCTTGTGCATCACATGCCCAGAAACTTATTGCGAGATCTCGCATTATTTGCAGCTTGGCCTGTCAAAATAAGGTCGCTCTCGCAAAAGTTTAGTTTCTGAACTAGTGATACAAATAACAATGGGGATGTATCCATTGTTCATGTAGAAAAAGAGTTTTATTTTTATACTATAGAAAATGTATAATTTATTTGACTAAGTTCGGAAACTTGTATTTTAGTTACGAATGAATATTAAATGATTGTAGAATGATTTTTGAAATGTGGTACGTATCTCCTAGAATTACCCTATTTGCCTTCAAAGTTTTACTTCTAAGCACCTATTTTTGGGTGAAACCGAAAAATTTGATACTGCAGAAAAAATACCATTAATGATACAGAATTTATAATATTTACACAACAGAAAAAAAATCTTTAAGGAAAAATAACTAAAATCCTAAAAATTCGTAACATTTTTTTTTATTTTTAGTCATTTTCTAGTATGTTTAATGAAAAAATTAACTATGATAATATTTAGAATGACTGTAATATACTTGCAAATTCATAACCATAACAGCTAAATTATTAAACCATTGATGATTTTGCAACCGATAACCGTACGGGTACGGTTAGATTTTTGCAAGTCGATTGAATTTTGAAGGAATTTACGATTATAGCCCGGCATTACAGCGATCTATTTGAGAATTTAGTGCAGTCAATATGAAGTACTAAAATAGATTCGTCTATAAAATGGGAAATTCCCAATAGAGGATTGTGAGAAACCCGTAACGCCCTCTAACTGCCAATCAATTCTGTAAATGCTGCCATTGATGGCGCGGATTTCACACGTATTCATGCTCACCTATACTCTTTATTCCTCTGCATACATACACTTCTTTCACACGTATTTATTCACTTGTATAGAAATACACATACACAAGTGTTTATCTATCTTATAAATTATAACATACATTCCTAAATACACCATTCTTTCATTAAACAAATATTGTTATTATATTACTCGTAAATGTAAAAATATATTTTTTAATATAAATGAAAATAAAATAAATATGCCAGAAAAAAAATTTGAAGTACACTTGCAAGGTATGTTGCCACATGACTATATATACTGATAACCAATGAAATTGTTTATGCGTGGGGATGGGGGATCTCGGGGACAATATAATAGATACGAATTTAGTTAAATTAGACAAAAGTTGCCACATATGGGCGTCATTTTATACATGTTTTGTTTTTCCCATAAAAAGCACAGGTGAATGGATATAAACAAAAATTTATTTTTTTCAATTTTTGTTTTTTCATATAGTTTTCAAAAAATTGATAACAATTTTCAGTTTTCATATGTTGTGAGACCATTAAGTATGATTTTTTTTCTCTTTTCACCTTTATAAAATACAAGCATATTAAAAATATAATAAAGAAGACTACGATGTAGAATCAAATAGTGTTTCGCCGAAAAAGTAAATCTAAGCATTTAAGGGGTATACCTAATAAAACCTTATTTTTTTGGTATATCTTCGAACTCAAATATCTCGAGAACAAGAAGAGATAATTAAATTCTGTTTTGCAAATTTGGTATCAGCCTAGTTAATTATTGCAAAAAATATTACAAACAAAATTTTGTAAAATTTTGAAAATTTTCGAGCTAAAAATTCGATATTTTCAAATAGTTTCGGTTTTACGCAAAATGCAGCATCAGCAGCTTTGGGAATTACTTCCCCTGTTATTACTACATATATAAACTATTATATAATTAATTATTAATTTTATAAACTCACATTTCAAAAGAAGAAAATACATCTTTTTTATAATTTATTGTAAAATCAAGTGATATATTTTATACATTCCCATTTATTTGAATTTGATATTTTTAATAGCAATATTCTCATTTTTTAGTTTTACATAGTTTTGCATTTTAATAAAAATACCCCATTACCGCGTTGTGGTATAAAAGACAAACGCTTTTAGTGCTTTTTAAAACACAAAACAAAGTTTGGACGTTTGCGATGTCGAAGTCTCGAAGTGACAAAACATAAATTAAACCTGTCCAGTTTCATAGATAAATTTAATTTATTCGGGGGCGCCGAAATTATGCATACAGGTACAACACTTGAAAAGGTTTTATAAATAATCCACTCTTCATGAGGATCTCAAACAAATGCCACACACTTAATAAATAAATCGATAAGTGTAGTACATTTTCATGTGTTAGTATTTTAGTCGAATTACTGCGTAAGAATAATATTACAGAGAAAATGTATATACAAGGCACGGTTAATATTCTTTCAATTTTGAAATTATCTTTGCACGACTCACGGTACTTCAAATGAAACATATTTCTTATAGCAATTTTTTGAAGCTTAAATATTTGTATTGCTGCTGAATACTTAAGCTTCAAAAAATTGCTATAAGAAATATGTTTCATTTGAAGTACCGTGAGTCGTGTAAAGATAATTTCAAAATTGAAAGAATATTAACCGTGCCTTATATGTACATTTTCTCTGTAATATTATTCGCACGCAGTAATTCGAGAAAAACACTAACACATGAAATAACTATAACACAAGAAACAAATCAAATTTTGTTATTCCGAAACATAAATTTAAATTAACTTCCAATAACCCATTCTCAATGGGTATTAAACTATTTAACAAATTCCCTCACTCCATAAAAAACATTAAGGGCCGGTTTTTCAATCTCTGGTTAAAGTGCCGGTTACCTTAACCATCGGTTAACAGAAAAATATCGCATCGAACATCTGATGTAAGTTGTCAAAAATACAAATTATTTTCTATTTCGATGCGATATTTTTCTGTTAACCGATGGTTAAGGTAACCAGCACTTTAACCAGAGATCGAAAAACCGGCCCTAAGTCAAGCATTGTTTAAATTTACTGTGCAACAGTTTTTAGTAGAAACAACATATTATAGTATTAATGAATATTTGAATGATATTGTATAATTTTGTACCAGATTAGATGTATTTTATTTTTTAATGACTTTGTACATATCAATACTCGATCATTTTAGCCAAATAAATTATTAATATTATTATTATTATTATTATTATTACAGAAGAAAAATTTACAGTTTTTAATTTTTACAAATAACCAAGTTTTTTTTTTTTTGATTTTTATTTATTTATTTTGGAGGCACAGCGCCCGTCACATCTTTGCGCCCTTCTGCCACACTTAACTTGCTTACCGTATAACGCCCACCCTAATAATTCCTTTACTTTGTTCACCATATTTATAAATTATACTCAACTTCTATGTACTACCCCTTGCGTGCACACAACTACAACCACACTACCGCATCACATGTCCCATGTCCCATACCCCACACCACACACACGCAACCACCCATCCTTACCTCTGTCGCCAATTGCGGTTCCGATTCCCAGACCGCTTGTATTGAAACCGGCTCTCGGACTCCCGCATGCTGCGCTGGAACTGCTTCATCTTGACCCACGAGCGGCCGGCCGCGTCGTACGTGCACCACACCGTGATCAGCACCGACACCAGCACGCACCAGTTGCACACCACTAAGCCTGCAACAACAACAGGGATTAGGGGGGCAGAGATAGCAGAAAGGGTTTAGTTTGGGTGATGGGGTGGTGGAAAGATGTTTGTAATTACTGTAGAGACGCGGTATATCGGACTGCGGACAGATAAAATGTCCGGTCAAATGTGGAAGTTTGAAAATATTCTGTTAATGTATACATGTTTATATCTAAATGTCACCGATTGTAAACAATTACTGGAATCCCCTGAGTTACTTTGCACACGTGACACGTACATTGTTTTGTTAGTCTTGTTTAAAATAATGTCCGATCAAAACACGTATACGAATATTCGACTCCTTTTCTAGTTTCGACCGAAAACGTAACCAAAACCGCAACTTGTGTAGTTAATAGTGATATGCCGAATAGCAGTTCAGCCGAATAACCGAATATCTTTTTTTAAAAGTGAAGTCTGACGTTCTAAAATTATAATGTAAAAGTACACTCCGTGAAAACGCTATTTCTACCTTTACTAAAGGAGTAAACTTTAGGTATCTCTCACCACCTCATAAAAAACAGAAATAATTTTGTCAAGAAGTATTTGTAAGTTAGCAAACTTACAAGTTCTTTTATAATGTATGCTATTCTCTTTTTTATTTTTTTTTCTTAATTTTATAAATTAAATTAATAGGATCTTGTTTCATCTTTATACCAACGGCCTCAGAATAACGATAATAAAATAAAAATTATTCTTCGAAAGGAAGAAAATTTAAATAATCTGTAAAACAAAACTATTAATTAACAAACAAAAAAAAAGGCAAGTGAAACCATTTCGAACAAACCCGAAAGCTCCAGATGCGACACGATCACTATATTCGGCCGGCCTAAAATTTCGACTAATTTTTGGTCGAAACCAGCACTTTTGATCAAAAATGGCCGAAACAGAAACGATGGGACACTAATTTAAACTAAGGACCCCAAATATTCATACATATGTACTAGAGAATTCTAATAAAAGACTGGCGAAAAAAGTCCGCCCAGCTCAACTTTTCTTCGTATAAAAAATCTGCCACGATTTCCTGCATGTATTTCAGAAATTATATAATTTTTTACAATAGAAAGAAGTGGCCTGCCGACCCTTTTTTTAACATGGTATTAAATGCATACAGAAAACCTAGTTTTACATAATGGACTTTCGGCTTTAATGAACATCCACTCAGGGCCGTATTCAGAACGAAATGATTGACAGGTCTAAGACTTTTAATCAGGGCTTTTACAATATACAATGCAATATAAACCTACATACATATGTATGTAGGTACATATATTAGAGTTGCCGTTTTTTTTTCTACTAACACCAAAAACTAATTGGAATCGATAAGAAAACATGTAGAGTAACTATTATTTTCTCAGGAAATTGGAAAAAACCTTACCGCTTTGGAAAAATGTGCTTTGAACAAATATTATGAATTATTGGCATTATTTTAAAATACAATATATTTTAAATGCAAAATATTCCAAAATAACCTGTTTGTAGCAAATTTTCCAAAGGATTTTTTTCCATTTCGACCATCCCTGAACCAATTTGACTAGTTAGCTAGGTATGATGTTGCATAACTCAAAAATGCACACCTCTTTTTTATTGAAATAGACGTACAAGCAGTTTATTTGTAAATGTAGGATTAATTACTTTTACTAGGGCTCAAATAATTTTTACCAGGATTTAGGCTTCCCTCCACCTGGCTCCGGCCCTGCATTCTCACGTTAGTCCATTATTGAGGTTCTATTGTAAGTAGTATTTAGTTCAAATATGGACAAAAATTAATTATAAACTCAAATAAAGAGTTAGTTGCTATGTGGTATATTCAATTTAAATTTTGATTATTAATATCAATAATCAGTTACATTCAAACGAGACCTTAAAACTGTATGATAAACAAACTATCAAATTTTGAAAAAAAATATTAGTTTTTGAATTTTGCTAGTTTTCAGTCACCTTAACATATACGTCACAGCATTCTTTATTAAAATGCTTATAATTTATGAATATTTCCAAGTAAGAAAACTAATAGTAATTTAAAATATATTTTTATAACTGTTGAAAGAGATCAATTTGCAACAACAATTATTAGCGAAGTCAACTTTATTAGAAACTATATATCGCTTTCAAGTTCGATAAAAGGAAAAAGTGAAGAACCACTCCACGCCTTATAAATCTCTGCTCTTAAAATTTAAACGAATTATAAAACTTTGCTTGAAAGGTGTGACTATAAACACGCCCTTACATTGTAGGTCACATATAAATAATTTTAAGCTGTTCTAATCCTGTAACACGTGGAAGTATTTTGCTTGTATTTTCTTCATGTTACACTACGCTTGTGAGTGTCAGGATAAAGGTACCGTGTTGTGTATTTTGTTATCCTAGATAAAGGAAATGAGGATATACGGCAAGTAAATCAATGTTTGTTGTTCCAGGACGAGTAATTTGAACATACGGCCAGGATATTGCAAAGAGCAAGGATAAGCCTACAAATGTGAGTGATCTAATTAATTTATCCCTTAAACAGTAGTTTTACTTGCGATAAAAGGTCTGTTTGATGACTTGCACTAGGTCATCCCAGTGTTAACTTTTTAACACCGACGTGTTCAATGAGAATAGTGCAATTAGTGTAGTCTGCTCGATGAGAAAAAATCAGAACTAGTGTACTTTTTTCTGCACTACCTATAGAGGAGGTGCAGTTAGTGCAAGCTGGAGTGGGGATAACGTAAATGTCAGTTGAGAAACTAAACTAAACAACCAGGGAAAATGAAGTTGCTTGTAAGAAATACAATAAATTAATCACTTAGGAAATATTATCTTTAAAGTATAAACATTTAGTAATATACATGTATATTGTAGATTTACCGTCAATATCATCAGAAATTATTTGGAAAGGAGTTCTATTATCCGAATCTGCAGAATCTAATATTATTGCAATAGCTTTTAACATATTTCTTAAATTTGCTGCTACAAGAAGTGCTACACTACTACTGACAGCTATCTGACAGTTCGATGTTGTGTTGCACTCGTACTGGTTGCACTTTCCTGTTTTTTCAGAAGATGGAACTAGTGTACACTACACTAACCTACGCTGTTCAACACTACATTACACTGCACTGTCAATAATCTCATCGAACAGACCTAAAAATCACTCTGGGATATTGTTGACGAGCACTGTTTTTTCCCCGCGGTGTAGCGCCAGATTTAGCCACACTCTCGCGTAAAGTGTGTTGCTATGCATCAGGAGTAAATTCTTCGCAGCTTGTCTTACCCTCGTCTTTCACATTGACATTTTGTTTATTCTGAAAACTTCCTTCAATTTCAACCTATCACTTGCAAACATGCATTATTTATTTTTTTATTTTTTAAATAAAAATACTTAAAAAGAACAATTTTACAGTTTACAAACTTCATATTACAATTAAATAAATAAAACTCTTGATTATTTAATTTATTTATTTAATTATAATATATA
This sequence comes from Stenolophus ochropezus, assembly GCA_035578165.1. Taxonomy (NCBI): domain Eukaryota; kingdom Metazoa; phylum Arthropoda; class Insecta; order Coleoptera; family Carabidae; genus Stenolophus; species Stenolophus ochropezus. The sequence goes on along the minus strand of JAQOWZ010000002.1, from coordinate 44,622,502 downwards.
AATTTATTTTTTTCACGACATGCATAGAAACCTGTACTCTCTAGAGAGGCAAATGTGTAGTGTTACCAACAGTATAACATGGATATTAATATAGAATGAAATATTGGAAAAATTCAATATTATATTAAAAATTCTTATTTAATATTAATTTTCATTTTAAAAAATTATAGCAATTATGTCTTGTTCTTTTCTTTTTTTCATATTAATTCACAATTTGACAACGTGAATTTGAATTGGCATATTTTAACTGTAACAATTGCACTCGCATGCACTGCTGAAAGGCCTCAAAGTCAAAGTTTACATAACCTAATTTTGTAGCTTATCATGTTGCCGAGCCTTTTCGTCTGAATAAATCAATTTTTGAAACATGTCGTGAAAAAATGTTGTCATGAAAGGAAAGAATTTTTTCCACTCTAACGCGAATGCCTCATCTACTAAGCTCGTGATTCAAATTCGAGCTCGATACTCTTTCCACTCTGGTTTGACAAATAACTATTTTCTACAATCACTTACGTAAATATCCATAACTGTAACCTACAAGTTTTCTAAGTGTCACTTTACGTATACGGTCGTGCGTAAAGTACAAAATTAATTAATTTAATACAAGAATAGTTTTTTTTTATTGTGTTTTAAATTTAGTTTCAATTTACATTTTAGAGGTTGATAATTTGATATAGAATACATATATAATTTTTATTTAATTTACACTGCCCAACAGACCGAAGTATAATTATAGGCCGTACAGCGAGAACTGGCGGCTGGCCGGGCGGAGCCGCGCAAGTAGGTTTAACTAGGAGGTATTTAGGAATCGGAGGTACAGTATGAGATACAAGTTTGGAAACCAGCGGTCGTTCAGTTATTACAAATATGCGTTTCCAACAATTTATTTTGCATGTTCGGTAAGCCTGGTATGTTTCAGCTTTGTCTTGAAACTCATATTGAACAATAATATCACAACACAAATAGAAAAAATCACAGTAATTATGATGTCGCACCAAAATATTTCCTAGCAAAATTTTCTATGTTGTTTGTACTCTTCACAAATAAGAATCGTAAATCATACTAGCGCAGCAATAAATGAAGAGCGGTGAAGAGGGGCTCAATAACCCCTCCCACGACGAATTTGTGTGTCTGCGCAAAGGTAATTCACCCGCCAGTTCTCGCTGTACGGCCTATACATGACTGGGAACCTACAGCTTATAGAGGGTTCCGAACCACTCGAATACAGCAGTATTTTTGGTTACAGGTTTGTTTTGAACCCTAAATCTCGCACTCCGGTAAGCGAGTCGAAGTGCGTTAACCAACTAAGCCACCATCATGCCCATTTAGTGATATGTCCCACCTTTAAAAGTGTTGGACCACCCTCGTGCCCACCTGTAAACAATGCAGGCATCAATAAAATATATAATACCATTATTACAGTAATTTTTCTAAAAATTTGTAAAAAGAAAAAGACGGCGTAATCTTTGTCTTGAAATATTTAATTGGTATTATAGTGTCTGCACGGTGGTAGTGCTTGTACGATAACCGTATAACCAAAGAATTGCGCTAAGGGCTAAGCCGATTGATGAGGCCGCTCTTTTACGTAGAAACTTGTGATAGTCATTGCCGCGCACTTTTAACAAAGCATGCCGATTTGATTTATAATTGATGTCGACTGACCGTCTTCATATCTGCCACTACATCTACAATAGATCAGTGTACTTGTAGTTTTCGTGTCTTTCAGAACATGCAGTTTATGTGAATTTTGATGATTAGTGCTAGATAAAATGAGTAAAAGTAACATTAAAGATTATTTCGCGCCAACTTCAAAAAAATTTAAACCTGTCGTTCAGTTTCCATGACACCTACTGAAAATTGCTTGAATATTGTGAAAATTATTTATTATTTTTTAAATATATAAGGGCATTTGGCCAATTCTTTTTGCCTCATTGGATGCAGTTTTTATTTCTAAACAAATACATGTCTCACAGTTTGTTCTAAATTAATAGCATTGATTTTATATATAAATATATATAAAATCAATGATAATAGGTAATAAAGACATATTGAAAAATTAAAAAAGTAACATTGAATTTCCTATGTTCAGAAATTAAAGTAGACACTCGGTATATAACAATGGCACGGTCCACCAAGATTTTCCGGTGCCCACCGCGTGGCCCACCTAATATTTTCCCTCTAGTTCCGCCACTGTTTCAATGTAAAATGGGATATGGGATAGAAGAGTTGTATAACAATTACGCACTTGTGGAATACTTTTTCACATCGAGGGTAATATGTATCTTGCATCTTACAACTCTTGTTACGTAATATAATATTATTATACAGTAGGAGTTAATGAGCTACTTCATGCGTTTATTTGAAGTGAGTAAAATCAATTATTATTCACAACTGAGTAAAATGCTACATTCTATACAATACAACTTATTTTTGGATAACATAAACATAGCAATCATATATTGACTTTTTCTCAGTAATTTTCTTAAAAAATCTAATTTATACATAACGACTTATTTCACTCATTTATAATATGTACAATACATTATTTATTACCACGTGCCATCAATAAAATAATTTCATATTGTTCTATTAATATAGTAAAAGTGATTATTGCTTTTAAAAAATAAATAATAAATAAATTTGAATTAAACCTGAAGGGTATACACAATAATGTATTGTGTGTCACAGTTTCTATAGAATTTTGTTCTCCAAATATTATATATTTATATTGATTATTCCTAAAAAATATAAACGAATTTAGTTTCAAGTATACCTGAAACGTACGTTCTCAGATGCCTATAAACATATTTCTGTAAATATATTAACCTTAAAAAAACTTTAACCTTTTTAATGTTTCCCCAATCAAAAAATTCAATGTAATACCTTATTACAATTTCACAAAATTTCAGTTTAATGTAACTGGAAAATTAAAATACAGAATTATGAATATGAGAATAATCTGAATTCAACCGTATTAAAAATTAATAGTTAGGAATTCATTTTACTTTTGCATATTTTAGTTTCAATTTTCAAAATTTACATTTGGTTGACGTCATTGGAAACATTTGGCTATTTTCAATGCATCAACATGTATACCTGGGGAATATATTATACATTATTTATTGGTAAAAATAAGTCAATATGTTCATAATTAATACCAATATTATTTTGTTTATAACGACAGGCACGGTACAAATGTTAAATATTTATTTATTCTATTGTATTGTTTTAACATTTTTTTAATTCATACAATAATTAATTTATAAAATTAATAATTATTATATACAGCAGGTTTCGTTTCAAATATCAATTACTCCTCATCTTGTCGGGTGAAATCATGTGATTTTCGTTTAAATAAACGTCAAAATTGACAGTATTACAAATAAATACAATAAAGGATGAAACCGATGATTTAAAAATATATAAATACGCAAGTTTATAGGACAATTCGTTTCCTACATAACTGTGAGTCTGATTGCATTCTGTTAATCTCAGGCGTTTCTGTCACATTACAAAAAACACCAAACGTCAACTAATTAATAATACAAATTAGGAGTGGGATTCCATAACTACAACTACAAATAACAATTGTACTTGTTATTCTATCAATTTCTAATCTCAAACGTCAAATGTCACCATAGTGGAAATTCAAATTTGCAATGAATTTAAGACATTCTCACCTGACTGTAGACTTCTAGAGTGTTTTTATATGTTTAAATACTTATTAACCCCAAATAAGATTACTGTAACAGAATTACAAGCTCACTTTGTAGTTGATATTTGCAATTGATATCATAACAAGTCCAAATGATAGCAACCGTAGTTACAGAATCCCACCCTAGTTCTGTTATAAAATATACCAATGAATTATTAAAAAAAAACTATGTTAATAGATAAAAAAAATCAGTAAATAAGTAAAACATTTTTATTTGTCTGATATTTTTTCTGTGTAATTCCGCAAAGTATTTAATGGAACCACGAACTTGATGGCTATATGAAATCTGATTCCAAAATAGTGGTACGCAAAAATATACAGGCTTACCTATTTATATATTTTTCAATCAACAATCAAATCTTCTTCATAAATGACATTTTTATTTCATTTTTGTTTTTGATTGGATACAGATAGCGTACCCCTTTGTAAAACGTACGATAATGAGATAGCGAATAAAAGTTTCATCTATGCTTTCGTATATGACAAAGATGCAAGATAAAAGTTTAATAATTATTGCAACAGAAATTGATAACGTGTATACCGGGTGTCCCAGCTCGACCGACACATGGGAGTTTTACATGGGAAATCAGTTAATCATGAATAGTATCTCCCCAGTGCAAGATATTAACTTGAAATTTTGTATACTTATAGGAGAATATTAATTCTATGAATCACACTTATTTGAAATATGCAATTTCGTCTGCAGGGCGAGATTTTTTAATTTTAAAATCTAATATTTTCGTTCAAAATCAGACAGCCATGGAAATAAAAGAAAATATTTATCTGACAGTTTAGTGAAATATCACTGATTTTAATTCTTATTCCCTGTATTTTAATATTATTTAAGTTGAATTTAGTTTCTTTTTGTTAAATAATATACCAATATTACAAAAATATAAATATCTACAATGGTATGTCATTAACAGTCAGAACTGTCACATAGATATTTTCTTTTATTTCCATGGCTGACTGATTTTGAACGAAAATATTAGATTTTAAATTTAATAAATCTCGCCCTGCAGACGAAATTGCATATTTCAAATAAGTGTGATCCATAGAATTAATATTCTCCTATAAGTATACAAAATTTCAAGTGAATATCTTGCACTGGGGAGATACTATTCATAATTAACTGATTTCCCATGTAAAACTCCCATGTGTCGGTCGGGCTGGGACACCCGGTATATTACCACATAATAGGTTTATACAGAAGCGACAGTAAGACAGAGAAACGAAAATTAGAGAGAGATAGAGAATGTGCACAAATTTAAAGGGCTCATTGTTTAACATCGGAAAGTTTCCTCACATCTTAGAGAGAGATAGGGGAAGAGCAAAAATTTAAAGGTCTACACAATGCTTCAAGGTCATAGAACTGTATAGGGGAACATGAAAGGTACCGACACGGAGTGTCGCTTCTGTATGTAACTATTCTGTGATATTACTTCAGAACTGTGTGAATAAGACTTTCCCTAAAAAGTTTTTTTAAAACCTTTTCCTTTAACGTGTATATATATATATATATTATTATTTTTATTTGAATTGCAACTCTATTTTTCGCTGTTGATCCTCACGTCATCAATTGTATTCGTGTGATTCAAATCGTCGCGGGGGGGCGACGGATTGATGTCATCATCTTGTTGGGTGAAATTGTGTGATGAAATAAATGTCAAAACTGACAGTATTATATACAAATATAATGATGGATGAAACGTACGAAAAGAGTTCTAGAATAAACTAACAAAACTACCAACACACAATGAAGCACATATTGTCGACGCCAAAATCACCTTCATAAATGACAGGAATAACATTAATGACAGTTTTTGAAATATTTGAAAATATCCATTACCGTGGTTACACTACTGTTTCTATTTCATTTTTGTCGTTGTTTAGATGCAGATAACGTATATATACCCTTCTGTGACATATACGATAATAACACAACGAACAAATGTCATGCATATACGACAAAGATGAAAGGTAAAAGTTTAATAATTCTTGCAGCTGAAATTGATGACGTGAAGATCAATTTTAGTTTTCATTTTTCAACGGAAAATGCGTTTTGACCATCCCTAAATCCATTTTGACTAGTTTCGGCGTGACGTCTGTACGTACGTACGTATGTACCTCACTAACTCAAAAATGATTAGCCGTAGAATGTTGAAATTTTGTATACGGGACTCGAAATGGGACTGCTATAATCTAATTGTGCACCTCTCTTTTTTATTGCAATGATAACATCTTTAAATGAAATAAGCTTAAATTAACAAGGAAGTCATCAGAGTTTTTTTTATAAAAAAAGGATCAATAAAATCCTTTTTACCTCCCGCTTATCAATATATAAATAAGGGAGGTATTGTTTTTGATCAAATTTCTCAAGTGTGAGTACGAATTAAAGTCCCCAAAATACGATTTTACTATTTTTACCGTGGTGTCGTCCACGATAACTCCAATACGATACATGTAAAAAAGATAATATTTCCTATTTCAGAGTTATATTTAAATATGATGAAATGATTAGATTTTGACTACAATTGGTTAGCCGGAAATATATAGTACTTTACTTGAAGCATTAAACCGTTTTTCCTAAAAAGACGCCAACAAATTTCTTTTTTCCGCAAATTACGTTATTATTAATTATAAAGATTATTTAATTTTCCACCGACGTGCATAATTTCACTTTATATATAACTTTTGGCTAAACAGAAAAAAAAATATTAAATTTACACATCGTTCAAGCTGAGGAATTTCTATAAAACCCACGAGTTATTCATACGTTTACAAAATTTGACATATGCTGTTGTCAAATTTGACGTAAATATTTTTAAAATTATTCAAAAGATAATATAAGTAAATATGAAGTTTTTTATTGTAAAATATAAAAAGCTGGAACAAATATATAAGGAATAGATTTTAGTTACCCCAAAAATAACCATTTTCTTCGGTTTCCGATACAGTATTACAAATTTGATGCAAGGAAATTTCAGGTATGAATCGAATTAAAAATATTCTGAACAAACAAATTTTAAAACTAAATATTTATTATAGTAAATAATTTTTTTATAGAATATATTATTAGTATTATTACAGTGGCGGAAGGTAATGTGTTGGCCACATCAGATTTTTTTAAATAAATTATTATTTGTATTTATATAATTTTTTTTCATATTAATAATAATTTTGTAATATATTTAGCAATTATTTCTAGGGGAAATTTAAGGAAAATTATATGATTAAGTGATTATTTATTGCTTTACATTTTCGTGACTTTGTGAGAAATCTTTTTCCCTTATTGATTTATGTTTGCGAAAAATTGCAAACAAATTATTATTACCTTTCCGATAAAATTGATTTGGTTATATTTACGTGGCACAATGGCAGCATTCAGAGTTCAGATATCTGTAGATATCCGGATATTTCTTTGGCAAGGAAGCATTTATCAAGAGTGACAGGCTTTTATAAATCTCTCTGACTGAGCGGTGTCCAACATCAGAATTCACTCTAGTTTTTGTGGGCTTAGGTCATTTACCTGTCATTGTTCGCCTGCCAAATATTTGACCCACTTAAAAAATAAATGTGGGTGGCTATTTTCGTACACAAACAAAACATACGTGTTATGTCATTTTATTAGCTTCAACCACTTCATATATTTTTAATAACTCCCTTATAAGAGATGTATTATATAAAGTTCTTTACGGTTTTCTTATTTTAATGGATGAAACTACACGTCTAAAGAAGGCGTTAAAACACCTCAGTAATAGTTTTATAATGAAACAATTTTTTAGTTTTTATAAAATTTGTAGAAACCTCTGAACTAACAAATTTCATTTGTTTTTTATAGTTTTTTAAATTTGTTTTTTCACTACTATCCTAGACAACCATTATTATTAACCTTTATTTGACATGAGAAATTGTTTTTCACTACCGCTTTACTTGGTAACCATGGTCACTTTTTAAAGAAACAAATCTCCAAATCCAAATATTATTTGAATCATTTAACACAAGAAAAATGTTAAAGTATGGATTTAAATATGCCGTCTAAATTAAATAAGTAAATAAATTAAAACCAAATTAAAAATCAAAAGTACGGTTGACAAACTGAAACGTCAAATATAAAAACAAAGACAGTCTACTTTATTTTTGTGAATGTTGAGAAGTGGTTGAGAAACAAATTAACGGTCATGTCAAAATGTCTGTTATTGTCAGTACATATTTTTTTAAGATTGGGATTGAACGCTAGTAGTGAAAAATATAATATATTTACCACGGTTGTTCCATAATGATAGTTTTGTCAACCTTATTGTATAATATACTATTATCTATTAGTTGTGGTTCGTTATCAATTATTAGTTTGATGATAAATTTTGTGAATCCAAAACTTTTTGAGAAAAAAGTAAACTATTGGTACTATAAAGATTGTCAACTAGTTTTATTTAAAATTTTCGTAATTATAATTTTTTAATTAAATATTGAAATTTTAATAATTTTATTTATTAATAAAGTTTTATCAATGTTCATTACAATTTATCATAAACATTTTTTAAGTGAAGATGTACTGATGTTAAATTATAAATTTTATCCTCCCAAAAATAATGTATTTTGAAATATTAATTATTTGAATGAGATACATGATAATGTTGTAGTTGTAGTCGAGCTAAAATTGTGTATGGATGAGTGTGTTTTACGTATCCAAGTCGTCGTCTGAATTATCTCACTTTTGAAAGGTTCTTGTTTTAGTGAGTAACTGAATCCCAAGTGCGTTATAGACACAAGTGCTCTTGTTATGAAAACAGTTGCGTCATTTCGTTCTCCAGGCCTTCTCAAAATGTTCTCCAATAACCGCCAAAGGACACACGCCCAATTAAAGGGGATATGCATGACAATTCAATTATAAACTTCACATCAAAATTGTCTGCAGTGCACTCTATCTACGTTAAAAACATTAGATACCCCAATTCTGTACGGAAGTTACTAGCTCTTAGTAACGTTACTAACATCATTAGCCAATAAAAATAGTAGACACTAAATAAAATATGAAAATGACAGCTTTTACAAATATTTCTATTGGTTAAAATTTTTAGTAACTTTACTAAGAGCTAGAACTTCTTTACAGAATTGGGGTGATTGTCAATATCAAAGTCGCTGAAATTATTAGTCCAGAATTTCGTAATTGTGGAATTATTTTATTCATTTTGTTTACCTAATTATTTAGTAGTCGATAGAAAAATTTAATCTGCATCAATAGTGCCTTTTATAGCCTCGACCACAGAATAGGTTTATACAGAAGCGATAGTAAGACAGAGAAACGAAAATTAGAGAGAGATGGGGAAAGCCAACAAATTTAAAGAGCTCATTGTTTAAAATCGGAAAGTTTCGTCACATCTTAGGAAGAGAAAGGGGAAGGCAACAAATTTAAAGGTCTACACAATGCTCCAAGGTCATAGAACTGAATAGGGTAACATGAAAGGTACCGTTACGGAGTGTCGCTTCTGGTTTTGGCTAGTAATCTAATTTTTTGTCCTTACTACATTAATAGCAATTTTTTATTATGCAACATCTTTCGAATTATTTTAGATTAAGGGTTCAATTAATAGTTATTTAAACTGTAAGGAATTTAAGTACATTAAAAAATTCGAGGAAGTATGAACTTAGACTGAGCGGAGTTAAAGTTCATTTTCCTGTGCGAATAGTTGTTGTATTAGTTACTTACATTTCGAAAGTCTTATTTGTTTGCAACGTCGAAAACAATTGGATCCTGAACTATATTTTTAAATTTATTTTTCGGAAAGAACACAGTGAAATAAGCATAGTAGTGAAAACGCGACTGAAAACTGTGTCGTGGTGAGCGACATATTAATTTTTAAAAGTGAAAATTTTGGCTTTTTATTTGTCTTCGCCAGTAATGAATAAACTGTTAATTGTACACGGTATTGGTTATTTTCACATTTGTTTAGCAATACTATGTTTATATAAAATTTTGTAGGTATAGGTATGAATGAACAAATTATTATTAGACATAAATAAAATTATTTTTTTGTAACAAAAACAAGAATGTGCAGCAACATTTTGAAATTAATAGACCGTATACATGTCTCCCCTCCGGAAGTTCTAAGAAATGCGGACGCGCGATTGTCTTTAAAATCAGGCAACTAATGAAATTGCTAAAGACAGATAACATGACAGGAAATAAAATTAAACCTCGCGAATGAAATAATATTTAAATGAAATATTTTCACTAATACTCATTATTTGTTGTATATTTTATATTCTTCTGTAATTTTAAAGAATTGGTAAAATATGGGCCACTTGACACTTGACAGTTCTAATTTATTTACTGTGAGTATTTTTAACGTCATATGTAGATTTATCATATCCATAGTTAATATGAAATTAGTAGTACCGTTATTTTTACAACACTGCGTTGATAATGTTAACCAAATAATAAATGTTATCAGTCACTTAAGATTTATATTGCTATGGAAGTAAGTTAAACTTACGTGAACGGTGGCGCTAAAAATAAATTTAAAGTGAAATTAGTTAATGGGTACTATATAAATTTAAACCGAATAAAAGTATAGTTTTATTCGTTAATGATTTTTACTGAAGCTGACGAGTGGTGCACATGTGCAAACTATCTCCCTTTTTGTACCAGTTCGCGCATGTCTACAACTCGCTTCTGTAAATGCCAACTCTGTTATTATCTTCATTATCATTCAACTTAAGTGTCGCAATGTGTAAACAAGTCATTACGGTCTACTCTAACCGCGCAGTAAAGGATAAAGCAGGAAAATAATTGAAACGCAACTCTTTGAAGGCTGGAAAAGAGTAAGTTCACTTTCCCTGCGCTAAGCATTCCCGGCACATCTGAAGGGCTCTCGGCGGCTAGTTAGTCCCCCGGTCACGTACCTAGATGTTGAAGGGATGGCCAAATCAAGTCTAATATACTTGGAGGATGGGGTGCTTTTAAATTTGAGTTTGGGCGATGTTAAAGTCTAACTTCTTTTTTTGTCAATAATGTATTTTTAAAGTGAATATGTATTTTATAAGAAAATAGGTGCCTGTAGAGAGGTAAGATACTAATAATTATTATTTCTACGAATATTTGAAGAAATATATATTTTATTTAAAGTACAACTGAAGGCTATAGCCAGAATGGAGAGTTGAAAAAACCCGGATTTTATATAAAAGTTCAACCGACAATCCATCTTTTGGATATTTAAAGATTTTATTATTTTTTGTATTTTAAGCGTTTATGTTCATAAAAATTAGAATGAATTGTTTGAGAAAATTGAGAGAAAAGATGAAGACGAAAAAGAGGAGGACAGAATAATGAATTTTGTTTAACCCATTATTATATATTTTATTTATATATAGAAACAGTTTTTATTTAAATATATGCAAACTACAAAATTTACGTTTATTTGAACACATATTTTTGTATTTACTCGTATAGTAAACCTTTAATTTTACATTCTGTTTTTTTAATACCTAGTACAAAGTAATAAAAGTATTGTAATCGTGAAAAATTTCGGTTTTCAGGTTTTAACGGAAATTTTGACCATCCTTGAATCCATTTCGTCTAGTTTCAGCCTGATATCTGTAAGTACGTTTCTTGCATAACTTTTAGTTGTGCACATCCCTTTTTCATTGCAATCGGCAGTGCCGAAAAGGCAGTTTGCTCTTAGTGTTCTTTTTTTTTTAATTTTTCGCGCAACTCAAAAATGAATAGCCGTAAAAATTTTATTTATGTAATTACTATAAAATCTTGTTATGCACCTTCATTTTTGGTTCCAATCGGCGTTTTCTAAAGTGCAATACTAACTATAATTAAGTATTAAGAAAAAAATATATAAAGAATTTACAATACGGCTGAAGAATATGAAATTTCCTTACTTATTATATCTGTAATTTGTCAAAGATTAACTTTTAATATAAGAAATATAACAAACAAAATTTATGTACTCTAAAATTTTTTCGAAGTATCCAGTTGAAAATAGGATAAAAATACCTGATCATTTTTTATCAAAACTATTCTCCAAAGCCCATAAAAACGAATCGCCTGTCTAAAGTTATTTCTTGCACACTTCATAAACTGGGTAAATGGGTTGGACACCCCTAGGTCCCAGGGCTTCGCTACAACTCAATCAACTTCCACTGTAAAAAAACCCGCAATATTTTCATAACAAATATCAAATCATCCATCTGTTGAGGATCGTAAGCACTAGGTTACAGACCTATTGGTTGAGGGTCACTGCTTTACTTAATTAAACATTTTTAGGGGAGTCCCAAGGAATTTAAAGTTGGAAATAAATTCACAGGAAATTAAGGGGTTTGTTCCTTCGTTATTACAAAATTGTAAACTTGTATTGCAGTCTATAAGATTTGTTTATTATTTTCACGACGGAATGTATAACTTACATTGTTACTTAATATTATTATAAAACCAAATATATTTATTTATGATAAGCAAAAAGAGCTATTTATGTAAAAAGTGTATAAAGTTGGTGTTTTTTAGGCAAGAGTGATGTTTAACGCATGAGGCATAGACGTATGACGAAATTATAGAACGAAATAAAAAAACATGTTACAGTCGTCTTGCATGCAATATTTTTCTCATAACCGAAATATTAAATAATAAGGTATTGTTGCAATAACAAGGAATGACAAATTTTAATATATTTTCGTGCCACCGTTCACGTTAGTTTAACTTACTTCCATAGCAACATAAGTTGTTCCTGATAACTTCTGTTATTTGAGTACCATTGTCAACGGGAAATTATAGAAATAACTGTCCTACTAGCAGGGTAATTACGATAAACATGGAAATTTCATACACATTTGGTCGTCTGACAACGTTTAAAATTACTATAAAGTTTCAAATAAATTAATCTAAACTGTCATATTTTACAAATACTTTAACATTATTTAAAATTAATTGCTGCTGATGGCGCGAAAAATATAATAAGCGACTCGGAATGTAAGTACGGTAATATGAATTTTGGTTCCGCAAGCTCCAACTCATTTCAAAACTTCTCGAAAGTTATAATATACTTACAATCCTTATAGCTTAAAATACTATTGTTACTCACTTTTACTTATTTATATATTTGAACTGTTTATTCACCAAAAAACTAACATTTACAAGCTACTAACTAACTTATAAAAGTATCTATCAGTTTTACAGGTTACATTATTGAAGACTGTATTTTGTCCCTGTCACAAAAATTTTTGACATACCATTCAATAACTGTCAGAATTTGGTTTTAATTAGAATGTTATTTTCTACTGAATAACAAATATATTATTGTACAATATAAGCGAGGTAATAGTAGTTTATGTAGGTCTTTTTTTACACATGTGATTCTAAGAGGCCTAGTGTAAAAAAGACACATTACGTATATGTATCATACACTATTCAAAACTAAACAAACTTATTATTAATTTCTTTATTAAAGCTATTTAACAGTAGATGTGACTTGTATTTATATTAAAAAATCAAATTACAATTGTTTCCAAGACTACAATCGCTGCCGATTCTCAAAATAAAAATGAAAAAAAAAACTGTCATACAGACATAAATGTCAATTCTAAGTAAACACTATTGTTGTTTTGTGGTAAAAATGAATTCAAATAAAAGTGACGGTAAAATATTACAAAGTACTCGAAGTAAGAAGATAAGCCATTGATGAAACTGGATGTTTGATTCCAGAAAAATTTTAGCAATTTCTAACAAGCAATAACTCTGCTTCATAAATTAGAGCAAGAAGTTAAAAAATTCACAACTGATATTAATATAAATAATGATAATATGCATATTACAATAAAAAAATAAATAAATTATTTTAATTTGATCTATTTTCTTAAATAACACTAGAATTTTACAATTTATTGTAAACTGTGCAAAAATTTCTTGTTTGCATGCTATGCAAAAATAAAAAAAAATGAATGGAGTTTAAAAACAATAATTCATTTCCATTTATTAAACCATTTGTCAAAATGAACAATTGCCCAGGACTTCTGATTCGGCGACGGAAATAAATATTTCCGCCTTGACCAAAACCAATCATTTTTAAGCAAAATTATTTCCATTCAGTTGAAAGCCAATTAACAAACCATATGAGCTGATGTTCTCTCTTCTCTTTATTGTTTTTGTGGTTACCACTATTGACTATTTTATATAACACACCGATTGTTTGTGTGAAAATTATTGAAATAAGTGTCAAATAAATTAGTTTTTTAAGTGGTTACTTAAAAGTATTGTACAACTCGCCAAAAAAAGCTCATATCCATGCTTTTATAAAATCATATCATACTCGCATGGATATGAGTGATTTTCTGTCCTCCATACACAATTTACTATTTTAATATTCAAAAAAGAAATTTAATAAAATGTACTTACCTAATAAAGTTTCTTTGGCGCCCTCAATTGGGCAAGTATTATAATGGTATACTAGCCATACGACCCCTAACACTAATAGAGCTGTCTCTAAAATCATTATCACTGAAACAAAAAAAAACATAATTAGTTATTTTATCATTCAAATATAAAATATTCATTCGCTCAATTTTTCTTTATGAAACATTTAAATTTTTTGTATTTTTTAATCCTGGCAGATTAAATTTAAATATCAAAACATTAAACTATTAAAATTGTGAATTAATTAAAATGTCAAAATCAAAATTTTTAATTAAAGCGGCGATAAAATTTTAATTTAATTGGAACAATAATTATTTTTAATGACAAAAAGTCGTGTTTTATGAATTACGACAAAAGTTTTTATGTATACCTAACAATTTCAGGCTTACATTTTATCTCTCGACTTCAGTTTAGCTTTTATTATGAAAGTTCCAAAGTGCATATAAAGATATGAGGAAGACGTTTGGGTTTGGATATGTTCTACTTTAATGACAGATGAGGAATTAAACATTTAGTTGCAAAGTTTTCAGACGGAGTTGTACGGCGGATCAAACTTTATCTTTAGTTCTTGTCTACATGAAATAATACAGTAAAAAAGATGACTTATATACTACGTACATACAGGGCCGGCTCTAGACTAAGACCCAGTAGGCACAATCCTGGGGCGACTTCAGACAGGCACTCTAATGGTTTATTCAGACCAATCACATTTTATCAAATTGCTGAGATCGTTTTATTATATTACTATACCCTGTTTTGAACTAGAAATCGTGATTTAAATTTTTATCCAATATAGTGTAATTATAACACTGTAATTACGGTGTAGATAAATAAAGTAGGGCATAATTCACCAGTGGGTAAGAAATTATAACTCACTATTTGTTTATTCATATCATATTAACTTTGTTAAAAACACCTTCTCTATACCATTTAATAATAGTTATTTACATACCAAATGCGGGAACGACTGGTTTCCGGAGGAGTGTTTGGCGGCGCGAGCTCGCGAGCGCTGCCATAGAACGATTCCGGAAACCCAGTTCACGCAAGAGGTTTGTACAATATTTTTCGTACGAAAATCATAACATCAATAATTAATTTTCTATTTGTACAAATATTTTTATTTATTGTATACGCAAAATGATTTGTGGTTATGTGTTTCAGTACTAACAAGTCCTGTCAATCTGTCAACATGACAGCAGTTGTTGCCAACATTGTATATCAAATGCACTAAATTTAATTTTTCTACATTAAATTTCGTTCAATAATCCCTTATTTTCTTTTAATATTATTAGGTAAAAGAATGTTTAAAACATTATACTATTTTATTATAAATATAGTTTTTTAATAAATGCTGTAGAAGTAGGAGTGTTTTTTCCAAAATTTCCCGGTCACCTATCTGGTGGAGACCTGGGAAATTGACGTTCCAGGCGTTGCTTAGGCAACGCGAAACAACACATTTCAATGCATGAGTACGAAAATGTTATTTTGAAATGTCAGCTGTCAAAAAAACTTCGATATATTTTACATAAATTATTTAAAAATTATGAATAAAATGTTGTATGGCACACGTTTGCCTGTTGTGAAAAATTCCCTATAATTATAACCTCTAAAACTACTACTAATAATAATAACAAATTTATTGCGCAACAGTATTCCATTTACATGGCAAAATTACAAAAGGAGCAAAGAAATATACCGGGTGATTTTATAAGCTGGCTCACTATTGCTATCTCGAAAATAATAAGACATACGAAGTTGGTTAAATTAGCAAATATTTGCCATATTACAAATTAGAAGGCTATTAAAATGAGCAAAACATTGTTTTTTAAATAGTGGGTCTCAAGATAACTAACTCTTATTTTAATTGGAACTAGTGTTTCACAAGACAAGATTTCTTGTCTTGTTTTGTTATTTCTTGGCATGTCTTGAAAAACAAGACAAAAATTTAAGTATATTTTGTCTTTCATTACTCATGTATAAAAAAATCTTGTCTTGATTGTCAGTTTCTTGCACATTTTTTGTCTTCCATGTTTGCAAAGGACCTTAAATATATAATAAATCAATCTTTGTATCACACGAATATTTTTTTGCTACGATTATGTCAACAATTATTATTATTAAATGAATATTATAAAATAAACGTATAGCTGCACATACTGTACGTATTTTTTTAGCTCAACAACATTTGTACAAGCAGAAAATCTTTTCTCTGTTTCGGAATTAGAATATCATATTCCAGCACGCTTATTGATGTTAGAAGGAGCTTCATTCTTAAACGATTTTTGGTTATATTTTGTTATTTGAGATTGGCATGACTGCATTAAATACACAAAATATCTAGGCAACTGACAAAGTAATTCTAATTTATTTGGGAGGCCATGAAACAAATTGCTTGTATTACAATGTATAAACGAAACAGAAATCACTGTCACCAACCTAACTATTCTATCAAAAAAATTCCTTAATGGAAATTGTCAAATATTATTATAAAAAATAATGTAAATAAAAGCCGAAACAGAGAAAATAGTATAAAACATTCGTTATAGAAGGCAATTCAAGCACTCGTTCGTTCGGGCACTCGCTGCTTCGCGCTCGTTCCCGAAATTCAAACTCGTACTTGAAAAGGTTGCTTTCTAGAACTTGTGTTTTAATATACTATTCTCTGTTTCGGAATTAGAATATCATATTCCAGCCCGCTTATTGATGTTAGAAGGAGCTTCATTCTTAAACGATTTTTGGTTATATTTTGTTATTTGAGATTGGCATGACTGCATTAAATACACAAAATATCTAGGCAACTGACAAAGTAATTCTAATTTACCTAGGCAACAGATGAAACAGAAATCACTGTCACCAAGCTAACTATTCTATCAAAAAAATCCCTTAATGGAAATTGTCAAATATTATTATAAAAAATAATGTAAATAAAAGCCGAAACAGAGAAAATAGTATAAAACATTCGTTATAGAAGGCAATTCAAGTACTCGTTCGTTCGGGCACTCGCTGCTTCGCACTCGTTCCCGAAATTCAAACTCGTGCTTGAAAAGGTTGCATTCTACAACTTATGTTTTAATATACTATTCCAAAGCGTCCTTGGTTATAAGAAAATATTTTTTCTACGACCACTATGGAAAGCGGCACTTTTCTTACACTATATAAAACTTTAAAGTATTTCTCACAATCGTGGGTTAAAGTGTGAGAAATTATTTTTCTGATTTCCCAACACTGTGCATGTACACTTTCGGAAATTTTATAGAGCTGGATAATTTTTGTTCCCGTTAAATTAAACGAAATAATACACCATTTATTTTAAGTAGGCTTGAAGGGTATGTTACCTCATTTATGACTATAAACATCCTCATGTATTTGGAAGGTCACATTTTTCGTAAATTTTAATCATATAATTAATTGTTATTTCTATGATATTTAAATGAAATAATAAACCATTTATTTGAATAATGCGTGAAGTGTTTATTGCCACATGACTACAAACAAATAATTATCTGATGATATGCAAAAGAATGAAATTACCGTCATTTTATTTTTATAGTATATGTAGTTAAACTAAATACAAATACAATTTGTAATTCGATAAATCAAGTTCAACTCTTCAAATCTATGACCAGATAACCAGAACTGTATTGTTGGTTGCTGTCAGTGTTCTACATTCTGACTATCCCCAAATGTCCTGCTTATTATAGCTGCCAACTAAATGAATGTTATTTTTGATTAAGAACGCAACTTAAAACTTTTTATTAGAAAAAACATAAAGCCGTAAAGCTTCAAGCAGTTACTCTAAATAACTATAACTTGATTTAAACTTTTGAAGCAGTTAAGAACTTGTATTATCAGAGTTATTCCTTCTTAGGATTAAACTGCAAAGTTATATTTCTGGATTAAATTATAATAAACGTAAAAACGCTGAAATGAAAAGACGTGGAACACTGTAAAAGTATTCTCATTTTTTTATAAGGTTTTAGAAGATTACATACGAGACAGAATATGAAACAGGATATTTGGGATTGCTACGTGCACCACACAGTCGTGTATTATTGTAGCTCTTACGCATTCAAGATAACAGTGAATGCGGCCGCCAGCTTTTAGACAGTGGAGAAGGGGGTGGTTCAAATAATGAAATAGTATAAATTATAATAGGGCGCCACGTGGTTGTTGTTAAAAAAAAAGGAAACCTAGTATACAACCACGAAAATACGAATCTGTGAAGGATAATCAAAGATAACAGTAGGTAACTCAAAAAAAAAACAAATAAAGCTCCGTTTGAAATTATAATGTAGGATATATTAAATATTTGTAGTATTACATTATGTAAATAAAGTTTGAAATCGAAATTCTTTATATTAACAAATTTTCTGAATGAATTATACAACTCATGCGAGATATAAACGAAAGGTAATACTAATAAGTGAATAAACTGTACCAAATAGGGGATGCGTGGCGCACGAACGAGCGAGGACTTCGAATGTTTAGATAGCTTAGACTTTAAATATAATACGCAAAAATAGGCGCAATACGGGTGGTTGGTCGACCAATCAGGGTAATGCGAGCGTAACAAGCGTCGAAATAAGTTAAATTCAGTCCTAACCCTTCCTAAACCGAAACAATCCCTAAATGAGTATCTCTCATAAAAAAAATTCTGAGACTCGCGTGAGCTAGTACATATAAAATAATAACATAAGCGTAAATAAATGTAATTAAATAACATAACATTCAAAAATCAATCCAAAAAAATATTTAAAGATAACAACAAGAAAAAAATCAAAATAGAGCTTATCTGCATGTGTTTGGAGAGCTGATGACGTCGGAGTGACGTAGTGTGCGGTAGTGACGTAGTGTGTGACGAGTTCCAAAATGGCGTCGAACAATTTCCGCTTGAAACACGAGGTACCGGTCATCCAATTCTCCCCAAAAATTCTCCACTAAAATGTGTATCCACCAAAAATAAGGGCTCAACAACCCAATCCAACCATAAGCATCCAATCAATCGGATCGAGATCGAATTAATATCGATAGTGGTATAAAAAGTAAATACAATAAAATAAAAGCCTGAAAGGAGAACTCAATTAGCATTGCCAGGTCGATGATTAAGTTAAAAGTTACTTTTACTGATTGTAAATTAACAATGATCAAAATATTATTACCAAAATACTTTATAGATACTACAACTGGGCTAATCAACAATAAAAGTAAATACCTGAGATGGTGGGCGGCTAAGTTGTTTTTCAATGATCGCAGTGCAATAAATCCGGAACAATTTTCCGCGGGAACAAATATTTCCCCAGTACTTTCCTCAGTTATAATCCCCAAATAACGGGCACGTTAAAATTTATCCAACAATAAACTAAACAATATGATAAATAATAACTAGACACTGAGATATGACTACAGCGACGATCAACGAACAGAATGAATCACTTCGCTCAAATCTGCGAGTTAGCTCAAACTTGCACATGCCCAAATGTATAAAAATATAAAAATTAATATTCCTGACAATAAGCAACCAGCAATGCCTAAGAGTTCCATAAATTGCGAACAAAAATGATAATAAGGAAATAAAATGATTTAGATTTTAAATAAATTGCAGATTGCAAAAATAAACCGTAACAATTCCCCCTCTTACCTGTCGAGGAAATTTTCGTGGCAACTAAAATTTCCTATTCGGAATTGATAAGGAATGTAACCGACAATTCTCTTTACCACCGAAGATGGCTCCCAGTGATACGAGAGAGATGCAAAAGAAAGAAAACGGAAATATCCAAAGAACAATAGATCGTAAGCCGTATCTAATGCGAGGGTCAGAACAAAATACGGGACCGATAGAATACTCTTTAATGATTTCTAACCAGGGTCGATTTCGGGATGTTCCTTAAGGTGTTGGCTGCTCCAAGTGCCAGTGAGTATTTCACCTTCTAAGCTCTTCAGCTGATAATTATCTTGCGCTACCTTCTTATGTATCATAAAGGGACCTACGTACTTGTCTGCTAATTTAGCCGAAAAATATTTCGTGGCATCCGACAGAACAAAATTTTTTCGCCATACAAGCTGATTAGGAGAATAATTGACTACACGGCGACGAAGATCATATCGAGTTTTAGACTTGGTATAAGCCTTCTGTAAGCGTGATTGGACATCCTCATACAGCTTCGTAAAATGATGAGAGCGGTCGGCTAGTTTCTTTCCATCGGAAGTGTCAGTTTCAGGGCTGTCCAATCGGACCCTATGACAATCACCTGACAACAACATCTCCCGCCCAAAATTAATGAAGTAGGGGCTATGTCCGGTAGCTTCATGAACCGCAGTGCGGAGTGCACAAGAAATTTGAGGGAGGATTTTATCCCAGGATCTCTGCGAGTCGGCTACATAAGAAGTGAGCATTGTTTTCAACACCCTATTGACTCGTTCGGTAGGGTTTGCCTGGGGGTGATAAAATGAAGTAAACGCAGGTTTAACTTTATACGTGGAGCATAATTTGAGGAATTCCTTCGATCGAAATTGCTTACCATTATCCATAATGATAACACGAGGTACACCGAATAGTAAAAAGACGTCGTTCTCCATACGACGGACAATATTAGGGGCAGTGCCTTTACGAAGGGGAAAACAAACGGTAAATTTACTGAAACAATCAGTCACAACGAGAATAAACGAATTTCCTTGAGAAGAAGTCGGCAAGGGACCGATTAAGTCGGTACTAATAATTTCCCATGGAAGAGAGATAAATGAATGGCCCTCTTCTATTATTTTTTTTTTTTGACGCAAGGGCCCCACGTTGGGCGCCAAATTTGCTACGTGCACCACACAGTCGTGTATTATTGTAGCTCTTACGCATTCAAGATAACAGTGAATGCGGCCGCCAGCTTTTAGACAGTGGAGAAGGGGGTGGTTCAAATAATGAAATAGTATAAATTATAATAGGGCGCCACGTGGTTGTTGTTAAAAAAAAAGGAAACCTAGTATACAACCACGAAAATACGAATCTGTGAAGGATAATCAAAGATAACAGTAGGTAACTCAAAAAAAAAACAAATAAAGCTCCGTTTGAAATTATAATGTAGGATATATTAAATATTTGTAGTATTACATTATGTAAATAAAGTTTGAAATCGAAATTCTTTATATTAACAAATTTTCTGAATGAATTATATAACTCATGCGAGATATAAACGAAAGGTAATACTAATAAGTGAATAAACTGTACCAAATAGGGGATGCGTGGCGCACGAACGAGCGAGGACTTCGAATGTTTAGATAGCTTAGACTTTAAATATAATACGCAAAAATAGGCGCAATACGGGTGGTTGGTCGACCAATCAGGGTAATGCGAGCGTAACAAGCGTCGAAATAAGTTAAATTCAGTCCTAACCCTTCCTAAACCGAAACAATCCCTAAATGAGTATCTCTCATAAAAAAAATTCTGAGACTCGCGTGAGCTAGTACATATAAAATAATAACATAAGCGTAAATAAATGTAATTAAATAACATAACATTCAAAAATCAATCCAAAAAAATATTTAAAGATAACAACAAGAAAAAAATCAAAATAGAGCTTATCTGCATGTGTTTGGAGAGCTGATGACGTCGGAGTGACGTAGTGTGCGGTAGTGACGTAGTGTGTGACGAGTTCCAAAATGGCGTCGAACAATTTCCGCTTGAAACACGAGGTACCGGTCATCCAATTCTCCCCAAAAATTCTCCACTAAAATGTGTATCCACCAAAAATAAGGGCTCAACAACCCAATCCAACCATAAGCATCCAATCAATCGGATCGAGATCGAATTAATATCGATAGTGGTATAAAAAGTAAATACAATAAAATAAAAGCCTGAAAGGAGAACTCAATTAGCATTGCCAGGTCGATGATTAAGTTAAAAGTTACTTTTACTGATTGTAAATTAACAATGATCAAAATATTATTACCAAAATACTTTATAGATACTACAACTGGGCTAATCAACAATAAAAGTAAATACCTGAGATGGTGGGCGGCTAAGTTGTTTTTCAATGATCGCAGTGCAATAAATCCGGAACAATTTTCCGCGGGAACAAATATTTCCCCAGTACTTTCCTCAGTTATAATCCCCAAATAACGGGCACGTTAAAATTTATCCAACAATAAACTAAACAATATGATAAATAATAACTAGACACTGAGATATGACTACAGCGACGATCAACGAACAGAATGAATCACTTCGCTCAAATCTGCGAGTTAGCTCAAACTTGCACATGCCCAAATGTATAAAAATATAAAAATTAATATTCCTGACAATAAGCAACCAGCAATGCCTAAGAGTTCCATAAATTGCGAACAAAAATGATAATAAGGAAATAAAATGATTTAGATTTTAAATAAATTGCAGATTGCAAAAATAAACCGTAACAGGATAAAAGGAAATATGAAATGTAATCCCTTAAAACAAAGAAAAATGGAATATGTATTATTGGATTTACAGAATTTATATAAAAATATGTACAGGTTGTTTGAGAAAATTGAGAAATTGGAGAATATTTCGTTTATTTTGGGAGATACACAAAAAAGGTTTAGGAGCAATATTTAATAAGAAAAAGGGACTCATAAAATGATGAGTAAGAATTTTGTGTTACTTCCGGTTTTAACGGAAATATGTACATGTTTATTTCTTGATTATTGATATTTCTTTCCTATTTTTCGTGTGTGTATAAAAATTCATAATGAAACAACAATATCATAGTTTTATTTAATCACGTCAGAATAGCAAAAATTTATTTTTGTAATATTTACTTACTATAGATAACTAAAGAATAATTTCCTAGAATTAAAGTTTTACATATTTCCGCTAATACCAAAAAAGTAATATAGTGCCGTATACCTTAACCGTCGGTTAATAAAAAAATATCGCATCGAAATAGTAAATAACGTATATTTTTGAAAAACTATTTTTCTATTAACCGATGGTTAAAATAAACGGCACTTTAACCAGATTAGACCCTTTGTCTAGTTTAATTTTACGTCGTAACATTTTTTGTATCTCTGAAATAAACGCTGGTGCCGGCCTTTTGCCAAACGTCTTATATATTGTATGTATATACAATCCTTGTACAAAGAATGATTAATGGAATATTTGACGTTTCCAACGAGATTCGAACTCAATACCCTTTCTTTTAGAGACAATTTCTTTATCTATAATATTTTTTGTTATAACAACTAGACATAATTCACTTTTTAGTAAACATACTTCATATTTTTCCTGTGAAAGTCAAGTAATTCTCGGAATGAAATTATGAAATGTAATGGTATATTTCGTTATACTTCCGTGCAAAATGTGCTGTTATATCAGAAGATTCAGTTACATAAAAAATTCATTGTCAGTTCTCTCGCATCATATCATGCAATGTTAACAATTCAATCTCGCTACAATTGCTCGAGTTAAACTACTCATAACAGAACTTCATTAATTTTATATTCCAATATGCTGTTATTGGACACCATTACAATGTTGAGTAATAATACTTTAGCTCAGTAAAATCGGATATGCATGAAGTCAATGTTGGCATTAGTTACATTTACGTTTATTAGTATCTTTCATCATCTAGGGGTAGTTTTCAAAATCACATATCGTTTTTTTGGTTTTTACGTTACGTTACGTTTTCCGTTACTGTGTATATCGTACTCGTACTAATGCCCTAATTTCAATAGTTTTACAATTTTAAGAAAATAGTTGAGTTGATTTTTACTTCCTTATACAAAGTAAAGGAAGTATTGTAATCGTGAAAAATTTAGGTTTTCAGGTTTTAGCGGATATATCTATTTTGACCATCCCTGAATCCATTTTTAATAGATTCGGTATGATGTCTATACGTACATATGTATCTCGCATAAATCAAAACTGATTACCCGTAGATTGTTGATATTTTGTATATAGGACTGCTATAACATCTAGCTGTGCACTTCTCTTTTTTTTATTGGAATCGGCAGTGCCAAAATTTTTCGCAAAAACGCTTAGCCCTAGAATGTTGAAATTTGTTTATGTAATTACTTTAACATCTAATTATGCACCTCTATATTTCGTTCCAGTCGATCTTTCAAAAAGGCAGTTTACATTTGGCAAAAACTTAATAAAAATAATAATTTAGTTTGCTTTTAATTTTTGAAGGAAACATTTAATTTTCTGGAAATGAATGGAAGTATGATTAGCCGTAGAATTATATCACGTTCAAGTGAAATAATGTGTATAATTTAGCGTACAAGGAAGACATGTGGTGTCCACGTCAGATTTTTTTGTTGTTGTTATAAATGCTGATTTATAATTGAATATAAAACATAATTTAGTACAGAAACTATACGATTTAAGTCCAAGGAAATTCATATAACCTAACCATTTATAAGAAACAGATCACAGTTTTGAAATTGACCAATGCTCATTTTCTATGATTGTCATTTCTTTTTTGTTCATATTCGACGCGATTCGGCATACTTCGTGATAATACAAATAAATTCTACTAGAGGGATGAAAAAAACTAGTTTCTATCTATTGCATGATGCCGTATTTGAGGGAGAAAATGGACGATGGAAAATTAATCAGTTTAGCAGAAAATCAACCAATTTTGTATGATTACAAAAATAAAATAAAACAGCAGACTGTGAACCGCTGAACACGTAATCAGTCACACGTCCAAGGACTGTTTTTTGTGTCCTTTGTGACATTTCTAAAATTCGCAAAAAAAAAATACTGTATTCTGTTTTCTATGATAAACTAAACTATATTTCAGTTATAAATCCAACTTAAAAGACAATCTTTATGTAAAATAATGAGAATCTAAATTTACCTGAAAGGAAATTAAATTTGATTGTAGTCGGAATTTCTTGGAAGTCAATATGATTATAGTTCCTTATACACCTACATGTTACTTGAGACACTGAGTATTTATTTAATTACATTGAGATAAGATCAGTTTATTAGAGACTACAAACTCCAGCAAAATTGTGTACTTGGATTACAATTACAACTCTGTAAATAAAATTAATTAGTTTCTTGACTTACAAGGCTTCAGAGTTCGGAACAAGAATTCCAATTGTAGGCAAAGTTGAAATGTTGCAGTTTGAAACGAGAATTTATAGTTTACAATGAATCTAAAATTGAAATTAAGGAAAATACAAGGATTAACGAATTATATAATAAGAAAAGTTTCCTTACAAAAAATAACAACACCGTGTAATTATAACGCTATAACTATGCTGTTTTTAGATAAATGATCTAGGTCGTAAAACACATTTGGGTTAGTTTTATTAAATGCCAACTGTCCAAAAACTTTAATATTTTTTATATCAATGATTCAAATGTGTAGGATAAAATGTTGTATTACAAACGTATGTTAATACCTAAGTCACTTGAGAAAAATTCCCCACTGGCTCTGACGGCCTTGTGAGCTAAACATTTCTCACGTGACTTATTTTTAATGTGTATTTATAACTCCATAGTAAGAACAATGACAAATGATAGATTAGTAAATATTGCATCTTATATTATGTTTTTTGACAGACGTAAATTACCGCGGCAATTTTCGCTAGTAAAAATTGTCAGTGTAATTTGAATGTGATTGATTCAATTTACAAAAATACTGTTATATAATATGATGTCAGTTTATGGGTTAGTAAAAGAAAGCTTATTTCAAAATAATAACATGTTAAAAAATCTGTGAAAAAGTAGGAGAAAAACCTGTGTCCATTCGAAATCCCATATGGACTGTCATTTTGATTCAACGTAACAGGATTGTGCACGTCCCTCTATTCTCCGTGACGTCACGGCGTCCCGGAGTCCTGGAGCCGGAAATGGACGTCCAATTAACTCGTCACTGTTGGATGTCGCACAGATTCGCTCCAGGTTTTACTTCAATATTTGGATTATCTCTGTTTGCTGTGCATATGTGCACGTAATTTGGAATATTGACGAATTCCAGACTTGTATAGAACACATAAATTCGTTACATGTGTAGATTTAAAAATTAACGGACATATATCGTACATAGTGTAACAAAAATATCTTAATAAATATGGATCCGCAAATAAGCCATTTAATTTTTTTATATCATTGTGTTTCATAAAATACCATTTATTATAAAAAATAAGTAAATATTTAAAGAAATAATAAAAAAACTAAATTAAAATCCGTTTATAACTATATCGCTTATAGGAACGAACTGGTTATAACGTCGAAATTGTGACCTTTTGTTCGAAAGCCCATATACGCTAAAGATATATGTATTTTACTTTTATCGATTTAGCGATTTCCGGCTGTAACGATGAAATTTTTTATTACTGTAAGACTGTAACACATTTCATAGTAAATTTACCAAAATAGTATAGTAGTGCAAAAATTTTCTGCATTATAAATAATATACCAGTAAAGTCACAATAGTATATTATGCAACAAGTGCAGAACGTCGCCTATTTCCTATGAGGTGTGAAAGTTTCTGCACGAGACGAAGGTGAGTGCTGGAATCACACCAGGTGGGAAATAGGTGATTCTGCACGAGTGGCACACAGCACACACTATACTTTTTCTACGATCACACTTCTAAACGTTACAGAACAGAAATACATGAACGACAGCTATTTGATATAAAAAAAACAAAATGGTGCAGGTGACCTCACAAAAAGTACCTTCACGCATGCACAGTGTTAGTTATTACTGTAAGAAATGATATTTCCGACACTGCATATTCGCAAATACTATGAGAAATGATTTTTCACACTTTAACCCACGATTGTGAGAAATACACAACTTTCAAGCTTTATATAGTGTGAGAAAAGTACCACTTTCCATAGTGGTCATAGAAAAATCAATATTATGATTGTACAAAAAATGTTCGAAGCATTTCGAGTCTCAAATACATAAATAACTATTAATATAGAAATTAATGAATAATTCCTAGTAATAATTTTGCAACTGTAGACCGTATTAGTTAGTGACAACCTTCTTGTTGAAAGGCAACCCTTGTAGGGCAGCATCTTATAATTACAGCGTGTTCCCTTTGTACTATCTGCCATGCACATTGATTATATTAGATTAGACATAACCGCCAATCCAGGTGATTAATAATATCATTATCATCGTCATCTCGTGTAAACAAGTCTTGTTAGTTGAAGCTTCAAGTACCTACACCTGTAATAGAACCTTGTTTGGCCTAAATTCAATCTGTAATGTGACCTTAATTAATATTAAATACTTAGGATCAGCACTTCGTAAGTAATAGAGGATAGTTTATTTTTGAAAGGTTTTAAATTATGTTATTAAGATAATTATCATTCTTTTCTAAAAGAATTATATTTGAAGCACATCGGAAGGATATGTTGTCACATGACTATACTCTCATAAATTGTGGATCATATTTTTCTATAATATAGGATAAGTGGGAGTCAGATAGACTACATTTATTTTAAAATTAGTTTGTCATGACAATTCAGAATATTTTTAATTAATTTCATACCTTAAATTTACTTTATCAAATTTATATAACCCAAAAAGCAGCTATTTTTGGCGTTACTAAAACCGGAACTGAACTTGATTCGCGCATGCAAATACATACCTTATATATTTCTTCGACCTTTATTAATTTCACAATAAAACAACTTCATATTCACTTATTTTATCTTTTAAAATTACTTACGTCAAATTTAACAGCAGTATAATATGTCAAATTTTGTGAACATATGAATAAATCATCTGTTTTTTAGAAATTCCTTATCCTCAACGATGCATAAATTTAATATAATTTATATATGTATCATGTTTAGCCAGAAGTTATATATAAAGTAATTATGCAGATCGGTAAAAGATTAAAAAATCCTTATATTTAATTATAACGTAATTTGCGAAAATATTGTATATAGATATATTTTTAAAGAAAAACGGTTTGAAACTTGAAATAAAGAACTAATTCGTGCTCATATATGATGAAAACTCACACTCGAGAATTTTGACCAAAAACAATATCTCCCTTATTTATATATTGATAGTCGGGACGTAAAAACAAAATTTATTTACATTTAATCTAGGCTTACTTATGATAATAAGAAAACATATTAAACTATGTTCTGAGAACTACAAAAAGTATATATATATTCAAAACGTATAGTATAGGTAATACCAAACCAATAACAATAACAATTAGTTTTCAATTTCATATGTTAGATCCACTTTATTGTTTAGCTCATATTTTATGAACAACAAAAAAAAACAGAAAGCAATAAAAAGTCGGAATCGAATTGGGGACCTGTAACTCTGTAGCCCGTTAGTCTAACCCCATAACTACGATTTGACAGGTGCCAACGTTGCGTGTAGAGAGTAATAAAAATATGATAAATTTTTATATTATTTTTGTAAATGTCACTGAATTATGATATTAAAATTAAGTAATTTGTATTAAATAAAATGTAGAAACGCAGGTAGTATTGTCCTGTACAATATGGTGACTTAGTTGTTAGCCGGACAGTTTTTATTTATTAAAAACTATTTATATATATATATATATATATATATATATATATATATATATATATTGTAAATAAAAGTCGTATTGTAACAAGAAAGCATGTGAAGTGATTTTAAAGCTTGTAACAAATTGGTTGAATTGCGTAACACGTAACACCTCCCTGCATTTAATCTTATTTTCAGTGAAAACAGCCCCGTTCTTCAATTCAAATCATCCTTTATCATCCGTGATTACCGGCGGCTCATTCCGGCGTCGTCGTTCTTTTATTGTCCGTGTGAGGCGTCGGATTCGCTCTTTCATTCCTGCTGATTACGGCGTTAGCTACTGATTTCATTCTTCACGCCAAATCCCGGAATCGGCTCCGGGTTCAAACTCTCAAAGCTTGTTGGAGAACTTCCTTTGTAACGCATATTTTCACTTGCATTACAGAGATTTTTTCAAATGTGGTCTAGAGGTAAGGTAAGAGCCATTTTATCTTAAATGTTCAACTCAAAATTCATAAAGAACTACAATAAGTAGAGAAGGTATAACGGATAGCACTTTAATAAGACATATTTAAAATAAGAGAAGTGATAATCAAATGGCACAAAACATTATGAACCTATATACATATGCAAATAATAAAATATTAAAAAGTATCTATAAACTAAATTTATTAAGATCAAAACATAAAACTTTGGAAGTTAAGATTTGTGAGGTTAAATTCTATGACAGACAGAGGCGGATTTACGCACAAGCGATGGAAGCACAAATTTCGGGGGCCCCATAGAAGCTCCCTGCTTAGATCCACAGGACACGCGAAGAGTAAAACGTGAAATAGTTCATATCGTCGTCTAAAATAGACTTTCGTGCGAAGAGGCAAGCATTCAGGGGGTTAAGTAGGTTTTCTAATATAGTCTAATCAAGTATAAGGGCAATTCTGCGGAATGTATCTGAATAAGCTGACTGCACAGACCATTGTGTTGATGATTCTGCTTCAAAATATGGAATTATTCTGATGGCATACTTCAGGTATGTCGACAAAAACAATTCAGCTTATTCAGATTCATTCCGTATTTTAAATATAAAATATACCAATATGAATTGTTTTTAGCAAATTTTCCAACGGTGGCAAGATTTATTAATATATATACACTGTTAATTTTTACTTCTTTATACGAAGTAAATAAAGTATTGAAATCGCGAAAAAATTCTGTTTTCAGAATTGAAAGGAAATATCCATTTTAACCTATGTATATGATGTTGCATAATTCAAAAATGAACGTCGTTTTTTATTGCAATCGTCAATGCCAAAGGGGCACTTTGCTCGAAAGGTTTTTTGTTTTTCACATAATTCAAAAACTATTACCCGTAGAATGTATCTCACTTTTAAATGAAACAAATTTAATTGAAGTGCAGTAAAAAATAAGTATAATTTAATAGACGTACAAGAAGTATATTTGTAAATGTACGACTAATTGTTTTAGCCCTGGTCATAACCACCCCCCCCCCCCTGCCCTGGCGAAAAACAGTTTAAATAAATTACGGTTTACAGGGAGTAACAAGTGAAGTTATTTATAGTACCTATTTTAAATTATTTGCAAGGTAAAACAATTTTATTTATGCTGGTGTGGTAGGAGTAATTGACGGTCCAGCCTATCACCTCTTGAAAAAGAAATAAGACTATATAATCGATCTTCGTACAGTTTTTTCTGAGGTGGTTTACACGCTTTAAAAACCGAATATGATTTTTCATCAGAAGTAACAGAAATATGCCAATGATTTTTTTGCATTTTGATGGACAGAGTACCTACATTGCATTTACCACCCCATAGTTTATAGGAGACCAATATAGAAGTGTATTGAGATAATATGATGAAAATAAAAAGTAAATATTATTTAAGTATTATTGCGTTAAGCGTTATTCTGGCGGGAGCCCCTGATATGTGCCGGACTTATGTTAGTGGGGGCCTCTAAGCAAAAATTTGGTGGGAACCCTTTTTCAACATGGAATATTTTATGATTATTTTAAATAAATTGTTAATTTAAGAAATTCTTGTATGATTTTTAATACCATTTGTCACCCTGAAATCCTGATGAAGACTGATTTATAGTCGAAACGTTGGTATATTAGTGGATTTTATTAAATGAATGCTACTCCAAAAATTTTTTAATTACTAATTATGCAGTTGAATAAAACCAATTCTGTATTGATAAACATAAAATTTATTTTTGCCCATTTGTTGCTTTTTCTTTGTAAAATATTCTATACCTTCATATAATAATATTTTTAAATATCATTGTTGATGTTCAAAAATATAAGATGATGTAGTTGTTCATAACAGTTCTCAGCTTAGTTATTAACATTGTGAGTTATTCTAATTCAAATATCAATGGCGAAATTTCGCTATGAAGCCATCTATTGACTTCTTTAAACTCAGTAATAACTCATTTAAGAATGTGAATTATTGGAGGGAAAATCGCCATTAATTTAAATAAAAATAGCCCGTTTAATCGCCAGTGCCCGTACAGTTATTTTGACGCCAAAACTTGAAAAGAAATAGCCATAATTGCGATAATTCGCCAAATCTGGAGACTCTAATCATGTTTCATCTTATAAAAGTTCTGTCCACCAATTTGTTTTTTCTCTTTCGAGTTGTAAGGACGAAAATTTTTAAACGGAAAAAAACTAAATTTAGTTTACTCCAAAAGATAATTTGTTAGTCATGTTGAAAAGAACTTCAGGTAAGTGATGAAATGAAATGATCTCCAAAGAAAAAACCAGTTACTGCAAATTTGTGGTGCCCACAATAAATTCTCTGATCATCGTTGTTTTTTATAAAACATATTTTTGTAAATGTATTATAAGAAACACGTACCTAACTTAATTAATTTTAAAGATAAATCTGTCCGTACAGATGAAATAAATCTTAAAGTATTAAAAGATTAATTGAAATTGTAGTCCACGAGTAGATTTAAAAAGATTAAGTCTTATCGCTCCCAATATCAATCTTAAATGGAACAGTATTAATTTTACATTACAAGATATCTTGCTTCTCCGTTCTTTGGGATTGAGACTAATGTTCTAATTTCTTTTCGAACTTAATCCTCGTTAATATTGTTCGACATTCATGATTAAATTTTTTATCGTCGTCCCTTAATTCTTTAGTGAACGGATGAAAATTCTTAAAAATGTTTCCTATATTTATAAGCAACCCTTGAAAAATCCACTCGCACGCTCGCAATTTGCTAGTAGAAAAATGTCATTTTGCGAACAAGCTAATATGAAACATTGTAATATTTCTTATTAAGTGGAAACACTTTTAATTATAATATGTACATACGATCAGATATATTTTTTTCCTTTTATACCGTGACTGTTTCAATAATAGTAAGTTGCTTTTACTGATTATTACGTCTAACAAAACAATAATATTTCATTCACTGTTCACTGAACTGTCAGTAAATTTATGTTTAGTATAAATGTACAGTAATGATTTTGTAGATTCATTTAATTTTTTAAATAATAAATTGTGGGTAAATATTGAATAAATTTCGCTGTCTAACAAACAACAACCTCTAATAATAAGACATGAAAACGGAATGAAATTTTTTTTTAAAGATATCTCTAATTTTACTGCACTTTTTTAATGTTTTAAAAGCAATATACATATTTTATTTCATAAAAAAAGGAAATTAGTAATAAAACCGAAAAAGCGTTGAAATTGATCTTCTTATTTAAATATTATAATCAAAATTCAAAACGATGCATCTGAATAAAACTAAGAAAAGTAAAAAAAATATTAATAGTAGATTGGGTTTTCAAAGTAGTAAATTATGTCTATAATTTTCTGATTGGTAAGTGACCGTGTACCGGTAAGTAAAAATAACGATAAAATTTTTATTTAAAAATGATACTTGTCATGACATACTGTCATAAATTTTTCTAATATTTGTAAATTTTAATTTTGTTAGTGCGATTATGCTGCAAAAAACTAATAATCTTTTCGGATTATCATCGTTAACCGGTAGATAATACTTACTGCCCTTTATACTTAATTAACTACTACATGTATTCTATTAACTTTTTACTTGTTTATTTTTACAGTGGTTCGTAACCAGTATGTCGTATACCTAGAAAATATATGCCACCATTTTTCATTTCGGATTCAAGATTTCGGCGTGACGTCCGTACGTACATATCTGGCATATCTCAAAAATGATTAGCCGTAAAATTTTGTAATTTTGTATATGGGACTGCTATAAAATATAGCTTTGCGCTTCTCTTTTTCATTTCAATCGGCAGTGCTAAAAGGGCATTGTGCTCGTAGGGTTTTTTTTTTAATTTTTCGCGTGGCTGAAAAACGATCAGCCGTACAATGCTGAAATTTTGTTCATCTATTCAATCAACTATTTAACATTATACATGAAATTTGCCTAGCATTGTGGACAGTTCTGTCAATAAATATATGGTGTTTCCTCATCCAAATCAGTGTCCATGTGATCACGATTTCTGATGGCTTCCAGTACTACCAATTTCGTTAAAATGATTTCTCTCATCTGTCAATACTACTAAAATACGATTTGTGAATGCTGCTCTAAAATGCTATAAAACCTAAAACATAAAACTAACACTAATTCTGATTTGTGAATGAGCCTTTAGAATATACCTATTTCGTGAGAAATATGGCCGAAAAAATGAAAACAATGTATTTTTTTCGCAAGTTTTTGAGAGATTAAAATAATTTTGTATTCTTAATAAAATAAGGCATAGTGATAAACATTTAAATAAACGATGATCCCTTTCGGAGGGAAGTTCGAAGATATGAAACGAGTGGAAGTATGATGTCTCATTCAAGTGAAATAAGTTTAAATGAAGTAAAAAAAAAATTGTATAATTTAGTGTACAAGGAAATCATGTGATGTCCACATGAGATTTATATTCCAAACGAAAAATAGAATGCCTTGTTATTTATTTATAACATATTCTGGAGGATTACCACATCGAATACAGAAAACAATAGACAAAACAAGCAATCATTCAAGCACTCTCGACTCCGTCCCCCAGGTGCTCACCAAGTCTGATATAAAGTAGATACTGCATGGAGGCGCGCGGTGTGGTGTCTAGGATGGACCCGCGCATGGCGACCACGCAGATGGCGCACTCCGTCAGCAAGGACAAGCCTAGGACCACCAGGTATCCCAGCACGAACTGCCACAGCTGCAGGATGCACTCCCGGCCCGTGTCGAACTCCACCATGGCGATGAGTGTCGCCAGCACCACCGTCCTGGAAACAAGAGAAAGTTAGGTTGAAATAATCGTCAACGTAGCAAAACTTAAATGTTATTTATGTGATGGCAGGTACTTAACTGAGGAATTGTGGTGATATTTCTATTCTAATATCACAGTTACCTGCATTCCTATGTTTTTTTTTTTTTTTTTTTTTTTTTTTTTTTTTTTTTTTTTTTTTCAGTTCACACAAATCTTTTTTATTGGGACGTACACAACACATACATATATTTAAGAGCAACTGTCTTTAAATTTTGTTACTGAAGCAATCTTTTTTTCATTTTTACTAGTGAATAAATCACCTTGTGATGTCCTGACATCATAAAGATGTATAATTATGTAAAACTTAAGTGGCACAGTCTTTCAATAAATGCAGAGATTGTATCTAACACCCTTTAACGTTAACTAAATCTAACTGTTAAAAATTTGTATACAAAAATTGCTAGAAGATACATGCAAAGACTGTGCTTGGAAAAGTAATAAAATCTGTAATAAACGAGCTGTTTAAGGCTCAACTTTCAATAATTCAACATCAAAGATTAAGGTAGCGTTTGGTGGAATGATTCCAGGGTGGCCGCGAGATCCGTACGCATAGTCCGGGGAGCAGGTCAGCTTGGCCCTCTGCCCCACACACAACTGGGCGACGCCTTCGTCCCATCCCTTGATGACTTCTCCCTTTCCGATACGGAATTTGAAGGGTACTCCTCGGTCTCGGGAAGAATCAAATTTAACTCCATTTTGGAGCGTGCCCGTGTAGTGGACCACTACAGTCCAACCACCTTTAACGATATGTTATTTAGCTCCTGTTAAAATTAAACCACCTCCGCTATTTGAATATCTTACTGGAAGGGATATCAAGCCGATAGCCACGAAATCTAGAAAACTTTCCAATGAAGACAATGAGTTTATGCAGAACGAAATTCGTAAATTACTAGCCGATGGTATTATTGAAGAAAGTAGATCACCATGGAGAGCACAAGCATTTGTTGTGAAGAACGAAAATCACAAGAAAAGAATGGTAATAGATTATTCCCAAACCATCAATCGTTATACATTCCTAGATGCTTATCCTATACCGAATTTGGAACAAATAGTGTCTAAAGTATCGAAAAATTTTTACTTTAGCACCATTGACTTCAAGAGTGCGTATCATCAAATTCCGCTAAGAGAAAAGGATCGACCTTTTACTGCTTTTGAGGGTTGTGGTAAATTATACCAGTTTTGTCGCTTAGCCTTCGGTCTAACGGATGGAGTCCCTACTTTTCAACGAGTAATCGATGACGTAATATTTAAAGAAAAATTACAAAAAACATATGCATACCTAGATGACGTCACTGTTTGTGGGAAAGATAAAGCAGAACATGACCAAAATTTGAAGAACTTCATGGATGCAGTTAAAAAATACAGGTTCACAATTAATCAAGAGAAAAGTAAATACGCTCTTACATCAATAACTTTGCTGGGTTATAAAATAGAAAATAATACAATCTCTCCAGATCCAGACCGGTTAAAACCATTGTTAAATCTACCTGCTCCAAGAACATCAAAAGAATTAGAACGAACAATAGGAATGTTCGCGCACTATTCACGGTGGATACCTAATTACTCCGATAAAATAAGAAGACTCCTCAATACTAAAACTTTTCCCATATCTCCTGAGGTGAAATCTGATTTTGAAAACATTAAAATAGAGATTTCAAAATCCATGGTAAGCACTATAGATGACAAGGTGCCATTTGTTGTTGAAACAGATGCTTCAGACTATTCAATTTCCGCTGTGCTTTCTCAGTTGGGTCGGCCTGTAGCTTTCTTTTCGCAGAAGCTTAACGATTGTGAACTGAAGCATTCGGCGGTAGAAAAAGAAGCTTACGCTATCGTTGGAGCTCTAAAGAAGTGGAGACACTATTTGATGGGTCGAAATTTCAATATTATTACGGATCAGCGTTCAGTATCTTTCATGTTCGATAAGAATCATAAAAACAAAATTAAAAACGAAAAAATTCAACGATGGAGACTAGAATTGTCATGTTATACTTATGAAATTTTGTACAGACCTGGGAAACAAAATCAAATAGCTGACACATTTTCAAGAGTATGCGGTTCTATTACTACTACTAAATTATATTCACTTCACTGTGACTTGTGTCATCCAGGCATAACTCGTATGGTTCATTGGGTCAGAACACATAATCTTCCGTATTCTGTGGAGGATGTACGCAGGATGACAGCATCTTGCCCATCATGTGCTGTCGTGAAACCAAAATTTTACAAAAATAACAATACTTCGCTTATCAAAGCTACACATCCTTTCGAACGGCTCAGTATGGATTTTAAAGGGCCATTGCCATCAAAGTCAAAGAATAAGTATTTACTCACGATAATAGATGAATACTCCAGGTTTCCATTCGCATACCCATGCCCAGATATGAGCTCTGCCACAGTAATCGACTGTCTAGTAGATTTATTCTCAATTTTCGGAGTGCCATCATATGTTCATTCGGACAGAGGTACTTCATTCATATCTAGGGAGTTACAATCTTTTCTTCATACGAGAGGGGTAGCAACATCAATGTCCACTCCGTACAATCCACCTGGAAACGGACAAATCGAGAGAGAAAACGGAACAATTTGGCGAACTATTTCCCTTGCTTTAAAAAACAACAATTTGAACGTTTGTGACTGGGAAATGATACTTGCAGATGCACTTCATTCAATTCGATCTTTGTTATGTACAGCAACCAACGAAACTCCTCATGAAAGAATGTTTAAACATTATCGAAGATCTTCTAATGGATGTTCACTACCGTCATGGTTAAAACCTTCTGCTAAAGTGCTCATGAAGAAACACGTGCGTTTGAGCAAATATGATCCGTTAGTAGAAGAAGCAGAGCTAATTGACGTAAATCCACAATACGCCCGAGTTAAATTGGGAGATGGCAGAGAAGCAACAGTATCCTTAAAACATTTAGCGCCAACGGGGGATAGTGAGGATACTACATTAAATTTCGAGTCAGTTATTTCAGAAGAACCAATAAATCAGTTTTCACAGAATACAGATAAAGGAGCAGAAAACGCAGATTCATTTCCTACAGCTCCTTCTGTAACGCCAAACGTATCCAACGCCGAACCTGTCATTACTCACCAATGTTCAACTGACTTAGAAAATAATTCTCAAAGACGATCATCAAGAGAAAGACGACTCCCGCCAAAATTCAAAGATTACGTCATGAAATAGAGGGAGGAAGACTGTGGTGATATTTCTATTCTAATATCACAGTTACCTGCATTCCTATGTTTTTATTGTTTTTCATACAGTTCAAACATATGTCATTAATTTACTTTGTTTAATTAATTACCTTTAGTTTATGATTAATAAAGCCTCAATTCCCAATAAAGGTTTTTATCATTACAGGAATTTGTAGGAATAGTTATTTACGTATAGAGGGTGGAAAAAGGAGGTTTACGTATGTGGACGAAAGTTGAAACCCGAGGTGTAGCTAACATCCATGGACGTAAGCAAGTTGCAACTAAATAATAATGTCAAATGTCAAGCATGGAGCTTCATTCAAAGTTCCTTCGTGATAACGAATATGTAAACAAACAATTTACTGGGATGAATTCAGTGGTATAACTACGGGGAGCAGCTGCAATACGGGTGGACCCCACAGGTGAGGGGACCTCACTTTTCATCTACAAAACTAAACCACAATCTTGTTAATTCTCGTTACGCCACTGGATGCATTCATAGTATATTACATATTAAGAGTTGTAAAATGCATATTACGCACGAAATGAAAATAAGTCACACCAGAACCGCGAAGAAGCGAGTTTGTAATTCCAATAGAGCGTAATTGCTTTATAACTCGAATTATATACTATATTTTTCTACAACCATTATTTGAGTGTATTTCGATCACAACATAATCACACATTCACACAATGAACTGAAAGAATTGACATATTTACTCAACATAAAAACAACTATCTACGTCAATCTGTAACCTCAAAATAAAAAATTAAAACTATCTACTGGTTTTAAAACAATATTAAACTTTTGTTTACATAGACAAAATTTAACAGGGTAACTAAGTCATAATTGTATCCCATGTAATTTTAGTTAGTTAGTATTGTAAAAATATTACCATACAGTATTGTCAAAACACAGATTTGATCACGGAAACGTTACTCACAAGAGAACTTTAAAAAATAATATTTATTAATAATGTGAAACCTATAATCTATTGAACAAAGCACGGATGTTATGAATTATACCAGGCTTTAGATGTCTTAAAATCTGAGCTCTCCGAACCCAGAATTCAATTGACATCTGCGGAAGTTATGATACTCATAACTATCCTAGGTATGTATGTTAATAGCTATTACAAGCCAATAAAACAATACTATGTTATAATTTTTTTATTTTATTCAGCTTTAGTAGCAATGTTTTAAATTAATTATAATTATTTTTCTTATGTATACTGCTTATATAATTTCGATAAAAATGTACGATCGGCCTAATTACTTTACACCGTAGATAAAGTGACTTAGATAACCTAATAATAACAATGGCTATTTACATTATTATATTATATTGTTATTCACTTGTACACAAAAGTTACAAATGTTGTGCGAAAACAATAACAAAACACAATGTTCAATAACGTAAACAATGAAACAAAATTTGCAGCAAACTTTTAAGATGAGTTTTACAGGTTGGTAGCTTGTAAAGGTTAGTTTCTCTGGAGAATAAAAAGTTTATATAATGATGTTTATATAAAAAGTGTGTAACAAATAAAAAATTGATTTCACTGATAAATTACCTCCTGAAGATGACTGAATTAGGGCTAAACCAGTCAGGATTGATTAAATTTTAAAAATAAATGTGACTGTATTCCATACCGTATTTTTTTATTATTTATAATATATAAATAATTATAAATTGTACGGACAGGAAGAGCTAACTTGGTAAGCACGCTTCTACTCACTGAGTGGAGTGTGAGATATGGAGTTCAAATCTCAGCTTCGCCAATCTGTAACCAAATAAAAATTCCGTTTTTTCCGAGTGGTTCGGAAGCCACTATAAGCTGTAGATCCGTTACAGAGACTGTTGACTGACAATTGAAAACGTTTGTAGACAAACAGATGGTATTCTCATCTCGATTTCATCTTAGTTCAGAGTTGGACTTATGCATAAACATACTAAGCACATGCTTAGGTTCCCCGTTAAGTAAGGACCTCCGAGAATTTCCATCAAATATTTTTTTCCGCAGATGTACCTATACAAAAAATTTTTGTTAGATTATTTGTATATCTTTGAAAAATCATTCGTTGATTAAAATTTCACCAATAGACCAGTACAAACCAAACGCCGAAAATATTTGAAATTATTCCTTGTAATTATGTTTTATTATTTAAATTTTATTTTTATGAAATGTTCATAATGAATGGTATGTATTTTTTTAAATCGATTAATTGTTGGAGAAAAACAATAATAAAGTTTTGGAGAGGGGATTTGTGACGTTTTGTATTGAGAATTTGAATTCATTCGATAAAAATCATCATAGAATAATGTAAATTTGACAGATTACCCAGGTTCCATTTTTAAAACTATGTATGTAATCAGTTAATCACTAAACATCCTTACAAAATCATAAGACATTCACAATTTTGTCGGATGAGTACGGAAATTTCAATGTGTGTAAAATCAAAATATTTTTATTTTATTCTATGAATTGCCTGCATTGATATCTTGTATATTGCTTTATTAATAATTATTAGTAAATTTATCAGTAACAACATTTATTCGATATCATTAAGTGAAAATATTAGATTCATTATATTCCCAGTTTTAGCATTGTAAACTGCTCTCTCATTCTCCTACGTGACGTCAGTTATATTTTAAATTCATGTGGCTTCAAATATATTTAATCCAAATTTATTGGGGCAATAAATGTTAAAACAAATACATGAGTGTGTTTTACTCACATTAAAATAAAGTTTTTAAATACAAAACTTATTGAAAAAATATTTTGGATTCTATTAAACAAAGAAACCGAAAATATTAAAGTTATAGAAGTTTGTTTTTTTCCAATATCTGTGAATTTTGATCGCTTTGTCTTCTTTGATACAACTTGAAATTAATTTATCTTAAGACAACGACAGTTTCGAAAAGTTATATTGGAAGTATTCAAAATTGGATGGGAGATAATAATACAAAATCAATTTCGATAAAAAGTTTCTTTCTCGTGTTCTCTTATCCGATATATGAAAAGTTGAAACAAAATAAAATTTGGTTTCCTTCAACTCTAATCTTCAAGTTTTCTACCCGTACGTTTCTTTGCATTATAGAATGTACCACTGTATAACAAACACATAAAAAGGTTACTATTGTAACATTGTAAGGTTTATTTATTTAGGTGAAGTGTAAAAAAATGATTGAAACACTAACATTTATATAACTAAGTTTAATAAACGTTACATGAATAATAAAAGATAATAAAAATAAGTAACACTATGAATAAACAAATATAAAGACTAATTTAGAAGTAATTTTTATTAATAAAGACTTAAACACTACGAACATTTATTTGAATACTTAAAACTACGCAATATTTATTTCCACAATATATTTATATTACCAACTATTTATTTATATCATCAACTATTCATTTATATCACCAACTATTTATTTATTTCTACTGTACATGTCGCTGACATGTACTGACCGACCCTGGCTTTCTTCAGTGACTCTCTGCACAGTCTGACTGATACTAACTAACTGATCTCCATGAACCGCTGGTGCGACCCTTATATACCTGCCGCCAATTAATCTCTAGAATATTCTAGGACCTTCCGGACTCCATTCCACTTTACTCATCGCTGTGAGTCTCGCTCATTACACTATGATTTTCAATAAAAAAATTATATTACTTTACTAGTATTACAAAGTTAAAATTATTATACTAATACAATAATATGAGTATTTTATGACTAGTAACACAATAACTTTTTTTTTATAATGTGAACATTGTACGTGCTTGAAGGAAAAGGTTTTTGATGTACAAAACAATGCTTTTCTATTTTTGTATCTCTTTATAATGCGAGGCGGCAGTATTACGTGCAATACTAAATTTAAAACTTCTTCAGTGACATTTGCGATAGCATTATGTCCAAACGAAGCTACAAAACGGCGCGGTTGGAATGAAAGCGTGGCAGCATTTTCCTGCTCGATTTAATGCGAGCACAGCTGGCAATATTACACCAACCTTTCTTCCGATAAATTTATCGCACGACGTTTTTTCTACCGGAATCAATTTTACACAATCCTTTGCTGAATAAATTCTTTAAAACAGAAATGTTCAAAAAAATATTG
Source organism: Stenolophus ochropezus (assembly GCA_035578165.1). NCBI lineage: Eukaryota > Metazoa > Arthropoda > Insecta > Coleoptera > Carabidae > Stenolophus > Stenolophus ochropezus. Next base: position 44,581,237 of record JAQOWZ010000002.1, on the reverse strand, counting down.
TAACTATTTTTTCCTGTTACTTCGCAATATTTAAGTGGTCTGTAATATTTTCTTATAATTTTTCCTTGAGGAGGGAACTTATTAATTTTATTTTAGAACTAAGAAAATAATATCATTCTGTTAAGCACAGCAACAAACTTATATTGAAATATTTTTGAATATTTAAGCCTAATTTCTAATAGCGCGAAAAATATAATAAGTAAAACGGAATATACGTATACTCGTATACTATCGGAGAAATAGTAATAGTTAATTCACTTTGAACGTGAATATATTCTATAATAATAATCCATACAAAAAATTGCCGTAAATTTTAAAATAATCATCATTTATTTCTTTATATACATATATGAAAGATAAGGATTCTTCAAGAACAGACATTCAAGAAATAATAGAATAAATATATAAAAAATTAGTATTTTTTTATATGAATTCGAATATGAGGAATACATTTTCTTATAAAAGGAATGTAGGAACAGAAAGAAAAAAGGTGTGATAGTATTGCTTATATAATAATAAAAACAAAATGATAGCATTTCATTTATTCTTAGTGATATCGCTTTTAAACATAATTATTTGATTAATATGTACATATTAAATGATACTCGAATATAAAATATGAAAAAATATACATAACTTACATGTATAATTTTTTTTTAAATTATATTGTAACATTTTAAACGTGCCAGCCGTGTAAATTATTAATATTTTTAAAACAATTTCTTTTTCATTTGTGAAATTAATAAAATATTCTTAGATTTGATGTTTTATATAACATATATTAATTTCAAGTAAAACCATTGAGTCATGTTGAGTCCATGTCGATCGGCTACTGTTTTTTGCAAAAAGTTGTCAGAAGAATGTGGTGTTTGATATCAAGTGAAAGGTCTTGATGAGGGCTGGCGTGCAGAAATGACAATAAATGCCATATCAATCAATTTTTGTTTTCTGTAGTATGTTTCTGCAGTAAGATATCAGAAATATTTCGTGTTTGGTATTAAATGAAAGCATTTGACAATAACTGGCTTTCAGAATATTATATGTAAAAAAATTTTGGCCATATAGTTTAAGAGCAATATTAAGTTTAATAAGTACGTAAGAAAAAAGCTTTATAAAATGCTGAACATTTTGAACATACCTTTGTTTTACATATATTGCAGAGGAATGTTCAGGCTTTAATGTGATGTATGAATTTTAAAAATTGAACGCCTACTGTAAAAGTTATTGAAGTTTATTTCCGCCTGACTATTATTATTTCTCCGATAGTAAATCTTGACATCTAAACGTACGCCTCGGCCTATTACAACTTCCTTGGAAATAACGACTTAGGTACTTACATTCCTTGTAACTTAAATAACTATTATATTATTACAATCTACAAGCGTATAATTAATATAAATTTATTTGAAAATTGTTTTCTCATAAAACTCGCATTACGAACAATACGTCGGTACTAAACCCCAATTCACATCTGTGTATCTTCAACCCGATCTTGTTCCCTAATAGCCCGTCTGTTGTCATTTAACATTCTGGAGGAAACAATACAGACTGTTGCGATAATGTCTTCCCAATAACAACAACTATTTCCTGTTTCCATTAAGCCTGACAATAACTAATGCTTTAATACCAACCATTATTGTTTATTGAACAGACTTCACTCAAGCAATCCCTAATTAAATATAAATCAGTTGTTATTGTTACCGTAAACATCATTACAAGTAGAACAGAGATATTAACTTCAAACAGTAAATTAAAACTAACTTGAAATATGAAAATGAATCTATGAATAATGTTCATGAAAATTTATTAAAATAATTTCGTTTTCAAGATGATTTATTACATATTAATAATCAAAATAATAAGAAAATGTATAATACTAGTTTTATAAGACGGTACATTGAATAAAACAACTGTAATTTTTATTTATAAAACCCAACGTTTAGGCTGCCTTTTTCAGGGTAATGGCAAATACAACAAAGCAAATAAACAAGTAGGTAACTAAGAAACGAATTATAACATATTTTCTCCAGTTTGCTCTAAATTTTTGGTTTTGTAAAATTGTATCATATTCTAGAGAAGATGACAGTTCGGTATTGTGCTGTGGTTTCAGTAACTCACTCAGAGGAATGTTCAGTTTACTCTGATTCTTGGCCTACTGAAATTAGATTACATTGTAGAGCAGATTTGTGGTCTCATTTGTGTTCTTGTTTCAGTGGGTCATTAATCAAAGCATTTTTTAATTGGCTCTCTATTTTAGCCTACTAAAAATGTGCCAAATTCTCATACAGATGGTTACTCTGGATTGTGTTAGAATTTCCGGGGATCATGAATCAGATCATTGTCCAGTTTACTCTAATTTTCGGTCTAATGGAATTAGACCACATTGTACATCAGACTGATGTTCTGAATTTTGCTCTGGTTTCAGTGAATCATAAATCAGAGCATTGTTCAGTTTACTCTGATTTTTGACCTACTTAAATTAAATTACATTATAGAGAAGATAACTGCATAGAAATTTTATTCTGATTTCAGTAAGTCATGAATCAGAACATTCTTAAGTTTGCTCTGATTCTTGACCTACTAAAATTCGATCACATCCTAAAGCAGATTGGTAGTCCAGAATGTATTCTTTTCTGACCCACTGAAACTGAAGTACAATTCAGACATCCAGAGCAGATATGTATGCTTTGGAATGTTGTCCTTGTTTAGTAGGTCAAGAATCAAAATACTTAAGAATGCTTTTAAGATCACTTTTAATATTGTTTGCGATATTGACAAACTAAAAATAACAATGTCACTTCAACTTCGTTTAAATATAGTACCTGATTTATGTACATCCAATGTAATGCACTTTGTGTTTACTTTATGCGAGGTAAAACATATTGAAGTCTAGCTTTAATACGCTTTATATTTTATAATATTCGCTGTCTATGTAATATAGCTGTTCTCAACTTTTGCGCGTTGAGAAAATTGCTGGTTGTGAAGATTTGTTCTTCAAATCTTGTTATATGAAAGCTCAAGATGAAAAATTTTATATTGCTAGTTTATTTTTGTCATTTTTCCAAGTTATTGGGGTATTACTTGACATTTTAATCTTGAAATATATACTTCTAGAACTATATTTTTAAGAAATACTTTGGCAGGTATACAGGCTGTCCCAAATAACTTGTTAAGCATGGGAATCTTAAGAACAGTAAAAGATATGAGACTGGTTAAATTAGACCAAATTTATCGCATTAAGGGACTATTTTAACGATGTTTGTTTTTCTAAAAAACGAATAGGTTATTATGAAAGAAAATGTGAGTTTTACGGTTTTTAATTTTTTTTAAGATTAGGCGAATTTAGTGTGCACCTTCTTCAGACACTTTTTTATAATAAATTTTAAAGGGATTTTCAAAATTTTTTTTATCGCGTACCGATATCTGTGTCAACTTTAATTTTTCATATGGAACATATAGTAGGTTGTAATAATTTTTAAAAAAGTTTTTCTTAATTTTTCATATATTACTACTACAATCTGTATACAAAGTTGTCTCCAAAATGGTAGGTACGCGATAAAAAAAAATTAAAAATCCCCTTAAATTTATGATAAAAAAGTGTCTGAAGAAGGTGCATACCAAAATCGCTAAATCTTTTAATTTTGAAAAAATTAAAAATCATAAAATACATGTCTAGTAACCTATGCATTTTTATAGGAAAACAAAGACATAATTAAAATAGTCCCTTAATGCGGCAACTTTAGTCTAATTTATCCGACATCGTATATTTTACCGTTCTCGAGATCTCCATCCTTAACAAGTTATTTGGGATACCCTATATAATTTGGACAGTTTTTTATCTTTTCGTGAGAAATTAATGTCACATAATTATAAATACACTCATATATTCTGGGAAACATTTCCTACAATATTTTAATGTACGTATAGTAATTTATCATTATTTACATACAGACAGATTTATTTGATTATAACACAGTTAATTTCTAGTATACCTGAAAATAAAATCGGTTTAAAAGAAACCTTACAATTATAAAAAAAATGAATATTTTGGTATATCTATGTTATCTAGTTGTATTTGAGTATAACATGAGTCATGGTAGTTTCTAAAATTTATATTTTTTGGAGAGTAAGTACGAGTATATTGGAAGGAGAACTTGCGTTTCTCTAGGTATTATAAGAATTTTTAGGAATATTTGTATTTGATGTATACGATACGAAATATGATCATTTTTCATTGACCTATACTACACTATTATGACTTTTTAGGTTATTATTTAACTAAAGTTTGTTTCAACGAGTTGATTTTCACGTCATCTTTCGTTTGCGTGTGATTCAAATCACCAAGGGGATAATACCCCGGATACACAACAAAAGTTAATGATCATTAACAGTTAATACTTAATTTAGTTGCCATGTCTTATATTATCATATAGGTAATGATCATTTGAATCTTCGTAACGTGGAAAGTGCCGATGAAGTTTAGAAACCGATGGTCGGAAGCATGACAGTTGAGGTTGTTGATGTTAATGTTGATATCTCGTTAAATTATTCTTATTTGAGTTGACGACTGAAAATGAAGTATAGTGATATGGATAATATAATAAATCTAAAAACTACTACGGTGTCTTTAATGACTCTCTATCTTCTTTCTTGTCAAGGATACAATGCATTTGCGCATGTGCATGAAATTTCAAGTAATGTCCGTGTGTCTGCATGTTTTTCTAATGAAGATTAACTTCAATTGAGAATTTACTTAATGATCATTATTTACACCGTGTGTTCCCGGCATAAGGCGTGGAATCGTGTGATTTTCGAAGTAAATTAGAGGCAAAGAATAAATATTTATTTAGAAGTAATAAATCATTTGAATAATTATGATACATATAGCTATAATAATGGATGAAATATAAAAAAGGGTTGTAGTTTAAACTAAATAACTACTAACAAACTTTTCAAAAAAAAAATCAACATTTATAAATATTTGAAAAAAATCTGATATTGCGGTTACATTACTGTTAGGTATTAGGTATTTCATTTTTGTGTTGGTTACGATAATGAGACAACGAATAAAAGTCTTATACATGCCATGCGAATAGGACGATGATGCTAGATAAAAGTAATAATTCTGGCAGCCGAAATTGATGACATAAAAATAAACTCGTAGAAAAAGACTACATATTTTTTCAGATGATAATATTTTATTATTTTTTGTTACATATTTAATCGATAAGTAAAACAGTTTTTGAACTAAAACAACTTTCTTAATATGGGTAAACCATTAACCATTATTTTTCGTTCAGATAGACATATTTAATTTGAAGTACATCTCAAAGGTACATTGTCACATGACATCTGACTACTGCATTCTGAACTGGAGCCCTTCATCAACAAAAAAAGTTTAAATGATTATTTATATTTAAAATTATGGGATATGTTATGACATATTTTTAAGTGTTTATTATAGCTACACCATTTTAAAATTTTCATATTTGTGACGTTTTAATTGGCCTAGTACACACAGAATGCTTCACCTTGCTAATTCCACCATGGTTATATAAAGATAGCATAATATCCCTCTGTAATAAGTATGATAATGAGACAGCGAATAAAAGTCTTGTACATTCCATGCGAATAGGATGAAGATGCTAGATAAAAGAAATAATTGTTGTTGGAGAAATTGATGACGTAAAAATCAACTCGTAGAAACAGACTACAGATATTTTATTATTTTTTGTTATATATTTAATCGATAAATAAACCGGTTTTGGAACTAAAATTTCCTTAATATGGGTTAACCATTAACCATTATTTTTCTTTAACATAGACATATTTATTTGACATAGGTACACCCCAAAGGTACATTGTTACATGTATGCCACTTGACACCATCACCATCCTAACATCCATTCATCCATCCCCCCGGAACATTTTGGCTATCGCTGACCCAGTCCGGAGCGGTGGGGGGTCACGTGACATCCCCGGATCGATACGTCACAGGCTCAGCCGCCGTGCCACAGCACACAAGATGCTGTGTGGATACACTTTCCTCCCACGGAGGAATGTACTGCGTATGTCGGCATCGGTTCGGGGGTCGGGGGTGGATCACAGGGGTGATAAGGGTGATAAGGAGGGAAGTGGACAAGTAATGAGCGTAAGGGAGCAGGAATTAATATAAAATAAGAATATAATAAAGAAATAATTATTTGGTTTTGGTATTGGAAATAGAAATCAGGAAATGGTAATAACAATAGTACATTATATTATAATATAATGTGTCCCTGAATCTCCCAAGCGGAGCGTAGGGAAACCGAACTCACCAAGCCGCAGTTCTAACTACCGTACTGTCGGTTGTTTCATGCCAGCGCTACTTCTATTTAAGATGAATAGAATGCAAGTCCATAGCATCCGAGTGTGATACACAAGTAGTTGTGGTTTTTATTTTACGACAAATCACACATTGTCGGTCGCTGGGACTTGAACCTACGATCTCAAGTTCGAATGACGTCACAGCGAGTTAGAGATGTGCACTAGCTCGCTAAGTCATTCAGCCGACACATTATATTGTATAAGTGAGTGAAATATAAGGTGAATATATGTACCGTTTTGTCGGTCATAATACCAATTTTATTCATCTCATTTTTACTTCTCGCCACACAATAAGAGAGGTATTGGAATCATGCTAAAATCGGATAATGAGTTTTGAATAGATACTCACGGTTTGAAGTCCTTAGAACACAATTTTAATATTTTAACGATGACATCTCTCCGTATGTGTGAATGGATAGATGGATATATAGATGAATGGGTGTTATCATAATACAAGTAAATAAAAAGTTGAAATTTTGGATATATCGTATGTCGGCATCGGGGATCGGTGGTGGATTACAGGGGGTGATAAGGGTGATAAGGAGGGAAGTGGACAAGTAATGAGCATAAGGGAGCATATGGGATGTGGGATGATGATATTGGTTCTGGAATTAACACAAAATAAGAATATAATGGAAGAAATAATTATATGGTTTTATATTTGTATTGGAAATAGTAATCAGGAAATGGTAATAACAACTGTATATTATATTCACCCCAATTCTGTAAAGAAGTTGCTAGGTCTTAGTAACGTTACTAAAAATTTTAACAAATAGAAATATTTGTAAAAGTTGTCAGTTTCATATTTTATTTAGTGTCTACTATTTTATTGGATAATGATGTTAGTAACGATGCTAAGAGCAAGTAGCTTCCTTACACAATTGGGGTAATTATAAGTAAGTGAAATAAGAGGTGACCTTATGTCCCGTTTTGTCGGTCCTAATCCCGATTTTATTCAACTCATTGTTACCTCTCGCCAAGTAATAAGCATAAGGGAGCATATGGGTGACGATATTGGTTCTGGATTTAACACACAATAAGAATATAATGGAAGATATAATTAAATGATTTTGGTATTAGAAATAGTAATCAGGAAATGATAATAATAACAGTACATTATATTAAAAGTGAGTGAAATATAAGGTGACCATATGTCCCGTTTTGTCGGTCCTAATCCCGATTTTATTCAACTTATTTTTACCTCTCATCACTTATAAGAGAGTATTGGAATCATGCTAAAAATCAGTTAGTGAGTTTTGAATGAATAAGCACGTTTCGAAGTCCTTAAAACACAATTTTAATATTTTAACGTGTGTGTGGATGGATGGATAGATGGGTGTTGTGATAGTAGTAGTAAATAAAAACAGTTGACATTTTGGATATAACATTCTGACACCGTAGATTAGATCTGAAGAGATTGTGGTGTTAATCGTGCAACCGAATGTAATGTTTTCATGAAGATCTTAAGTATTTTTCTAAATCATCCTTATATGTTATATGAATATAGGAGAATTTTTGTAAATAATACTTTAATATTATCTTATTAGCTAAAAATTTTATAATTTGTTTCTACCTATTCCCATTTCACTATAACAAATAATTAAAGATTCAGTAAATTTGGTACAATTGCGGTTAATCTGTTTATTTCATACTGTTTCATATTTTCTTGTTTACAATTGTGATTTCATTCCGGGAAATGAGACTTTACGGTATTATTATTCTACACGGTACTGTATATATTTTCATAAATTTTATTTATACGTCCTTTAAATGAATTTAAAATATTTGTAAAATCTTGTAATTTGTAGTACTAAATGAAAATTCTATAAATCTGACCTTATTTTAACATAACTCTGCTGAACATTTAAGATTGTCATATAAGTGACAAATAACAGCGTATTTCATCATCTTAAATTTTTCAATGACAACTAATATTTTTTTCTTTCCTAACAATTTTCAAATTAAAAAAATTAAACCTCTGATGTAAATTGAAAAATGTGATACAGTATGAAATAAAATGCTGTAGGTCTCTCGAAATTCCTGACTCAGCTCCTTCATCGCCTCATCCTGAAACATTTTATTCGTACCATAAAAAAATACATTTACCGAACTTATAGCAAAAATTACTATTAACTATGGAAATAATTGTTTTATAGTTGACAGTGACAATTATTATAAAATTACTTTAGCCCCCTTTTACAAAATTCTCTAGCTACAGCCCTGGTATAAATACATTCAAGATATTAATGTCTGTGCTAATAAATTATTAATAATCATTGAAAAACTAAATAAGAAAAAAACTTAAAGAGTACTCCCGGTGGAATTTCCATGCACGAGTTCTTTTCATCCCCAATCGAACATTTGATAAAGTGCAAGTGATCTTAGGCGGAAACATCGAAACATTCTTCCGTCTTCCGGCTGTACAATCAAACTGGAACTTCACAGGGACTGAATTAAATCACGGATACACCTAAAATATTCACTCTACATTCCTCTTTCTCAAATCACACGGAAAGAGAAGTTGTAGGAAGATGTTATTTCCAACGCCCAAATAGAGATTCAATTGACTCAACTTGCGTAGATTCTACATTTCTTACAAATGCTTGAAAAATACTCATTTATTTATAAAGGTATTGAAATATATTTTTATTTTTCTATATTCCTTTACTATCTTGGATTATGACAAAATACATACGAGTATACAGTGTGTTCATCGAAATTCAGAACATAGGGATTTAACATGGGAAAACAGTTTTTTTTATGGACGTTGCTTCCCATTTTAATTTATAGCAATATTTTATACATCAAAATTTAAAGAACTAAATCCTACATTTTTCGGTATAAAAATTTATTATTTTGTACCCTTGGTAGTCGAAAAAACTTAATTAGAGTATGTATTAAACAAGAATCCAGTAAGTGTAAATATGAAAATAAGAATATCAGATAAGCTGTCATTATGACACTTTAGCGCATGTTGTGTCAGTTAAATTTTTTTTGAATTGAGTTCATGACTATAATTATTCATGATGATTATAAACGTATCATATTTTATAGAAACTTAGGTTTTGAACTCAATTCAAAAATAAATCAGACTGACATATGCGCTGAAGTGTTATAAAGACAGCTAATCTGATATTATTATTTTCACATTTAAACTAACTGGATTGAAATATTCAAATTAACTTTATTCTACATCGAAGGACACAAAATAATACCAAAAACTGCAGAATTTTATTCTTTAAATTTTGGTGTATAAAACATTGCTATAAAGTAAAATGGGAAGCAACGCGCGTTAAAAAACTGTTTTCCCATGCAAAATCCCTATATTCTGAATTTCAATGAACACAATGTACCTATATGTGTTTATACACATGTGGCTACATACTTTATGTGTGTATTTCAAATATATTTTATACGAATTTCATATAAATATTTTTAACTACCTAACATATTAACCATAAATTTTGTTTGTAAAATGTAATAATGAAATATATTTATAAGTATAAATATTCATTTTGAAATATGATATGTAAAATCACCATATTTTGAAATACATATATTCCACAATTTACTATTTTAAAAGTGACTAAATATAATTGATTATTATATTTTGTCATTCCATAAATTTTAATCTTCAAGACAAACCCTTTCTTAGACTGCCCTTGGAATTTCATTTCAGTTGGCAAAGTTCCATGAGAAAAATTATCATAAATCTACTTCTGTCAAGCCCACTGTGCATAATACATTAAAAAAGGCGTGATAATTCATTCCTTATTCGTTAACTTTAAAAAAATTTCTTTGAACAATTGTTATTTGTTTTATTAGGAATAAAAATGCAATATTAAGATACTCGAAATAGCATTTTTATTTAGATTGAAACATATATTTTTTTTTACCCACAAATTGACAACAGTATATGTTAACCACCAAGGTTGAGAAGACTATCATTATTGACCTAACGTCAAGTTGTGTCCCCAGGTGCGAAACAATCGAGGGATATAAGGCGCTGGTTAATAATTGTTTTTCAACCGTGGTAAACATACCCTATTCTGTAACTCAGTAGTTAATTTTTAACCAATTGCTAATTTTTTTCTCCAATGAAAATACTATAGTAGTACTTGAGAAAACATCATTTTTAATGTTTGTTTTTATTTGTAGAAAATTTTAACAACTGGTTAAAAATTAACGACAGAGTTACGGAATAGAATTATTATTTTCACTATTATCATTTCTATCTCAATTCTACAAAAACATTTCGACATGAACGTTAACTTGATATTTGTATATACATTTTTTTCATTACTAGCATTTAAATTCCAATCCTACTTCAAAAATGGATATTGATAATATCAAAAATTATTAACCTCATTTTTGGTTTTTGATTTGTTTTTATTTGATTTACTTATTTAAATTAGACAGTAAATTTAAATTATAAATCCATAGCTTACACTTTTCGTGTGTTTAACCAATCAAACAATATTTGTATTCTAAGTATTGAGTTTCTTTAAAAAGTGACAGTTTTCATTATCGACCTAGGTCAATAATAATTTAGTATTGATCTAGGTTACCATAGTACCAAGTAGGTAGTGAAAAATAATTTCTCATGTCAAATAAATCTTAAACAATGTGAATTGTCAAATTTGGTGTTAAACTACTAAAATGACAGTGGTAAAGTTACACTCAAGTACGTAGTTTACGTTACTATAGATATGGCGTCATTTTTTGGTCCTAGGACTAAAATAGCATCTTTACTACTGAAAAAGTTGAAATAATAGTGTCATATTAAAATAGGTGAAAAATAGTTTTTTATACGTCCGCACATTGTATACATTACCATAGATACGTTATCGTTTTTTGGTCCTAGGACTAAAAATGGCATTTTTACAAATGAAAAAGTTGAAATAATGTCAAATATTGTATGTTGTAAAAAGTGTTGTCATAGGCATTTAACATGAGAAAACAATTTTTGGTAAATAAAAACTGTCCGACTAACAACTAAGTCACCATATTGTACAAGACATGTATTTCATTTTAATAGCATAATTCAATGAAATTTACAAAAATAAATTAAAAATGTTCGCCTGATATTTTTATTATTCTACACGCAACATGACACCTGTCAAATCATGGATTACAGGTTAGAGTTACGGCCAACAGAGTCAAAGGTTATCAGTTCGATTCAGAGTTAGGACTTTTTTTTTATATGAACACGTACATGTGTGTGTACTTCTAATAAACGAAATGCAGCACCATCTGTTGTCTAAAAGTTAGAATTAGTGATATGAGAACTTTATTCCCAAATCGTCGTTCTTATAAATTTATCACCCTCGGCATAAACAGCTTAATAATGCCCGTAGATATAAATAATATATGACATGAACGCACAGTATTACCATCTGTATTTTGAAGCCACAATTATGATAACCTCATTCTAAAACCCTTGACTTATAGTCATAATTATCTTAACAACATGACACATAAATAACTAATGTATAGCATCACCAATACCCTGTATAATTCTGCACATAGCACCATCTGTATTCCAAAGCCACAATTAGCAATATCATTTGATTGTCAACACCATCTACAATCCACCATCAACCATGACTACCGGCGTGCATGTAATTCACTTTGCATCAATTCAATTCACTTTCTCGCCTGCAATGCTTAGCATGCACCCTCCTCCCTCAGGGACCGTACGTCACTGCCTCCCTCCGGACCATATCATCTTCAAGGGCAAGGCCACTACCTGATGCACGGCCCTGATTGCCACGGGAATCAGCAATGAAGGGAGGTGTGCTTCATGCTTGTAGCGATAAACATTGAGTAGTTATTTTTATCGGTAGTATATTATGGTGCCAGAACTGAATGAGATAAATTGATTAATTTTTTAGTAAGACGTTTCTGTTATTATTTTGTTATAAATTAATTACTGATATAGATAATTAATTATTGAAAAAGTAGAAGAAGGAATAATAGATAGATAGTAATAGTTATTTTTCTAAGGGCCGAGATATCCACCTCCTAATAAATATACCGAGAGTTTTTTTTTTATCAGTGGGCATAGGCGTATGTCATTACCTTAGTTACATTTAAAGTGATTGCCAGCAATGTATTATCCCGTTTTTTTTTAAACTGGACATAGGGCACAGTTGTCAAAGTCATCAAACTGTCATATTTGAAAAAGAAGAAAAATTGAAATTGTATATGCCAAATAAATATTTTTTCTACGACCACTATGGAAAGTGGCACTTTCCTCACACTATATAAAGCTTCCAAGTTGAGTATTTCCCACAATCGTGGGTTAAATTGTGAGAAATCATTTCTCATAGTATTTCTCAACACTGCACTTGTGTGAAAAATGTCATTTCAAATGCCGTATTGTTGTTATGTCAAATAGCTTTCGTGCATGTATTTTTCTTTTTTAATGTTTAGCAGGGTGGTCATAGGAAAATTATAGTGTGCTACACATGCAGAATTACCTATTTTCCACCTTGTCTGAAATAATGCAGACATACTTTAGGCCAGAGCAACAGGCTCTGAAAATGGATAAATCAGTCATTGAATCTGATCCACAATGTTTAGTTCAGTTTAGGTAAGTTTTGCTTTCTTAAGTGTAAAGATGTAAATAAAATTAATTTAAGTAAAGTAAAGTGTATGTATGCTCCTGCTCCCATCCAACGTGTTGTGTATTGTGTTCCTGTGTCATTATTATCAGCAATATCATCAATGCAGTAAGTCAGCCATCATTACTTTATCTTACTATCCCCCCGTGTTACAGTGACATGGCATACATTTTGATGCACAAGTTTTATATCACTGTGCACGGTTGAAGAAACTGTGCATTTGATAGTTCTGGTTAATTTTGAAATAAAAAAGATCATATGTACGGTAATGTAATGTGTAATGGTACGACTTTGCTGTGTTAAGGTTTGCAAATCTATTTGGCAACCAAATACACATTTATCTTTTTTCAGGTATGTAATAAATCATTTTGACATTGAAAATCAGTGGAATTATTTTTCAATCTCATTTGAATTTCAGTTTTCCAATAAATAATGAACCGATAACAACCCAGTGCAAAGAAAAAGTATCCTGCAAAAATTCACATGGAAAATACTCATACGTTTGTAGAGATCATTTCTGCACAATACAATTTTCTACTGCCTTCATATTGTTGCCATTTTATGACATTAGAATCTTTTTTAATATGACAAAGACAGGAACACCTGCGAGAGGCTGTCTCTCTCGGATTGATTTGGCGCCGCTAATACATAATCCAGTATTACTATATTCCAGTGCTATAAACATTTATTTATTATGGACACATTTAAAAAGCTGATTATGTTATAAGTTATTGTTATTGTTATTATTATTAATATTAAGAAGTTTAGATGAATATTTGAAGTAAACCTGAAAGGTATGTTGCCATATGACTATAAACACACTCATGCATTGTGAGTCACATTTTTATAACGATTTTATTTTTTTCTATTATTTTCTTTGTATTTTAAAAATCGTTATAGAAAAGGAATTTATGAATCTTGATTTTTAAATGGTTGTAAAGTGCACTTCCATCAGTCAGATAATCATGCAGCGATGTTGCCAAATTTCATGAGGGTGAAATAGGGGAGATTTTTCAATCTTGATGAGCTTACACAAACGAGACTGAACAAGCACAAATCATGAAGTGCTCTTTTTCCGAAATTGCCAAAATCAGAAAAAACTTCTGCAAGCAAATTAAATATCCATTAGCAAGAAACAATCGTAAAGATTAAATCCCTAATCGTTCCTGTTACGGAAAACTCGATTTCCATTTGAAATAGCGCGGCTTGTTCTGAAAGTGAAATCGGAAAAACAAACTAGTGGAAAGTAGAAATGTGGAGCATATGAAACAATTTCCCTCGAACAAAGGGTTTCCGCTTTTAGCAAACAAAACCTTTTGATTTTCTTAAAACAAAACGACACTTGTTTTATAATTTTTTAACAGTTGTTATTAGTGTTTAACAGTTTATTCTGTTTTAAAAATATCATGTGCACTTTCCACTCCAGCAGATAAAGTCTAGTTAACGCCCTTAACAGTATAAGTATGTAAGTTAGTAGTAGTAGAGGGAATATTTTAATCTTAGGAAGAGAAAAAAGTCGCAAGAACTCAAGTCAAAGCTGAGGTCTAGAACGCACTAGAAAAAACTGTTTAACAAAAAAAATCGCTACGGACATTCAAATGACTCCAGGGAGTTCAAACTCGTACTGAAGGCGTATAACATGTTCACCTGCCTCCACTCCAAGTCCCGCGTCCCAAATTTTACCAGATCAAACTCTACGTTGCCAGTCTCATTACTTAATTTACACACCTCGTATGTATTTATATGCACAAGATTTTGGCTGTTAAGATTAATCTGAAATATGTATTTTAATTTTCGCAAATCTTTATGAATTGGTGTAATTTCAGCCATACTTGTACTTCTACATACTAGTAAATTTATGTCAAAAACATTTAACAATGTCAATTAAATTGGTATATTAGAACAAATATTGATCTACGCATCAGCTTGATCCTTGAGTAAGTTGATCATTAATCAATGGATTAATGGCGAATTCGATTGTTAATCATTTGAAATTTTTTTTAAGTTGTTTCCATTTTTACTATAATTATCAAACAATGTAACAACAACCGAATTCATCAGTAGTCCAATGCTAATGATCAACTGATTCTAAAATCAAGATGATCAGTAGATCATCTTTTGTAATAATATATTTATTATATTTTAAAGTTAATCATGAAGTACACTCTATATTCCCTACTAGACTTTCTGGAAGGCGACCTCTAGTTAACGTCTATATTATTACTGATAACTGCAATAAATCTGACACACCCAGCAATGTGTTACAAGCCGTGAGTGATATACCTATTTATTTATATTTAAAAACAAATGATAAATTAATAATATTAAAAATATTGATAAATGTGTTACCTATATAATTTTATGTATATTTATTGTATAAATTTTATGTGATACAAATTCATTTCATTAAATCCATAAAAGGGAACATAAAAGGTAAAATGAAACTTGTAAGCAATAAAAATTTCAGCGCGATAATTTCAGGGCATAAACTGGTTGCTGAATCGAAAGTAATAAACAGATTTTAATTTCCCTAACTCAATAACCCAATGTACGTAATCCGATTGCTCTATATAAGACTTTTATACCGAAACCCCAAACGAATATTGAACTTTGGAAATCCTTTACAGCTTTTCACGTAAAATTGAATTTCAATATTTGATTGGTTTATATACGTACATTAAAGCATTTACACCTACAATTCAGTACACATAAAGCTTTTAGGTTCGAATCTCACTGTTATGAATTACTAACTGAAAAATACAATTGTATTTGAATCGAAACGTTCTATAAGATTTTTTGATTACCTGACGTTTTTGATTAATATATCCGAACGTAAACTTAACCTATTTAGCAGAGCATAATGTTTGGTCAAGTTGCTAGACGATTAGTTGTCGGACTTGTGCAAGCGCTACAATAGAACGAATCAGGGAAAAAAGTTCACGCAAGAGGTTTCTACGGTATTTTTAGTACGAAAATCATAAAATCAATCATTTGTTTTTACTTTTGAACAAATATTTAATTATTATACACATACACTGTTTTGTGGTTATGTGTTTCAATACTGCCAAGTTCTGTCAACTTGCCTTTTTTCTAAATTATATTTCATTCAATAATCCACTATTTTTTTTCATTAATATTATTATGTAAAAGGATGTTTGGGCAATTATACATTTTTTTATTAAAAATACAGTATTTTAATAAATGCTTTCGAAGCAGGAGTGTTTCTTTCAAAATTTTTGGAATATGACAGTTGTTCAGATGTATGAAAATAACGTTTTAATAAAAATATCCTAAATTACTGAGAGATCAATACTCGGCTGTTATTGTTATTAAAAATTTATTGTTTATAAATTATTTTATTATTATATTTTAAAACTGACAGTGTTGTTTATAATGTCGCATTTTACCCACTTAATAATAATTGATTCTCCTCTTTAACAATAAATGCATAAAGTACTTCATTAACCGCAACTATAACATAATAGTTATTTGTATATCAAGGGACTAAAGTATAATTTTTTATTATACATATGGAATTTATTTTACGAGGCAATAGCCGAGAAGAATAAGCCATGTGAGTAATAAAAAATACTTTAGTCCTTAGATATGCATTGTATTTTTTCAGAAATCGTTAAATTATTAATTAAAAATATAAATAAATAGCATTTTGTGTTTGTAAAACGTCAGGTAGCTATTGAAACGGAGATGGCTGTAAAAACAAACGTACTGTCAAAGTGTCATATATTTCTTTATAATTTTCATTTATGCTTACACCTGCATAGACGTTGTCTGCATGAAATCAGATAAATTATTATCAAAGGTAAATAATAAATAAGTTCACCAATAATATTATATAATGATATGTTTGCTATTTTAGGTAGTGCCAAAATAAACTGCACAAATATCATACTATTAAAATATAGATTAATTCAGTTTAATAGATGAGTCCGTAAAGTTAAATTTTGACATATGAGTCTATAAAATTTTACTTTAGCCACTACATTGGCTAACTTCTCGGATTTAAATCGCGTATTTTAGAATGTACTTCGAAAAAAAAAAAATATTAAAATATATTATATTTATTAGGTGTATATTATGTGTTAAAGGAATACATTTGAGAAACCAAACTCACGGTTTCAGTGATGCCAGTCGAGCAGCAAAGCCACACGTCGGTGGTTTTAAGGTCATATTCCATTTCCATCTAAAAATATCCTAAAATGAATAAATGAAATCTTTAATGTCTTTAATGCATCCAGACGTATTCCATGCAGAATTCAGAAGCTCGGGATATATTAAATTATGAATAGGTTCTGTATGCACTTTGGACGTTAATGGAGAATGCACCACTGGGAGGTTTCTGTCGGATAAGGGCGTTAAACGTAATGGAACATAACTTTAGTTATCTGCTCTGGCAGTACGTACCTAACTCCATAAATCGTGTTTAGGACTCTTCGTTACTAAATCAAATAATGCTTGGTAGGCAGTAATTCAATCGCTGTGTTCTATAAAGTTACTAATTTGCAAAATTAACTATTTTGCTCGTCAAATGATTTACGGAATTAGCGAAACGTATCCTCTTTTCTTATGGTTAACAAAATCTTACAAAAAATTGATTTTACAAATGGAAACAAATAATTATGAATATGAATTATTATGAACTCAAAACACTTTTTAAACAAAAAAATTTACTGCATAAGGCAAACATGTAAAATTTAATCGACTAAATTTTTAACCCTTGGGATATAGCACGGTGTTGAATATTTACTTTTTCTTACTATTCACAAAAATGAGATAGAGTACATTTATTTTTATATTTGACGTTTAAATTTATTATCCTCTCTTTTGATTCCTAATTTGTTTTTATTTGATTTACATAGTTTAAATTAAATGGTAAATTTAAATTTTAATTCATAGTTTACTCATTTCTTAAGTGTAATGAAATAAATCAAATAATATTTGGATTCGGAGGTTTTAGTTTCTTTAAAAAGTGACAGTTTGCATTTTTGACCCATGTCAATAACAATTTCTTATGTCACATAGTGTCAGTTTTTTAATGTCCTAATAAGCCTCTGTTAAATTACTTTTCATGGTATCCACGAATTTCGGTTTTCCAGTATTTTGTTAACGTTACGACGAGGATAAATCATAAATAACAGCAGGATAAACTAACAGTTAGTTTATGTTGTCGATAAAATTTCGCCAGTAGGATGAATTTACGAAGTTGGTACGCATGTATGTAAAATGTTCTGTAGCATTTGTCAAATATTTGATAGTTTTTGATAATATTATCAAAATATAGAATTAATACAATGTATTTTGTGTAAGTAATTAAATAAATTTTATTTATAAAAATTTTGCAGTTATCCCGTTGAAACGTCACCGATCCAAACTGTCAATCATTGATATTTTTTAGTTTACTAATTAATTCATAACATTCAAAATTTGTTTACAATTAAATCTGGCTGTTACTTATCATAAATTCATATTGAAAAAGGCGTTTTCATTATCGTTTACCAGCTAGATAAATTTAATCTATTTGGTACTTTGATGATTGATAAACCGGCCCATAAAGGAAAATAAAACTGAATGTCTAGGCTACTAGGGTACAAATGAATATTTATGTAACATTTTTATTTGAAAATGAATAGACATAGAATAATTAACACAATTCCAGTATTTAATTCGCAGAAATACATTTCATGAAAAGTGTCACTTGAAAATGAATTTCAGCATTTGTAATTATAATTTGACTCCTTTAAGTGAAAAGCAATGAAAATGAAATGTTTAATCTTGAATAATTCTTGAGGCCTTCCTTTCATTCTCACTTTTGAATATTGCATGGACTTTTTGTCCTGACCATCACTCTCTTTGACATATGACACGTATAGACATCCATTGATTATAAGCTACAGGTTGCCAGAATATTTCAAACTTAAAAACCGACACCTTCACAAATTGACGGAGATCGTAACAATGTGTTAATTTCCTTTTCAGGGATAATGTATGATCGGTATTTTAAAGAGAATATTAACACATCAAAAAGGATTTGAACAGAGATAATAATCAGATTTCAAAAACTAGATGCTACGGATTCGAATCTCGTAGAGGCTGAATATGTGTATTTCTTTTCATCATATTTCTTTCATTCGTCTGCGCAATAAAACGTTAGTAACAGCGTTCCGATTGTTAGTACAATTGTACTAGTTCTAATACTTTTTTATATATTTTAGTGAGTTAGTACTCACTAAATGATATCTAGTACTTTTCTACTAAATCGTTATTTAATCGATAATATTACCGTTGACGTCAGTTATGAGTGGGAACCTAGTTTATATTCTACTATAAATGTATCTGATAGTGAAGATGAAGATACAAATATGGTAGATTTGACTGAAATTAGTTATAAGTAAAGATAGATATTGGTTGTTAAAATATTTATACTACTCGTATTGTATTTATAATACAATGATCTATTTATGTTACTGAAATATATTACATGAATATGTTCCTAAAATTTTTGTATTTGATTTGACTGTGATGAATAAATATAATTTAAAAAAATAAATAAACAATAACCTTTTGAAATGTTACAAAATTTCTTATTTTCTATTCAAATTTAGCGCTATATTTTTATCTAGTGATATCTAGTGCTTTTTTATATAAAATTTAGTACATTTTAAAATTTTCATATCGGAACCCTGGTTAGTAATGATGTGACCGGTGAAGTACAGTAAAAACTGTTTTTATTATTGTTTATTTGGGAACCAGTTTCCGAATAATGTCCGTCATCAGCCCACGTCAGATTATTAAACAACTCAAAAAGAGTAAAGCAGAATTAAATGTATTTTTTTTAAATTGTTAAAAAAGTCGAAAAATTAAAATGTTTGTGAGATTTATATAAATATTTAATGAATGTATAATGCAAAATAATTTGATTTAACTAATCAATGTTTAGAGATTATGTAAGGCATATTATTAATATGTGAGATGTATCTTAGAAGGGGCAGATATAGTGTAGTGCTGCTGTTAAGAAGTGTCAGTAAAATAAAGATTGTGTATATAATAGTGATGTATTATTTGTGCGTGAAAGTGTACCTCATTACCGATATTAATGTGAGAACTGTGGTCAATCGAAACCGGTTCCCAAATAAACAACAATAAAAACAAGTATAGTTATTTAAGCTGCAAGGAATGTAAGTACATTATAACCATCGCCGAGGTATGAACTGAGGTGGAGTTGCGGAGCCCTAGTTTACGTTACCATAGTACTGTTTGTACTGACATTACCATTTACATGTCGTTTCTCGCTTATTATATTTTTCGCGCCACCAGCAGCAATTACCTTCAAATAATATTAAAGTAGAATATGTTACGTCATGTTATCAGTCATTTACGTCTTTTGATGGTATGGAAGTAAGTTATGGTAACGTCAACGGTGGCACAAAAATAAATTTCGGGGAGTATACATTTTATCCTCCACACATGTTATATTGCTCGACATTGTGTCTTTCAAATATTCAATCTTGTACACCTTTTATCGTGCGCACTTTTAATCCGCGAAAAAAGTTATATTACACATATTTTATCTTGCGCAAATTTTATCAACACATTTTATCTTTCATTCATTTATATTTTCGTCTTTAAAATATTGTAATTGCACTTTTCATGCATTTTATTGCCCATGCAATTAACATACTTATAATTAGATAAAAAATGTTTCTGAAGATAAAACTGTTAAAGATAAAATGTGTGGTACATAAAATTAATAGAAGATAAAATGTGTGGATGATAAAATGATTTGGAAAATAAAATGTATACAAGATAAATTTTTCGCGGATTAAAAGTGTGCACGATAAAGATGTGCAAGATTAAATGTTTGCGAGGTACAATGGCAGCCAATATAACATGTGTGTGGGGATAAAATGTATACGGTTCGAATTTTCTAAATATTTCTCATAATATGATATTCCTCAGATAAACAGATTTCCTTGCTTCAGCTTCGTCTTCGCTGTTGAAGATTTGAATTTTGAAACTCAATCCCTAGCAAATGCACAGAATAAACAGCTTGTGTATTCATAAGGCTTAGTCTAATGATTCTCGTTTTGTATTTAAATAAGTTTACACAATCTGCACATCTGGTTCATGTTAGATGTACTGAAGAGATTTAAATAGAGTGTCTAAAGCACTGTTTACACTAGTCATTCAATAAGAAATGAACATTTGTAATCCGATACAGCACAGAAAGAAAAACATTGGAAATTTTATCTAATTATGAATAGATATATTTTTTTTAGATGATTTTTCGAAAGTTTTAGTAAAATTTAATAATTTCAATTTAGAATTTCATCAATTTTGAAATAGTTGAATTAAAATTTAAAATTTATAGTTAATTTAACTATTCAAACAGTCAATTTTCAAAGTTTTCTATTTAATTTTACTATATTTTGATTTCGATGTTTTTATCTAAAAGGGTAGATAATTTAACTAATGATTAAAATAAATAATATATTATAAAGTAGAAAATTTAGCTACTTATTTAGGTACTTTGATAACATATTTAGTTCTTCATTACCAGAATTGTAAATATAGTCATTTTAACTAATTCGTTAGTTAATTTAACTTTTATTTAGTTCGTTTGATTGAGCCATGCTCATTGTTCATCCCTGCACATTTTTATTACGCACTACAATTCAGTCACAGTGTCATGAAAGGTTTGTGTAAGAAGCGAATGAATAGCTATTTAGAAAGCAATGGAGTTAGCGAAAGAATTTGTTGTAGAGTCGGGGATTAGTACAGTCGAAAATGTATTAACATCGTGGAATTTGCAAGATTTAGTGCCCGATTTCAAAAGTTAGTGACCGACATAGCATATACCTATAAGCCAATAACCTAAAATATCCCTAAACTAAATTTTATAGCTAAACAGGTTGATATCGAAGTACTAAAAGAATTAACAGTTAATGATATTGACTTATTAATTCCACACGATTTATTTGGACTCCGAATGAAATTTTGGTCTAAACTATTCAAATGGCGAAGACAAAATGTAAGTAACTTAACTAACAATAAATACTATTTTTAAAATGATACATTTATACATTATAGGGATTAATTACGCTGTTAGCCTCGACAGAAACGTCAACTTCAAGCAAAATATACGACATTCAAAACTGGATAGATCAAACATCTATTACTATATTAAATTCATCATTTAATTAAGACACTTATATTAACGAAAAAGAGCCAACGTTTGTGAGTACTAAGACTATATTATTTATTATTTTATTATTTGTAACTATATATTTTAGGATTTATTATCTTTACTTCAAAGTACGCTTTTAGAAAAAAGCATAATTGAAAAATGCAGGGACAGTAACACCTTAACTTATAAAGACAGACAACACATTACAAATTGTATTGCTGATTTTTGAGTGAATACTAATAAAGGTATATTGAAAGATGACTAACATAACCGCAATACAACAAATTTTAAAATTCTTTCCCACTGAAGATGAAGTAAGTGTTGACAGAAATTGAATTATATACCTAAATATAATTATTATAGTTTTGTCCCTATTGATAACTTTCATTTTTATATTTAAAATAAAATTCAGTACAATATTTGTATAGGATAAATGAAAAGTTTATTTATTATTTAACAAATATATCTGGAGAAAAAAGCTTTTATTCTGTTGTGTACCTTATTTACATTCATAATGAATATTATTTACTTGCAAATAATATATTGATTACAAAGTTTGACAGCCACTAAACTGCTACATAGTTTCTAATATCAGAAAAAATATTTATAGTTTTATTAAAAGCTCACATGTTATTTATCCTTCTACATATATTGTAAGGCTATCGAATAATTAATTATCTTGTCATTAAAATTAAACCATCTTTTGTATAATAGTTAATAGTACAATTGAGTTTCATTGTATATTTTTATAATATAACCAACTATTTAAGAAAACACAAATAATTGTTTTATTTACATATTTATGTATATTTTCCTAATAAATATTATAAACAATTTATCTAATATTGTAGTAAAAATATTTAAAACGAGAGACAAATTATCTACATATTAATCATTAAAATATCTATTCTAAATAGATAAGAAATATAAACTAAATACGTAAATTATCTACATAGTATAAATTATACATCTAATTAAATTAGTTAAAATATGATAAAAAAGTAGAAAACTTTTCAATTTCAAATAGTTAGTCCATTTACTATTAGTAGATAATATAACTAATACTATTTTGGAGATTATTCTATTATATGTACATAAAATATCTAATTTTATAGGCAGTTGATCTACCACAAATTCTGAAAATTTAACTAAATCAATTTCGTTTATTTAACAAAACAGATTAGAAGGCTGAAAAACAATGAATTAGTTTAGTTAATTTTACTACGATTTAGCTATTATTTCTAATTTATTTTTTTCTGTGAGGATATATAAAGACATTTAGCACATGTTGCAGCATTTCTGTGATTCACAGAGAATAATATATGTTACAAGAAATTTACAATTTCAAATATGAAATCTGAATATAATATATTTGATGTATACAATAACTATACCTCTTTTTTAACTTAGAGAGTAAATGTAAAAGTTAGATTTACACTATACAAAATTAAAAAAATTTGTTCCCATTACATTCTGGCACTAGCCAATCAGAAACGTCCGCTTAGGAGGTAAAAATTAAATCTTTCCCTCTCGAGATCCCCATGCTTAAACATTTTCATTGGTAACTCTGTATATTGTGAATAACGTTTTTTAAATTTATTTATTTACTATATGATTTTCACTTATAATCTCCCGAGCGCATTGATTCTTTCCGGATATTTTTTTTCGAGTGCAGTCCAACAACGCTTTAATCTGTACGAGTGGAACACGAGTGCAGATTACGTTATTGGAATGCACGATAAAAAAATTCCAGGCTATGAATCAATGCTCGAGGATAGTTTCGGTAAAAAAATCGTAACATCAACACAGGAAGTAAAATTAATTTAGGTTTCATATTTTGCTTAAAATATTTAAGTTGTGATAGAATAATAAAACGAATTATTTGTTATTTCTAAAACATGTCTTTTTGATACAATGACAACTATATTTTTTTAAATATCAAAGTTACATTTTTGACAGGAAAAAAATTCCACTTGTTAATTTTACTTAGGTAGGTAAGGCTAATAACGAAATATTTCTAAGAAATTTTTATATTACCATTGCAACCATGCTTAATATAATATTACTATTGGCTGTTAATAAGTGTCGTCCAATTTTCATTTATACATTTTAATGCTGTTAAAGTCTGGATAAAATATATTTATTCCTGCAAATTATGTTGACACATAATTATAAACACTCTCGTGTCATGTGGGTAATAGCTATTAACATACCTAGGATTGTTATGAGTACTATAACCGCCACAGGTGTCAACTTAATTCAGAGCTCGTACAGGAAGGTTTTAAGATATGTAAAGCATGGTAGGGTTCATAACATCCGTGATTTGTCCAATAGTTTATCTGTTTCAGTAAATGAAAACGTTATTGGCAGGAGAATTTTTTAAAATAGTCTATTTATTAATAACGTCTTCATTGTCTGAAACCGAGAAGCTATTGAACAAACCTCGGATGTTATAAATGACAGCGAAGTCTGGTATGATTCATAATATCCGTGGTTTGTTCAATAGTTTATCGGCTTCAGATAGAGTTGCCGTCTAGATCTATACTTCCTAGACTCTTGTCTTGTCTTGTCTAGATTATCAAGATTAGACTGACAAAAGTCTTGTCTTGAAAGACACGACTTTCTTAATCTAGATCAAGACTCTTGACAAATTTATACACAATTTTCAAGACTCTAGATTAATGATTTGTTTGTATAATATAATATCATTTTTTACGCTCATACATTATTAGATAAGTACAAATTTCCAATAACAATTGAAAGTATTCCTATCAATTCAGTTTAAGGATATTGTAATCATGATAGATACAACAGATTCCAATAATTTTTGAAAATTGTTATATAAAAAATTAAGTGCAACTTTTAAAATCTTATATATAAAGTATTTAAACCAAGAAAACAAAATGTTTTGAAAATCAATGTTAATAAAAACCAAAAATTATAGATAAGTAAGTTAGAAGAAAAACAGAAATTTGAAAAGAAAAGTTGAATTCGTATAAGATTATCATTAGTATGCGTACGCGTTGCAGTTGAAACAATTTGATAAAGGCTCATATAAAAGAGAAAATAGGGATAATAGTTATTTATGGTACAAGTGTGTTACATTACAGATAAGTCACGTAGGAAAAGTTTAGCTCACGAGGCCGTTAGGCCGAGTGTGGTATTTTTTCAAGTGACTTAGGTAATTAACACACGTGTGCCATACAACATTTTATCCAACACATTTTAATCATTGATATAAAATACATATAAGATTTTTGACAGATGGAATTTCGAAATGACATTTAGGAACAAAATAGTGTAGAGAAGGTTTTATAACGTAGTTACTATGATACGAACCAAAAAACAGTGAGCTAATATATTTAGCTCACTAGTGACTTATGACCTACTTTATTTATCTAAAAACAGCATACTTATATCGTTATAATTACACGGTGTTGGATAAAAATATAAAATTCATTCTCAACTTTCCTACCTAGCAGCACAAATAACTATTACACAAATTATTTATTATGCGTGAATTGTATGTTACTATAATCTATTTAATAACTAGGAGGAGTGATCTGAAGTTGGCGCATTAAAATAAATACTTCTGATTGGCTGACGTGACGCCAATTTTACACTCAACAATATTTGTCACATCATCAATCGTGTAAAAAAGTGCTTCAAATTCCGTTTCACGGTTATCAGTTTTTTTAGTTCATTGTTCTTATCACGTTATTATTGTATTTTATATTTATTTGTAATATTTCACAAGTTTTATGTGCTTTAAACTTTATTGTAAATTATCACAGTGTAAACGTGACTACAGCATTCACTCCTCGTAGTTTTAAATAGAGTATAGATGACCACAAACACACTCATGTAGTGTATGTCACAATACCACACAACACTACACAGTATTAATTTTGAAATGAACCAGAATTTGGGAAAGGTCACCTATAAATCTTTTTGGTCCGATTGGAGGCGGCATAAACCATTAACCTGTATTCCTGCACGCACTCCCCTAATTTATATCCGGGCTACACCTGTTTGGCCGCGTGCCATCCTGCAGGAAGGGCAGTAAGACGCATGTTGCAGGTTGGTGGAGGAGCCGAAGGAATAGATCAATGCGAGCCCAGAGAGGTAATTTGCTATAAGCGCCCATAGCAGATCGCTTTTATGGGACAACGCGCGTAAACTTCAAGAAGGACAGAAGGGGAATAAGGGTGGTTCTGGTGGAAGAAAAATAAATTGTATAGTAAAAAAATTAAGGAGTGAAGAAATATTATAGTTTGTAACTAGATTATAAGGTTACGAAGTATATTTGTATTTGCTCTTATTTATATCAAATATAAAAAATGCGTATTGCATATTGTAATGCTAATTTATTTTAAAAATTTAAATGTAATATAGTTTCTCTGAAACCGGAGCGAAAGTATTATTTTCGCTACTAAAATGTGCGGCGCGAAAGTTGCATTTCCCTGACTAGTCATGAAAATATTTAAACATTTTTGTTGTTGAAGATGTCACTTCTTTTATACCTACAGGCAACTCACTTAGGCGCCAGTAAGATTTTGGCAAGGGGAGGCAAAATAAAAATTTCGTTCGAAAGATAATATGTTCACTTACATTTTGTATACGTTAATTTAAATATTACTCATTTTTATAAAAAAAAATATTAGTTTACATAAGTTTTTATTTTTATAAAATAAATTTAAAAAATCTTCTTATAAATTATAGAACTAAAATAAAATCTACATGATATATAGAGAAGAAATCAAAAACATATAAAAACAAACTGAACAGGTACATGGCCCTCATCGTATCAGTTCGTCTAGTTTGACTTGTATTGTTGATGTTTAAATTAATATTTAACATGAAAATTATAATACGTTTAACTAAAATATAATAATAATAATAATAACTCAATAATTAAAATAATACCTTAAAATATATACATATTACGTATACGATAGTGATAATAGTATATTACAATTATTATAAATATTATATTGCAATTAAACGTACCTATTATAATTTTCTTGTTAAACTTTAACTATTTATGCGCTGTGTTATAATTAACGTTATTATTTTATAATGATATCTGAAACTATCCATTAACCATGAGTTATTTATCGCTTATTCAATATTAGTGGTTGTGAATTACTTGAGCAATATTCTATGTATGTATTTTTATTGATGTCTATTCTGTCACGTTCCAAACGAATGAACTACACAATTATATTTTGTTATAATGAAAAGTTTCAGAAAAACATTAATACATTATTCCTCAAAAAAATGTCCGTACTTGAAGTCACAAAATACGGGGCACGAAGTGCCTCTTATTTCAATATGGATGCTCGAAAGTAATCATTTCCCTGACTTCATTATTATTACATATTAAGCAATGTACAAATATGATTTATTAGACGAATAATCATGGGCGTAGTCGGAATATTTTCTAGGAATGGGAGGAGTCAAAAATTATTATTATTATAAATACCTTCTCTGGGCGTCCACATATTTTTTAATCGTTTATATTTTACC
The DNA here is from genome assembly GCA_035578165.1 of Stenolophus ochropezus. Taxonomy (NCBI): domain Eukaryota; kingdom Metazoa; phylum Arthropoda; class Insecta; order Coleoptera; family Carabidae; genus Stenolophus; species Stenolophus ochropezus. The sequence continues at coordinate 44,553,514 of JAQOWZ010000002.1, read as the reverse complement.
TAATTTCTTAATTCTCAATTCTTAAGTCATATATTTTTCTGCTCCACTAGATAAAAAAGTGAATGTGCTTAATTTTAGCTCTGCGGAATAATGTGTAATTTAAAATATCTGAATAATGTTTTAAAAACACCTATCAAACCATTGAAACTAAAAATGTTTATTTCAAGTAAACAGCTTTTAATTTTCCAAATTAAATAATAATAGTTTGCTTCCAGTTCATCAAATACGAATAGTATTTGCTATATTTTTTCCTGAAGTTTTGAACACCGTACAGAAATAAATTTGTAATTATAAAAATGTTGATAGATGGTGGTAAAATCTATTTTGACTGCATTAAAATAATGAGTGTTCTCTAAAGTTTTACGTCCATTTACGGGTAGAGCTAACACAAATTTATAGAGCAATTTCATAAATAGCTTTGGACATTAGACACCTCTTTAAATAAATGGCACGCATACATCTTCTCTCCTCTTCTGTCAATTTTATCCCGAGTTAGAAGGGAGCACAACCGAACGGAACGCTTTCGGCTACACACCAGCTTCGATGATTGCGGCTATAATAAGATTATGGACCTAAATTTACACCATTGCGTTCATGTACTGCTTGGAACTTACAATCTATAGATAACACCGCGGAAATGCGTCTTATCTATAAGAAGATTTAGGGAATGCTTGCCTCTGTTCAAAATAAGCGAATACAGATTTTCTTAGTCATGGAGTCAGGGACTGTGGTATTGAATAGTTTTGGGATTCCGTTACTAAAATCCTTTTGTTATATTTTTTCAAATTTATTTTTTGTTTAAGTAGTACTTCATTTGAAAATTGTTAAACAAAAGTCTCCCAAATGTACATTTTTTCTTTTTTAATTATTAAAAAAATGTTAAATTTATTATAACATTTTTATTATTTTATATAGGTGCTTTAAAATTATTGCAAAATAGTTATTTTTTATTTATAATGCAAGGACGAAAAATACGGAAAAGCTTGGCATTGTTGTATTAATTTAAATCACATTGATTTTTTTTTAATAATCCTTGATTTAAATCACTTGTCTTGCTATTGTTATTTAATATTTCAGATTTACCAAAAAACGTGTGGGTAATGTTATCATGTGGCAATACTTTTAAAAATTACTATAAATCTGATAAACTTCGACGAAAAATAACTTTACTGGTACATTATTTTGAATTTTAATTGATTTCTTTGCATTAATGTGTGATTTTTTGTTAAATTTACTTTGAAATCGATAAATAGTTATTTACATATTAAGTGGGGAACGTCATTTTTCTGTATGAGTATTTTGTGGAGCAAGTTTGCGAGGGCTGGAATAGAACAAATGTGTTTCAATTGTAAATCTGTCAACATGACAGCAGTTATTTCAACATTGTAAATCAAATGCATTAAATTTTTTTCTTAAATTTCACTCAGTATCCTATTTTCTTTTATTATTATTAAGCAAAAGAATATTTCAGGCATTATACTTTTTTATAAATATTATTTTCCAATAAATGCTTTAGAAATAGGTGTATTGTTTCCAAAATTCCATCCACGCTAATCTGGGAAGTTGAGATTCCCGACATTGCTTAGATGACGCGAATTAACAGATTTTATTATAAGAATACAAAAATTGCTTTTCGTACAAGGACGAAAAATAATCACCTAGGAAGGAGACCAAACAAGAAAAATTAATGCTAGCTGCAAAGGTTCACTTTTCGTTCAAATATCTTTACCAAAAAACGACATTTGTTGACACATTTGAATAAAAGTAATAACTACCTGATACGTATTACTTGATGTATACTAATTACAACGCAAAAATATTTTTTAAATAAAAAAAATTAAGGATTGATAAATTAAAATATAGATTTTTAGCGGTATTGAGTTATTGTAAATATTTCGAGAATTTCAGAGAAATTATTTTTGCAATGTAATCGGTACATCAAATAATATATAACATTATTTTATACAATATAAATTTTGTTACAATTAATATTTTGTAAATCAAATACTCAATAATTAATACACCACAATTTAAATTGTATATAATTTTTTTGTTCTAGGTCACAACAGACGTTCCTACCTAACCTACTATTTACTTCGGTGAGTCTATTTTGTTTATATTTTTATTTACATGACGTAAACCATGCTGTCTTAATATTAGAGTATTAAAATACTAGTTTTTATTGCTTAGTATATTATTTTCATGTTCTATATAAAATTACTAATTTTAATAAAATGTCTATAATCACGACATGCTTATTGATTTTACTAGGGCAAGAAATTTACATTCTATGATAAAGAAAATTTAATAGCGGAACATTTTAAGAATATAAACATCATAATTTTTTAAGTAGTAATAAAAATATTTATTATTGTTATATTTTACGCTGCTCATATTTTAACTATATATTTATACCATTTCATTAAAAATTGTCAGCTATCAACTGTTATGTTTATTGTTTAATATAAACATTGTTTGTTCCTGCGTGAAATTAACGTTTAAAAACAATTGCAATAGAAATCAAAGTCGCTTCGAAGTTGTTCGATGACAATTGAAACTCTATCGCTGCTAATTCCTGCATCAAAGCTTCGGAGCTTTTTCCTCAAAGCTTGTTTCTAGACAATAGAGCATCGCAAGGCGATTTCTTCCTGCGGTTTTGTCCTGCTGCGGAGTTCGAGCGCTTCGTCATTGTTTTTACGATGTTGTTCATTAGTTTTTTACGGCCAATTCCTGAGGAACAGATTTATCTTCTGGATGGCAAACTCCGGTCTGATAAAAAGATGAATTTATCAATTTAGACGCCAAGACTTTAAGATTGGCTTGTCAAGAAATTTTAATGATCTTCGATGAACAGTTTTTACTAATAATGTACGAGTAACATGTTTTTTTAATATTTTTTTATTAAAATATCACTTGTAAACGAGTTTTCTAATAGAAAATATATGATGCTACATCATTGTCTTTTTAACTGATGGCACAGTAAGAAATTGAAAATTCACATTTTAATTTTTTTTTCATAATGTTTCTAATCTATTTTTAATAATAATAGAACATAGTTCATAGAATTGTTTAAAGTGGAATAAAGTTACACAACTGAAATATGCTATAAATATCAAATTTTTGGTCAAGAAAAATCAATTTTTGAAAATAGCATATAGGTATTGATCTCGATGATTTTATGTAATTCATCTCCATTCAAGAAAAATAATGTTTAAATTTACTATATTTCTGTTTCGTATGAAAATATTATCAATTAATAGTTTAACGAAAATTATTTATTGAAAGAATTGTCATCGTAAAATAAGTAGGTATTCAAACCTTATACTTTTCGAATGATTTATAAATAATTAATACGATTTAATTTTAGTTGCAAAGATAGCATATATTATTTTGTTCAAATTATTGTAACTTCAATTAATATGTAAAAAAATTAAACGCACAAATATTTTATTTTAAATATTTTTTTCTTGTCAGTATAAAATCGTTGAAATTGTATCAAATTATTTTTGCATAATTAAAGATGGAAAAAATAGGTGTTTTTAAATTCATTTAATAATTTTAATTAAAATAAAATTATTATTGGTGGAATTGTTCATAGTTGTACTGTTGAATTGTTCTAAATTTTCGGGACTCAGATTATGTTCTTAAATGCTAAAATATGTCTTGAATGGTAATAGCTGTAAATTTGAAGAAAGCTGTTATATCAGGATTCATATTTAAATAATTTATATTTGTATTTTGGGTGCCACTCAAAGAAGATGTAATTTGTTTTAAAATTTTATAACACTCGTCTTTTGAAAATATTTGTGTTAGTTTTGCTTTTATTATACCACCAATGGTACCTGCAACAGCAGTAATTGCATCTATAAACTGTCAATTCTGTTTACTCTTGGATATATTAATTTTATTTTAAAAAAGAAACATTTTTTCAGTTGCTACAGATAACATGTTATTAAAAAAGATATTTAAAGCTGTAGAACAAAAAATAATATTAAAATAAGTTTGATATTTAAAACAGCACAAAAGCAAAAAACGCATGTATTAATAAGGGCAAATAACATATTTTTATATGATTCGTGCAAAATTGGAAACAATTTGTTTTGCTTTTAATATTGTATGTAAGCAAAATGCTTACAAATTCGGTCTCGAATGATAATTCAGCAAAAAATCATAAGAAAATAGCTAAAAGTGTATCTAGATTGTCCTGATTCCTCCCCTGTGTTCACCGCCCTCTTCGATCTACTTTCGTCCTCCCAGCTCGTAAATATCCTCGTGTGGCACGTACTGTCGACGCCACAACACGTAGCGTTAGTAGCGTACGACTTGCTCCAGGTTGTCAGGTCCATTGCTTCATCAAACCCTACTACCCCTAACAATCATCTTCAACAACGACTCTCTTTATTTCTACCGTAAAACTTGTTCGAAAATGTAATATTACTTTCTTAATATGATTAAAATCCAATATTACATTATATTTAATTTAATTTAATTTGGTAGGATATTGGAAGTTGTGTCAACAACAATCAATATGTTGTTAATGGAAATATTAAATAAATAAATATATAAGTAGCAATATCACTCACAACTTATTACCCGTTTTTGGATGTACTAGATCTGCTTTATAGCAGTTGGTAGTGATATATGTATTTATACTTTAAAGCGGGTTCTATAGCTAGCGTGGAGAGTTTTGTCAAATAAACATGACATTTCTACATTGTTTTCGATGCGCAAAATATGTATTTTTTAAACAACACTAATTTTTCCCAGGCAACGTGTGACAAAGGATTTTGCGCTCTAGGGTGACAAACACTATTCACTATCACAAGTTTGGGTGAATTAATTATGGAAATGTAGTCAAAAGTAATATTTTTTTAAATAAAAGCTCCCAACCGCATAACTGCAACTGATATTTTATTGACGACAGCCATTTACTTACATAAAAATTAAAATTTAAGTTTTATTCTTTTATTAAATGTTATAATCATAATAAAAAAAAAATACCCGTATATTTACTTATTACAAAATTTGAGGTGAATACAACCCAATTTGTGATGATTGTTTATATCACGTAACACGTCATTGTTAGCAAATAAAACATGTTAGAATATTTTACTTATGTCATTAAATCCTTTTATTTTATTATTGAAAGGAGTTGTAGGAAAAATAATGAGTGCACCAGGAGTGCAAAATAACATTGCCGCTCTAGCATAATTGAAGTTCTCAGCTAAGCTTCGAGCTTCAATATTCATGGTCGTGCGGCAATGTAGCATTTTGCATCCCTGGTATACAAACAAAAAAAAAATGAGATATAAAAAAGATGGCGGAGAGTGTTGGCGATGTAATTGTTCAGTGCAAAGAAAAAATAGAAAAGTCGTGTAAAAGGTGTCATAAAATGGCCCAAACAGGACCAAAGTGTATTAAATGTGGCACGGTATCACATCCAAGTTGCGCTGCTATACTTAAATTGCCCATAATGGGCGAGAATTTATTAAACTGCTGTAACGAGGATGATGAAGACAAAGACAGTGAATTAAGTGACACATCATTCACAAGTGCTGAGGTTTTGGACACTAATATAGTTCAAATTTTACGATGTAAAATATTCTATTTAAAACAATTACTAAAAGACAAAGACTTGGTTATTAAAAATCAACAATTAATCATAAGCATTCTAAATGAACATGTGCAAGTCAAACAGACAAATACCGAACAACATAAGCCATCTATAAACGAAAACAAAAAACTGACAGAATTACCGACAGGTAAAAATAGTAAGAAGAAATCACTCGACAATAAACAAAACAGCATCTTAAATGAACATGACAAATCACAAAATAAATGTGATGAAAATAGTGTAAAAACTAAAAACCCAGTCTTAATCGACATTCAAAAAGCTATAAACAACAAAAAAGATGGAGGTACTTCTAAAAAAACAACCACTAGCAATATATCAACTACTATACCGATACATAAAAAACCTCAAAATAAATTCTCGAAGAAACAAACAATCATCGGTAATTCAGATAAGTCAGATAAGTCAGTTTCAATTATTACAGTTCCTAAAACACTATCTCTTCATGTATATAGACTACATCCGAATACTAACGAACTGGATGTTAAGAATTTTCTAAATGACAAATTCCCTGAAGCACAAGTGGAAAAGCTGCAATCCAAATATCCTGAATTGTACTCTTCGTTCAAAGTAACAATTTATAATGAGAAGAAAGAAGAAGCCTTTAATCCAGCCACTTGGCCAACAGGGGCCTGTGTCAATCAGTTTTTCCACAAGCGTCCTCATCAAGTGAAGAACAGATAACTCCAGCACCAAAAACATACAATACTCATTGCAAAAAATTTGTAAGTATATTCCACCAAAATATTCAATCTCTATCAAATAAATACAATGAGCTGAGCATTGTTGCTGAACTCTATAAATATGACATATTATGTATTTCAGAGCACTGGCTCAATGAATCTGCTATTAAGTTAATTAGTTTATCTGGATTTAATTTAATTAATTATTATTGTCGAAAAATTGCAATACATGGAGGTGTTGCAATCTATGTAAAGAAAAATATAGATTTAAAAACAGATATTATTAACATGGATAATTTCTGTGTAGAATTTCATGCCGAATTCTGTGGCATTTTCCTTAATCACTTAAAAACTGCAATTATAACAGTCTATAGATCTGGCGACTATAATATATTCATACAAAAATTTGAATCCATGCTTAACACAATTACAAAAAAATATCCCAAAATAATCATTCTGGGTGATTTTAATTTAAATTTTCTTGAGAAAACATCTCAAATTCATGATTTGGAGTATCTCTTAAAATCTTTTAATTTAAATATCACTATTAAAAAGCCAACTCGCATACACACATGCATAGACAACATACTTACAAATATAGAACAAACAAACTATATTACAGATGTAGTAGAACATGGGCTGTCAGACCATACTGGTCAAAAAATTGTATTACAAACTCCAGATATAAAAGCTAATAATAAAATCTTGGCAAGAAATTATAGCATAAAAAATATTTCAAATTTTAAAACTGCACTGCAGTCTATGAATTGGGAAATTGTAGAAAATTCAACTATGGATTGCAATGACATAGCAAATCTCCTTGTGAAACGCCTCAGCAATTTGGCATCTATACATTTTCCGTTAAAAGTAAAAAATCTGAATCATAAAATTCACTGGTTTAATAATAATCTTAAAAGAATTAGAGAATTACTACATACCATAAAACATATTTTCAATGTAAGTAAAAATCCAGTTTATTATAATGCTTATAAAATTTTACGTAAAATCTATCATAATGAAATTCTGATTGCTAAAAATACTGCATATCAGAATTTTATTTACAATTCTGAAAATGGAAATAACGTATCCAAAAATTGCTGGAAAATTGTAAATTTGGAAAACGGTAGCAAAAATAAAATTTCTTATACAGATATTTCTGCTGAAGAACTGAATGAATACTTTGTATCCGTTGCAAATAAAATTACAGTTTCACTTCCTCCGACAAACATCAGCTTTCAGTCTCTATTAAGTAACATTAAATCTCCTTCTACATCACTATATCTAAATCCGGTAAATGAGGACGAGATAAAATATACAACAAAGAACTTAAATAAGTCAATGGCAACCGATATATACGGCTTAAATAGTTGTATAATCAAAGCTGTGATTGATGATATAGCAAAACCATTAACTATATTAATCAATAAATGTTTTCAGACTGGTACCTTCCCGGATGTTTTTAAGACTGCTAAAGTGGTACCTATTCACAAAAAGGGCGATGTCACCAATCCTGAAAATTTTCGACCAATATCAATTTTACCGATTTTAAGTAAAATTCTTGAATATTTGATAATTGCTAGATTAAATTCACATCTGGAGAAACATTCCATCTTAAATCCAGACCAGTACGGTTTCCGTAAAGCAAAATCAACTATACAAGCAGTAAAACGCATTATTCATGACATAGTTGAAGGTCTTGAAAAAGGGGTTCACACAGCAATCTCATTGTGTGACCTCTCCAAAGCTTTTGATTGCGTCTCACACAACAAACTTTTAGATAAGCTGGAAAAATGTGGTATAAGAGGGATATGCTTAAATATATTTGAATCATATTTGCAAAATCGTAAACAATGTGTAAACGTTGGGGATATAACATCAAGTCTTCATCAAGTTGAACACGGTGTCCCGCAAGGATCTGTGTTGGGTCCTGTACTCTTTTTAATTTACATAAACGATCTTTGTACCTTTATGCATCCAAATAAATGCATTTTATACGCCGACGATACCACATTAATATCTTTTGATTCAGATATTAACAGCCTAATAGAGATCAAAGATCATGTCATCTCTAAAGCGATAGAATGGTTCGCGGTGAATAGTCTCAAATTAAATCAAGACAAAACCCAGTCTCTAACTGTCTCTACAATACGAAACTCTAATCATGAATATGCGGTTAAGATATTAGGTTTATTTGTGGATGAAAAATTAAACTGGACTTGTCACATAAATTTTCTTTGCGGTAAATTATCCTCATTAGTATTTCTGTTCCGAAAATTGTCTCAATATTTAGATACGAAATGCTTAATTAGTATTTATTTTGCACTATTTCATAGCCTTCTTACATATGGGGTGGGTTTATGGGGAAACTCTGCCAACGCAATTAAAGTCTTTCGAATGCAAAAGAAAGTAATTAGAGTTATCAACAAAATGAGCACTCGTGAACATTGCAGGCCCAAATTTCTGTTGCACTCTATTCTGCCACTCCCATGTTGTTATATTTATGACAATTTAGTTGAAACACATACTAATTTGAATAACTATGTCAGGGGTCGCGATGTCCATAATTATCAAACACGTGACAATGAAAAACTTCGAGCAAACAAATATAGATTAGCTATATCGGCAAGAAATTCTACACATATAAATCTTTACAACAAACTACCAACAAAATATAAAAAAAAAGATTTAAAATTATTTAAAACAAAAATTAAAAAACTACTTCTACGGAACTGTTTCTATTCTGTTGAAGAATTTTTAGAGTTCAACTTCAAGGCATAGGTTTTTTTTTGTGTCGTTGGAAGACTCCTCTTGGGTGGAATATATTTACAAAAATAAAACGATGTAATACTTTGTTATTTTATATACATATGTGACTTGTCATAAATGCAATGTATGCATAACATGATTAATAAATATATTATTATTATTATTATTAAACGTATTTAAAATACAGTGTGAAATAAAAATAAATACATTAAATTTCACCAGTGATCGAACTCGTCGAGATCAACAATATTTAATAGTAACTTTTTTGTAAACCTTCTAAATATTTAATTAACGTTCCTCATAATTTCGTTACTAATTTAATTACCCGCTTGTGGTTGAATATAATATTGCATTTCTAATTTTGCCACTTTTCGAAATTAACTGACGTTTCGAAACATCACATTTCACATAGTCAAGAACAATAATTATGTAGGTACTCATTATTCAGGCAGACATTTTTACAAATTATAGGTTAAATAATAATTATTTATCGATTTATTTGAAAATTTTGATAACTCAATTTTGACAAAAACAGATGTTTCATTGTTTTTGTTACTAAATCAAATTATTATGAAAATATCTAAACGAAATTTGTAGTGAAGTTAAAATGCTAGGAAAATGAGATTTCGAAAAAAAAAGTTACTAATAAATATTGTTGCTCTCTATGAGTTCTACCAATGGTTAAATTTAATGTACCTACCTATTTATTTCTTTTACACCTTATATATACGAAAAAGTCAGTTACAGCAATTAATTAAAATTACAATTCTGCAACGTCACCTTTTCTTTCCAACGGCTTTTATTCGTCTTGACATGTTATTTACAAGATTTTAACACGATTGTGGAGTGAAATTATCTCAGATTTTCTAAAAGCTTTGCGCAAAGAATCTTTTATAAGTTTACATTTAAAATGATAAAACCATATTATTATTTTTATTTATTTTGAAATGAATAACCTTCAAAATCAGCACATGTTTTCTCAAAACATTCTCTTATATAAATTTACAATAATTCTCTTTATATAGGTACATTTTATTTTACAATGTTTATTACTACAATTTTTTAACAATAATTAATATTATATTCTGACATAACTTCAGTCATATCAATGAACATTTATAATATTTTATAAAGACAAATATGTATTTTCAGCTGTGGCCTGAGGATGACAAATTAGCCGAAATCGATCGCCTTAAAAATAAATTTTAAAAACCAGATTGCTTTCTTTACTCATTCCTTCTAATAAAAATACATTCTAAATTGAAGTTCTTCATCAGTAAAAATGAAAAATAAGTAATCCTATAAATATTGGTAAAATTATTGCTGCTATAGCGTAACCACAATGAAATTTTCAAGATTTTAAGCATATTATACGCAACTTTATGAAATTATTCTATTCTATCTATTAGATAACAAACATTTAGACCCGTTTTTTCCATCTCTCGTTAAAGTGCCGGATATCTTAACCGTCGGTTAAGAGAAAAATATCGCATCAAAAGACTGATGTAAGATGTCAAAAATATACGTTATTTACTATTTCGATGCGATATTTTTCTATTAACCGATGGTTAAAATAACCAGCACTTTGACCAGAGATGAAAAAACCGGCCCTAAGTGACTTAATTTTAAAGTAAATTTCTGCAGAAGAAAGTAAATCTATTCCTGTCGTCCTAGTTCACCAAATGCATTATTTACAGTTAAAGAATAAACTAGTTCTGTTCTTTTGTTCTTCCAATACAATAACAAATGAACAGAGAACTTCCACGCTCCGTGAGCCGACATTGGCGAAACTTGTAACTTGATACTTGGTTGCCAGGGTAACCGAACCTAACCCTGGAGTTTCGGCGTTAAATGATAGTGGTTAGTTATGTTAAACTAGTTGAAAAACTTTGTTAGTGGTTTGCTAATTAGTTTGCACTGTGAACTTTGGACGGTGTCAGTTCATAGTCAGATTTGAGCTTTAATTATGGGAGTTATTATTTTGTATGTCATGTCAGATTACTGAATTCAAGGAGTAGGGTAATATCCTTATCTCATTTTGAAATCCCAGTTATTTTAATGCCTGCAAATATCAAAAGGACAACATCTCTTTTGATAAACAAACAATTTTGATTCATAAAAAGATATGACCTTAAAAAAGAAGTAAAATACATTCAATTATTTATAACCTTTTATGTAAGTAAAACAAACAAAAAAGTTTTCTCAATAAATATGTGTGCCAATCTTTTTATCGCATTTTTCTAAATGATATATTTAAACAATAAAATATTTTTATCAGGTGTAGCTTTCGGCGCACTCTAGCTGGCATAGAGAATGCACCATAGGTACTATTTTATGTGATCAACAAAATGGTAAAAAACTCAAATCGTTATTTTTGATTCTAGATTGCGTGTTACTTTTGCATTCGATAATATGTTCCAAATTAGTAAAAATATGAAGAAAAACTTTTAACATTATTTAACAAAACACATAATTTTCTAACTAGCAGTTAACAATAAAACAAATATTCTAAATTATATCAATTTTCAATTGAAATATTTCAATACGTCATTATTCAATACTATTTAATTTATCGAAAAGCGACGATGACAATAAAGTGCCACATTTACTTAAATTGTGATCTTTTATTTTACAAAGAAAGTGCAAGATGCAAGATGTAAAAGATTCATCTCGCGTTTTAATAGTTGTAATGACAATATTAACTCCTTATGACACTTTTCGAAAAAATGGATTAAGTTTTTGAAATGTATTATAAAAACAATAAATATTAAAAATGTAATATAAAATTTATAGTGTTCTATGTAATATTCATAACGTAAGATTGTTTTTCGAAAAATTCATGTTTAATATATTCATGAAAATTTTCCTAATATCTTTACTCCCAAGACCATATGCTGCTTCCAAGGAGCTCCCCGAAAGAATTACATAAATTCCGAGACACTCCTAACGCCCTGTAAGAGATTGGATGAAATTAAGGGCTGCTTTATTTGAAATTCACCCTCAAAAACAAATACGTCGCCCCTCGTTCAAACATAAATAATTGATCGTTTTATTAGAATTCTTGGTCAACCCTGATCGCGCAATATCGCAGGGGTGCCCAAATCGCATCAAATCCCAGTTTTGAATTTTATAACGATCACATTTTCAGGGCAAAATATGTCTGGAATATTTCACATTCCGAATATTTATACTCCGAAATATTGTGCAGAATAAGTTAAAAATAGTTTACATATTTTTCTAACAACTTTCAATAAATAAAAAGCTTTAAGCTTCATTCAAAAAGATAATAATCATAATAAAATCATTGTAAATCATATTTTAAAAATATTTTAATACGTATCTACTTATTTTAATGACATATTAAATCGAATGAAATATACCAATAATTTCAAGAATGTCTGACGGATTTGTTGACTCTATAGTATCATTTTTTAAAGAATGAAGAGACGTCGTCAATGTTTACCTAAATTATAAAGTCACGAAATTTAACGTTTCTATGTTTACTAATTTTTCCAAATCTGCTGTTCTCTGGAAATGCGTAATTGATTTAAATTTTAATAACTAAAAATAAAAATTATAGCATACCTCTCAAACAACTTTTAATACTCAGCGTCACATACAACTCAGACCAGAAAGTTTTAATGAAATAGGCAATAGGGTGTAGTCAAATTGACAATGAAATAAGAAAAATACAATTGATAAATACTATAAGAAAAATTTTAATAACGTTGACAAGAAAAAATACGGTTCATAGTTCAATTTAAATGAAAGAACTGCAAGAAAGAAACCTTTTTCAATTGAGAAATATAGGAAAACTGGATAGTTATTTCAATTCTGCTCGTACAAAACTCGCCTTCGTGTCGTTTTGTAATTTTCGCATGCGTTAAATAACCACCTATGTTTCTTTACTTATTACATAAATAGCTACTATTGATATATTCTAGGTGGCTATATGAAATTGAACAAATTGTAATGATAGCGTATATTTTCACCACGAACAGTAATTAACTTCAAATAATGTTAAAATATTTATAAAATGGGACCACTTGATAGGTAGATTTATTTATTTGCAACTTTTTATTGTTAACTTTGTCCGTTGCTAGACGACCAAATGTATAAAAATTACCATGATTTTCGTAATCTACTAGTAGGACTATTGTTTTCTATAAAACTCCGTTGATAATGGTAACCAAATAATATCAGAAACTTACGATTTATGTTGCTATGGAGGTAAATATACGTCAACGTTGGCGTGAAAAAATACGAAATCCTGAGGGGCGTATATATTTTATCCTCCACACATGTTACATTACTTGACATTGTACCTTGCACACTTTCAATCTTGCATATCTTTTATCGTGCACAATTTTAATCCACGAAAAAAGTTATCTTACACACATTTTATCTTCCAAATCATTTTATCATCTACACATTTTATCTTCCACTCATTTTATGATCCACACATTTTATCTTTTATGCATTTTATCTTCAGAAAAATTTAATACTGGATATTTCATCTAATTATAAGAATGTTAATTGCATGGGCAATAAAGAGAATGGCAGGTACAATTACAATATTTTAAAGACCAAACGTTGGCGAAGATAAAATGTGTGGAAAATAAAATGAATGAAAGATAATATGTGTTGATGATAAAATGTGCGCAAGATAAAGTGTGTGTGAGATAACTTCTCTTCGCGGATTAAAAGTGTGCACGATACAAGGTGTGCAAGATTAAATGTTTGAAAGATACAATGTCGAGCAATATAACATGTGTGGAGTATAAAATGTATATGCTCCAAACCGAATGATATGTTCTTTATTTAAGTTTCGTATTTATTATTACATTTTGAAAGAGTACGAAACGAGGTAACCTGAATGTTTTCGCGATCCAATATCTGTCCGGTAGATATTATTTGGCAACACGTAGTTAAGACTACGTGTCTTTTCATCCAAACACAACGTTTAGTTGGAAACTCCGCCTGGATACTTCGCAAGTTTCCTTTGTTTAATGTTCGCACCGCTCTTAGCAGAAAAAAGTCCCTGTCGGTCTCGCAGGAGGCTGCGACAGTCGCAGGCATTTGTCTTTTTGCTCCTAAACAAAGTTTGTTGCGAAGGTTTTTATCCAGGAGGTCCTGTGTACTTTCTTTTGTCTTCGGATCTCCAAAGTTGTTTATTTCGTGTAATGCAATCCTTAATATTTAATACAGCATTATTATTTTATTTTCTACTAAAAGTGCTACACACAATTAAATTTATTTATTTAGTACACACTTTATAATTCTTTAATTAAAATGGCAACATACCCCTCAGGCGTACCTACTTCTAAATAATTTTATACTTTTAGTAGTAAGGGAAGTAATTAAAAAATACAACACAATAATAAATGTGCTTACAAAAACGCTATCTACCGATATTTATCGTTCAATAAAATCTCGGAAAAACTCATTTTTTTATAATTTTGATTGAATTTGACGTTTCATTCTTTCAAAGCGTCTTTTGTTGCAGAGCCTACCACATTTTTGTAAAAGCAGCACGCTTGTTGGAATCTATTATTTCATGTTTACATGCAATTTTCTTTACAAAATATATATGTCGACCAAAAAATATAATACATTACATGTGCTTTAGGTATTTGTAAATTGCTCGGTTTTATTCAATATGGAACTTCGCGCTGTGAAAAACAACCTATACCGCACTGTAAATAACTATTCCTCTTACATGTTAACATATTCTTTGATAGAGTATGTTTTAAAATCCAGCTGTCACATACAGGATGTACGAACCCTCCTGTATCTCTTTTATTAGAAGGAATAGCAACATTTTCTTTACCTATACAAAAGTTTTATTATATTAAATATACTACTCCATGACAGAAAAAAAGTTTAATTTACACGCAACGACTATAAATTTTTATTTTTTGTATGGGATCCTACAATTATTTTGGTAAAGTTAAGACAATACACTATTTTTCACGGTATTTCACAGAACAGGCGAGCCTGTCATCTCCTTGATGCAATTAAACCAGATACTTTGTTTATATTGTACAATAGTTTATTTGTTATTCATTTATAAATAAAATTAAAATTATAATTAAATCCTGTCATTTACTAAAGTTGTGTCAAAACAATAACAACACATAACTTTTAAAAGTAAACAATGCAATTACTAACTGTAAAATTTGTCAGGATAACTGTCAATTTTATAGGTTAGAAGCTTGTAAAAGTTAATTTTCAAGATTAATAAACAGTTCAAATAAATTACGATTTACAAGTGAGTAACATTTTTTCAAATTTAGATGCTGTAAAAGAGCTAAAAATAATCTTTTCAATTTAGTAATTTGGGCTTAATCTTCCAGCATCTGTTTGTTCAAGGAAATGAAATTCGAAACACTCCTGCAGCTCCACAAATTTGATAAAAATTTAATTTAGTTCCACTTTTCATCCACTGGCAGTACTGGCACCGCGTCACCATCTCGTAATTACACGTAAGCGTAAGAGCCGGGTAATAAATCCAAGTCAGTAGCGTGCATGCAGGGCAGGCAGTGGCGTACGGGTGTCACTTCGGGAGATTAAAGTGTGTGGCTGATAGATGGCACCTCACATGAGCGGCTCGATAATTGGATAGGTTCAAGGACACTGAAATAAGGACTTGATTGGAAGACAAGGCACAGAAAAGGAAAGTTGAAATAGTGTGGATAAGTAGTTCCACGTTTGGAGTTGTAATTTAAAAATGTGACCCGCAATACATGAGTGTGTTTACTCATGTGGCAACATAGCCGTCAGGCATATTTATATTCGTACGTAATATAACAATTGATAGAATTATCTCGATGCAGTGCCATTTTTTAAAGTAAAGAAAAAAAATCCAAAGATATAGAGTGTCCACATCCACCCACTTATACTAGATTTGATCAACTGTAATACCAAAGAATAGTTACATACAGAAGCGACACTCCGTGTCGGTATCTTTCATGTTACCCTATTCAGTTCTATGACCTTGGAGCATTGTGTAGACCTTTAAATTTGTTGGCTTCCCCTATCTTTTTCTAAGATTTGACGAAACTGTCCGATTTTAAACAATGAGCCGTTTAAATTTGTTGGTGTTCCCCATCTCTCTCTAATTTTCGTTTCTTTGTCTTACTGTCGCCTTTGTATAAATCTATTCTGTGGTAATACTGCAAATGCAACGGCCAAAATTTCAAAACCATTCAATTCGGTCATATGTGCAAACAGACCAATCCGAAAGTACTTGAGGCATGCCCCAAGTCTCCCTTTTCTGAAGCAGGTATAGTGCAGCGAGAGACAAATCGATAAACGTTGTGAGTATTGTAAATAAAGCACAGTCGTATACACACATTGAGGCAGGAGAATTTATGCCTCTGCACTATGTACTTTTGTCGCAACGTCGCCAATCCTTAACCATAAATAATAAACTTTACTGAATATACTGTTGGTAAAATAAAACATGTCAAGAAACAAGTATAATAGGTATTAAAGGTACTTTTTACCTTTTTTTAGAAAATTATTATATATTAATAGTTACTTATGATACATGGAGCTAAAACTTTAGTCACGAACGGGTTAGAATTAAAACACGATAGAATCTAAAAGAATAATTGTTTTTTGGTGCTTTTACACAAAGATGTCAAATTTCGCGTACTTTAAAATTTTAACCACTCGTTACTACACAACCTAAGACTAATGAAATTTTGTTATTAAACATGTAACAATGAAGGACACGAGAATTTTTTGAACTATTGAATTTTGGAGCTTTAATTTAATAAAAGGAGTTTATGAATTTGGAATTAAAAATGTCGAAATTGGTAGAATTTAAAATGCTGCCACCAGATTATTTTTAATTAGAATAATCAAACTAATTTTAGGAAAAGAATTAATTAATAGGGATAAACAAAGCGATAATAAGAAAATTTAACAATAATATATATTAAAAGGAAATGGAATTTACAAATATAATACAAGTTAAAAGTTAAAAACTACTAATAAATAATTAAAGGTTACAAGTGAGAAAAAAACTTAAAGTTACTTACAAATAATATTTACAAAACGAGTCATGCTTGACTCTTCTTCTGTACTCGCTGACTCTCTGTCTGTGACTCCCTAACTTCTAATTTTCAAAAATCTATCTCAGACGGCCCACCCACTTCAAGCTGCAGAATTCATCCCCGTCTTCTGATTCTCGCAATTTCACTGGTCATCTTCTCCATGGGCGTGTAAATAAGTTACACTCCCAAGCCTCTAACAGGGTGCATTCTTAATACCCTGAGATGCACAAAAAAATTGGAAAGCTGGCGTCTTCCGAGAATCAGAAAATGGTTCTGTCAGGGTTGATGGTTTATGACCGTCCGAAAGAAAACTTTGAAAGCTATATAACAATAAACTTAAAAGCCAAACGAAATTTCGGATCTCTTTACAAATCTTTGAACTATTTATTACCAGAACGAATTTTGAAACTAGTCAACAGCAAGATAAATAACAAAACGAGTATTTGTTTAACTGGATCAGACGTATTGTTACAACTCCTTCCCCCTTAAATTAAGTTATATTTCTTCAAGAAATTAACTTCAACATTCCCCTCTGCTAGACTCCGATCTCCAGGTATTCCCCATACTCGATGGCTGCGGTGGCTGCGATCTCTTGTAGTTTGACAAAAGTTGGCTTCATCCCCGTTGTCTCCTCCAGTTCTTCGCGCTTACTGCAACCAGCAACTCTTGCGGCACCGTGACTTGACCTCAGCAACCATGGACACACGGAGATGTCAAACTTGAATAGGATCTCTGCAGGCCGATTCTGCTCGCCATCGATGTACGGAGGTTCCTAGATTATCATCATCTAGCAGTTTGACGGGATATAGGGCTGCAACAAAAATGTCTGACCAGTATCTATGTTCTAATTAACAATTCCTTATATCTAATTTATTCTCTGAATTTTTTTCAACTTATTTTCCATATTTAATCAATCTTAATAAGAATTTATCTAAAAGTACTACTAATATTAATTTAACCTACTATTTCTAATTTCAACATATTTTTTTTTTAATTATCTGACTCATTAACGAAATATGAACAAACAATACTTTTTCAGTTTATTTTCAATTCTCATCAAATTATTATTAACTAATACGTATTGTCTTAAAAATTTAACAAATAATACAAAAACCAAACTTCTAACTTCCTGAATTTATTCTAATATAAAACTTTACCGCGGATCTTAGCTTGGAAGGCATTTTTATGGCAACTAATTATCAACATTCATCTCCCAGCCTAAGATACACGTTGGCTATCACACGGGCAGGGATGCCAATATCCTGGATGCATACAACTTTTATGACCTGATTACCCGACACAATACAAAACAACCGAAATATCTCTTTACCTGTGCCGTTTTCGGCTTTTGTAGACGTGGTACCCAAATCCCCTTGCTTTTATTGTAAAATTGTTTCCTTTTCCAAATTTTAATGTCAAATAATTTTTAAAACCTTTTTCATCTAATTTAAATTTAATATCAAGTGGTTTTCTACTAAAATTGCCATTTCTAAATGTATAGTTTGTTTTTAATAAATCTTTGAAATATCTGTTTTTATTAATATTTGTACCTAATTTCGTAGCCTTCGTTTTAAAATTTTCACCTAATTTCGTTTTAACCTTTTTCTTTATTTTAAAAAACAATCGCTTACCTTTCTTTTGTATTCTTCTGTCTTTATTCTTGTGTTTCCCGTCCGAATCCGAAACCTGACCGCTACTCTTCCACCTGGGCCGATGGTATGTACCGCCACGCGCCCGGTTTTTGTGGCCTCGCTTTTGTCCGTCTTTCCGCTTCTCGCAGCGTCGGTTGCTCGAACTTTTCTTCTGGGATTCCACGACATCGCCGACGTCTCCACCAGGACAACACACCGCGTACTTTTCTACTGCTAAACTCTCTTCTCGCGTCGAAGAACTACTGAATTTTTTCTCAACTTCTGTGTAAACGATCTCTACGATTGTTTCTATCACAGGAGGTATGGCAGTATGCTCTTCTATAGCCGTTTCCCTGGATTCTGCGAGTCTCGCGCCAGAATCATCTCTCACAGGTGCCTTTTCTGAGCCATACTCCACCGTGCTCTCCTCTAAACTTGCACAATTCGTAGAGTCGTTTACCTGTTCTACTGCGGTTGTCCTAGTTGCCTCTACTCCGACGTCGTTCTCTGCTTCTTCTTCGACGCTATGGGCTGAACTCCTTGTTGGATCGAAATTGTCGTCTCTCTCCTCCGCGTAGTTCAGCTCATCATCTGTGCAGATCACTGTCTCTTCTTCTTCACACTCATTTTCTTTGCGTTTATTGTTCGAGTCCGAGTAAACACATGTATCACTACTATCACTTAAACCACTGTAACTAACACTCTTTTCATCACTCATACACTCATACTTAACACTTAAATTATCTAACCTTTGTTCTTCCTCACATGTAACCGTATTGCCTGTTATTTGTTCTACTATTCGGGGCGATTCCTTCACCGGACAATCTTTCTGTATATTTTCTTCTAAAGGAATCCTACCCCGATAATTTTGAAAATATCCTGTGCTAATTTTTGAATTTAAATTTTGATTTTCTACCGGAGCTCTCTGAGATTGGGAATAATTTTGCATTTGCATACTTGACTCAAACATTTTTACAGATTTAATATTTTTCACATCATCAACAATATTAATTTTCTCAAATCTTTTTCTCATCAGTTTTTTAAAAAGTTCCCAATCATCTTGAAATTTTTTAGCATGTAAAAGTACATATCGCTTTGCTTTCCCTGTACAATGCAAATAACCAAGGGCTTCTAATCTTTTAAACGAAATATTAGTCTTTTTCTGAAAATTTTCTAAATTTGCAATGAATTTTTCAATACATTCATGGTTTTCACCGCCAAAAGTTGGTACACAATTAAACATATCAAACACTAATGGTTGATTCATTGTAATTAAATTTTGTATTAATTTTAAATTAAAATGAGCGTGGCTACTAGAATTTCTAACTCAAATTCAAACGAGCTTGGCTACCGGAATATTCGTATCTCACCGCTCGCCACCAGTTGTAACAATGAAAGACACGAGATATTTAAACTATTGAATTTTGGATTTTAATTTGATAAAACGTTATTTATGAATTTGGAATTAAAAATGTCGAAATTGGTAGAATTTAAAATGCTGCCACCAGATTATTTTTAATTAGAATAATCAAACTAATTTTAGGAAAAGAATTAATTAATAGGGATAAACAAAGCGATAATAAGAAAATTTAACAATAATATATATTAAAAGGAAATGGAATTTACAAATATAATACAAGTTAAAAGTTAAAAACTACTAATAAATAATTAAAGGTTACAAGTGAGAAAAAAACTTAAAGTTACTTACAAATAATATTTACAAAACGAGTCATGCTTGACTCTTCTTCTGTACTCGCTGACTCTCTGTCTGTGACTCCCTAACTTCTAATTTTCAAAAATCTATCTCAGACGGCCCACCCACTTCAAGCTGCAGAATTCATCCCCGTCTTCTGATTCTCGCAATTTCACTGGTCATCTTCTCCATGGGCGTGTAAATAAGTTACACTCCCAAGCCTCTAACAGGGTGCATTCTTAATACCCTGAGATGCACAAAAAAATTGGAAAGCTGGCGTCTTCCGAGAATCAGAAAATGGTTCTGTCAGGGTTGATGGTTTATGACCGTCCGAAAGAAAACTTTGAAAGCTATATAACAATAAACTTAAAAGCCAAACGAAATTTCGGATCTCTTTACAAATCTTTGAACTATTTATTACCAGAACGAATTTTGAAACTAGTCAACAGCAAGATAAATAACAAAACGAGTATTTGTTTAACTGGATCAGACGTATTGTTACAAACAATTATTTTACAAACTTGAGGTGCCTTTATGAACATAAAAAACTTAGTGATAACGATAACTATAAGACTAGTGTTAAGAATACTTCTAAGTGGATAATATTTTAAGGTGTTATGCATCCAGGCATAACATATAAATAAATTAATAAAATATTTTTCTAAATCCAATAAGATTTGTATTTTGCTTCATTACACTT
This sequence comes from Stenolophus ochropezus, assembly GCA_035578165.1. Taxonomy (NCBI): domain Eukaryota; kingdom Metazoa; phylum Arthropoda; class Insecta; order Coleoptera; family Carabidae; genus Stenolophus; species Stenolophus ochropezus. The sequence goes on along the minus strand of JAQOWZ010000002.1, from coordinate 44,532,346 downwards.
TCACTAATAATTAAATTAACGACGCTTCTTAAACCGATTCATACACTATATCTATTTTAACTTTATCGCTATTTTTTTAATTTTTTTTTAATTTTATGTACATAAAATCACCTTAAAACTGACATCTAAATAATAATTTTCACGCTATTGTACACAATAGTTATTTTTCTACAACTATCAAAAAAATGTCTTTGGAAAACGATTTTTCACATTATTCCAGTATTTTACTGTAGTTACTAGGCTACGAAAAATAACAGTTCGGGAACATTTTTCCGGCCTATGACGAAACAGTCCATTGTTTTCCGTAAATAAAAATACAATAAAAGAAAAAGTATGTGTACCACGTAGGAAAAATGACTTCCCGGACTCCTGGTGTTACTGGTCTCACTTATGGCTCGTTCAGCAATTTCCATCATATACACATTATACTATTTCCATCGCTGTGAAAAATCGTTTTCCAAAACCGTGAAATAATTATTTGTCAAACAAGAAATATATTTTTACTACTCGAGCTCGAGTTTGACACATGTTTCATAAATAGATTTATTAGGACGAAAAGGCGTAGCAACATAATGAGTATGACGTTTAGCAGTGCAATTGTTACAGTCTTGCCAATATGTGAAATAATGTAAAAATAGAAAAGAATAAGTTATAATTGCAATACTTTTTTATTAATATCATTATTAAATAAGAATTTTTAATATACTAATGGTTTTTCCAATATATATTTTTTAAATAATGTTACACTGTTGGTAAGACTGTACATTTTCCTCTTCCTCTCTAGAGAGGAAAAACTAATTTTTCTTACAATTTCGCGAGAAAAAAGTAGAGCTTTGTATGTATGTCGTGAAAAAAAAACATTTTTCCAGAGTACTTCGCGTACGATGTCAAGGTAACCTATCAACTGTGAAAAAAATGCCTATATATTTTATACACTGTTATTAGAATAAAAATGTTAACATTTTTTGACGGTTGTAGAAAAAAATATGCTGGGACCTACATATATGAGTGTATTAATAGTCATGTAGCAACATACTCTTCAGGGGAAGTTGAAATATACCTACTTCGTCCAGGTGTCTTACAGATAAATTTCAAAATATAAAATTTTTATATACTATTCCTGTAGTAAAAAATAACAAGATCAGATAATACTTCAATATCAATTTATACAGCAAATATAGTTGACATGCGGATTTATTTACCACATTAAAATTTTATACCCGGTGCTCCAGTAAAATCTAAGCTAGCTGTGATTTAGCGATAGTTCACGTCAGTCTGTTATATCGTATAGCCCTTCAGATAATAAAAACCTTTATAGCCCAAACATAAGCGTCAAGTTGTATTTCACTAGGCCCTGAGTTCGAATCCGCAACACGATGGGGTAATTTATTGGAGTAGCGATAACCTCAGGTCACGGAAAGTTTATGGACTCTTTATCAATTATTTTATTAAAGGAAAACATATTCTTTATTACAAATATGAAACGTATTGTATTTAAAGATTTTTTTTACTGATTTCAAAATTAGTTATTTACATTATAAATTCGGTCGTTTTTATTTTACAATCCTAGGTTCTGTATTGAAGCTCACATAATGCATTTTTCCTACAACTGTCAAATAAACATGACATTTCTTCATTGTTTTCGATGCGCAAAACATGTCTTTGAAATAACACTAATGTTTCGCGGCAACGTGTGGCAAAGTATTTTCAATGTAGAGTTACAAACATTTTAATTCACTGCCACAAGATTGGTTAAATTTGTTATGAATTATAATCAAAAGTGATCTATTGTAAATTAATTGCACATAAACGGATATTTTGTTAACGACCGCCATTTACTTCATATATTAATTAATTCCCACTCATAAAATTTTGAAACTAAAATGAATGTATTAAAATATTGTAATTATCATGAAAAAAACTGTTTATTTATTTTATAATAAAATTAAAGTTGAATATAATCTAAAATGTGACGATTGTTTATGTCACCGGTTTTTCCACCTCTGGTTAAAGTGCCGGTTACCTTAACCATCGGTTAATAGAAAAATATCGCATCGAAATATTAAATTTACATCAGATTTTCGATGCGATATTTTTCTATTAATCAATGGTTAAGATACCTAACTGACACTTTAACCAGAGATGGAAAAACCGGCCCTTAGTAATATATCATTGAAAGCAAATGAAACATGTTAGCATATTTCACTTATGTAATCAATTCCTTTTATTTCAATATTTAAAGCAGTTGTAGGACAAATAATGTGTTCACCATGAGTGGAAAATAGCATTGCCCCTCTAGCATAATAGAAACTCTCAGCTGAGCTTTGAAATCAATCTTTAGGTACGTGCGGCATTGTAGCATTTTGCACTCTTGGTACACAAATAACTATTGCCAACATTTGTATTTCAAAATAAAAAAACTTGTTAACAGGAAATAAAAAATTCGAACAAGCGAGCTGCTTTAAAAAAATTATAGTAAATTTTGTAGCAAGACGTTTTGGAAATCATTGGAATGTCAAAATCAGTCAAAATTATAATTATTTCTATTTTCTATTCATAAATTGTGATAGATATTAAAAAAATGCGATTGAAATGGAAATAAATATTTATTTTTATTATTAATGTACAGTAGGCTATGGATGAAAAACAAGAGTGATAAATTTGAATTAATAAATTAATAATAATTTCAAAACAATATGAATAAGAATGTACAACAATTAGTACGCCAATTATTATGTGACAGCAGATATATGTTGTTCTTTTGTTATATTTTTATCTATAAATTACTGCACATTAATAATAAAAATAAATATTTATTTAAATTTCAATCGCACTTTTTTCAATATTTTTATTATGTAAGGATATAAAAAAATACATGGTTGAATTATTTGAAAAAGTTTATGTTGTAATTTGAGAACCACAGCTTTAAAAAAATATTTTCTTCTCTGATAGGATGTCCCCTGTTGGTCTCCTACAACTTTATTATATAGCGTTTTTTTTTCTACTATCATAATAAAGAAAATAATTGCTGTGGTCGGTTTTGGTGTTACACCATGTATACTTAGTAATAATTGTAGGGCGAAATTTCATGTGCTGATCACATCAGATTTTTTATCGTAAAGGTTAAAAATCAATTTACATTTTTTAAAAAGCAAAAACCTAAATCGTGATATATCGAGTTAATGTCTAGTTCTGGAAAGGAACGCTCCGAGCAAATTGAAATCCAAATATTGAAAATTTATTTACAAATATGGAAATTCAGGAAATTGATTTTATTTCTTAAAAATATCATTTCCTTCTTTATTTTTCTGTAAATTTACAAGGTGGAGATAAAGATATTACATTCTAGCTGTGTAATTAAAAATGAATCTTTCATCAGCTTCAAAAATAAGCACTTTTAAACGTCTGTTCGCAGCGGCATTAAAACGAAATGAGAAGTAATACAAAAGAGAGAATTAAATTTTCATTTCAGCACTCCAGTTTTGCATTACAGCAATAATAAGAAACACAAAAATGCATTACAGTTTAACGTTCGACGGAGCAAAGCACTTAGACTATTCTAATCTGCAGAATTATTATTTGCCTTGTTGGTTTCGAGAATTGTAGACACCGGCTATTCACAAGAAAATTGCTTTGTAACAGTTTAAATGGAAAATAGTGTACATGAAACTCTTTAGAATGGAGCAATGACCTATGTATTTTGCATTTACACATTGCTTTAACAACTCTTTATACCGTGTGTATAAATGTATAACATCATTACCATGATTTGACTGGTGTCATATTGCGTGTAGAGAATTAAAAATTGTGAAAATTTTCAATTTATTTTTGTAAATTTCATTGAATCATGCTATTCAAATGAAGTAATCTGTACTAAATAAGATGTAGAAATACATGTAGTATTGCCCTGTACAATATGGTGACTTTAAAATTGTTTACTGTGGACAGTTTTTATTTACTAAGAATTGTACCTATAGATATAGAATACACATGAGGAAATAGTTATGTAGTCTCGAGGCTAAATAATTCTTGAGGACCAGAAAAAAAATTTACTGCCATATAGCATGCACTATTCTTTATCCTACACAACAAAACAACATAATAAAATAATATAAACATCTTAAGAATTACTGAATAATTTGACATTTAACTTAATCTCAATGAAATTTTTGAAATTGATTACCAACATTAAAAATAGAGTGAACAAAAAAACAAACATTTTATTTTGACATATAAACGAGGTTAGCAATTATGTTCTATTATTTACAGAATATGTAATGAAAATAGCTAGAATCTAACGTACGTATAAAAATTATCGAAAGTTACAATATTTTAAAAGTAAATTGATGTTCTGGTTATTATTTCTAACGCATTAAACGCCATCTGTTACTACTGACACGAACTGTTTTTTCTTCCGTACGGAATAGTAAGATTTTGTCGGTCTGGACCGGCAAATGTCTATTTTCTTGCGCACGTATACGCAGAAAAATCTTATTTTCAATATGGGAATGATAAAAAATAATTTTAATTAAAATTTCATAAGAAGTATTTGAGAATTTTTTTATATGACTGTACAGAGTGTTCATTTTAAATGGGCCAACATTGCTATCTTGAATACTGTAAGAACTAAGAGGTCGATAAAATTAACAAACAATTTCCATTTTACAAGGCAATGAGCCAAAAAAAAAACCATTGGTTCTTAAGATATGTAACCCAACTTTCTTATTTTAAATGGAACGCTCTATATATTTTTACATATTTGGGACCTAAATAATATTACAAATTTAATAATATATTTGGAGTTAATTTTTAGTTAAATAATAAAATTCCTATGTTGGCATTAATTTTGTATACTTTTATCTGAAAATAGCAGATGCCATGAATAAAATAAAAAATAATCGTCAAATTCTGCGTTCTTATCACGCTAATTTAATCTTTAAGTCAAGAAATCTAGTTAAAAGTTTGTACAATAAAAAGAAACATAATTTCCTATTAAATTTTGAAGGGTCTTACAAACATTATGACCCGTATTCCGAGCTCACTTTTATATTAAAAACCCCTTTTAGGAAATCTGATTTTTACATTATAACCTTATAAGACTGATGTCACTTGTAACAAAAGCATTCATAAAAATGAGTTTGGAATATGGGCCTGTGTTCCGGGAATCGATTTTGTTCTGAAAAATTCTGATAACTACAAAAACACTCATGTATTGTTGGTCATATATTACAGCATTTTATTCTACAAATGATTTATCATAATAATAAATCAACATTATTGTTGAATAAATGTGGTCAAATTATATTTGAAATATGTCTGATAGGTATATTTCCACAAGATACTTATGTATTATAGGCCTTGTTTAGTAAAATATTTCATAAAACTTGTCTTTAAATTAACCATAATTTATAACTTAACTGGAATTGAATTAAAAAGAGGGTATAAGCGTTTTATCGCATTTATCACCGCGACCTACAAGATCTATTATGACACATTTCTTACTTAATTTTCCGAAATCAATTCCAGATTTTTAATAAAACCAATTATAGTTCCAGGAGTCAAGTCAACAATAAATTAAGCATTTTTTTCTGTTAGGTTGAAAATAACAAATGAGAAAATAAAGTCCACTTTTGGCTGAAATCCTGAAAAGGAGCTTAGGGCAAAGGGAAGAGTGTTAAGGGTAGTAAGAGTAATAATTACCTACTCCTATTTAATCGTTACTCAAAACGTAATCAGCTCTTGATTAAAGCAATTAAATTTTAAGCACGGAACTGATGATAAAGTGTCAAGTGACTTTTGAATTACCGTGGACGAAAACAATTTGTCGCTAATTAGTCAAATTGGAATCTGGGGACCCTAGAACGTGCTTAACAACATTCCATATTTTTTAATTTACCCTCAAGCTTGACGTGCACACGAACAATAAAACAAAATAATTAATTGCGTTGAGTTAAAAAAATTAATCAGTGTTTCGTCTCCATTTTAAATGTCACTTTGTAATGCTTGTCCGCAGTTATTTTGCTAACAAAACGTTTCCATATTTCAAAAGGACATTTGAAAATATAATATACAAAGTTTTTAAAAGTATATTATTCCATTGAAGAGATGAAATATATATTTATTATGATTTCCATTGAAGAGATGAAATATATATTTATTATGATAATTTATTATACATACATATATGTATATACAAAAATTAGTTTCTACAACCGAACAGAAAATATATACTTTACGAACTATTTAGACATAATAAAATGTCACTTTTTACCCACTAGTGCGTGAAAAGTAGTCCCGAAAAACAAGACAAAATATTTAAATTAATCTTGTTTATATGTCTTGATTGTCATTTTCTGGCAAATTTCTTGTCTTACAGGTTAAAACGAAGTCAGGGATTCCCCTATTTGCAAATGAAATGTGCATTTAACGAACAAAAGCCTGTGGAAATAAGAAGAATTTCTAACATTGCTGTCAAAATTTCGACGTACTAGTTCATTTATTTCAAGGAGGCAAATAAAAATGCAAGAGAACTGAAGAAAATCTTACATTCTTGCTCTTTTCTTGCAAGACAATATCTTACCTTGTCTTGCTAAGAAATTAGTAGCTCTTATCATGTTCTTATCTTGAATTTTTGGCAAAACTGATGCAAGATCAAGAAAAATACAAGTGTCTCGTGAAACACTATTAAAAATAATTATTTTGTATCAGTTCAATAAATATATTGACATTAAAATTTGTTTCCCATTGAAAACAATGAAGTAATTGAAGTTATATAGTATAATTGTAAAGAAATACCCTTATGATATATATTTGATCTACACCTGAAGGGTATGCTGCCATATGACTATAAATACACTCAAGTATTGTGGGTCACATTTTTGAAAAGTTATGTTTAATAAAATTTCATAATTATTACTTTTGCGTAATCTGGACGAAGTTATTAGAAGTTTATTTGAAGCGTATATTGTCACATCGTTAAAAGCAGTCATATATTGTGGGTAACACAAAATAAAATGAACAGAATTATTGTATACTAGAACTATACTCCGTTTTTAAACTATAGACAGCACTGGACGAAGTCACATTTACACCACAGCGTTAGTGAAATACTAGTAGTTCTGAAATAAACTGGTTTTAATCGAGAAATATCACAAAAAGTGAAATGAAACGAAAAATACGTGCAAATTCAACAAATTATTTGAAAACTACTGAGAGATTGACGTTTCATTTACGTTTGAGAAGGTTAACTTGAAATTTTGTCTGGTTAAATGCGGCTTCATGAAATGGCGCAACAGCCAATCACAGGCTTTGATTTTCTCACTAGTATTTCTAGTTACTGTCTATAGTTTAAAAACAGAGTATAGTCTATTTATATAAGCTCTGATATTGTTGTACTATTTTTAATTTTGCTGTGCAAATTGTTTACTCCCCGTAAACACTTGACTGCGAAAACAACAGCCACAATTCTGTTTGCACGCTAGAAGAAGCCGTATAATAAGCCAGAATGAACTTTGACCTTTGCGGGGGTGTTCATTTACCACGACCACTGCAGACCGGAAGTGGAAGCGGAGGATAATGCAGATGCGCCGTTCAGGCCTGCCACACTAGGAAAATTCCCCAGGAAATAAAACAAAACCGGAAGTGCTACTCGTATTGATTTTGTAATGAAATAATTGCGGAATTTTAAGTGATTGCCGGATGTAGATGGAGATAGTAAACAAGTGCTTGACATTTAAATTGGCGCAATAAAAACATACAAGTATTATTTCAATGAATAAAATAAAAATTTTACTTATAGTTCTGTTTAGTTTATTAAACCCAATGTTTTGGCAGCATTAACAATGACAAATACAACAAAGCTAGTAAACAAGTAATCAAATTATAACATTTAATAAAGGAAACCATGCTTCATTAATTTCCAAACCATCGTTGTGGGTGTACTATTTCTACAAGATTAAATGAACTACAACGAACGATCAGATTGAACCAGCCTGAGAAATCGTCAGTCGCAGAGCATACATTGGAGAATCTTCATGAAATAAAATTTCAAAACACGAAAATTATTTCAAGATCTACATATATTAACACAAGATTAATTAGAGAAGCTATTGAGATTTTAATAAGTAAGAACCTTCACAACAACGGTTAGGAAATTAGTAAAGCATGGCTTCCTATATTAAATATGTTATAAATCGTTTGTTTGTTACGTACTTGTTTACTTGCTTTGTTGCATTTTTTATTACCCTGAAGAGTGCCTGTAGAAGGTAGCAGTTTATGCTAATATAATATACAGAACTATAACTAAAATATTGTTTTATTCAGTTATTATGAGTACTGAAAATATTGTATTATTTCAATTTAATTCCACCACTTTTTGCTAATATAATTTTCATTATTGTTAATAATATCAACACGAAGTGATTTTAAAGCTCTTATAAATAATGTGCATATTTTCCTCTTGTCTGGAGAAAATTCCGACAAAGTTTGTTGGTTAGATTTCTGGAAATTTCAATATCTTTATTGTTTGTGTTACAAAATGAATTTATAATTATTGGCTACTATGTAAATATCCATTTACTGACGAGGCAGTGATTTTCAAATTTCTAATTTCCGTTCATCTCATATTTGTTCAAAGAAGACTTCATAACGTTTAAAGCAAAGACAAATACGTTAGTGAAAATTGGAATATTAATTGACTTTATGTATACTTCAAATTACAAAAATAACTAAGAGGTTTCCTCTTCACTTTTAGTCATCATCTGTAACATAATATTCCTAGATGGAACAGAGCTTCAAGGAACTTAAAGTTCTTGTTTCGTGATTCGATTTACTTGCATTTTCGTTGTGTAGGTTGTCGGCCTAACAATCTACAGAGTCCTATAGATTATAGTGGGTTGCAAACCACTTATTCATTATTTAAGATTAGAAGGATGAAGAATATTCGGCCTTAAAAATCCTTGTTCATTAAAGATATTGAAAGTTTACATTGGTTTTAAGTTTGGTAACATGATATTGAGTTAAATCACATCTACATTCGACAGTATGTAAGATTAGTGAAGCTAGAATTTGAACGACCACTGCCTAAGTTGAGAATACTGGTCAAAAAGAACTGTGAAAAGAATTTGTCAACTGAAGAACTGAAGTAATGTTTCGGAAAAACAACGAGAAGCGAATGCGAAAGTTAGATTTACACTATAGAAAGTAATGAGAATAAGTTTTATTTTTTCAAATAATTCATTACCGTACTCTTGTATTTTACTCCGTATAGATAAATTTGATTATATAAAATAAAAAATAATCTGTAATCGAAATAAATACTTTTACCTGATTTATAACAATATTTTTAATTGAACAAAATGATAATATAAACTATTAAATATTCAAATACAATTTATTTATGTATTTGCAAATTTTTGGGAAATATAAAAACGACAATTGTAATCAGGCTTCAGAACTATCTCTGAAAATCTGTACTATTTCTTTCAATTTATAATTTTACAAAATCATTTAATAATTGGTCCTAATGATAAATTTAAAACATAGTTATAAATTTTAAATTGATGTTTCTTTAACTATGTATTACAAAATCTTATAAGATTCTACATTCAACATTACTGTTATTATTGCAAATAAAATAACAATGTTTTAAATTTAAAAATGTACAATTTTGTTCATTGCCAGAGAAACCCAATTCTTCAACTTATTATAAAAACTTATTCTTATTTCTTTTCTTTACTTTATTCTAATGAGATTGAGTTTGTTATTATAATTTTGTTGTTCATTTTTATAACTTTTAAATTCCTAACATATCCAGGATTTAGATATATTATTGCTTACCATTAGCAAGTAAAAAGTTATATTTATATTGAGGGAAAAAATTACATGTTAGAATGAAATGCAAGAATAATCATATTAAAACGAGGTTATGTTTATCACATAATTAATTTAAAAGCTTCAGGTCTTTAGTTGGCTTTATGTGTACTTGACGTTTCACTTCATTTTATTCTATAAAGCAAAGTTTGATATCCATCCGGCATATTCTCGGTGTGGAGTCGACGTTGGATTATTCCAACGAATGACCACAACATCAGGTATTCGCGTTCTCGCACCGTCATCAGAATTCAAATCTGTGGGTGTATAGGCGTAATCTAATTCGCCCTGACATTTTCAATTGACGAGAAATAGGTCACTGCATTCATTACGCATTTGGCAGGCTACACTCTGCTCTACTTGGACGTGTCAGCCCAGATGAATAACTTACATGCCCGGATTATCCGACGAAGCAAACTCCAATGCCAAAATAATACACAATATCATCTCTTCAAACTTACATTAATATCCTGGTATATTACGACGAATCTAGATTTTATAGTCATAAAATGTATTAAATAAGACAATACAAATTTGCAAACTGGGTTTTCGTCTTTTTGTACGTCGTAAGATAAGACGTCAGGGTTGGCCTGATTTAAATCACAATTAAAAATATAGATTTTATAAAATAATACATTTGATTTAAAATTCTACATTTTATAAACATTAAATTAATAAATTATTATAAGAAGCACAACCGCTTCTTCTCATGAACTTAAATTCTGATTTAAACATGTAATTATTTGAACACGATAGGACATAAATATGCACAAGAAGCTCATCGCAGGTTTATAATTTTCATGTTTCACGAAAATGTTTTAAAGAACATCTAAATTATATCCATTTTAAATATGTTTTTAATATTAGGGTAAGTGAGGGTAATATGGACCACATTTAAGAAAAATCATTATTACTCTAAATTTATTAATAAAAACATATTATCTTATAAGAATAAGAAAAAAAATAAACTATGCACTCAGAACTACAAAAAAATATTTTTTCTACTCCTGTGTAAATATATTCCCCTCATTTTAGTTTTTTCGATTAATTATAGAACCTAGATTTCAGAACAGTGAAATATGACTCATAATTCACTATTCTCGGCCAATCACAGAATCAGAAATCAATTTGTCATTGTATATTTTTATATTGACAATTTTTAATATACTTATGCGTTTTTCCGAATTTGCAGGAGTAGAAAAAGTATAGTATTATATTCGGGATTATGGTCATTATTCGCTCAAAAGATTTGGGTCACAAACCGTAGGCGTAGGCGAATAATGACTATCATAATCCCTTATATAATAATATACCTACTATTATTCTGGTTCACAAAATTTTAACTGTCTTCCACTATAAAGGTGGGATGGACCCAAGGTTCATAGATATAGATATATATATATATATATATATATATATATATATATATATATATATATATATATACAGGGTGAGTCACCGAAATGCCCGTCTTCGATATCTCCCTTGTCGTTAGAAATACAGCATAAACTTATTAACAAAAGTTATTCGTCAACTCAAGGTGCATAACGTAAAATTATTTTCTCATATACAGGGTGTTGCATTACGGCTCGGCGAAAATTGTTTGCCTTTTTTTAAATGGAACACCCTATATATTTTCATATTTTTTCAAGCGTATTTCATTCCCCTATACGGACATATAAATTTTGTTTTAGTTTTCCGCGGCGTTGCCAAGTTATTCCGTTTATTCTCTAAAAAAGACTAAATACACGCATTGCTTTATAATGACGTACTGAAGTTATTTTAATAGTAAAAATTAAGAATTTTTTTTTCTGTATAACTGTCATTATAGTCTATGTTTTCACATATATTTTTTTAAATGTAATTATACAGGGTGTTCAATAAAGCGAATCAAATTTACTCAATTTCAAATGACTAAAACTCGTCATTTTCAAATGGAACACCCTATATTTTATAATTTAGTTGTGTGTCTTTTTGTATTATCTTCATATTTTATTAAGGGTACCCTATGCAAAAAACCAACAATTTTGTAGATTTTTAACTATTTTTTTCAAAAATTATTTATTCAATTAAAAATTAAATCTAATATACCATGGATATTACCCGGAGATTGTACTTCCAACATGATAGTGCACCAGATCACAACAGTCTTTGGGTTAGGAATCATTTAAATGAAGAATTTGCTATAGATGGATCGGAGGAGGTGGTCCAAGAAATTGGCCCGCTAGATTTTCGGATCTTACAAAATTAGATTAAAATTCGTAAATGTTTTGTAACTGTCGACGCAAATATCTGCGAAGAGTAAATTACTCATTTATAAACTGCCTTTAAACATGTTTCCGTGCGAATAGCTGTTACATTAAAAATCTTTTGGAATTTAAATTTAGAAATAAACTTAAAATGGTGAAAATCTCCAAAATTATTGGTTTTAGGCATAGGATACCCTTAATAAAATATGAAGATAATACAAAAAGACACACAACTGAATTATAAAATATAGGGTGTTCCATTTGAAAATGACGAGTTTTAGTCAATTGAATTTGAGTAAATTTGATTCGCTTTATTGAACACCCTGTATAATTACATTTAAAAAAATATATGTGAAAACATAGACTATAATGACAGTTATACAGAAAAAAAAAATTCTTAATTTTTACTATTAAATAACTTCAGTACGTCATTATAAAGCAATGCGTGTATTTAGTCTTTTTTAGAGAATAAACGGAATAACTTGGCAACGCCGCGGAAAACTAAAACAAAATTTATATGTCCGTATAGGGGAATGAAATACGCTTGAAAAAATATGAAAATATATAGGGTGTTCCATTTAAAAAAAGGCAAACAATTTTCGCCGAGCCGTAATGCAACACCCTGTATATGAGAAAATAATTTTACGTTATGCACCTTGAGTTGACAAATAACTTTTGTTAATAAGTTTATGCTGTATTTCTAACGACAAGGGAGATATCGAAGACGGGCATTTCGGTGACTCAACCTGTATATATATAGATACATTTTACTTTTTTTTTACTAATATTATATAGATATATTTACAAACCTTGGGATGGACCAAGGCTATGAGGATATGAATTGGTTAACAGATTATTCTCATTTTTCATATGTGGTACATACAATCGTGCAAAGAGCGACCACAAATTACACATTTCATTCAGACATCCTTCTTTTTCATTTTTTTTTTAATAATCTTAATTGCATCCTGCATATTTATTTTCATAATGTTCAGCTTTATCATTATCATAACCCTCTGATAAACCATTTAACAACTGTTCTTCAGAACTCGTTGAATAGCAACTAGATCATTTACATTTCTTTGTGCTAATGATTTTTTTCGGTTTACCGGTTTGATTGATCCTTTTAACATTAACAATTCTCTGATCCATCTCTCCTCATAATAGATAGTCCATCTGTCCTCAGAGCAGAGGTTAAATGGCCACTAAATTACTTATGACTGTAAACACACAGAACCACATTTTTAGGTTACGTCTTATGCACATGTTCATAAAGTATGTACATAAAGAATTACCGAAGTAGTAATTAACTAATTGTGTATATACGGTACATTTTTTTTTAGCAAATTTTAAAGTAAAACTTAGGTTATTCAGTGTTGATTGATGTATTAATTTTCAAGCGGTTACCTACACTGTTTCTAAACAACAAAATTAACATATCAAACATCACTCTAATCTTAACACTTACCGCCATTGAATTTACCTATATAATTCCGTATTATTTTATTTTATTTAGATATCAGTAGATTAAATAATAATTAGAATCTATTGCATTAGCTACTAAAAACTTATATAAAAATAGTTTCATCATAAGAAGCCCACTCGAATTTTTGTAATTGTTGATTGCAGCATCAAAGTGAAAGTATATTTATACATAAAAATCATTGTTAAAAATAGAAACAGGAAACTAGACTAAACACTTAAAGTAAAAATATTTTTCAAGAAGCAAATTAATTCTATAGTATAAATAAGTATTTATAGTTATTTTTATAATAATCACCATGAATTATTGAATAACATGGAAAACTTATAATCTTGGTGTCAATGTCGATATTTACTTCGTTTTTAATTTCTAACGAAAATATATTTCGGTATATTATTTTATTATTATTATTATTATTATGGATTTATTATATTACTAGTGCAACTAATTATCTTATTTTTATGCTTGTTTATCATAATCGATTAAAAGTATAAAATAAAATGCAAGAAATATTTTTTTCGATTTCAGTTCATGATTACAATAGTTATTGCATCCCTAATATTAGGTTAATAGTCAATAATGCAAAGTATAATGTATCATAAAATAATTTTATTAATGATGAAAAACAAGAATAATCATTAAAAGAATTTATTTATTTCAATCTTCATGATTTTCTCTTCCTATTTATTTTTACACATGTGGTTAAGTGTATTGATGAAATAATGATTTAAAAATTAAATAAATGAAGTTAGGAAGTACTATATAGTGTTTTTTAAAGCCTACCACATAAAATCGAAATTAGGCCAGTTCTGTGAATAATATGATTTGAGAAGTTAATTGTTGTCTTTGTGGTAGACAATCTTGTTAATATTAGAGAATAGTCCCACAGTTGTAGTTTCCACTCAATTTCCATTTACATATTAGCTACGAATGTGATCTATAAGCTGTTAATCCCTAGCTTCAGGGACCTATAGATTATTCGCTAATCCAAATTCCCAATACTGTTCAATTTTATTGTATTGACACAAATACATTTACTTAACTCTTTATACAATACATATTTCAAAAAGGTGAAGGATATATACCATGAGTTTCAGCTAAAATGCAATATTTTTTTATTTGTCATTAGTCACTACTATTGATAACAGTTATATATACCACCGTAGTATTCTAGATAAAATGCAACATCATCATCTCTCATAATGGCAGCATATGTGTATATGAGAGTATATATAAGGTGTGTAAATTAAGTAATAAGACTTGCAACGTAGCGTTTGATCTAGTAACAACTGAGACGCGGGACTTATAGAGGAGGCAGGTGAACTAAAGCCGGCTTCCCACGACGCGAAGCTTGGTGAGCCTCGCGCCGCTCGTGGACTTGGGATATGCACGAGCTTTAACGCGCTTTGACTATTCCCACGGCGTCTGGTTCGTGGCTTGTGGAGGGTTTTTGGTTCGTTTGTACTAGCTCTGCCAAGTCATTCGGTTGAAAATGAATAATCGACGGAATAAGATTGCTGCTTCTGCAGCTGCTTATATAATTTTGAGAGGTGACTATTTAAAAGAACAACAGACCAAAAGAAAAAGACGCTGATGGATGACAAATATTCTCGTTGCCAGCCTTTCGCCAAATACCCTGTATTCAATTGTAGCTACTTCTAAACTTCCAATAATAATAATAATAATAATAACAACATAATAATAATTAAAATGTAGATCAAAGATACATAGTTTAGCTGAGGTAGTTTAAAATATTGCAGAAAAATAATAAGTTTTATTTTCAAACAATGAGCCTGTTGGAACGTTGAAAAGGACATAACGAGCCGAGCTTAGGCGAGCGGCGCATTTCCTTTGACTTGTGTCAAATTTACCGACAACTGACGAGAAGCCCGAGCCGAGCCAACGAGCCACGATTCACCCCAGTCCCATGGCGCGAGGCTCGCCAAAAGCAGGTAAAAGTTCGCCGAGCCCCGCGTCGTGGGAAGCCGGCTTAATGCCTTTAGTACGAGTTTTAATTCGCTAGTCATTTGGTTGTCCATAGCGGTTTTTTTCGTAAAACTGTTTTTTCTCGTACGTTCTAAAATAAGTAACGTCAATTTCAAACAACGGTGTGCTATCAGGTTTTGCTTCAGACTTGGGCACAGTGCAATGGAAACTTTTACAAACTTAAGCAGACCTATGGAGACAATGATATTTCAAGGAGCCAGGTTTTGGTCGTTTTAGGCATGTTCAGTGGGAAAAGAGTCGATTGACGATGAAACACGCAGCGAAAAGTCTTCATTCTCAAAAACTGATAAAAATGTCGACAGAATTTGGAATCTTGTGCATTCAGATTGTCAGTTGACAGTGCTGAATGATTGGGCAAGAGTTAAATTTGATTCACACCACCGTTCACAAGATTTTGACTAATTCATTTCGGATGAGAAAAATGAGATTTTGGTCAGTTGATGCTCCTCAGCCTCCTTATTTACCTAACTTGAGTTCTTGTGACTTTTTATTTTTGAAAAATCTCATCAAAGTAATTCATTTTGAGATACTTCCAAACATATAAACGGCTGTAGCCTACCAGCTGAAGGTGATTCCAGTATTCGAGTTCCAGCACTGCCATGAAAATAAGAAGAACTGTCTCCAGCACTGTGTGGCTTCCTAAGGAAGTTATATTGAGGGAGACAATATTGAATTGTAATTCTATATGAACAATTTCTAGGAAAAAAACAGTCTCATTACTTAATTTACACACCTCGTATATAAGATCATATTTTACTATATTTTTAATGCATATTTGCATTTTTTAGTGCACAGTTTGCGAACTCTAGTAATTACTAACGACAAATTAGAAAATATTGCATCTTAAGAAACTTACGGTATAGCAGAAGATATATTTTATTAATAAATTTTTCTTATTAAAATTTCAACCCCAAAATTAAACGTCGATAAAACTTTCCCTTTTATGTTCTTCATTTTGTTCTAATTAAAATACTCCCGTAATATTACAACTTCTACCCTTAAAGTTTCAAAAAATTTAATCATACAGCATATAAAAATACTTGCACCCTACATTTTAATTCCATTGGTAATTTACTTATCTGTAAGCCAATTAACAATGCAACCGAAGCAAATTAAAAAGGCTTCTCCCTTATTTGGTGTCCATTTCCATTTCCACATGGCAACAGTACCGTAGAATGGGGGAATCGATATAGGATTCTACGGTAGGTGTGTAGATCTGGGGTCGTTGACTGATGAAGCAAATAATGGCACACCCTGTATCAGTTTTCATTACTTTGATTAATGGTCTTATTCGTTACTGCTTGAGATATTAGTTTGTTTGTTAACACCCTCCGATTGTGTACGATTTGCTATTAATTATTATATTAATACTCGACAGTGTTTTACAGTACTAAATTTATATAAAAAATAAATAAAATTGTCTCTGTGATGTCATCTCTAAGACAGCTAAAATTCCCCCAGACTAATAGTATTGTATATTTCTTCTTTAGTATAAAATCAGATTGGTACACCCGGCAAAAGATAATAAGATGTTAGTAATATATATTTATTTGTGCAAAATAAATATATTTGTTTTATTTATTCTACGAGTATACAAGTTGTTTATTTTAAATGGGCCACCATTGCTATCTTGAAAACTATAAGACCTACAAAAACACTAAAGTGGGTAAACAATTTTTTATACAAGACAAATTTACAGAACAGAAAAAAAATTCGACTAGTGTTTCTAAAAATATGGGATAGAAAATTTAATTCTGGATTCGATGATATAATATTATCATACCCTCAAATACCGATTTTCATGAGAGAAATGGATACAATATTTTATATTAATTTAATTAAAATATGAGATTAATAAGTGCCACGAATGAAAACTTAAATAGGTACTTCTTTACGCAGAATTAGAGTGCCATGATAGAAAGAACTTGTAATGTTTATGTATTTAGATGAAGTGTAAAAAAAATTTAAACACGTATCTTTATATAACTACATTTAATAAACGAAATATAAATAATAAAACATAATAAAAATAACTAACACTATGTATAAACAAAAAAAAAACACTAATTTAAGAATAATAATTATTAATAAAAACTTAAATACTAAGATTATTTATTTAAACATTTAACACTATGCACTATTTATTTACACGATATTTATTTCCACCAACTATTTATGTTCACTAGGCGTGTTTATATCCGACTGTCCGCCGGTCTGGTAGAGCAATTAAGTCGGAAATTTCTCGTATATTCGAGGCGACAGAACAATAGAATCGCGGCGAGCAGGTCTTGACAAGTCTGCTAGCGGCCATCGCTCGCGACGTGACCTTGGGATCGTTACAAAATGTAATGAATAAAAAAACTGTTTATAACTTCTATTTTCATATTTAATTATTATGAAGATATATTTACAAAAATTTAATAAAGTTTAACTCCTATAAATTTCTCTTTAATTCCAAGTTAAAAAATTACCTATATTCATTCTATTTCTATTCATGGCACTCTTATTATTGTCATATTCAGTCAAATTAATATAAAAATTTATATGCTTTTCTTATCAAGAAAACGGTATGATAATATTATATCATTCCATTCAAAATTAAGTTCTTTTATTCAATAAGGAAATAAACAATATATGTTCACATTTAAAATGAAAAAGTTCGGTTCCGTATTTTGAAAACCACCGGTTGAAAAATATATTTTTTCCGTTCTTTAAATTTGTCTTGTAAAATAGAAATTGTTTGCCAATGTAACTTTCTTCGTAGATCTTATAGTTCTCGAGATAGCAATTGTGGCCCATTTAAAATAATCTGCTTTTATAGATAATATATAAATTATATATAATATATAAATATGCATGAGATAAATTTTATTTCTAAAGAACGCAAATAAAATAATGAAAATAATTAAAGATACCTTAATTGTCGTACTAACTAAAGGTTTAATATAAGAGAATAGAGTAATATATCATATTTTGGACAAGGATTAAATGAGTTAAGCTTCATTTACACTTGCAAAAATGGAAATACAGGATAAAGCCTGGGTTATAATGGGCAATTGTGTGTAAATTATGACTTGGTATATGAAACCTGTTGGACAGTGAAGGAAAATCTCGTTTCATTTAACGGAGAAGCACTTGTAGTTTATTAGATCATAAATTTAATTAGAAAACAATATCTATTTAGTAGGTATCTTTTAGGAAAGTTATTATTGAATCATAAAAATTGTATCATATTTTTAAATTTCATTGAATGATCATACCGAAAACAATACTGCAATAATATAATTAAATTAAATAATTTTAAGTATGTCTGAAAGGTATGTTGCCAAACAATAATAAACACATTCATGTATTATTGGTCACATTTTAAATATGTGCTACCTAAATGTTTTAACATATTTGAATGTTATTAGCATGAAATAAAAATAAAATCAACTACACTTAAAACCAAAGGTATGTTATCGTACAACTACAAACATAATTTTAATAAATAATACAAAAATTTTATTCGTAATATAGTTTTTGAAGTAGTCCATTTCAAATATTAAAGTGCACTTTTCACATCAGCGGGAGTGCCCTAGAGTTGATGTTAAATAAACGCCCTCTTCGGTAATTATATCATTATTACCGACATAAATTATTATATTAGTTCTGCAAGGTATGTTGCCACATGGCTCCAAATTCCCGCAAGTATTGTGGGTCACATTTTTGAAAATCCAATCTAACGTGGAATTTCCTATGATTTGAAAACTCGAAGCTAAAGCTTCGTTTTCACTAGGCTAATGTATTCACGACGTTGTAAAGAGGGCTTAATATATAGGCCGAGATACAATGCCGGTTGAATTCTAAATAGCTATAAATATTCAAATTTACAAAGGGTGCTCTACTCTTTGCACACAATTTAATATTTATGCAAATGTAAAGTAGTACAGTTCACAAATAAAATTTCAGCCTTAGAAATTACAAAATTCAATTAGAACTGTTACTGAACCTGGGGCTTTAATTGGCGCGACTGCCAAGATTGCTCATCGTTAGGTAAGGAAGATATTTAATTTATAATTTGCAGATTGTAACAAAATTAAAACAGTTAAGACTGAGTTTTAAAAGAAACAATTAATAGTTATTTACATACTTTATATTTTGTAGTATTTTTATAGCAGTACAAGTGCCTATCACACACATTATATTTTTCAGCAGACATATATATTTTTTTAAATATTTGCTTTATTTGCAATAGTTATTTACATTAAAAGATCAAAGCGCAGTGCTTTAATAAAATCGAGCGATGTACAAATACCTAACGCATATATTTTTTGGTCAACATACACATATACCAATTAGTCTCTTGTTTTTTATTGAATAAATATAAACGAAATATTTTTTTTATTATATTACTATATTAATAAACAAAATGATGTATTGATTTCCTAAAGTTTTCGTAATTAAATCGAGAAAAAAATATATTTACTACAACAACTAAGTTCGCCAATTTAGTCTCCGTACACCAATAAATTATATAGAATCAATGATTTTTTGAACCGCCATTCATTAGAATTGCTTCCCTTAAACGGTTTGTTTTACTTTACACTAATTTTCTTGCAGTTTGGGAGTCAATTTACCCCATTCTTCTACCAAAAATGTAATAGTTCTTTTATATTATTTGGAAGTACTTTTCAATGGGATTCATATCAGCAACGAAAACAATAAAGTGACCACAAAAAAAATTGCTGGATGCAAAAGACTTTTATTCACAATCGGTTAGTAATATTGCGATTTTTAACTTTTGAAAAGTTGAGAAATTAATTATTGTTAACCTCATTTTCCACGAGACTGGGAAGTATAGTGTAAATATAGCTGGGGTTGGGAAGTTGTCACTTTCCAACCCCAGCTATACTCACTTCACACCTTTCAACCTTCATGAAATCAATATTTAAGGTTACAAATCAAACTGACAGTTCATGTGATACAGGGTCAACATCAAACCAAAGCATTCATTTATTCACGTGACATTATTAATTTCAGATTGTAAATAAAATAGTATACAAACCACGGTGAAAAGTTGACAATAATGAAACACTTTCCACCTCGGTTAGTAATATACTATTTTTATCTTAACTGTTATGCAATAAGACATACTTTAAGTATAAAGTGTAAATTTTAAATTTTTAATGGTGCACGGCCATTGCTGTAGGTATAATTTTTAAGAACACCTTTACCATTATCAAATTA
Organism: Stenolophus ochropezus; assembly: GCA_035578165.1. Classification (NCBI taxonomy): domain Eukaryota; kingdom Metazoa; phylum Arthropoda; class Insecta; order Coleoptera; family Carabidae; genus Stenolophus; species Stenolophus ochropezus. Next base: position 44,511,508 of record JAQOWZ010000002.1, on the reverse strand, counting down.
TTATTATTTCTAAATAACCACTAAAGTTACAAAATATCGACTTTACCACACAGCAATGCGTAAAATCGCAAGTACCGTTTATTTACTTATAAAATATATATATTTTATTTTTTTATTTAAATGAGATTTTTTGACAGGTAAATATTATGTTAAATATAAAACAAGAGAAAGTAACATTTATATAAAAAAAAATATTTAGTTACAAATAATTTAATTGCTTATACATATTTAAAAATTTGTACAAACAAACTTTAAAATTACATTATATTCTCCTGAAACATATGTTGCCACATGACTATAAACACACTAATGTAATGTGGGTTACAATGCCCTTTATGTTCTGTTACATTTGAAAAATAACCTCGTTCAGTACACGTCAGAACCTAGTGCTAAATTACGTTACAGTAAATATGACTAACAAATAAAATGCGCAATGAACTGTCCCAAAGGTCATAGGTTATTTTGTGACGTTATCAAATCGTCACGTTTTATTAATTCCAGATATATGCAGATTATTCCAAAATGATACGTAATCATAATCCAGTTATTTTTAACTCGGTTTATAAATAGATTCGGCGAATTTTAGAATTGGATTCGTATTTTTAAATTTCAAATTCACATTCAGTTCACGAGTTTGTTTGGAAAACCAGAATTCTAACAATAGAAAGACGAGAAGCACAAATTAATTATTATGCTGCTATTGTATACATTACTGTGTACTTTACACTGACACGTCAGGTATACTTGTTTTCCTTTTACCTTCATGCTGCATACCTTTGTTCTACTTATATGAAATTTAATTAAGTTGCCTTCTATTTTTATGTTTTTGCTGTTTAAGTTTTAAATCGTGTTTAAATTTTTAAATACTCCATTAGTACAACAAATATAATGCGTATCCAGAGATTAGGAATTTATATTATATTTATTACTTACGATAAAATATTAATTATTATTTACATACGTATCCATAATACATTATAATTATTATTTATGTCTAAAAATTATGTTGCCACCTAAATATAAACACTCTCATGTATTGTGGGTCACATTTTCCAATTACTACTTATTCGTGATAAATATAAAAGTGCCTGACATCTGGTGAGGTAATTTTATACTTTCCTAATCGGAATATCGCTTTGTTAAGGTGTTATCACACGGGTCTTAATAACGACAACTAATTGTCGATTTCCGACAACTTATGTCATTTCGAGAAATTTTTTTCGTATGATAGTGTGACTCATTTCGAGCAACCAGTTTTCGGTCATGTTCGAAAACTTTGATGAGAGTTGTCGATTCTGACAGCTGAATCGTAAAAATATCTCAAGATTCAAATAAAACAACAAAATGCCATTTTGATAATAAATCTTTCAAGTGCCAATTACGTGACAATCTTGTCTTTTACCAGTGAAAAATAGTTTAAAATTATTTTAACTGATTTAGTAAAATCAACAATGAGAGGCGGTAACGGACGTCTAAGCAGAAAAACTTAGAAAATCGAACAGATATTGTTTCCGCAGTGTAATTATTATATAGTCTTTTTCACGAAAATATGATCGTACGTCATAATGTTCCCTGATGCAACGTTGCCAAGTATTTGTAGGGTACATTCAAGTGTTGATGGTTGCATAGTATACCATGTGTGTATATATCATATTGTGAATTATTTACATAAAATAAATTAAATTTATTGAGCATCCCCCTCTGTATCTTCGTTTGTCACGTTCTTGTTCGAAATACATTATTACAGAATTCACCATATTCTGTGCACAACTTTCTAAATTTTTTGCTCGATTTTTTGACATTTTTCAAAAATAATATTATTTTTTGACATTTCGAGAATGGCAACGTTGTACAGGATCACCAACCATTTATTAGTAAAAGACACTAAGTTCCGTGTATTTTACTAGGTATATGCAAGGGATAGTAACATTGATGTTTTGGCTACAATTTCATTACTAGGTATGACGTAAGATCACATTTTCGTGAAAAAGACTATATTACTGTATATCATTGCATTATTTTTCCATATAAGACAAATAGTGATGTAAAGTTGATTATCTCGATTATAGTAAAGACACTAGTACCACCTATAATCCAATTTTTTCGCGGATACTTATTAACATCTTTTTCACAGCACTGTTCACGTAGTTTAATTTATTTCCATATCAACATTGTAAGTTTTTGACAACTTTCATTATTTAGTTACCATTGTCAATGGATATTTATAGAACGTAACTGTCCTACAAGCAGGATAATTAGGAAAATAATATGATTTTCATTCAAATTTGCTCGTATAGCAACGGTCAGAAAATACTATAAAAGTTGCTAATAAATAAATGTGAACTACCACATTTTACAAATACTTTAACATTATTTGAAGTTATAAGCAATTCGGAATGTAAACACAATAACTGTTGTACCGTAACATGAACTTCGGTTCCGCAGGCTCCACCTCAGTTCATCCTTCTAAAAACGGATTATAGTTTTCACTCATTTTTGTATTAGGCTTTTTTATAATTAAATGAATTAAGGGCGATTCAGATTTATTGCCAAGGTGATAAACAAATAAACAAACATCAACTAAGACATCTTCAGCTTTTGTTCAAATGATGAAATTACCTACATTCAAATAATAATAAACCCAACAATAACACTCATACATCAATTTACTATTGACGTCTACGGTATTTGCTATTTTACGATTTGTGATGCCGAAAAGTAATACGAATTTTTTTAGCTTTTAGAAGTTATTAAAAATATAACTGTAATAATAAAGGTTCTTACGAAAACGCTACCTACCGCAATTTATCGTCCAATAAATTCTTGGAGAACTACAAATTATTGATTATTTTCACTAATTTTATCGTTTCATTGTTTTTCTAAGAGTCTTGTTGCTGAGCTTACCATATATTTTTTAAAACAGCTCACTTGTTGGAATCTATAAATTCATGTTAACAAACATTTTTTTTAGAAAATACATACCGTGTGGTCCAAAAAATCAAAACAACTACGTCACTATATTGTACAGGACTATACTATTTCTACATCTTATTTCATACAGATTAGGTACTTCATTTTAATAACACAGTTCAATGAAATTAACAAAAATAAATTAAAAATTTTCGCCTCATATTTTTATTGCACGCAACATTTACACCTGTCAATCGTGGTTATGAGGTTAGTGTAATTTCCTTTTAAATTACTTTTTTATGTTAACACCTACTAAATTATTACTATATTTTGTAAAAGAAACCTAATGAGAAATAAGGTATTTAATAAATTTATTTTCCACGTGATAACTTATTTCTTTAAAATTTATTAATTCTATCCGACTACACCATCAAAACAAAACTTTTTAAACTAATAATTTACGAATATTTTTTTTTTACTTCACTGCTTTTTTTGTTGTAAGAAAATAAATAGACATATAACTTCTGTGCTATACAATATGAATTAAGTTTGAAAATGTTTCATTTTGTTAATTACACATATTTTGATTTGTCGCTTTTGTTTTGTTTTGTTTTGTAGAAATGAGTATTCTCATACAAAAGTTTATTAAATAAAATATGAATATCAACTTAAAACCATTTATTTCATCTATCTTCAACTCAGATTTATATGTGTAATACACAAAGTTGTTTCAAAATATTATTTTTCTTTGAAACCCCTATATAAACGTCTATTAAATTGAGCTTTTGTGCCACTCATCACGTGATCTGTACATACTTTTTCTTTTCCCACTTATTATTTTCAGATATGTATCTCTCTCTCTTATCAGTGTAGGTAACACTCCAGCCATATATATTATTAGATAGATGCTATAAACACATTCATTTATTGTTATTATTACATCAAATTGAATTTTATATTTTGATTTACATGAAACTAAGAATTAAATTTTAAGGGTGCTAAAAGGTCCCAAATGGAAAATGAAAAATTCTAAACCAGTTTTACTTCAGTTACTGCTCCCAAAACACCTGCTACTTATCCACCCCTAACCTAACCATAATTCCCAACCCTGCAACCCTGCAACCCTGAAAATATATTTATTTGCAGAAATATGCCCAACAAATCATGTATATTTAGCAAAACATAAAATCCTAACGACCCCATTTAAATTCCGTATCACGACTTCGCCCCTAGTCTGCTTCGGGTGAGTCACCACTCGCCATTAATAATACATCCGAGGTCGGGGAAACCCACCCTTAGTACTAGTAGCAATAAGGGCGCGAATCTGGCGACGTGTCAGGTTATGGCGAAGTTGAGGGTGTGCTGATGGGATGTTTGAATGCACGAAAGCCCTAAACGAAGTTTGAATTATGGGGGTTGATTTTTGAAATAGTTTTGCGGGTTTAGGAGAAATATTGTAAAAAATTATTTACATTGCAAGTACTTTGTTGGAAAAAAATGGTATTATAATTTATAATAAAATACACTTGATTTTTTGAATTATTATTACAATTACCTCCCGATTTATAGTGAAGGGGACTGTAATAAATATTGTGTTTTTGATCATTTAATTTATAATAAATATTAGGAAATGTAATTTTATATTTATATTTTTTTGTATGTATATTTTCCAAATTGTAACTTTTACAAACACTTTAAATTATACATTATTAGCATGGTAATTTATATAAAATGTAAGGAAACAATGGTGGTTATTTAACGCATGTGAAAATTATAAAACGAGATGAAGGCGAGTTTAGTAAGAGCAGAAGTTAAGTAACCAACCAATTTTCGTATGTGTGTCGTACAATATTTTTTCTACTTTTGTTTGAATAAGTATAAAACTGTATTTGAAATTATGAATTTTTGACATTTGCAAAATAAACAAAAAAGACATTACCAACGACTGGTTAATTTTATATGTTACTAAGTTACTGCAATATAATTTTTTTGGTAATAAACGATATAAAATATATCAAAAATAATGGATAAAATATCAAAAATGTTCATTTTTTTAATTCTTACATTTTTAATCATTAATAAGTATAGTAAGGGTCTGAGGTAATAAATATGTTTTTTTAATAACTATTATAAATATAAGAAAATGTATTTAGTCATTTTTGTAATAACATATTAATATTAAACAAAAATATACTTACCTAGGTACTTATATTTATGATATTATATGTAATATATTATTTATTTATAGAATAGACACATCTATATATAAAATTTTCAGTAAATATGAAAATCATTTAATTATATGTTATTTGTAAATGCGAATTATTTATAACATATAATTTCAGTATAAACACAAAATTGCTACCTACTGACTTCTGCTATGATTCATGTAAAAGAATTTTTTATTTCATTGACAATATCCCATATTAAATTTACTACCAATCAATACAGAATAATCGTCCCAGTTATGGTTTCTTGTAAGTGGTTATACTTTGCATAATTGAAAATAATCGTATGACATTATTTGTATTTATAGAATATAGTACTCTAAAATTTAACAATGAATACAAACAATACCTTCATAGTTTTACAAAACGATAAAAATTGAAATAAATTGCATACATATTTTTTAACCTTATTCATAAATTAATTTTGAAGTGTGTAAATAAAGACATATTTTTAAAAAAAAAAAAACAATTTTACCTAACACACATAAAATGTAATGTCATTTGAGGCAAATACAAATATTTTAAATCATATTAACTTACTCATAATAAATGTATCATCTTATATTTAGCAATATTTCTAATAAACTTTGTATGTATTTAGGTCTTTTACTATCTATTATGATAGAGTTTTATGTGGGTATTATCAAAAACAATGGAACATTGTGTGATACATACATACCTATATGTATATAAGAATATATACATAATTACTTGCCACGTTTTTGCTATTTGGAAAACAATAAAACATTCTATAGACATTTAAAAATTTTAAATCGTCACGGTAAATATTCGTGATTGCAAAAATTATTACAAAATAAGTATTTGTGTTTTTTAAGATTACTGTGATATGTATACATATTATATAATAGGCGTGATTCTGACACTCTACTTAGAATACCAATGAAGATAAATTCCTTGTCAATTATTTCCTATAAAAATAGCCCCTATGATATAAGTATCTCTAAGCAAAGTGGCTGAGAAATGATGTCTGTCTAGTAAATGCCTTCAACGGTATAAATATATCATTACTGATATTTGCGATAAAGGAGATTTGACACACCCGTGAGTAACATATTTATTTACTTATTCGAAATTGACCTGAAGCGTATGTTGCCACATAACGATAAACGCAGTGATGTATTGTGGGTCACATTCAGGGCCGTATTTATCACCGCCCGGGTTTTTTTAAAAGAAACCACTTAAATAAAAACCCAAAAAAACCCACCCAAAAAACCCACTCGACGAAAAAAATTCTTAAAAAGCTCATATTTTTTTAAAAAATATTTTTTGGGTATCTTCAAAAAGTTACATACATATAAATAAACTATGAGTATAAGTCGATATACATCGTAATAGAAAACAGAAAAAAATATATGTAACCGTATTTATATGTACTCCTATTTTGTGTTAAAATAATCAAATAATTAATTTTCAGAAATTAATGTGAACTATTGATATTCAAAATAATTCAAAATAAATATATATATAATTCATATATTTTGACGTTTGTAATAAAACCCAATATAACCCAAACCCAGTCGGGTTGGGTTTTTTGTGGAAAACCCGGGTTTTTTTAACTCTGTTATTCATTGAAAGGTTATCTAGGGTGCAGCCTAAGCCTATGGTGCCCGTACCACAAAACAAACTTATTTTTTTATATTTTGAATACACTAAAATAAAAATGTCTATTTTAATATTTAATGTGATGCGGGCCCTCCATAAAAGACTTCAACGTTCGACGTATTTATTTTATGTGGACTAATTCGGTCACAATTCGATTAAACTCTTCCGTGGATAGGACAGCTGATAGCTGATAAATTCGAACCTTCTTGTTAGAAGACAGGTTCAATGTTTAGGATTTTGTCAACATAGAAAGTGATATTTTAAGACAAATAACTTATGAAGATATTATCATTAGCTTCATTAGAATTAAGTGTAGGCGCAAACAATTAATAAAATTATTTGATATTTTCATTTCTAAATCTGATTATTTAAGTACTGTATTAATCATTACCGGAGTACATATTTCAACGGAAATATACCATCACTATCACTGAATCAATTTTGACTAGTTTCAGCGTAACGTCTGTACGTACACGTATCTAGCATACATCAAAAATGATTAGCCGTAGAATGTTTAATTTTTTTTATATGGGATTGCTATAACATTTAATTGTGTACCAACATTTTTTATTGCAATCAGCAGTGCCAAAGGGCATTTTAGTCGAAGAGTTTTTTTTTTAATTTTCACATAACTCAAAAACTATTACTCGTAGAATGTCTTTTTCTCACTTGTCCCAGCGAGACAGATGATAATAGCAAACAAACTTTTTTTCCTATTTTTCCCTTTGTCAAAGTTTCTAGTAGTTACAACTGGATTTTTAATAGTGATTTTTTGAGTCGGGTAAAGTACATGAACCATATTTTTTGTCAAAGGTTTGGTTTAGTGTTTATAAATAATGTAAATAAAATTTAAGTGCGTGCTTCCAATACTTGTAGCGGGATTTCACTTATTATATTGGAGAAGCAATAATGGAGTTTTATATCCACTTTAAAAGATATATCCTTTTTTATTGTAATAAATACAAAAAAAAACTGAACATAGGTAGATTGATGAAATAGGTCTTCCACAATAAATTGCTTTTGATTGTTTAAAATTGGAGGAGAGGATTGCCATTGCGTTTCATTGTGTTTGGTCGTCTTCATTAGTCAGTCAGTTTAGTCAAATAACGTAGGGAACGTCATAGCACATACACATAAGATCCCCTCTACATGTTACAATATAAACCAGAACTAGAGGGTTATGAGACTGACCAAGTGAGGTGCTAATTTGATCTTGATTGTTTAAAATTGGAGGAGAGGATTGACTATTTTTTAACCACATCTCCCTCCTCCAAATCCCGCCATTGCCTTTCATTGTGTTCGGTCGTCTTCATCAGTCAGTCAGTCCAGTCAAAGAACGTAGGGAACATCACAACACACACACACACACACAAGATTCTCTCCTTGTCACAATAAAAACTATTATTAGAGAGTTATGAGACTGACCAGATGAGGTACTAATTTGCTCTAGATTGTTTAAAATTTGAGGGGATAATTTCCTATTTTTGAACCACATCTCCCTATTCAAATCCCGCCATTGCCTTTCATTGTATTCGATCGTCTCCATCAGTCATTCAGTCCAGTCAGCACACAAGATCCTCCGCCATGTCACAATATAGATTATAATTAGAGGGTTATGTGACTGACCAGATGAGGTGCTAATTTGCTCTTGATTGGGATGCTTGTCTAGTTTTGAACCACATCTCCTCCCTTTTAAATCCCACCATAGACTTTCATTATTTTGGGTCATCTTTGTCAGTCAGTCCAGTTAGTAAAGAACCTCGGAAACATCATAACACATACACACAAGACCCTCCCCATGTTACAATATAAACTAGAAGTAGAGGTGTAAGACTGACCAGATGAGGTGCATGGTGAAGAGGAAGACCCCGGGCACGATGAGGTCGTCGGAGCAATAATTTTCTCTGGATTATTTAAACTTGGAGGGAGAGAGGATTGCCCACCTTTGAACCATATATTCCCCCTCCTAATCCCGCTATAGATTTTCATTGCTTTCGGCTGTCTTCGTCAGTCAGTCAGTCAGTCCAGTCAAAGAACCTCAGAAACATCATAGCACATACACACTTCTACCCCTCCTCCCCCCATGTTACAATATAACCTAGAACTAGAGGGAGACTGACCAGATGAGGTGCATGGTGAAGAGGAAGACCCCGGGCACGACGAGGTCGTCGGAGCCCACGGACCAGCGGCGCCGGAACACCACGATGCCCGGCATGGCGGCGGTTGCGCTCCGGCCGTCACAAACTCCGCCTCATGTCCACCGCGGCCACGCTACACACAAGCACACCACATTCTTCTATCTGCAACAAACCACCACAATAAGGTAACACATCAACACATATTTGGTACTAGGGCTGGTAAAATGTCGATATATTGATTTAAAACGACTTTTCAAGTCGATCGATCAATTCTTGAAAAGAATAGTATTGATTAATTGAATTTAGACTTTCGATACTATCATTTCTTTTTATCTTCTACTAATTCGATTTTGTTGACTTTTGTTTTCAAATAACTATTTCATTGTTTAGACTTCGACTTTGTTACCCTTAAACTCTTATAATATTAGAGATTTTCAATAGGTTTCTGAATATTTCTTAATAATTAGATTCATAAAAATAGTTATTTGTATCAGTAGTTCAGAAAATAAACTTTTGCGAGAGCGAGTTTATAATGCGAGATCTCGCAAAAGTGTTTCTGGATTTGTGATACCTACACATGATTTTTTTGCGCCGATAACATTTATCATTTATTAAAGAAATATTATTACTATTTAAAATTTTATACACTATATTTTTTTATGCCAGACACATTTTCGTTTAACATGGATATATATAAATAAATATAATAAATCGAATATGAATTGATATTTTTCAACCATTAACGTAATCATAATCATACAAATCTAGTACAATATGAATAATAAATCAAAAATAGTTGTTTTAATTAACCTTTTACATTTCCAATAAAATAAAAAATTTTGATGGAATGTAATGCTAAAATATTTAAGTTTGCATCTTTACATTTTGCCGGCCTAGGCAAACGAAGAGTTTCTGGACGATTTTGAGTTCTATAATACTAGTCACAATGGGACGGAAACGCGAAAATGTATTTTCAGCTTCATGATGAGAAAAAATTATTACAAGAATAAATAATTTACAGTATTTATTGTAATTTTATCTTTTTATTTTTATAGCAGGAAGCGATATTTGAAACTGTCTTATGCAGAGTTTACAACCTTTTATGGATGGTTGGGTAGCTTAGAGGTCAGTTGTCATTACTTGAAGGAAGGGCAACAAATGGACTGTGTTTAACAAATTAATGTTGTCTTATTTTGTACAAATTCTGTTTACTGAAAATATATAATAAGAATAGTAAATAAGGCACAATAAATAATACAAAAAGTTAAACAAAGTGCATTTAAAATTCTTAAATTAGATAAACTGAATTTTGAATATTATTTTTGGAACAGTTTAACCTTGCCAAATGAATAATTATAATTTTGTTATGATTAATTTGATGATGAAAATGTAAATAATTACTTTAACTCATAACATAAATTTTCCTACAGTAATAATAACATTAATAATAATACATAGGTGGAATATCTTAAATTCATATTAAATTTGTTCAACTTATTACAACACGAAAAAGACTTCACCTAATACTTTGGTGCAACTGTTGCTTTTAAACCAAGAAAAAACAGAACCCAAAACACGGTTGTTATGTACAACAAAGTTCGTATATCCGTATTTTAGTAACCGCTCTCTGTAAATTGTAATTATTACTGTAATTTTATATTTTCGGACAAGCAAACCAATATTTTTGTTATGATTTTATTTTTACAGTATATAACATTAGAAGCAGGTCTAATTTTACCCTCAGTAATTACCATTCTTATTTATTCTAGAATTTGCTCCAGTTGACCTGTTAATTTATCATGCATACTCTAATTTTTGGTCTAGTTCATAGTACCCGCTCTACTTCTTCGCCAATTACTTAAATTATTTATCCCAAAAATATTGTTTTACTTTATCCATTTTTTATCTATTTTGACTCTCTATTCCTGTTCTAGTTTTCGCGGTTAACTACCCCAGAATTTGTTTTAATTTTTCTAATTCCTGATCTATTTGTTATTCTAATTTTTGTTCTAATGTTTCGTTAGTTTTCGGCAAATATTATCTCTATAATTTACTTTTATTATTTTCTCTACATTAACTTATTTCTCATCCATTTATTGACCTATATTTTTACTCTATATTTGTTCTAGTCTAATAATAATTGGTATTCTTCTTTAATTCTTTATTTTATATTCACCAATAATTATTTAGGTTTTGTCCCAAAATTTATTCAAGGTTGTCTAAATTCCAATATTTATCTCATTTCTAACTATTTTTAAAATTATTTCCATTAAATATTTCTTTAATATATGAATTAAACATTATATTATTAATCAATGTCTTATGTCTTTCCAAAATTATATTTTATTTTCTAATATGTTCCACTCTATATGTTATAATAATTTATAAAATTATTAGGTTACAAAACTAATATATTTCAATGTTAATATGAAATACTATAAATGTAAATACCAGAGTACCTTCCTTTTATGTAATGTGTAAAGTAACACATTTCTTTAAAGAATATAAACTAGGTGAAAGTGTCGCACATTTTGCAAAGACCTTGCATAAAGTTTACTAGGTGATTTCAAACAATTTGAACTTTTTGTGAAACATGTTATTTGCTGTTTCATTCATATTTATAATTTTCCACATAACATATATATCTATAAATATAATTTTATTTTTACGCAGCATTTTAAAGTCTCTATAGTAGAATTCTACATCCGTTAAGAATAAACGACCAGCTTCCTAATTATAATCTTTATCTTGACCTTGCTTAACGTTTGACATGAACTAATCTTCGACCACAGGCTGTACTGTTTCGTTTCATATCGGAGTCAGAAACATTGGAAGTTTTATCAGTGGTGAATACAGGGCCACTGTGATATATGCCCCGATAGTCATGACAAATGAAACCGATAAGGGAGATAAACGGGCCTGGAAAATTATTTACTCGCCAGGCAAAAAAGGTGGAGCTAAATTTAAAACTCTACACCTTGCTCTACTTTATAAGTAATATGAATTATAATATCAATATTTTTGTTTGTTTTGGAATAATATATTTCTTCTGGTTTATATTTTTACTTCCTTGTACGAAGTAAAGGAAGTATTGTAATCGTAAAAAAAACAGTTTTCAGATTTCAACGGAAATATCCGTTTTGACCAGTCTTAAACACATTTTGACTAATGACGTCTGTATGTATGTATACATGGTGGTAACTCGAACACCCGAACATAGAGATTTAACATGTAAAATCATATTTTCTTAATTTCCTGCTTCTCTAATTAATTTAGGTAAGAAAGTGTAGTTATAGAAGACAGTTATAGAACGTAAAATTCTGCATTGTAATAACTGTTTTGTCAAGTAATGCTAAAAAATATGGCAATGTTATTTTGTTTTTATTTTTTAAATTCAATAGTTATTTGTATCACTAGTCCAGAAACTAAACTTTTGTGAGAGCAAGTTTAATTTAAGAGGCCGAGCTGAAAGCGAGGCCTGCAAATAATGGGAGACCTGCAAATAATGCTGATCTCGCAAAAGAGTTTCTGGGCATGTGATATACAAGATTTTTTGAGCCAATGACACTTTTAATTTATTAAAGAAATATTATCACTACTTAAATTTTATATACTGTAGATTTTTATGTTAGTAAAAATTTCGGTTCACTTGGATATATAAACAATTCGCTTGTTTTATTCAATAAATTAAGTGACATTTGTTCTAACCTAAAAAATAAAACGAATGTGAATTGATATTTTATAACAATTAACGTAATCATAGGCATACAAGATTAGTATAATACAAAATAACAAAATATGTAAGTTGTCATCCCTACATTTTGCCGACCTAGACCTGCAAACAAAGAGTTTCTGGACGATTTCGTGTTCTATAATAATAGTCATAGTGGGACTGAGGCGCGAAATAGCTATTTATGTATTAAGGGCGAAATGATATAGATTTTGGCCCGCGGTGCAAAATTGAAGCCCGACGCGCAGCGGAGGGTTACAATGCACATAGGGCCAAAATATATTTCGCTCGTAATACATACAATATTTTTTGCACCTCCGAAGTAGTATTACTTCATCACCGCGATCAAAGTAAAACGATGTTCAAATCAAATTTAGATCATAGTAGTCTATTTGACATATGTACGTTGTCATGGATAACAATGAAAACAAGCACGAAAAACTGGGCACGAAAAGCTCTAGGGCGAAAATGACTACTTTTACGCCCTCGGGCGAAAAAGAGTGTCATTTCGCCCTTAAAACAATGTTATTTGTCCGACTTTTACGCCCGGATGTGCAAAAAATTAATTTATGTAATATTGTTCAATTCAACAATATTTTTAAATAATAATAAAAATAAACTATCGCAATTAACTTTACATATAAACGTTAAACATTTGTTCATTTTTGTCTCAATATCATGTCTACTACAATTTTTGGTTGATTTACGTCATTTTCATACCTAATTTCTGAGCTTACAAGGCACATAAAATTAATCTTGCTTATTGATACTAATGCAGAATTTTATGCTCTACAACTGTTATTTGAACCTTTTTTATCTAAAATAATTAGGGAAGCAGAAAATTATGAAAATATGACTTTTCATGTTAAATTCCTATGTTCGGGTGTTCGAGTCACCACCTTGTATATCTCACATAACTCAAAATGATTAGCCGCAGATTACTGAAATTTTGTGTATAGCATTGCTATAACATCTAGTTGTACATCTCCTTTTTTATTGTAATCGGCATTGTCAAAAGGATATTGTAATCGAATGTCTTTTTTAATTTTTCGCATAACTCAAAAACGATTAGCTGTAGAAAGTTGAAATTTTGCATGTGAGACTGATACATCTAATTGTACACCTTTCGTTTTTGTTGCCATCGGCAGTGCCAAATCAAAAATGATTAGCCAGAGAATGATCTCACTTTCAAATGAAATAAGTTTAAATTAAGTGCAGCAAAAAATGTGTAAAATTTAATAGGTGTACAAGGAAGTCACTTGGTGTACATTTTTTTTTGTACCTAAATAGATCTAAAATTACATAGATAAATCGCTAGATTAATAGTCGAAGAAATAAGTGCAAATATGAAATAAAAACGTAAAGTATATATTGGGATTAGAACAAATGATAAACAATTTTCGACAATAAAAAGAACATCTACGAAATAAACTGAAACAAATTGTAAGATAAAAAATGAGTAATTCTTACTAGTATTGTTACTATTTATTTATATATAATTACTAAACATGTAAATGGCCAATAATATTAATATCTTTACTTAAAGACGCACCTTAAAAAAATGTAATTAATTAATAATAAAAATAACTTCACCATAGTCCAATTTTTATCACATTTTTAATTACACAATTTATTTAGCACTTTTCATATTTTATGGTTATTATTTTTAAATATTAAAATACTCTGTTTAAATATATTATGTATTTTGGAATCATAAACTTATTTATATATACGCCCTCAAATACGAGTGTAATTTGACTTTTATATAGCCCGAGGGCGTATAAAGTTACTAAGCAATATCAAACAAATTAAAATTGTGGTTAATGTATAAATGTCAAACAATACAAAAATTTTAATTTTCATTAATTAAATATTTAGCATTCAGAGAACTATTCAAATTCCTTTTCATATAAATCTTTTAAATTTTAGAAACCAACTTGGTCTGTGCAGCCTCATATTCCATTAATATTTCGCCAGAATAATTAGTATGTAACGTTCCATATATATTTGACAGTGACAGTGACACTTCGTTTACATTAAATTTGTTTAAGAACAAACAATCTAACAGTGCCTACTATAAAGAAACCACAGCATGGAATATATACCTGCAGTTATTTTTCATTTCAAGTACCAAAATGAAATAAAACGCTCCACGTCGAGCTTTAAATATTCCCTCGTGCTACAATCTTATAATACATTAATAACTACTATAATATTATATAATATTTACTAAATATTTTATCATTTAATTATTTAAAAGATTAAAAGAAAATTGTAACAAGTTAATAATAATTTCAACAAATCAGTCATATTTTATTTATTCCTCACTTGCTAATAGAGCGATCAATAAATAATAAGCAACAAAATACTATTAATATTTCAACTTCATAGAATGTTGACCAGCACTCACATTACTTTAATCTTTAATAACTATAGAAAATATTTTTAATATTTTCACACCATTAAAACACTTAAATTTTTCTCTACATTGAATTATGCATTAGATTTATTAGAATTTAAGATGACTAATGTAATAATTGTGTGTTCTAATTTATGTACGAGTATTACGAATTTCCTTGTCTGGCACACATTTCGAAATTCGCAGGTGACCCGTTACAAATTTGGACTTTGAGCCAAAACAAATCACACATGTTTTTATTGAGCCAATGACCTTCTGAACTACTCATCTTTAAAAATAGATAACGAATTTTGGAGATTTATCAAAAATTTAAATAACTTTAATAAAAATAACAAATTTACCCTAACTAACCCATAGACGTAAAAAATTTATGAAATATATTGAAAAGAAATATTAATAATATATCTACAAAAAAATTAAACGTAAGTAAATAAATATGTAATTTAAATTCAAATTAGTATTTATCAGAATTTATTTTTAAAAATGTATTAATTTAAATACATTTACAATAAAATTATGGAATTATTTTTATACTCGAATTGTCAATTTTTGTAAAGAAAAAAAAATCCTGATGTGGCTATTACATAACCTCTTGCCTATCTGCCTATTTATTTCTTATCTGCTACATTTTTTTGCTTCGCAGATTTTGTCTTGTTTCTCACTTTTGTAATATCTATAAATTTTAATATATGAGTATCAGTGCGTTGACTGCTGATACGGGAAAATGAATTATTAAAAAATTAGTAATAACAGTATTTGTACAATTCCATACCGAATTTTTATAATATTTTCAGTGTCAATTATAATAATTGTCGCTGTCCAAAATAAATCATTTATTTCCATAGGTAAACAGATGAACCGCAATTGAAACAAATTTACCGCGTCATTAATTATATGTAATAGTTTAATGCGGCTAGGTAGAAACAAATTTGAACTATAAAATGCTAATGACATAATATTAAATTATTATTTACAAAAATTTTCATATATTCATAATTAAGATATTTAGAAAAAAACACTTCAGATCTTCATAAAAATCACCACATCAGGTTGCAAGATTAACATCAAAATCTAGTCAGATCTAATCTAGAGTGTCAAAATTATATCCAAAATTTCAACTTTTTTGTTCACTAGTATTTGGATAAATGGATGTTGTAACGATTAGTTACAACATCCATTTATCCACACATCCGGACAGACAATATCGTAAAAATATTAAAATCGTATTCTTGGAACTTCAAAACGTGCTTATCTATTGAAAACTTACTATCCGATTTTTATCATGATTCCAATACCTCTCTTACTGAATAGCGAGAAGTAAAAAGTAGAAGATAGCAACATAATTTCAAAAACAAATGCTAAATAAATTGTTTAAAAAAATATGAAGTAATTAATTTAAATATATTTACAATATAATAAGGAAAGAATTGTGTATTTATAGAAATATGAATAATTTTTATACTAAAATAAAATTGGAAATTCAATACGGTAATATTTCCTGGAATTGTATTATATCTTATCAGTTATTCTCAATTTTTTTTATTGATAACAGTGTCTGAGCTGTTGATAAAAAATGTGTAATAAAGTAAAGTATATGCACACATTTATCAACACTTTATCTTAATTGCAAATAATTATTTAATAATTTCAAACTTGAAAATTTTATTTCATTTATCAGAATTAGTTTTGATATTATATTTGATTTATCAATTTTGAAGATAATAAAATTATCAAACAGAATATCGAAATGTAGATAATAATTAGTTGAACGTAATTAATAAATGACACAATAAAAATACATATTTTTAACATTATTATGTAAAGTAAAAACAAGAGCGTTGCCAAGGGGCAGCAGGAAGAGATAACCCCCCCTCCCCCCTCCATAGAGAAAAAAAATTGAGAATCTAGATTTTAATAATATAGAGGGAGAAAAAATCGCAAAAAAAACAGAAAATTATGTTTTAATTAAGATTTTTTCTCTTTTTAATAAATAATAACTTTACAGTTATATTTCTTTTAGACACAATTCATTTCTTCTATCTATCATGTTGCCCCTATCCCGCCCATTGACTGGCGACGCCTTAGTAAAATAACAAATGTTTGTTTAAATATGTGTTTTAAAACGTATCTTAATATAAATAAATGTATCTCTCTAAATATATTTGTAGAACTGCATTTACTTTTAGTAAAATAAATATTTTGTAATCCAAATGCTACATTTACATGAAACAAGTTACAAGATAAATAAATATGCCGTAAAAATGTGCCAATTTTACGCACTGTAAACTTCTACAGAAAATACAAATATACCAGAAACTGCGAATGGGTTTTTGAATATCATATTCAACAGGCAAATTCAATTATTGAACCACACAGGAGCGTACGTAAATTATTTTATGAGGGGTACATTTCATACATAATTTAATTTTAATTCATTCCATAATTTGGAATTAATATTGGCATTAATATGGTATTAAATCAAAATCAGATATGTTATTTGAAAACTAACATTATTATTAATATAAATAATACATTCATATATTATTAAAATATATTTATACAGTGTAATTTTTACATTTAAAAAGTAATAACAATTAAATATGAAAACTATTGATAAATAAATTATTTAAACAAAAAAGTGATTCGTATTCGTTTTTAAAAATACAAGTGAATTATAATAAAAATATAAGAAAAGAAGATCAAAACTGTATCCCTACAGAAATAATATACAATCAAAACTCTCGAGATAGTTTTCAAAACGAATCCAATAAAAATAGATAATTCTACGTTTTTATGTAATGTTATTATTATTAATACTATTAATTTTTTTCACTATTTAAATGATTTTTAAACGTTTTTTTTATTAAAAATAAATTATGTTTGTCATGAGGAAAATTACAATTTTGCAAAGGCTACTAAAATTATTTTAAATTATGGCCATGGATTTTAAACATTAATAAATAATGTTACTGATAATTCCACTAACATAATGCAAGTGGATAATAAGATATTTTATCCACAACCACTATTGTAATATGTCAATTCCTAACCTGTCAAAGATTGGAAACATATGTCATTTTTAACTGCAATGACAATCTCACGGGTGGGAAATACTTTAAAATCCCTTGGGGGGGGAAGTGTTTACTATGGTTGCCTAGTAATACTGTCATAAATCTCTAAAAGTAAGGTGATCAGTGCTGTCAAACATATTAAAATAAATTTAAACATTTGTTTTCATAGACTACTACCGTACATTAATTTAGTTTATTGGAAAAAGGCGATATACGAGTAGAAGTTAATTTGGATAATTGTGAATAAAATAGTATACGTAGTTCGGTGGGAGCTTCATTACAGCCTTGCGCTATATCTGAGCCTCTCGGTCATATAATAAGCCCTCGGCTGTAATGAAACATTTCTCACCTCACATGTAATATGCTATTTTTTTTACCATCTCTATGGTAAGGTTTCTTTTCAATATTTTTGATATGTCAAATAAATCAATTATTTTCATTTCAGTTTTATACTACACTATCAGACAAATATCACTCTAGGTTTGATTTCTAGTGAGGAATATGTTTATTTACAAATATTTACATTTGGTTTCTTGATGGCAATTTGTTTAAAAAAAAATTGTCCCGTCAAAAAAAATTTCAAAAAATTGCGAAGGAACCAAATGTTTATATAAATAAAATAATATCCGGCAAAATAAAACCTCCATATAGTGGTATTACTATCGAATATTTCCCTCGAATAATTTTAATCAATCGGGATACAGTATTTTTTAAATTTTGACCAATGAAAATTAAATATCCGTTAATATACTGCACATGTGCATAACCTGAATATATTTGACGTTTATCGAGTATTTTAATGTCATAAAGAACGTTTATGAGACAGTTGAAAATAATAAAATAAATATTATATATTTATAGCAATACTTTATATACATATATATATATAAGATGAAACATTTCTCTAGTAATATTCCTACTAATATATCACTTTTACATGTATTTTTATAGTATTTTTTTATATTTCGATTAATAAAAATCGAATATCAGTGAATATACTGCACATGTACATAACATATGATAGTTAAAAATAATATTCAGGTATTTCCCATGCACTTTTGATGTAACTATTAATATAAAACATCGTGAAAAAATGAATTTCTTTCCCTTGATGTATAATGAGTAAGTTTATTTTAACGAGAAACATAGGATTTGACATATTTATGGTTACGACTTCACATTTGATTGACAGCAATGTATGAAAGCGTTCTCTTTAAAATGAAATATAGGTTGTCAAATTGATGTCGTTATTAACTGTCAACTTGTGTCAATCAAATGTCAAATCGTAACCATAGCTATAAGAAATCCCATGTTTCACGTTAAAATAAACTCACGGTATACTATTATTAAATACCTCTAAATACAATGGCCCGTATTTCAAGATCACTTTTTTGGGTGCTTTTATTAAAAGTGACATTTGACTTTGACCTCTTAAGAATGTAATGTACAATCAAGCTTCTTAAAAGCGATTTTATTATAAAAGTGAGGTAGAAATACGGGCTAATATTTTTATCAAACGTAAAGATCTTTAAATTATCTACCAGACTGCATTAATAATTCTATACAAAACTTCTAGTTTAAAAGATAAAAATAAATTATACTTGATTTAACCATCAATCAAACTACGTAATTCCAATAAAACAGATAAGGTGTTTGACAAATTAATTTAAATTTTTCTTCTGTACAGAAATGTAAAAATTTCGGTTGCTCCAATTAATGTGTTATAAATAAATATTAAAAATGTAACATTTTCAATATATTTTTTGACATGTTAATCTTAATATATAATTAATTTCCAAACTTTATCTTAAGTCCAAAATAATCCAAATCAGTAAACACCAGACGCGAAAAAATAATATTTATCAAGTAACGATAAGGTAAATAAACTGAAACCAATTAAGCCCTAGGGTATGTCATTGATTATTTCATTCTTGTCAACAAATTGAACAAATGCAGATAAAATACATTTTCATAAAAACACTATGCGGTATATGTATCTGTGACTAATACGGACAGTATTCAGAAATATGAATAATGTGATAAGGAAACAAGTGAAGTATCCTGTTACAGAAGATTACTTATGTTTTGAAGAATTATTTTACCAAAATGGAAAGATAAAACAAAAATATATGGAAAAATGTACATTAGTATTAAAAGGAACATGTGTACATGAAAACAATTCTAATGTTAATTTCATATACAATTACCTTTTAAGACGATTAATAATAAATATACATATTATTAAAAATATTATCAATATATTGCTTTTTATATTTAATATAAAATTTAAAATATATTAATATTATAAATATATATTTATATATTTATATTTAAATTATAATAAAATATACCTAAATTATACTAGTATAAATAATAATAATTTAATAAAATAAGTATTTCAGAAATAAAATTGCAATAAATCTATTAATATTACATTTGACTACAAACAATAGCAACAAAATGTTTTTTATGTAATAAAAACTAAACAAATAAACATTTTTTACATTGTTTATGTCTATTTTTAAACAAAACCATTTTTTATATTTATACATAATTTTCAATGGGAATACTTACTAGTATAGTTTCTAAAATAACTTTTGTAATTATTATATTTTTCACTTATAAATATTAGTATAGAAAACTACACAAATAATTTTTTAAGTGGAATATAAGAAATATTTCTCTATTTTATTATTAAAATCATTTACGATTAGATTGCGTTTATATTTATTATATTTTATGATTATTATAATTTCAAAACATATCTAAGTACTTGCAGGTATATAAATTTGATCTTTGGCACATAATATAAATCAATATTATTACCGTTTTAAAATATGTTTTTAAATAAAAATATATATTTATATCGAATTTACAATTTTTAAGGTTTAACCTATATTTCAATATGATCATTACATTTTTAGGGAAGCCACAAATAAATAATAAAATCATTACTAACTATACAGTTCTAAATGTATATTTTTAAATTAGAGTTTTAAATATTTTTGTATTCAAACGAAATATATTGTTGTTATTTTTATTTAATATAAATACAAATAGAAATCAAAATTATTACTATAATTTCATACAGTTAAATAGATTTTTATACTAGTTTTTCCAATATAAATAATGAAATAATTACTAACTACAGTTTTATATTTATATTTTTAAATTAAAGTTTAAAATATTATTGTATTGAAATGTAATATATATTGTTGTTATTTTTATTTTATATAAATACAAATAAAAATCAAAATTATTACAATTTCATACAGTTAAATAGATTTTTATACTAATTTTTCCAATATTATAAATAATAATAAATAATTATAATTGTCAACGTACATTAAATATATGTATGTAGGTATGTATTTATTAAGTTATATTTTTAAAATAAATATAAATAACTAATAAAATCATTATGTACTAGAGTGTTGTATTTTTTGAATTTTTATTATTGAAATATTTTTTATATAGTTCTAAAGTCTCAAGCCAAAATTTGAGTTTCAGTTTTTTTATGATGTTTTTATAAGGATGATACAAATAAATAATTTTACTTTTACTAATAGTATTAAATATATTCAAAATAGAAGTATATAGTTTCGACTTCACATTATTTTTGGAAGTATAAATCTGCAAATATCAATTCGACACCTCACCAAACCAAGCAAGTTATCTCTGATTATTTCCTATTCACTGATATTTACCTCAGCAGTCACTATTCACTCCCCAGTCACTAACGCACTGCACTAGAATCCATTCTCCGATTCACTCTGCGCGAAGCCTCGCTGCTCGCAGTCGCCTATGAACTGAGCTGCGAAGCGCTGCTATCTGGGCCGTAGTGCGTAGTGCGCGGCGTCGCCGCACCGAGCGTCGCGGCGCCAAGACAAGTGCAACAAAGGGATTGATTTTTTCACTGCGCGATTTTTTCAAGATTGGGGATCGCGCTATTGAATTTTTTTCTTACATGCCGGATTGATGGAAAAAAATGAAGGGGAAAACAAAATAGCAAATTGTTAGAATAATATAAAAAAATATGATGTGTCCAATACATTACCTCCTGCCACTGTAGAAATATTCAGTACATTTAATTTGTAGTTTCAAAATTAGTTTGTTATTGCAGTTTAGAATAATTTTAATAAATTTAATACCTAAAATTAGCTTCAAAAAATTTTTATGACCCAAAAAAACACCTATGTTTAGCGCTATTAAAACCGAAACCGAACTTACCTTGATTCACGCATGCAAATATATTCTTTATATATTTCTTCCACCTTTTTTAATTTTACAATAAAATTACTTTATATTTACCTATTTTATCTTTTAAACTTACTTACATCAAATTTGACGTATGTCGAATGTTGTGAACATATAAATAACTCATCTGTTTTATTGAAATTTCTCAGTCTGAACGATATGTAAAATTATTATAATTTATATATTTTTTCTGTTTAGCTAGAAGTGGAAGTAATATATAAAAGTAATTATATAGATCAGTAGAAAATTAAAAAATCTTTATTTTTAATAATAACATAATTTGCGTAAAAATGGTATTTAGAGGTATTTTTTAGGAAAAACGGTTTCAAGCTTCAAGTAAAGTAGTACTTCCGGTTAACCAATTGTAGTCAAAATCTAATCAGTTTATCATATTTGAATATGAGTCTTAAATATCAAATATGATTTTTTACATGTATCGTATTGGACTTATCATGGATGAAAAATCGTCACAGACACACACACACACTCACACATGGACATACAGACACAGTAAAAATAGTAAAATCATATTCTAGGGACCCTAATTCGTACTCACTTAGGAGAATTAGACAAAGAATTTAAATTAATTTGATAAAAATCATCTATCGTGGAATAATCTACATTTGACAGATTACCCAGGTTCAATTTTTAAAACAATAAATTTCAACATTAATTAGCCTTCGAAAATTAAATGACATTGGCCATATTCACATTTCAATGCCAACCAAATTTACAGCAAAACAATTTGTGTAATATCCAAATATTTTTATTTTATTCTATGAATTGCCTATATTGATATCTTATACACTGTTTCATTAATAGTTATGACTAATTTATCATTAACAACATTTATTCGATATCATGAAGCAAAAAATAGTTTCATTAAATTCCCACTTTTAGCTTTGTAAACTGCTTTCATTATCCTACCTGACGTCAGAGATATGGCGCTATTACAGAAATTTTAATTTCTCATGCTAATTTCAGTGAAATTATAAGATAATATATAGTTTTTGTCATTATTTATTATTGGTAGTCACAAGTTAATTTTTAGTTTTTATACTTTTTTTTCATCAATACGATAGTGGTCATATAGCCCATTATGAAAAGATTTGAGGTACGGTATAAAAAATAAACGACAGTAGTTTTACAAATGAAATTGGTTACAAACGTCACGAATGAAATTTGGTGGGAAATTTAAAAAGGTATATATATATTTTGGCTAGAAAAGAAATTGTAGCAATAAAATTTGAAAATTGTAACATATTACGGATGTTAAAATATATATGTATAAAATAAAGAATATGTATTTTATTTAATTTTGGTTGTTACTCAAAATTTGTTTATTTAATCAAAAATAAATTATGTAATTTTAAACAATGCGTTAAAACAAAGTAGTGATAGCCCGTTGTTTAAGTCGGATTATATTTCATTTATATCTATAAAATCATAAAAATCTGATTAATTGATACCAAACACTATACTCTAGTTGATGGTCTAAGATGCCAAGACTAAAAATAAGTAAATATAAAAATGGACCCGAATTATATTTTGTCTAGGGCCCGCTGGAAACTTAATCCGGCCCTGTAGACATCCACTATTATTTAACTTTAGTTCCTTACGGTATACCAACTATGGTAACTTAGGTCAATAATACACTCTCACTTTTTAAAGAAATTCAAGACTCTAAATTCAATTATTATTTGACTCATTAACTAAAAAAGTGTAAACTATAGATTCTCAAATTAAAATTTGCCGTCTAATTTAAATAAGTAAATCAAATACAAACAAATCTTGAATCAAAAGTAAGGTTAACAAACTGAAACGTCAGATAATAAATGCAGCCTACTAAAAAAATCTGATGTGGACATGTATACCACATGACCTCCTTGTACGCAAATTGTACACATTTTTTGCTGCACTTCATTTAAACTTATTTCACTTGAAAGTGAGATCATACTACGGCTAATCATTCTTCAACTTATAATCGTTTCATAACTTACCTTGGAAATGGATCATCTTTTAAAATTTTTATTAAAATGTTATCCCTATGCCTTATTGCATTACCTACACAAAATTATTTTAAACTCTCAAAATTAAAAGCCAACTAAATTATTATTTTTATTAACATTCTGCTAAAAACAAAGTGCCTTTGGAAAGGCAGATTGGAAGTAAAAATGGAGATGCATAATCAGAACAAAATTTCAATATTCTACGGCTAATCTTTCTTGAAATATTCAAGAAAACACTACGAGCAAAGAGCCATTTTGGTACTGCCAATTGTAATAAAAAAGTGAGGTGTATAACTAGATGTTATAGCAGTTCCATATAAAAAATTCCAAAATTTTATGGCTAATAAGTTTTGCGAGATATATATGTACGTACAGACCTACAGACATTACGCCGAAAATAGTCAAAATAGATTCAGAAATAATAGTCACAACGGATATTTCCGTTGAAATTTGAAAACCGATTTCTTTCGCGATTATATTACTTCCTTTATTTCGTACAAGAATGTAAAAACAAGTAAATATATTTATTATTATTACCACGTATTTTTTTAAATAGGATTGCAAGTAGTGGTTGAAAAATTAATATATACCACGGTTAGGAAGACTATTATTGTCCGTTTTATATCCCCTACATAAACATTGTTATAATAAATAATATGTTTGCTTATAATTGCTTTTTTATTTCAAATTTTTATTTTAACAAATAATCTGTTGAAAATATTGTAATTTTTTAAATAAATCCTTCATCCTGTCATATATTAATTATATCGGGACTATCATCGCAAAAGCATATAGAATTATATTATTTAATAGTTCATACTGATGTTACTAATCTTCACAGAATATGAAAATATTATTTCTAAATAAATTTACATAATATTTCGCAGCCAATACAAATATTTCAATCATCTAGAACGTAAAACATCTGTATTTCTGTTTTGTAAATGTATCTATTACTTTCATGACGTCATTGTGTTGCGGATTGCATATGTGAGGAAATTAATGTGAATCTCCAATTACATTTTTTTTAAAAAATCATTCTTGAATGCAAATGTAACATATTGCAATCTAGAATTAAACTAACTGTTCCTTGCATTTATAAAAAATGTTTTGTGACAGTATTTTATTAATATTTTAAATGTACAAATAATAAAAGACAATCAGAAAGTTTGTGGCAAATTTATTACTACTATAAAAATTTTAAAAATAATTTTCTAAAAATTATGTTTTCCGTTCTATTTTTTTACAACAATAAACTATTTAAATTTGAATCAACATATACAAATCGCGTATTAAAAATGATTAAGCATTTGTTTCCATTGAGGTATCAGTAAGGTTATCAATTACTTCATTGTTTGCTATTTTTATTACCTGAAACACATAATGATAAAAAAATATATTAAAAATAAATTATTAACTTACCTTTTGTATAGGTTGTTTACAGAAAAAACACAGACGATTTTTTGTGATGTAGTAAGAGATGCAAGCCCTAAAACAATAAATTATACATGATAATGATTCCTATTTAAATATAAATAATTAACAAAAATATTTACATCTAACAGTTAAAAATGTGACCCACAATACATGAATGTGTTTAAAGTCGCGTGGTAACATACCGTTCAGGCGTACTTCAAATTATACTTCGCCTAGATTTTATAAGGGTAACTTAGTTATAATTATTATTTGAAAAACTTAAATCGCAATACATAAGTTTGTTTATAGTCATGTGACAACAAACTATTAAAATATAGTTTTTTTTAGTTTTACTTCATTTTAAAATTATATTTCTTACTAATAAAACTAAAATATAATAATAACAAATTAAGTGGTATATATTTAAAATGTGACCCACAATACATGAGCGTCTTTTTAATCATGTGGCAACATATCATTTAGGTGTATTTTAAGTAAAATGCATCCTAATTTTCAGACAGTTTTTATAGAAATAATTATTGTAGTATGTTATAAAATAATACTGCACAAATGTGATCTACAATACATTAATGCGTTTATAGTCATATGGAAACATATCCTTTATGTTAAACAAGGATGTAACAGAAATCATTACATTAAATTTAACTACTGATAGAACTAGTTGAGAAGAGCAACAATATTGACTTCTTAAATTTTGTAAAAAATTTAATTATTTGGTTGGGTTAAATAATAATTATTTATTAGTAAGGTTATCAATTATTTCATTGTTTAATATTTTAGGAATAAACTAAGATAGTATTCCCTAGACAGTAATTAATTTTTAGTTGAGGTATTAACAGAATTTATTCTCAAAATGCATAGAAAACTTTTTCCTAAATTTATAAGTAGATATGCGTTAAAATATAATTGTTTTTTCTAATTTTTATACTTTGCAAACATCCTTCTCCATCATCTATTTTTTGAAAATAACTCGAGTTGTACAATTCAAACGAAACACGAAACACAAAATAATAAAACAAATGAAATATGGCTCTCAACGAAAGACGCTACTGACCTCGATACGCACCATCTATCTGATTTTACCAGGGGCGGATCCAGGAAGGTCATAACATATATTTTTTTTAATTACGTCTCTAATAGTTAAGGTATATAATTTAAGAAACAAAATTTTAAAATTTATTTTCGAGAAATTAAATGGAAAATATTATCTAAGAAACAAAGATTCTAATGCCCAGTTGTGCAAAAAGGCTTAAATTTTACAACACAAACAAAAAAAAGCTAATCGAATTTTTGACAGCAGTTTTATATAATTCATTTGACCATTTGAAGGAAACTTAAAATTTGAGTAATATTGGTGAAACCGGCTGATCGACTAGTTTGAAAAATATCTTGTTTTGAAATTTTTGATCGGTCGTCATTTTGTTATTTGATAAAATAGAAAATAATTGTAAATACAAATATTTTAGAGAACCAAAAACAAATGCTGAAAGTTATTGTATTTTTTAAATATTCCTTAAAATAAGGGAGTAATGACGAATTTTCGAAAAACAAAAGAACGCCAATAACTATGAACTAGGGCTGCAAATCAAAAATTTGAACTAAGAAAAATTGCTTGTTTCAATGAGTTCTAACCGCCGTTTTCGGGTGTCACAACTTAGTATTAACACCCTGTAGAAATAAATTATAGTGTTTCAATATTTGACAAATGTGACCTACATCATTTAATCAAACAAAAAACCAACTTACAAGCAGGAGTTGTGTCCACACGGATCAAACTTCACATCAAACGGCGCGGAGTAACAAATCGTACACAACTCATCCTCCGGTATAACCTTCGCTGACGACAACTTCGGGGCAAACACCTCCAGCATCTTCAGCATACTCCTGGCCTTCTCCAGCTCCTCCTGGGACATGGCGTCCTCCTCGTAGTCATGCAGACTCACCAGCACGCTGTTCTTGGTGTCTGGCGACCCGACCAGGCAGGACAGGTTGTCGAAGTCGTAGCTGGGGTCGGTGAGCACCATGCGGCAGTAGAGAGGGATGGTGATGTCGGACTCGGAGTAGCGGAGGACTTCGTGGTGTAACACGTCGATGAGGATGGCTATGCAGGCGGACTCCAGAGGGAAGAATTCCACGTTTTCAAGGACGGCGATGCGGGAGTTCATCACGGTACGGAAGCAGCCTTGTTTGCTGGATATTCGGTGGATTATGAGCAGGACTATCTGGAAAATGAAAGTAAAGTGGAGTTGGGTAGGACATCTTGCAAGAAAAGAAGGTTGATCATTAATGTTTCTTGACTGAAAAAATTATGGGAAAAAAATGCAATATTGGAATGCTGTCAGTTTATTTAAAATTTAATCCACTTGCATCCCAATACTGCTCCATAAAATGACTTTAGTCCTATTTTAGAAAATTGTCTAGCTACAGCCCTACAACATAACATTCAGCATCAGTGGCGCAACTAAAGGAGGGAAGGGGTTGTAGGTTTAAACACCCCTCAAAATTTATTAGGGGCTTTATTAAAGTAAAAAAAAATATGTATTGATTCTATAATGCATGTGAATTTTATGTTATCGTTAATATATTATCTCTATGAAATAAACTCATTTTTTGTTCTCCTGATTCCGAATTATGTTTTTATTTTTTTTAATTCTAAGTAGAGAACAATTGATTGGGCGATCTTAAATTTGATTGTACAACATGAGATGATATACAACTAAAAAGAGAAAAAAAAGTACAGTTCAAATATATAGGTTCATAATACAGTATTTTAAGACACCATTTAAACTATAAAGTAAAAATTTATTAATCATTATTGAAAATTGAAAATAACACATCTCAAAAATGAATTTGGAATCAAATGGAACATATAGTAACTTTGTTCATGAAAATAATATGGGAATTTTTATTTCCAGGATCCATTTAGCAGCAAAAAACTACAGAAAATCGATGTGAGACTTGCTGAAGTTATTGATCTTTATGATTAGTTGCTCAAATTTGTTAAAAATATGCGAAACAAATTGAGTTCTTACCTAAAAAGAGAAAAGTATAAAAAATATCTGGGTGCGGTTCTGTCAGGCATACTTCAAATATATTTTTTCTACTTTATAAAGATTACAATATTAAAAAATATATTTATAATTGTAACCCATAATACATCGATGTTTATAGTCATATATGTTACATTTATAAAACTAACAAACGATACTTTAAAAAGAATATGAAGAAAAAAAAAGAAAAAAGAAGAAATATAGAAAATTATTTTGAATTGTGACCCCCAATACATGCGTGTGTTTAAAGTCATTTGATATCCTACCCCTCAGGTGTTATTTTACAGAAGTTCAACAAAATATGAAAAAAAGGACAAATAATAAAAATTTTACCTGTATGATTCGCCTGGTAAATGCAGTACTTTCTGGATAATAGGACTCAAGAAAAACTTCAGGGGCCAAAGAAATATACATATCGAAAACCCTCAACAGGCCTATTGTCTTGTCGAAATAATTAGAACACATTTTATACAATCGTCCCATCATTAAAAGTTGTTCATTTCTTTCAATAGCTCTTTGTAACTAAAAAACAAATTTCTTCACTTTTTTATCGTTAAAAGTAATCATAAATACTTCTTGCATTGGAGTTAAAAACTCTCCAAAAATCCAATGAAGTTCACTAATCATAGAATCCAAGAGAATTGGTATTTGGGCATTAGTGTCCAAAAGTCGTTCTCGAATTATTTGCTGGTATTTTGAAGATGGAAAACATGCTGTAAAATACAATAAAAACATGATCTTCATTGGTAAAATTCAACATAAACTTACCGATATTATACATGATATAATTCGACTGCGTGAAAGTCTGTACCCCAGGGTTATGATGTGGTAAAATAGTGTAACGAAATCCAAAACCAGAACCGTGCCAAAATCTAACCAAAACCCAATTACTAGCCGTCCAGTGTCTATCCGTATAAGGACTCATTAATTTCCCAACAAAATCTGCCGCTTTTTCGCAGTCAACCGATTCCAAGATCTTCACACCATCCTTACAAGTAGTAAAAGAAGCCAAAATATTAATCGGAGTCTTCTTACAATCGATATGCTTGATTCTTTTATCCCCATAAAGTGTCATCATCAACTCTGCTAGTCTCACTCCCATGGAGATGAATTCTGACGGTCGGTTTTGAGCAAGGAAGTTAAAGTCCTTGAAGATAACGTCGACGAAGATGTCGCAAGCGTCGAGATAGAAGTCGGGAAGAAAGACAAAGAGGTCTTCTTGCTTTTCGCATTCGGTGACAATGGTGATCAGGGAATCAAACATGCAGAAATAATATTGGAATCTAGGAGGACTTAGAAGGATGTGTTCTACCCAAGCACTTTTCTTCGCTCGTTTTCCGAGATCTTCCTTCAAAGAAAAGTATTATTTTTAATAGATGCTAAATAAAATATGCGGTGGCCAAATTATTTACACACATCGGTAATTTTAAGGAAATGACGATTACTTAGAATTATACTTTAATTTTTTTTACAGACAAGTTCTAAGAGTCATTCAGTGGTATTCTACTGTCACTGTTAAATTTAGAGATCGTCTCTAACTGAATTTAGAAATGATCTCTTATAAAAACGTATTCTACAGTCAAATTTTACCGGTGTAAGCAGTGCCGTAACTAGAACTTTGGGTGCCTATGGCTAGTATTAGAAATGGCGCCTTTTTCAAAGCTGGTAAAAGACCCTTTCAGCTGTCTTTTTCCATTTTTTTAATAAAAAACAAACGATATATGAACAAACAAAATTAAGAACATTTACCTACTGAATACAAAACAAAAAACTAAATACAAATTGTTAATTAAGTTTTACTCTTCTTGTCTTTTGATTGGCAAAATCATTTATTACGTCCTCAAAGTCAGTCTCTTCAAATACATCTTCCCTACTGATAAAATGCTTAAATTACTTATTTTATCTTGTGACATGGTAGATCTTAAATCATTTTTGATTATTTTTAATTTACTAAAGCTTCTTTCTCCTGAAGGTACAGTTACCGGCAGAGTGAGCATTATTCGTAACGCAATAGTAACATTGGAATAAGACTCGCAAAGGTCCCACTTTACTAGTCCTTCTAGTCTTTCCAAGTGATGCAAAGAATTTAAATTTTTAAATATTAAGTTTGCTTGGCTTTGTAAACATTCTAATTCGACAGATAATTGTACGGCGTCTACGTCATTGTAAATAATACAAAAGTCTCTGGCAGCTTTGTTTAATTCTGTTGAATCTAATTTTTTTCCATTTAAAAAATCAAAAGTTGCAGATAATGATTCAAAATTTTCAAATCGTTTAATTATGTAATGGGTATATCAACAATTTCATAAAATAAATATTTAAGTTCCTCGTCGCTGGAAAATAAAATACCTTTATCTGATTCTCCAGACAAAAGTGTTTTTTCTTTTTTAAACGTTTTGTTTTTGGTGATGTGTCAATTAGGAGTTGTTCGCACTTTTCTTTAAATTCTGAGGCGATCGTTTGAAATTGATCATTTCATAAATTATTTCACAAGCGCCCGCCTAGTTGCAATGGGCTCGCTCTCGCTTTGACTCGAAACGGCGGTACGTTAGTAGGTACAACTAAATACCACAGATCAAACACATTAAAATAAAAATTACTTTTATTTATATTAAACTAAATTATCTTTCCACTGTTTCAATTCTTCTTGCAGTATTTTTTACACTTTATATTTACATAATTTGAATTGCGCTCTCAAATCTGCCTTTAATATTTTCTGCGCTTTCGCGCCTTCAACAAAACGGCGCCTATGGCAGGGGCCACATTGGCCATACCCTAGTTACGGCACTGGGTGTAAGCGCTAACATTGTTCTGTAATACTAGAATTACATCACCTATAAAAACTAACAGTCACCTCTAGCTAGAGATCGTCTCTAAGCAACTTTAACAGTGACAGTAGAATACCACTGATTGGATTTTATCTTGCTATTACATTTTAATGTCTCGGTAAATTGTTGTTGCATTTGAAACACTTAAGTTCGTTTTCATATTGGTATTTTTTAATAAGAGATTATTTCAATTTACATTTTTTTTTTATTATATTCAGTTTAGTAAGAAACTAATTTATAATGCGTGATTTAACACATATCAATTACTCCTTCACAAGATAAGAATTCTTGTCTCGCCTTCGTCTCGTTTTGTAACTTTTGCTTGCGTTATATAACCACCTTTGTTTCTTTACATATTATATAAATAGTTACTTTTTATTCCGGACGACAATACCAATGTGGTACATATTTTTTTATTAATTAAGAGGACAGATGAACATATTTTTTTTTGTGTCACGGTAGAAGCCATTTAACAAAACATTGTCAATTTTTATTTTAATTGTATTTAAAAGTAAAATATAATTTATGTTAGCAAGCTATCCCGGTTTTGTTAATTAAAAATCTGAGAGTCCTATTTGTAATCAATATGTAAAATTCCGCAATAATTTTCTTTACAACCTAATTATAATGACAACATACTGCAGATTCATAGCCGATTGGCAAAAATAAATATAAATAATAATACGTAGTAATAATAGGTTACACCATTAAAATTTGTCAGAAATACCTTTTGTAGTTCAATAGTATTTTCCATGACGGTAATAACTTCAATATTTTTTTTCTTCATACTTTTCATTTTCTTCAAATTGGCATAAAGTTCATTATAATCGTTAGCACATTGTTCCATATTGTACTGCACCTTAGAAATCTATATAGACGTCAATATCATCAATTAAATTATTATTTACCTATGCCCGTTCGTTTATTATTAATATTTCTCACCTTTTTGCAATGTTTCGCCACGGCAGACATAAAAAACATCGTCAGATCTTCAAAAAATTCTAAAAGAGAAGTCTTAGGGTCGAGATTACCAATCATTTTATCTTCAATAGGTTGACGAAAGAATGGACCAAACAGCGTTTGGTAAAAAGGTCCATTTGATGTCGTAGGCATTATAAAGCTTTCGATAACACTTTCATTGCTTTCAACTATATTGACTGTTCCTCCAACACCTAATGATAGAAACACTTCAAGAAGAAGAAATTTGGTGATTACCTATAGTGCGAAGCTCGTTTATTGGAAGAGAAGGAGTTCTGCTGGAGTCGTTGCTGAAGATGAAATGTTCTTCTCCCAAAACTTCTGCCAGATTATCTCGATACGTATGGACAAGAAATTGCTACAAGAATAGTTATAATCATTGAAAATATCTAAATATCCGAAGTTCATTGTCACAATTAAATTAAACAATGTAATTGTTCCTTTAAAGAACTCGTCAGTGAGAATTGTTCCCGAAGCAATATATAATATAAATTTTAGAAGAAAGATTGTTATATAATAAGATTAAATGCATTAAACTAAATATGATACTGTACGGAATTCAAAACTCGGTAAATGTTGAGTAACGACGCGTTTCGATCTTTCGATCATCTAAACTTTATATTATATACTGCTACGGGAACAGTTCCCACTGACGAGTTTTTTAAAGGAACAATTGCATTGTTTAATTTAATTATAATCATTTTTCATCAAAGTAATCAACTTAAAATAATCAACACAAAAATTTTGCTGTACTAAATTAAAGTCTACAGCATATTTTGACTGTTTTGAGCGTGATTTTTGTCAGTCCGTCTATCCATTCTATAAATGAATGTATGTGTGCAATGTAAAGCATATACGGCTGAACAGATTTTAGAATTTAAGCTTGTAATACCTGAATTTATCAACTATTGGTAAATTTCGGTCAATAGGAGTATCCATTTACTCTTGTCATTTTTAGATTTTTGCGAATATTTCTTAACAGATAAATATTTTAAAAAATCAACTAAGTTTCTGTAAAATATACATACAATCGATTCCGCTTAATTGGGAGTTACTCTTCCCCTTGCTCTAATTTAATTAGATTACAATCACCCTCCGTAAAAACCACGCACCGTAATGTTTACTATCTGAGAGTGTTGTTCACTCACTATAAAGTACTCTAATTCATGGCCTAATTTAATTAGATCAAAATCACCCTCCGTTTAAATCAGTCACCGTAATGTTTACTATCTGAAAGAGGGTTACTCATTCACTATGAAGTACTCTAATTATTGCCCGAATTCAATTAGATCAAAATCACTCTCCATATAAACCAGTCACTGTAATGTTTACTACCAGCGAGAGGGTTGCTCACTCACTGTAAAGTACTCTAATTCTTGTCCTAATTTAATTAGATCAAAATCACCTTCCGTATAATCCAGTCACCGTAATGTTTACTACTTGTGAGAAGTATTATAACTCTTGCCCTAATTAAATTAGATCAAAATCACACTCCGTAAAAACCAGTCACCATAATGTTTACTACCTGCGAGAGGATTGCTCACTCACTATGAAGTACTCTAATTGTTGCCCTGATTCAATTAGATCAAAATCACCTTCCGTAAAAACCAGTTACCGTAATAATTGCTACCTGAGAGTGAGAGAGATGCTCACTCACTGTAAAGTACTCTAATTCATGTCCAAATTTATTTAGATCAAAATCACCCTCCGTAAAAACCAGTCACCGTAATGTTTACTATCTGATGGTCACTCACCGTAAAGTACTCTAATTTGTTGCTTTAATGTAATTAGATCAAAATCAACCTCCATAAAAACCAGTCACCGTAATATTTATTACCTGTGAGAGGATAGCTCATTCACTGTGAAGTACTCTAATTCTTACCGAAATATAATTATTATTATGTGTTTAAATTTTGTTCTTTGAAATTAGAACCAAAAAACCTGCTGCCCCAGTTAGGTGATTAACAATTAAATGGAATCGACTGTAATTTTTATTCACTAGAGACGGTCAATTTTGTAACGACCACTGTTGTGGTGTGTTGTGCTGTTTCTATTAAGAGTTGTCCAAAGAAATCAAATTAATTTAAATATATAACTTACTTCCAATCCACCTATTCGATCACAATTAGTGTATTTGAAAGTTTGGTCATAAAAGCAATGTGGAGGTAAAAAAAGTTTTTCTTCTCCAATTTCTTCGTCCCAAAGTTCGAACAAGACTCTGACAAATCTCAAAAAACTAGCATAGGCAATAGAACTTGGTATTTTGGAACTTAAATCATTCCTGGCACATTCTAACTCATGCCAGCAAAACTTTCTAAATTTCTTCAAAAACATGAATCGGGACGATGCTTCAAATTCATCCCCATCGTCATTGGTCAATAATAACTTTAATATTGTACATTGCTTCGCTTCCATTTCGTCATAAAATTTCTCTATCTTCGAAAAGGAGTTAAGGAAGGATTTTTTATTTTTTTCGACTTCGCTGATTTGTCCTTTTGTGTCCCACCATGAATTTCCTATTAAATCCTAAATATTGTTTCATTAAAAATAAAACAAATAATTATTTTTCGTACTTACATAAAAGCATTGTTCGTCCAGAGGCTTATGATGCATGAAAGCAAATATATCCATTCGTTCAAACATCAAATTTTTAATTAGAAATTTTCTAGTTGTCTTATGCAAGATAAGGGTGTATAATAAATTCAAAACGTAGTTCTTCGATGCAGAACTTAATGTTTCAGAGACTTGTTTAAATGAATGGGTCGAATAGTTAATAATTTGCTGCAAAAATGGTATTTTTAGTTGTTTAATACAATTTAAATTGCAAATAAGTGCACAACGTGTAGACTTATATTTTTTCATAAGTAATATAACAAGAGCCATGAATTTATTGGAAAAATTTATGAATAGTTGTTGCGTAGTAACAGACAAACAAGTGTCAAAAATGACATTTAAATCACGGCAACGAGTTATGGAATAAATTTTACCTGATTATTTTACGAATTACAAGTGTTCAAACAAAACTATTCATATCAATAAAATGTAACCATATCCATAGCAACGCTACTGTAGTTTTATAAAAACAATTCACTAAAATACTGAGGGAAGAATTAAATGCAGGATTCTGATTTTACCAATTAAATATATCGCTCGAATTATATTTGCGTGATTATTTCACGGAGGAGAAAAGTTCAAACATCAAACTTTTCATGTAAACAAAATGTAACCATAACGATGCTACTGTGGTTTTTTCATTTTTTTTTTTTTCACTAAAAAATACCTTTTGTCCATCTAATGATGCTTTCTGATTAAATGTAAATGACGTGAAATAATTTGAAAATATAAAATGTACATGCTTCAAAATTTCTGAATATAAATTTTAAAGAAAAGTTTATGAGAAAAAATAGGATTCTATACGTTTTAAAATATTTAAAAAAATATAAATTGAGAATTTTAAAATTTTATTAATATGTATTATTATAATTTTTTTTTGTTATTTTTTAATCAAAATTATTATTGTTTATTATGTTAATAAACTGGACTACAGTAATAAAAAAATTATTTGAAATACAAATAAATCAATAAATACAAGTATATGAATGAATACTTGATAATATTTAATATCAAGCAACTTACTTAACATGGGTGTGTGGCATGTGTAATCTTTGCAATATTTTACATTATTCCAAAAAATTAAGATTTACATAAGAAAGTCTAGAAAGTTGTAGAATATACATTAACACAATTTTTTATTTGTGAAATAAATTGTAATAAAATAAATTGTTATGCTGTATTTTTTTGATAATTTTTTAATTTAAAATACAGATGCAAATAAAAAACTTAAAAATGATCCAAGGAAAATTTTGTTTTATAACATAAATGTTAACATATTGACTATCAAGTCGCATACATGTCTCCCTTCCGGAAGTTCTAAGAAATGCAGGTGCGTGATTGTTTTTTTAAAATCAGGCAACCAACGAAATTGCTAGACATATCACGATACAGCAACAAAATTTAATTTCTTATAGCTCGCGAATGAAGTAATATTTAAATCAAATATTTTCATTAATACTGATGAATGTATATTTTCATATTCTATTGCAAAATAGTAATATTTCGACAATAGTCTTTGAGTCTATTGTCTCGCGTGAAAGTCTATAAAAATTAATTTTAAAATTTTCTTACAACTAAGGCCCTTTCAAAATTTCTCTCCTTCATATACAACCACATCTCATCTAAAACTCTGTGCAACTTATCCATAGTTCCTTTTCCTTTTTCGTTCTTCATTCCACTCATTTCCAAAATAAATGGCAAAAAATTATTAAACAAACAATATCTATTCACCAAAAATGAATTTAGATGATAGCACAATAGACTATAAAATCTATTCCAGAAAACCCTGTCGGAAATATCTCCCGTAGGGTCACATCTTGTTATTTCCGGTTCCTTAGGCACTACCAAATTCGTAAGATTCTGCACCCACTTCAGTACGTCTCTCGTTTGTGAGATTTTGATGTGGGGTTTATCTTGTAGGGGTTGGTATTTAGTAACAGAGTAACGGAATGGTCTAGAACCAAAGTTGGCGTAGACTGATTCACCCTCTACAAGGGAAACGCAAGGGATGTAGACTATACCGGATCCGACAGCGATGTCTTTGAAGGCTGTACCCATAGAGCGACCATTTCTGGAAATTTCGTTGGGATTAGTAACTTGACAAAAGGGTCACAAGAAAAGGAGCCAATTTTTTCACCTCTGGCAGAGAAACAAAAATTAGAGAGAGATGGGGAAAGCCAACAAATTAAAAGGGCTCATCGTTTATAATCGGAAAGTTTCGTCACATTTTCGTGGCTCGAATTTCTCTGTTTATCAATCATTAACGCGCCTAGAAAATTTTCAATAAAGGGACATTAATAAAAATATAAAAATACAGAAATCGATTTGTAAAAAGCAACAAATATGTTATCACTTTGATAAAAATTAGGAAAAAATTATTATCAAAAAGAAATTATTACATTTCACAAGTGGAAGAAGCTGTATCAGCTCTCCACGCTTTGTCGACGTCCATTTATACGATGATACTGGCTGATTCAATGTTGTACTTTTTAAATAATTGTTTAAAAATATACAAATTTCGAATTAGAGAACAATATATTTATAATTATAAAAATCGTAGTTTGAAGAAAACTGAGTTTGTAATTTTTAAAACAAAAATTATATATTTTGTTATAAAATACTTTTTATATAAAAATTGAAAAATTGATTTGTTTAATACAAAAAATTGGTTTGTATTAAAGGTGTAGGATATTGTTTATACGAGTGAAATTCTACACTTGAATATTAAGAAAATTGTAAAACTCAGAATATTTTATGTTATGAAATATAGTAATAAGAATTTTAAATGTACCTATTATAATAAAAAATGAAATTATTATTACTCAAGATAATAGCTCTCAAGAAATTAAAATCTCTCCGCTCCGCGTCGAGCTTTAAACATTCCTTCGTGCTATAATCTTTTGATTATGCCCTTAATATATAAATAACTATTATGCAATAATGATTACTTCTTTTTTATACACATATACAATACATGTTTACAAAATGCAATGGATATTATAAACACGCAGCCGCAGTTTGTGTATATTTGATCAAAAACAGATCACCCGATGATATGGAATCGTCCTCCAAAAGAACAATTGGAAAAATATCAGGTACCAGAATAGAAAATATGTTTTGCACTACCTTGGGAAGTGTACAATCATAAATATGAACATACTACGCATGAATCTTAAAA
The DNA here is from genome assembly GCA_035578165.1 of Stenolophus ochropezus. Lineage (NCBI taxonomy): Eukaryota > Metazoa > Arthropoda > Insecta > Coleoptera > Carabidae > Stenolophus > Stenolophus ochropezus. The sequence goes on along the minus strand of JAQOWZ010000002.1, from coordinate 44,473,039 downwards.
TTTCATTTTTCAAGAAATTATATATGAAAAGAAAAGAAATGAAAGTGAAAAAGACCTTAGAATAAAAGGAGCAGAAGAAAAGGAGAGATTATGAAAAGATTGCTAAACAAATTATATTTCTTTCAAATTAAGACGGATTTGTTACAATTTTCTATTCTGACAGCTGACAACAAAGAATTTACAGAATAATAAATGAATTATGATACTTCCAAGGCGTATAAAAAATATCGCATCGAAAAACTGACGTTAATTGTCAAAAATATAAGTTATGTACTATTTCGATGCGATGATTTTCTGTTAATCGATGGTTAAGGCAATCAGCTAATTATCCAGAGGTAAAAAAAATCGACCATATGTAGTCAATAAATAACCAGGGCTGACGAGAGCCGGGTGCAGGGGGTGTAAATTACCCGGGGCCCGGCCTATACCAAGGGGCCCGGAACAAAAAAAATATTATTTTTAATAATAAAATAAAAATTTTACTAATATTTTTAAAATAAATACCATCTGTTGCAGTCGGGAAAGGTAAAATAACAACGCTCAGCGTTGCCATGTCTAGGGATTTTTCCCGAATCTAGGGATTTTTGATATGGCAAAGGGAAAAAGGGATTTTTTTAATAAAAATCACAAATCTAGGGAAATTTTAAAAATTCTGAAAATATGTAATGAAACTAACTACTTTTCCCTTTAATGTGATTTTTCTGCAATTATTGATTTATTTGCTAATCATAAATCCCGGAAAGCACATATATGTATAATAAATTTAATTTAATTTCTTTTTTTTTCATATATAATTAAATTAAATGGCTGGTTAGAGTTGTGTCAGGGGCCCATAAAAGTCAGAGTACCGGGGCCCGAAATTTCTCTCGGCGGCCCTGTAAATAACCTATTATATGCCAACATATTCTTCAAGCTTATGGTCCAAATTTTGTAGAGATATTTACAATCTTCTTATTTCTCCTTTAATTTGTGCTACTACAGGTCAAAAGTTGACAGAAAAACCTTAAAACATCTAAGTAAAAGATTTATAATAAGTTAGATATTATTAACTAATCAAAGGCGAGATGAAAAATAAAAATTAAAAAAATCTCCTTTATTTTAAAACTATCATCAGGTGTTTTAACGTTTGCCACCTACTTTTTACCTGTGCAATCATAAAAAAAGAAATAAGAAGACCGCAAACAGTTTGTACAATTTATGAGCCATTTAAAAAAATGTGACCCACAATACATGAGTGTGTTTGAGGACATGTGACAACATACCCTTCAGGCAAATTTGAAGTAATATTTCTTTCACAATTTATAAAACATTATTAGTTTATAAAAGCTCACAAATATTTAAAATATTTTTTGTTTTAATTGCATATTTATATTTTCATTTTATTACCTAAAAGTCCTTTTAGAACTCTATCAAACGTAACTAGTACAACACTATAAATTAAAATTTTATATCGGTATTAATCATAGACCATAAATTTGATATTATTATCAAATATACATTCATAAACATTATTTATTTACGCAAATTGATAAATTTTTAATGCCCATAAATTATTAATACTCCTGAGGGGATACCTATTTAAATATTTTCTAATACCTATAAAATTCTATAGTTCTCTCATCCAAATCAATACAAATCCCAATTACATCTCCGGTTTTCCACAGCTCTCCATATTCTCTGGATAACATATTCCAGGTTTTTATTCTGGATCCATCATAAGCGTAAGAATTTTGAGTATCACCTTACAAAATAAAATTTGTTTTTAAAATAATTTAGTATAAGTTTACCGAAAAAGCCCACAGGAATTAAGAAAAAAAGTGCATTTTTATTTATTTATAGAATGTATTATACATAATCTTAAAAGTATAACTAACAAGTTTTGTTTGCTTAAAAATTTAATTATTTTATCTGTTTCATGATGTCAGTAACTTGAGACAAAAAGACAAAAAGGCCCGTATTACGAGCTCACTTTTATAATAAAATCGCGATTTTAACGCTCACTTTTACATCAAAATCTTTTGTAAAAACGAATGTTACAATCGCGATTTTATTATAAAAGCGAACTAGCTCACTTTTATAATAATATCGTGATTTTAACTTTCAATTTTACATAAGATTATGATGTAAAAGTGGGCGTTAAAATCGCGATTTTATTATAAAAGTGAGCTCGTAATACGAGCCAAAGATATCCGAAGTCCGAAGTCATGTCGATTCTAGTTCATAGTTTAGGCGACGAATGCACATTCACAACAAGGCTTAAATTTTAACAAAACAAATAAAATGTGTAATCGAAATTGTGACAGCAATATTCATGGGCACCCATAAGGGGGGGCAAGAGGGGGCACTTGCCCTCCCCTGGCTTTTCGCAAATTTATTATTTAATTCTTTCACCATTGTTATGTTCTATAAGAAATTTATTAATGTTTGCTATATCTTAGGGCTTAGCATATTTGTGTGTGGGACAAATAATTCTGTTAGTATTTGTGTTTAGTTATTTTAACTGTCATTAAAAAATAGAGAAATCTGAGACAATTAATTACAATAAACTTCATTTTATTGAAGAGGTTCCTAATGAAATTTCTGAGATATTTTCGAAAGATGGAAAATTGCCTTACAAATCTATCCAAAAAATTACATTATGTCTGTTTATTTTTTTTTAACATTTCTATTTTTTATACTAGTAAATATATGTTTGCAGTCTATCTCTATACTATAAAAGTTTCCTTTGAATGGACAATATCACATTGAAATAGAATATCAAATGAACAATGCTATAAAAATTTCGATTAGTATTTTTTGTTAAGTGTAGCTTAAAATTTAAGCCTTGTTAGTACAATTTGATATAAAAATATATATCTTTTTTATTATTTTTTTATTTATTTTGCCCCCCTTTGAAAAATATTTTATGGGCGCCCATGGCAATATTAAAGAGTTTATTTGACATTTTATTCCCGAAAAAATGCTTACCTCGCTAGTTACTTAAAACTTTCGTGTTTCAATTTACACTAGTTTCTAATTTGCACATTCTACAAATACTTTTTAACGAAGTATAGAAACCGGTCTTCATAATTTTTGTAGATTTTCGAGAAATTTATATTAATTTTCAATTTTTATGTGGGGCTGAAATTTGTCTTCAATACTGTTAAATAGAGATTCAATAGCAAAAATGATTGAAAAGATTATAGAGGTGATGAAAGGACATGAAAAGTATTAAAAGCTTGTTTGTAAAATAATAAATGTTTCAAAATCAACAATTACCAATTCATTAATTACATACATACATTAATTTACTCAGTACTGTATTTGGGTTATGGGCTTTTTCCTGTAGGCTTTTTCGAGAATCATCAAATTTACCACATCCTCTATCAATGGTAAATGTGCATAAATTAGTACACCAGCCAATTTGCATAATTCCTTTGCTTCCTAAATGTAATTCATACATCCATTTCCCTTCGAAAACTCCACAACTGGCCGTAACACTGGCAAATCTACATGCTGCAATAACATTCAGCCCTTCATGGTTGATTGCAACAATGCCAAAACTTCTATCATGCGTAAAGTAGACATCATTCGTTCCTATTCGTCCTACTCGGGTATCTTCGTTGTCCACCGGAGACTGGGTTGATGAAGTTGATGTGTTTGTTAGATATTGTTGCATCCAGTCTCTTATATCCACAAGAAATAGCTTTTTACTAAAATACATTATTCACATAATTTATTTTTATAAACAAACTATATCTATACCTTGTTTTACAAACTGTTTTACTGGAAGATTCGTCAATATCTTTCCCGAAAATTCGTTTGGCGATTTCCGACAGATCCATTACAAAAATTTTATTTTGACATTAACGTCATTACCTCCTGACTTGTAGGTAAGGGAGGTATTGTTTTTAACTCCCTACACCAAAACAAATATCGTGTTTTTGATGATTTTTTACATTTTAGCGATGTCTGTAGATGTGTACGATGTCTGAATTTTTTCAAGTAGAACATTATAATGACTTGAGTTGATCAGATTTTGATCATAACAAGGTCAACGAAAAGCGGCACTTTCCTTAAAAAAATACCTTTAAAAACATGTTTTACGCAAATTATGTTTGTATTAAACATAATAGTATATTATACGACTTTTATAAGACGATACATTGATCTATGAAACACAAATGGAACAATACGTCGTATAAAAATAAAATTTATACTTTTCCCCACTTATATTATAAAAAAACTCAAAAATTTAAATTACATAAATTAATTAAGTGTAATCTAGGAGTTTATATAAAATATGGTAACCCTGTTGAATGAAGCTGGACATTTATAACTGTCATAATTCATGTATATTATTGTGAAAAAAATCCAAACTTATACGTTAAGACATACGAAATTTTAATATATTTTTAAATTATATTTGTTTATTTGATTTTCATATTTATAATAATTCCAAATTGAATTAAAAAACATTTTAAAATATTTGAGGTTGTCAATTTTAAATTTACCGTAGGGCGCAGTAATTAGAAGTACCAATTTTACAACAAAAAAACTACCAAAAACAGTTTAACAATATCCGATATTATTAAACCGTTTTCATTACAACAATAGAGCAATTTTTAACGCATAATATTAATACTTTTTACTTTTAATCAATAAGATACTTATATGTTTTATATAAAAAATAAAATTTGTGTAATACACAAAAAGAATAACAATAATAATAATAACAACGGTCTGCTAAATTGTATTTATTTTAAAATGTAAAATATATGTAAGTTCTAAAATTTTAGATCTAAAAATTTAGAGCTCAAAACCAGCTTCCTATATTTTGACGTTTGACACATCACATAACCACGTTTACAGTTATCAAGAACTAAGTACATGTAGACCAGTGTTTTAGATATAAACTTACATTATCAAAATGTCCTGTGAACAGCACATTATACTAGTTACTGGAGGTACTGGTTTAGTTGGTAAAGCCATACAGAAAATTGTAGAAGATGATAAGAAGCCAAATGAAACATGGATTTTTGTCGGAAGTAAAGATGCCGATTTAACGTAAGATTATTGTAATAGTATGTTTGTTTATTATATAATAAATATTTTAGATCGATAAATGATGTGAAAAATTTGTTTGCAAAACATAAACCAACCCATGTTATTCATTTAGCAGCGATGGTTGGTGGATTGTTTCATAATATGAATAACAATTTATCGTTTTTGGTATGTTTTATTATACGCATAAAAATTTTTATTACAATTTAAATGTTATAGCGTAAAAATATGCATATGAATGATAACATACTGCAAACCAGTTATGAGTGTAAGGTAAAAAAAGTTATATCATGTTTATCAACATGTATTTTCCCTGATAAAACATCATATCCTATCGACGAAACTATGGTATATTAATATAAAAATATTTATAAATAATTTTTAAAATAAAAAATATTACAGATTCATAATGGACCACCACATCCATCCAATTTTGGATACAGTTACGCTAAACGACTTATAGATATTTCTAATCTCGCTTATAATCAACAATACGGTTGTATGTTTACATCCGTGGTTCCTTGTAATGTTTTTGGGCCTTACGACAATTTTAACTTAGAATCTAGTCATGTAATACCAGGATTAATACGAAAACTTCACGACATTATTAAGCAAGGTAAAATGAACCTCAATAAAACAAACTGTTGATGTTTAAAACAATTGCCCGTTTCCATAGATACGCCCTCTGAGGACAAAATATTCACTGTAATGGGTTCTGGGAAACCTTTAAGACAATTTATATATTCGTTGGACTTAGCGAAATTATTTGTCTGGGCATTGAGAGAATATAACGAAGTACAGCCGATTATTTTCTCAGTAGACGAAAAAGATGAAGTTACAATTAAAGAACTGGCAGAAGAAATAGCAAATGCTTTTGAATTTAAAGGAAAAATTGTATTTGATACGACCAAAGCTGATGGACAGTATAAGAAAACAGCAAGCAATGCTAAGTTGAGGAAATATTTGCCTGATTTTGAATTCACACCTTTTAAAAAGGCAATTAAAGACAGTGTAGATTGGTATAAAGAAAATTTTGAGACTGCAAGGACATAATAAATATTCCTATGTTGTTATTATAATGAGATTGTTATATTACTCATTAATAAAATTATTTTCCAATAATTAATGGTTTATTTTCCTTTTAAAATATAAATTGTAATACCGTAATACATAATAAATATTATTATTCATTTCTGGGTGTGCCAATACAAATTTCTTTAATACTGTTGTATACTGAACATTTTAGTTCATCTATCACATTACAGATGTCACTATATGGATAGAATATGAAATAAATTCAATATTATTTTCCTTGTAAATATTAGTACAGTGTTTGTTTTTCAATTTTATCTGTTTTATATGTAAAATCATATTTACAGATAATATAATAAAAAATTACCTTTTATTGGGTCAAAAAATTCTGTTTTATAAAATAGTTTATATCGACAGCTTTAAAAACGCAACTTATAAAATATTATATACAGATATCTCATTTAACTGAAAAATTAAGCAAAACTAAGATTGCAGCATTCGGCAAAGTTTATAAAATAAATAATACTTTACGAAGAATATTAATGGAAACAAGAAATTCTTATTTTGTTAAACTAGGGAGGAAAACATATTTTTACCACTTAAGCTCGAGATTGACTCACGAGCATAGGGAGTGGGGCATTCGAGTGAGAGTAGAAAAAGTGCTTTCCTTTCGTGTTAGTCACATTTTTTTCACGAAATGTTTGACTTATTCGAACGAAGAGGCGCAGCAACATGATAAGCTAGAAAATTAGGTTATATTAACTTTGACGTTTAGTGCAAGTGTTACAATATTGCCAATATGCCAATTCAAGTTCAAATTGTCAAGTTTTGAAATAATGTAAAGAAAGAAAAGAAGAAGACATAATTGCCACATTTTTTTAAGAATATCATTATTAAATAAGAATTTATAATACGATAAGGATTTTTTCCAATATTTCATTTTATAATAATATGCATATTATACTGTTGGTAACACTGTACAATTTCCTCTTTAGAGAGGAAAAAGTAATTTTCCTTACTATTTCGCGGTAAGAAAATGGAGTTGTCTAAGCAGGTCGTGAAAAAATATTTTACAATAGAAAAATTACATTATTTTTAAAATACACGAAAGAATTGATTTTTAACGAATTTTTCTGGTGGGCGTATTTTTAAAATACCTAACAAATAATTCTTGGAAAAAACACCAGTTTGTGATTTTTGTAGAAAAAAACAATTTTGTCGTTTGTAGCACCATGTCAGGAATACAAAAAAAAATATTCAGATAAAATTTAGTTACTTTTTGACGTTCTACCCGAACCTGCAATAAAAACTAGAGGTTTCCATTTAATATTTCAAAATTACCCCCATTTCCCGTCCCTTTAGGGGTCGGGCGGAATTTTTCTGACATAATCGAATGTCGCCCTCCATTTCATTAAACTTTTGATTCGGGACATTTCTTGATTCGTTACATAATTCTCCAGATATTCCAGGATATAATTTAAAATGAAACATTCTGTACATAATCGATGGTACAGTGGTATTTCGAATACGGCCCAAAAATAGGTACCTATTTTCGGAATATTTCTGTGAACACTATTTTTCGATTAAAACTAAAAATACGATCTTCCACACCAGCCTCAACCTTTTGTAAGTAGCGGAAGCTAAAAGAAATACCTTTAAAAATATTACCGTTATTTGTTCCACATATTACATTTTGAAATAAAAAGATTATAAAATAAAAACGAGAAAGTCAAAATCAGCAATAAAATTACAATTTGTTCTATATTAGTTTTCAAAATAAAAAGCATGAACGTGAGAAAAAAGTTGAAAGTCGGTTAAAATGTGAGTCACAATTATATTTAAGATGCACGCAAAAATTTGCATACTTAAAAACCTGTTTCTACCATATGTCATGAGTACAGCCAATAGAAAGAAAAATACGTATAATATATAATTACAACAATCAGTTGTGCTACTTTCCCATAAAATAATATAAATAATATGCATTACAATCATTAAGTAACCCTTCCAATTATAGAAATACAATAGAAGTTTTCAATGCCGACATTGCCTCAATTTCTTGCTGTTATTATTCAAATAGTTATGCGATGAATACGTTATTAAAATTTTCTTATAATGTTAATATCATAAGCTAAATATAGGCTTATCAATGTCCCAATACTTTGAAATACTCTGACGCATATTTATAACAAAATCATTAGATCTAATTTTCCAGCCGATTGACTATTTATGCGTCGATATTTGTTTTCCGTAAAAATCCGCGTTTTACAAAACCATGATCTGTGAGATAAAAGGTGAAAAGCTGGATGTTGTTAGCCTTGGTCTGTACCAGTGAAGTAGATTTTCAGATTTCATTTAAAAACAGAATTTTAGAATAACATCTTGAAAACTGAACAAGTTTTGATTAAAATATAAATATTGTTTAGATTAAAATTATTCAATAATATAAACATATATATTACTATGATAGTATATACAAAAAATACAGATAAATAATTTTCTTGGAATATAATTCTATTAATAAATATGTGTTATTATATAAATTCCCGCAAGATAAAAAAAGAATAGATATCAATTTATATAACATATAAATAAAAATACTGAACTCATAAAATACTAAAAAATATTAATAACCTCTTTTCAATTTTCTTTTACAATAAAAGTTCATATACTTACTACTAATCATCTTAGCCAATGGGTACACTTATGAATTATAATAAACATATTTTTTTTATTAAAAATATTTATTGAAAATATTATTAAAATATGGTAAAAAATAATCCATTTGTTATTAATAATTCAGTAAAATATGAAAATTAAAAAAATAATTTTTATTGTAGAATTGGTAGAAAAATATGTATCAACAATTTTAAATATATTTTTTATGTTTTCGATATATTTAATTAATTTCAAATAAAAAAATATTTTTCATTTATTTGACTTTAATGTAAAAATGATTATTTATTATTTGTATGTTTTTTACTTTATATTTTATTATTATTAAAAAAGTTTTATCAATTTCTGATAACGTGAAATTAAAGAAATGATATTTTTTAAATTATTCTAAATTACTAAACAAACAAGTAATTTCAGTGTTTATAAAATAAATATTTATAGCAATAATTATCCATTAACATATTTCTCAAAAACACCAATTTTCAATCATAACAAATTATTCCTTCGAAACATTTTCAAACTGCTCCCTCCTAAAAAACCTTATTCCCCCCCGCCACTGCTTCTTCTTCGGCGCGGGTTCGTAGGCGAATAACAGTAAATTGTTACCTCAGTGCTGCAAGAAGTCTTCAGAAGAGAACAGCTTGGGTTTGACTTCCGTTCTACTGTTCAAAATGTTAAAGTACGTGGCAGTTGTGTTGGTTGCTATTTTGGCCCAAAGGGCCTCAGCTATGGACAAGGTAGGTGCAAATTTTCAAATTTTAAAAGATTAAGAAATTGGAATTTAGAAAGTTTTATGCATACTTAGAAAATGGGATCGTGTAATTGTTTTGGTGCCATCTACTGGTTCTTTGTTTTGCTTCTTTTGTTTTTACATTCAAATGTTTTTACCAAGCCTACTTATACTACTTAAATAGCGGTACTTAAAAAAATATAAAATATATATTTTTATAACTTAATCCAGAAATAAACAATACAAATTATAATTTTTGTTATTATTTATTGTTTAAAAATACAAAAATACTGTAATTATCAAATGTGTATTTTAACATTTTTAATTTTATTACAAATAAATTTTAATTTAATTACATTTTTTAGTCACGAAATATTTTTTCCATTTCTTCAAGGGCACTTTAACTGATGTAGGGAGTGCACAACTGATGCAATTGTGATTCTAAAAACCTTATTTTGAATTTTACCGAATCAAATTTTTTATCTTTTATATATCATGTAAAAATGGCGTCAGAAGTGCACTCTCCATATCAGCTAGATGTTTAGTAAACGCTTTCAATTGTTTAAATATATTATTGCGATTAAACACATTAGTCACACCCAACAATAGTACGTTTATATTGAAAGTGGGGTAGGTAAATTTCTTTAAATATTTCTACTGGACTCACAGCTTTCTTGACCAACTTAAAAGTAATTATATTCAATTAGTACTTCTCTAGTAATTGTACGAAAGGTGCTGCACTTAAACTTAACGACTTAAACTTTAAGTATAACTTTAATTGTACTTAATACGAAAATAATAACTCAAACTTTATAACAGTTATTTGAATACTTAGTAAATGAGATAATTTTCAACCCACTGAACGCCTCTTTCGAAATATTGAGGAAGTGGACCATTTTTGTTTTAATTTTTGACACGAGATCTGAAAATTATTAGCAATAAATTTTATTTGAAGAATATGTAGAACACTTTCCTTTTTTCAAACAAGTTGTTTATATAATAAAGTCAAATATAGAAAGCTGTTTCTATGGTTACTGAGAGTTCAATAAAGGAAAAATTTTAACATTGGAAATGACGTCAAGAGAAGTGGAAACAGAAGTAATAAATTTTTTATAATAAAACATAAATATTTACGTTATATGAATTGTTTCTAATTAAAATGCAACAGATATGTGGTAATGTGGTAAATAATGATATATTAATGCAGCACTTCAAGTACTGGTTTATCCTTGAAAATTATAAATAATTTTAAATTGCATGTTTTCCAAACCTGATTCACGACATAGTGAAAAAATCTGTATTAAAGATTAAATTCTATTTGTGATAAAAATTCTACAAAGTCTTTACCATTTTCCACAAAAAAATAGCAAATGATGGTGCACTCTCTATAACACGAGAGATGACGCCTAGTAAACACTCTCTTCTGTATAAATATATTATTATACAAACAACTGCTATAAAACAAATTCAGCACACCAAGCAAATAAGTTGTGAGTTATAATTTATTCATTTTTCTGATAATAGATGGCAGCACTGAAATGAAAAAAAATTGCATGTTATACATTGGTATTATAGGTGAAATCTCGAGTTTCTATTTTAATTTTGTTTATTTGCGTGAAGAATAAAAATGTTCATCTCTATACAGGGTATTCATTTTAAATAAGCCACCGTTGCTATATCGAGGACTATAAGAGCTACGAGGTCGGTTAAATTAGCAAACAAGTTCGATTTTACAACACTATTAACATAAGACAAACAATTTTTTTTCAATCAGTGGCTCTCAAAATACTGATCCCAACTTTTTTATTTTAAATGTGAACCTATATTTTTTATTTGTTTATGCAATAGAGAATTTTATTCTGAATTTAATGATATAATATTATGATACCTTAACATAACGATTTTTTTTTTTAAATTCATCTGAAATTTTATAGTAATTTGATTAAAATATGACAATAATAAGAGTTCCATGACGGAAAAAAACGGTTATGATCACTAAACAAAACAAAGTATTCACATATTTAATTCAAAGCACTCTAATTCCAGGTTAAAAAATGACTTGTATTCCGTCTTGTCTACATTTTGTTTATAAATTATATACAATGATATACAGATTGGGAAGTTTCTTCCTCTATGATTTGAACTAACGACAAAATATAACTAGATGAAACTAGAATATTGCTCACTAGAATCTCCCGTGTCTTAAAATCGACATTAGAATTGGAAGCTTTAAATTTATGTTTCAAATGGTAACGCGTCGTTGTCAAAACAAAAACGTAAATAATGATAAATAACAGAAAATATTAATGCCTCTAGCGAACAATGCTCGAACAATACTTTCATTATATATCTCTATTTTCTTTTTCTGGCTTACCGAAACCAAACATTGAATACCGAAAGATAAGGATATAAAGAATATTTTGTCTAGTTATATTTTGTCGTTGGTTTAAACCACTGGTTAAAACCGGTTAAAATCGTCCTGGTAAAACGAGTTTTAACCAATGGTGTTTTCGTCATTATAATGTTTAGTTAGTAAAACATATTTTGAAAATTATGTAAATTATATGAATTTTTTTAAGTGTAATTAATAGCTGTTTTTTTGTTATTTTATGGATTTAATTTTTGACTAAAATCAACTATTATTATATAGTAAAATTCCTTATTATACCCAGAACTGACAGTTTTAAAATATAAGTATTAACAGTATGCTTTATCAATAGCAAAACCACGGCAACCGAATTTGATTTCCCTTTGTAATTTAGTTTATTTTTCATTAAAAAAAATCATAATACTCTAAAATTAAAAAAAATGTTGCTAAATAGTAATCCAGTTCGAGGTAGAAGAGACAACTACATTTTTTTAACTATCACACAGTTCGTATACATACTGCTAAACGTAAAATATCTCATCTCCAAATTCTGTGCATATCGTTTAATCTTTACATTATCGCCATTAATGTTATTATAATGATAGAAAATTACTAAATTAATCCATGATTTTACACAAAATATTCAAAATTTATTATAAAAAAAATGGTTTAAACAAGTTTTAACCACTGACCTGGTTTTTATTCCAAATAATAGATTTTTTGCCAACCTGATAGAACCATTGCCAATATCGTATATTGTAGTATTTAGTAAATAAAATATGATACTTGCAAGCTTGAATACATTGTTGAACTGTAATGTGAATAAAAACCTATATATTTTTCTTAGTAATTGTATATAATATTTTTGACGACTTTTTAAAGCATATTATTAGAGATAAAATTATTTTTACGCCGCCGGAGTAAAAGTAAAATAAATAAGTATCTATATAGATCTGCCAATAAGAAATAGAAATCTGTAATATTGCCCTAACTATCACTATATAAAACTAGATATCTTTAGAAAAATAAATTGGAAAAGTCATCAACAATTAACATATTTAAAATGATACCCTATAAATTTAGGTCTCTCAGATGTTCCGGAAAACCGGGATTGTCCCGATTTTGAAGTTTACATCCCGGTGTCCCGAAACAAGATCTATTTGTCTCAGATTTGCATATAACTTACTATTTAATAAATTTTATTTAGATCTTCGTCAATAGTGACATTTTGTGATTTATTTCGACCGCGCGCAAAATTTGATTTATGTCGAAAATAGTCAAAGAATTTCTAGAACAATATTTAGTTATATTGAAAATATATGAATATATTTTTTTTTGTCGGCAAGAATATGGAACGTAATTTTTAATGGAAATTCAGTGGACAGATGAGTGTAACTCATTATCTTGCGGAATGGTAATAATGTAAAAAGTATTCAAGTCCAATTTTACGAAAATTTTGTATGATTAAAAGTAAAATATATTTTATATTACAATTTTATGATTTTTTTATTGGAGCTAAATCAAATTACCATTCTCCTTCCCTTGACAGCAAAATGTCCCAGTTTGGTCAATTCAAAATCTGAGAGCATTATATAAATTTAACGATAAGTATAGTAAATTATTTTTTAAAATATCTGTGTTTGAAGAAAAAATAAATGTGTCATTTAGAGGAAAAATGTCTTTGTGTGCCTCGCATGCAATTTATGATTTACTTCACTCGTCGTGCAAATTTCCACGCTCGCCACCCAAAGTATCACTTTTACTGATAATAACACAATATACAATTTTTGATACACCATTTAAGAAAATGTTTTTTTTAATTAGTCTGGTATGATTTATATTTTGAAGCCAAATTATAAATAGAACAAAAGTTCATATATGAAGTCAGCTTTACTGCAATTTTCCTTATTTTGTAACTCAATATTCTCTGGGAAGTAACGTGTATGGAACAGTAACTTTTTAATTTAATTACTAAAACTAGAGTGCTCTATATTTTCGACACTAGACATCAGTTACTTTATTGACTCATCCCAATGTCAGAAATTACTGATCAGTAAGTGGCTTCGAAAGTTACTTGTCGAAGTGGTAAGTAACTGGAAACTTATCAATTTTCAAAGTTTGTTTAAAAATTACAACTGTTGTCAAATAAATTTTTCATAAATATTTCAAATATTGCGAGAAGTAAATATTTTATTGGAGGTCATGACTTCTTAATACTTAAATTACTATTTATTTATTTTTGAAATGATAATAAAATTATGAACTGATAATGCAACAACTATATTGCAATAATGTGAATGACATTTATTTTAAATCTGTTGATTCACAACTTATCATTTATTTCTTCCTGGTTAATATCATTTCACAATAAAATGAGATGTTCTGAACAGTGAGTCATGCAAATTGTATGTACTTAGATTTATGCATCACTGTGTACGTTGTTTTTTTAATGACAATTTTCCTCAATTGTTTTGCGAAAGGCAATTTTAATCATTTTCCAATTAAGTCATATTTTTATGTCCTCATTTCATATTGAAGGATAACATGCATATATTTAAATATTCTTGATTTTAAAATATTTCCTAATTAATCGTAATATGAGATTTGTAATGTAAAATACTATTAAAAAATCTGATGTCAACACTATACGATTTCCTTGAACGCCTATTAAATTATACATATATTATTCTATACTTAATTTAAACTTATTTCATTTGAAAGTGAGATATGTTCTTCCAATCAGTTTTACATACAAAACATCAACAGCTAATCGTTTTTGAGATATGTGAAAAATTCAAAAAACCCTTCGAGCAAAGTGCCCTTTTGGCCTGCAGATTGCTATAGAAAAGAGAGGTGCACAACTAGATATTATAGTCGTCTCATATACAATCTTATCTTATTTTATAATTTTTTAATTCTTATTTTTATTATCAGTTTTTAACGTATGTACGAAAAGTTTTATATTCTGTTTTTTTAATGAAATGTTTTATCACTTTTTGACACGATTTGCAGTTTGCACAATATTTTTCGTCAAATTTTTCTAATGTAATACCCGCCCGCAAGGCAAAACAGTATAGCTTGTAATCTATACCTATAATACGATACACAACAGCGATCGGGGTATTCCAAGCCTACGGCTTTTAAAGAAATTCTTATTGGATATCATTGTTTACCATATATAAGTAATATTAAAGTGAATATAAACATTATTTTTCTGATTTTTAATACCATAATATCAAAATGAAATTGTAATGCATTTGAATCGAGTACGTAAAATTCAGTATCAGCCTTGTTGTGACGAAAAAGGCACTCGCGTCAGCCTATTGGCTCTTGTTCGAACGCGCCACGCCTCTGACTCAGACCTACGAATGATGTTCTCAGCTGATTCTCGGTGCCTGTGACGTCACACGCACGGCCGATTTTCTAGGGTGTAATTTATTGATACTTTAAAAATTTATTTCTGGCGTGTTTGAAACCTTTCGGCGAAAAGAAAAAATACGGGTCTAATATTTTTATGCATAGAATAACATATTAAAAAATGAAAAAAACTTGGAATACCCCATTCGAACACACCACGGTTACATGTAAAAAATTGCATATTAACTGTATGTAGTGCAGTTTACGAAAACAACCGAAGTGGTCTGATCTTAAGAGTAAGCAAACGTGATACTCAGCGCACTATATCTTTGTATAGAGGCGCTAAATTTTCGAGCCCCAATGAGAGAAGCTACGTAAATTGAAGAAACTTACAACAAAAACGAGCAAAATTAGTGCATTTTTTAGATATGTCTACCTTAGTAGATTGTTTACCCTAAAATAAAATGTTTATTTTTTACTTTGTGCGTCTTGGGAGGCTCGCGCCCTAGTGCCCCTATAGAACAGCCGCCACTGCTTCTTAGAAGGAAGTAAAAATTAGTTTTGGCCACCACAAAACCGATCGCCACTACTGAATAATTTCCTTCTGAAGTTAATAGTTTTTGTATTGAAATGACGTCATATTTCATATTAAAACTATATATAATTAATGAAGCATTGAAAATCTATGACACATATGATCCCATTTTCTGAGTAATAATTATTCATCTTATAATTGTATTTTAATGTGTTTGTTCCTTAATTACTTTTTTTTTTCAGGTTAAAGTCAGCGTATATTATGAATCACTTTGTCCAGATAGCATTAAATTTTTCACAAAACAGCTTTATCCGTCTCTACAGAAGAATATCTCCCAATACATTGACCTAACTCTGATTCCATACGGCAAAACCACAGTAAATATTCTCAGAAAAATGTGTTCTGATTTCCAAAAATGACCAACAGTGCATACTCAAATTACATCATTTGAGATAATTATTTTAAGTTTGTTATTCAAGTATTTTCGAAAAGTCTGATTTAAATTTACAATACTAATTAAAAGGCAATTAAACAATCTTGTACTGCATGTAATTGAACACCTGGTACATTAAAATTCAAATACAGTCAGGTGAAATTCTTTCTCTGTGTTTCACAAAGAGAAAACTAATTATGTAATTCTGGATTTTAAATTTCTATTGTTCGAACTAAAACAGTTTGGGTCATTTTAACATATCAAACTCGTTGAAGTGATAAAAGAATACCTACTGATATTTTATCATATTTTTGGTGATTACTTGTACCTGATAAATTTGTTGTTTGAAAAAAACAAAAGAATGCCTTTCAGGAAATTTATCTTTAAACCCAACAAAATTAACACTTTATTTAGTAAACAATATTTTTTTTAAAAATAATATTCAATTTACATTGCTGATAACATATGAATTACAAATATATTTCTCATTTTTTATTCAAAATGTTGCAACATGACTTTAAACACACTCATGTATTGTGAGTCACTTTAATAAAAAATGAATCAATTTCAATTCATTTCAACTTCACTAAAGATTTATCTATATAACTATATTCAAGTACTTCATGGAATTCACTATCGGTTCTAGTTTGAACATTCTAACAAAATGAAAATATACTTCATTAATCTAGTAATATTGAAGTAGACTTATATTGTTGGTTATATTAACAACAAAATATTTGCTTATAAATCAAGACAAATGTAAATTTATTTAAAATACACCTAAAGTATGTTGCCACATGTCTAAAATACATTCATGTATTGCTGGTCACATTTTTAGAAATCTGATACACATTCTCCACATTTTTTTATTTTATTTCTTTAACGAATGTCTTTTTAGCAAACCTTTAACACAGTGCTAAACCAATGGGAATTCTCCTGCCACCATGGTCCAGATGAATGTTACGGAAATAAGGTGCAAGCTTGTGCCATAGCCCATATTCCACACCCAGAAAACGAAGCAAATAGAGGTTATAACAGGGTCACTGTAGCCTTAATTAACTGTTTGATGGACCAGGTCAAAAGGGAGCCTTTCACCCTGCCCATTAGGGATGTAAGTTGATGAGAATTTTAATATTTATGAGTTGTTATAGCTGCTAAGATGATAACAATTTATACTCAAATGTAGTTTTGGTTACCTGCGAATAGTACATTCAAATTACATAAATATTTTCATATTTTGCGTGAACAATTGCTCTATTGTTATATCGAAAACGGTTTAATATAAGCTATTGCTCTAATTACTAAACCCGACAGAAAATACTTTCTACGTATAAAAACCTAATAAATAAAGCTAATTTAAAAGGATATTAAAATTTCATTAGTCATAACGTCTAGATGTGAAATTTGACATTAATTACAGATAGTAGCATTCACTACCTAACAGAAAAATAAAATCCGTTTGACTATTCTTACTTAGATTAAATTACTTACCTCTTACCTCACAAAGAGTACTTTTACGCTTGCGCAGTGTTGGCAAATTACTTTAACTACATTCTATAGTGATCGTAGAAAAAATAATTTATATAAAACAAAAATTGATTAAACATCAAAAATATAAAAATGAGTTGAAATACAATAGATGTACACTCATGTTTTGTTAGCTGTATAACAAACACACTAACATAATTTGAAGCTAAATTTTCTTTATTATTTAAACGATTGCAAGTAATAAAAAAATATGTAAATCAGTAATATTTATAAACATTTCCAACTGGAATGAAAATACTTTTAAAAGTCATTTTTTTATTTTATCGTATGCTAAAAAATCATATAAATCAATAATTTATTAAATATTGAAAAATGAAAATATTTTGAAATACAACTGACGGTTATGTTGCCAGGTTGCCACAGTACTACAAACACATTCATTTAATGAGTCGCGTACATATAATAATTAAATATAATCCTTTAATTTTATTTTTAAAATATTTCTATATTTTAAGTACTCTTGAAGGAAATATTAAAAGTTATTTAAAATCTGAACTAATTGTTTAACAATGCTATAATAAATTTTTATTTAATAGTAATGACATCACACATTTACATAGGAACAACAATGTATCTATGACACCATAGTTTAAAAATAAAATGGTTATCACTTTTAATTATTCAAAAAGAAATACTTAAACGCCGACTCAAATTTAAATAATTTCTATATATAAATACTTTGTGTCAAAAGATATGTAATATACAATTTTTATACATGCAATAATAAACAACTTTTTTTATGACATATTAAAAATATTTTCTTGAATTTCTAGCTCTGCAAATTACTGCCCTAGATATTTGCGTTATATATTGCATACCACAAATACCACATATTCTAATATTCATACAAATGACCACATCTACGCCACGATTTGCAAATGCGTTCATTATTTTTTATTAAGTCCCTGCGACTATGTGAAATTTTATTTTACGTTCTAGGCTCTTTTCATGCAAATGACCTAATAAACTTTATACACAGTCATTGACATTTTCAAATA
The DNA here is from genome assembly GCA_035578165.1 of Stenolophus ochropezus. NCBI lineage: Eukaryota > Metazoa > Arthropoda > Insecta > Coleoptera > Carabidae > Stenolophus > Stenolophus ochropezus. The sequence goes on along the minus strand of JAQOWZ010000002.1, from coordinate 44,454,319 downwards.
TTTTCTTCTGCTTCGTAGCTTTCATTTGTATGCACGGGATATTAGCATTGTTTCCTGTTAGAATGTATTGTTCTAATCGGATGCGTAGATCAAATAGAAAATGCTTAGAATAGATATTTGTTTTAATGATTTACGTACGCTTTGAAATTTAATCTGTAAAAATTTAAACTTTATTTATTGAAATTTGTAACCAATATAATGTTAAAAAATAATAGGTACTGAACAACAACAAAATAAAACTATTTAGCATAATTAGTTATTACTTTGCACAAATTTAAGTTATGCATTGTTGTGTTATCGGATATTGTCAAAAATACTACCAGGCATTGTCAAATGTTACCGGTTGTTGTTAAGTGTTACCGAGCATTGTTAACTAAAAATTACCGGATACATTGTCCATCTTTAATAATCATTTTTATTTTTAGTGTGCAACTTTAAACAAAGTACCAAATGTGGTAGACATTGAAAATTGTGCAAACCATACAGATGGCACTAGTTTACTATCCAACTTGGGACACATTACCGAAAAATTATCTCCCAAACTTTCTTCTGTACCAACAATTGTTTTCAATAATGTAAGTACTGTATTTTAATGTTTTCGATATGTATTACATTCTTACCTTGTAGATGTACAAACAAGAAGACAACAACATGGCACAAACCAATTTTGTGCGAGCCTTATGCGGATATATTCAGGGAACTAAACCCATGGACTGCCAGAAGGCTGAAAGTTCAGCTACCAGTATTTCTTCCACATTTCTAACACTTTCCACTGCTGTTTTATTATTGTTCAGAATGTGATTCATATTTATAAATCTGTAGAAGTACCATTTTTTTATTTGTAAGGTACAATAGTACAACATTTTTTTTTAAATAAAACATTTGTATTATTTATTCTTTATTCAATGCATGATATAAGTGAAATATAATAAGACAATACATCTATGGAAAATTTACTTTTTCATCTTACACAAATAATTAAGAGGAAGCAATTTGATGTCGTTTTTCATTTTAACAACACCCTCCTGTAAATCAATAGAGAGTAGCTCTCCAGTTGCTTCACGTTCTTCACCGAAGATGACCTTGAAGGCATCACCTCTTTGGGGAGGCACCGGCTCCAGATGGTCGCAAATAATGTTAACCGTGCGGTCTTCTTCTGGAAGAAAGACTGAACACATCGCTCCCTGAAAAAAGAGGAATCATAATAATTTATTATCTGAATAATTGTTTGACAACAAAATTATAAGAATTTAAATATTATTTTTGGATTTCAAGATATCTGTGGATAGATTAAACTGTTTTGTTTTATTAATAAATAAATAAAAATTAAATGTAAAAATTATTTTCGTTAAATATATTTTAAAGATTTTCCACAAAAATGCATTTATAGATTTCTATCATTATCTATAACAATGAAATAGTCGACTTCCCGTAATTTTCATTCATTTGGATACAAGAGAAACGTCTGCGATGTTTTAAAATTATAAGAATAAATAATTTGCGAGATGAAAATTCTTTTACTAAGGCCAGAGATATGAATCACCTAATAAATTTATTCTGAAATATTTTGTACCTTTCCTACTCTAAATGTTAATGCGTATATTATTGCAAATTTAAAAAACTGTAAATTACATACATATCTATAGCATGCAAATGCATTAATTTAATATATTAATGTAAAATAGATTTTATACAGATATATAAATAGCGAAACATACGTACACAACACATGACAGTTATTTAAATTGAGTGGTTATGTGGTATGTTCACCACAACCACAATTTCAAACCGGAAATTATATTTCAGGTTTTGTAATTCCCGCTCGATTTTGATGTGACGCTTTCACGTCCTATTATGACAACAATAAAACAGGAATACCGTATTTTAAACCCTTGGCTAAATTCTATTATTTTTTAATCGAATTTTTTTAAAACAAATTGCTTATTGTGCCCCAAACAACTCATGAAACAATGCATAGTCTTATAAAATTCGTATAATAACCAAACTGTATCCACATATCTGCATTTATTAGTGGGAATTTAAGACGACGTTTATTTTTAGCGTCTCAATTTTTCACATAATATGTACGCAACCTGATTGTTTATATTAACCTAAGCACCAAAAATCAAGAATTAATCATTCAAGAACTATTATTTCTGTCAATGAATAAGAGCAATCTTAGATCATATATTACGAGATACAGGACTTGCCTATATTGTACGTGTGAAATTTTTGGCAAAACAGAAGGATGTTCTTTCCATCTCTTTTTGGAGGCGGATTTTTAATTTTATGTACATTTCGAAAAAACATAAAAATACCGATTCCCTATGCTAGAATTAAAGTTGTACACATTTCCGCTAAAACCGGAAGTGACACAATATTATTCCTACGATAATTTTATGAGCCCCTTGTCGAGTTATATTATTCGTCATAACATTTGCTTGTATCTCTCAAAATAAACAAAATATTCTAAGTGCCGGCCTTTCGCCAAACATCCTGTAGAGCTTCAACTTAACATTTGTTTTGTACATCTTCTCGAACAAATAATGCCACTATTAATCATTTTCTTAAAATAATTTCTGACATACATAAATGTTTGACATGCAGTGACACCAATATTTGCAATAATAGATGTTTATGTTTTCAGTTGGTAATGCAAGCAAGTTAGGTATGTGCATTGAATACTTCCGCCCCATATAACAAAAAGGGGAATATGTTTTATCCTTCTATATTTGTCTGTCTTACGTATCTAGTGATATATGATCTAATGGCATTAGAGACTTGCCCACCAGTGCCTCTATGGAGAACAAAATGTGCTTAGACACTCGTTAGTATGAAGCGTATAACAATTTTGTTAAATTTTGATTTCTATATATAAATATATAGATAGAGAAGCCTGTATATTTTTGCGTACCGCTGTTTTGGAATCAGATTAGACAAGAGCCATCTCGTTCATGATTCCATGAACTACTTTGCAGAATTAAACAAACATCAGATAAATAAAGATGTTTTACATATTTAATGAATTTTTAGTATCTATTAAAATTGTTTTTACAATAATTCATTGGTATATTTTCAAATAGAACTAATTTGTATTATTAATTATTTGACGTTTGCTCTTTTTTATACTATTTGATAGAAACGCTTGATATTAACCCAAATGCAACCAGACACAGTTATGTAGGTGAAACGAATTTTCTCATAAGCTTGCCTAGCTATATTTTTCAATCAACGCTATAATTTTCAAATTAAATTTAAAACATTTTCATAGCAATAAATAAAACAAATCTTTGCTTTCCCTACCGATATGCTGCGAATGATGCCCGTCTGTCCCACCAAGCCCGAGTCGTCATGGCTGTCCCTGATGCGGACCTCGATGTCCACGGTGTGCCACTCAGCCATGGGCACGTCGAGGCCTGCGCCCGGGGTCTGCGGATTGTAGGGCAGGTTCGGGCTGTACCCAGTGCTGGGGGTGTTGTACAGGTGCTGGCTGGACGGAGACTGGCTGTACGCTGTTGCCGGGGATGGCGTATTTACCAAACCAGCTAAAAACAAGATGAATGTTTGTCTATGGCATAACATTCCTATGTGGAACAGGGAACAGAGGTACTTATTTCGTGACAAGTTATACATGCATTTTAGTGATGTAATGTTGTAATAATAATGTGTCCCTGTATCTCCCAAGCGGAGCATAGAGCAACCGAATTCACCGAGCCGCAGTTCTAACTGCCGTACTGTCGGTTGTTTCATGCCAGCACTACATCTATTTAAGATGTATAGATGGCAAGTCTATAGCATCCAAGTGTGATACACAAGTAGCTATGTTTTTTATTTTGCGACAAATCACACGTTGTCGGTCGCTGGGACTTGAACCTACGATCTCAAGTTCGAATAACGTCACAGCGAGTTAGAGATGTGCGCTAGCTCGCTCAGCCATCCAGCCGACAAGTTTTACTTGCATTTTTGTGATGTTATGTTGTTTCTATATATGTCTACTTTCCAATTTGATTTCTCGCGAAATAATGGAATCAATAACCTAATTCAAATTAGGGAAATAAGTTTTTTTATTGAACGGAAGTAGAAAAAAAGATTAAATTTATCGTTTATGTTCCATGCAATACGAATTGAATAAAAAATATATTAAAAAAATTGATTATAAATTGAGTGAAAGCTTTGCGTATGCGTGTAATCAAAGTACTTTACTTCTAAGTTTTCAAATATCACCACAAATCTTCCTGTATCACTTAGAAATACTGATAATCATCTACAAATATTGTTAATTGTCAAATTATCTTTGGAACTAAATAATATATTTATGGTTGGTGGTACCGTTGTTACTTAAATTTTAAGTTTTCCTTAAACGTTCATCACATCGGAATAAAATGTCAAATAAACTATTTAACGTTGCTGTCAAAATTTCGACTAGATTTTTTTTGTTTAAGAGTCGCTTAAAATTTAACCCTTATTGGTGCAATTGGGCATAAATCCTTTTTATTAGGTAATTGGTATTTGAGTTAGTTTGACATTTCGGGATGATAATAAGGGTTATAACTTTGAGACTAATTATTCAGGGTTAGGAGCTAATCCCTTTTATGAATCTGGGTATTAGTGTTTAAACATAAATATATTGTTACGGATATTTCATTGAGGTAATAAATAACTTGTTGGTAATTATTAATTCCTTTATAATGATATAAGTTTCCTAATTTAATTAGTAGCACGAGTATTATGCGGAGGGATCGGCAATTATTCTTTCAGTATTTCTCTAGCTTTCAAAGTGATCATTGTGTATTGTGTAGTGATTTTGATAGTGATCTTGAGTAAATAGAATTGAGGTGAGTTAAATTACCATGGATGATATGAGTTGAGTTAGTGAGTGAGATAGTGTATTGAATCTATAAGAATGTTTGATGCAGAATCGTGGTTGGCTGCCGACGTAGCCTATGTTTACTGATAAAATAAACTCCCGGTATATATTGACTGCATGTGCTAAACATAGGGAGATTTCAACGAATGTACAACGAATGGATTACATTCACCACAAATTATTTTCAATTCTGATTAATAATCAAATATAAATTTTTTAAATAATATTTATATTTTTCGAATGAATTTCTATCGGTCTGTCCATCTGAAGGTCTACAGAAAATAAAGCTGAATATATTTTTATAACACCTAAATTTTAATGCCAAATGGGATGAAATGATAAACTTTTGGTACAAATTAGACAACTTACTTATTTAGTTTTTGATAATATTTCATAACAGAAAATATTTAAAATAAGAAATACAAAGCCGTTGTTTAAAAATAATTGATTTTTGTATGGCTCGATTTGAAAATTAAAGTTAAGTGTCGCATAGTCAAATTCTTTACAATCTATTTCCCACCTAAAAATATCCTCTGTGATACACGCAAGAGGGTTACCGATATCAGCATCAAAGCCAGCACACGCAGCCATGAATAAAATATATTTATAAATAATATTTCATAATCATATTGAAGTAGTAAATATTATGTAAAAAATATTGTAGCTATTAATTAGTTTCAAGTTTAAATATTCGTTGCGCGATGATATTTACCGACAATAAACGATCATTGACGAAATGAAACAGACAAGTTGTAGTAAGTCAGTTAAAGTTGTTTATGGAAATAAGTGTAACATGCAGTGTTTATTTATTAAATTTTGTGTAAAACGTGTAGAAATCTTCAAAAATATATGTATATGTAAGTAATTTAGTATAAACTTACTGTTATATCCGGGGCTAGTTTGATAAGGGCTGTAATTCGATTCGTACATGGTCCCTGGTGTTTGAGGTGTAAAGGGTCCAGCCATTTGATACCCAGGAGTACCTAACACAAAATACAAACACATAAACATATAAACATTTAAATTGGGATTGAAATCATACTTGGATTATATCCGGGGCTAGGATAAGTGTTAGACACAGTAGGATCCCACTCGGAGTTGGCATTGGGAGTCCTCGATCCGTCGTGTAGTGGCGTCTGCGACCCATAGTGCAGTGGCGTTCGTGAGCCACTCTCGTGCATGGGCGTCTTGTTGCCTGTGTCTTTGTACAGCGGGGTTTGAGACCCGGCGTGATGCGGTGTTCTGGAATAGCTGGAAATACTTCCATCCTGAAAACATTACAGTTACACAGTTGGCAACATGTGAGGCTTGGGATTTAACCTTTGCAGGGGTGCCAACGTCCCGAATGTGGGACCTATCTACGGAGATAGTCTGGCACGATGTGTGCAGCTCGATACGAGCTGTGGATTGAGTAGCGTCTTTGACAATACCAATATTTCCTTTGTATGGACCGCGAGTTATTTTGATGGTAGTGCCTATAATGTCGCGATCGCGGGTGACGCGACCGCGGCCTCGGCCTCCACCGCCGCCGCCGCCACCAGCGCCGCCAACGCCGAAACCTCCACTGCCGAAACCGCCGCCCATTCCAAAACCTACGCAAAGAATTTACATATTCTATAATTTATAATTCAAGTATGCCAGAGAGATAGGGGCGTCATTTTATCCTCCACGCATGTTATATTGCTTGATATTGTATCTTTCAAACATTTAACCTTGCACATCATTTATCGTACACACTTTTAATCCGCGAAGAAAAGTTATCTTACACACATTTTATCTTTCGCACATTTTATCATCCACGCATTTTATCTTTCATTCATTTTATTTTCCACATATTTTATCTTCGCCAACGTTTGATCTTTAAAACAATGCAATTGTACCTGCCATTCATTTTATTGCCCATGCAATTAACATATTTATAATTAGATGAAATATCCAGTATTAAATTTTTCTGAAGATAAAATGTGTGGAACATCAAATGAGTGGAAAATAAAATGTGTGGATCGTAAAATGATTTGGAAGATAAAATGTGTGTAAGATAACTTTTGTTCGCGGATTAAAAGTGTGCACGATAAAAGGTATGCAAGATTGAAAATGTGCAAGGTGCAATGTCAAACAATATAACATGTGTGGAGGATAAAATATATACGCCCCAGAGAGATATGTTGCCAAATGTCTCTAAACAAAAATGTATTGTGAGTTGAGTTCCTTACCTCCACCACCGCCTCCTGAAGGATGCATCGGGCTGCTCCGACGAGGAGACATGTACTCCATACCCGTAGAAATATCCGCGTTTTGAACCGAATTCTACAAAACCATTTATTTATTTAAATAATACTAAAATTTAAATTCATTGCGAAAAAAACTAGACACTTTCATTTTTAATAATTGCAGATCTCACAAGCTGTTCTGTGTATAAACAAATAAAATATACAGAGTGTCCCAAATAACTTGTTAAGCATGGGGATCTCGAGAACAGTAAAAGATATGAGGTCGATTAAATTATATTAGAAATGAAAGTATCTGTTTTCTTATCTCGCAATAAACTTATATTTTTTACCTTATTTCCACCAGCAAGTTGCAAATGTTTGGTTTTACAAACAAATATACCACCATTACTCAAAAACTTTGTAGAGTGCAAGAACGCAAAGTTTCTGTACAGATGTTTTATTTCCCCGGAATGCCCCTAAAATACAATAATAAAATTTATTGAAATTATTCATATTTGTAATAAAAACTACATAAGTTAATAACATCGTAAATATGTTTCAAATATAAAAAAGGGGGTCCATATTTGTGACGTCGCAAGTCAGACAAAATGGTCGACTATATTGAAATAGGAGATAATTCCAAATTTATCAAATTAATACCAAGCAATATTTTATTTTTTGTTAAATTGTAAAAGAACTTATTTAATTTATCGAAGTCTTTACGTAATGATAAGGGATATAAGATTTTATTTATTGTAGAACTTCATTTAAAATATTATTTCATCATAAATATATCTTCGCGCACGATTTGTTTTTTAATATTCTCCCATTATTATTTTTTTTAATTTAGTTAGAAAAATGTAGGTTTTATTTAATATTTTTTTTTACTTACCGAATGAGGTCCATCGATAACTTCCACCATATCTTTCCGATGCAAACTGTTCCTGAAAGAATCTAACGCTGCTGTAAAACGATGCAACCGCCTTTTCTGCAAGGAACTCGGCCGGCATTCCACTACTTTTCCGTGCATGTTTAAAACGTGGAAATTTTCACGCTCGAGTCGTACAATCACTCCTACAGTTTCAGAACTAAACAAAAAATAATATTGGTTGTTATACACTCGAAAAATAATTAAATACATTATTATTTTCATGTATACTTACTCTAAATTTACTAAGTCACCCCATTCGAATTTTCCGAGGGAATCTACGCCACTGGCCATGTCCGTACAAAGCTGCAAATCTTTCGGAAGGATTTCCATTTCGTGCATTGTCAAATCGGAAATCAGAACAACCCTAAAAAAAACAATAAATAAATCTGAAAAATATATTATAATTTTTTTCTTACCGATTGGGTTGAACTCTGACAATTAATCCCGTATCGCCCTCATATCTACCCGCTAATACTTTCACGTGATCTCCATTTCGGAAATATTTTCTCAATTCATTAGATTGAAAAATAAGAGGGTCCTGAAAAAAATCAAAAAGTTATATGTGAACTAAAATATTAATAACAGTTTTTACTTTCAGATCTTCGTGTTTGGGCATAACAGTTATCATGGATCCATCTATAGCGATGATTTTACCCTGAAGGTTTATCAATTCACCCTCGCAAACCTCGACGTTATCCCCGGTAGAAAATGAATGGGTAAGTGCCTTGTCTTCTTTTACTACTGGTAGTTCTAAGTCAATACCTGAAATTGCCATAAAAAATAACAAAGTGAAACCGAAATCACAAAATTTGAAAAACAAAAATAGAGCGCTGCTGTGTTCAAATTGTTTTACCTTCTGGCTGTTCTTCGAAGCGTTCCAACTCAGCTAAAGTTGGTTTTACACCGTCAACAATAACTGCGCTTAAAGTAAAATTCTTGTATAAGAATCCTTTTCGACTGTATCTATTGCCCTCAAAAATTAAGAAGTCACCATCTGATGTCACTTCTCCGCCAATTGCTCTGAAATATTTAATCATCACTTCAACTACATTCAAATAAAAAAATTAAATATCTCATGAGCTGCGCAATACACCAAAAATATGAGACAAGTCTGTTACTGACCGTCGTAAATACTCTTGCCAAATTTGTAATTCTTGTGTTATTTTGTTTAAGTATTCTGCATTTCTTTAAATTATTTTTATTATTATTTTAGTTTTATAAGAGTAAATTTCTATATTTTTTATAGCGCTGTCCTTTTTAATTTACTGTAAATTTTCTTTGTTTGCGCATCGAATAATTCATGAGATATTGAAACAAGTTATTTAAATTGTTTAATAGCAAAAAAAAAATAGTACTAATTTAAAGAATTAGCGCATAAGTGATTAAGCACCTAAACAATTGTGTGTAAGACTTATATTTCTTTGCTCTATATTTGATTTGATATAGTGTTTAGATTGTAAAAAAGGTTAACCGCCACATATAATTAGGAAAGTATTGTAATCATACAGATTTTGACATTTCAAGATCTTAACGATATCCACTTTTAATAGAATATACGTGAACACGCAGAAAGCAAATTCGGTTGAATGAATAATTTTAATAAAACTTCATATTTAATCATCTATCATCAATGGCTCGATTTGATCAACTTTTAATAAAAGTCACTCAACTGAATTTAACATTTTCTTGCGCATATTTCGTAATAGATAAATATGAAATAGATAAATAACTTTTCTTAAAAATAGTACATTTCTTTACTATTACTAGTAAGAGAAGCTAGAGTAAAGCACGACATTTTTTCTTAGAAATAAGGCAACTGTGCTTGAATTTAATTATGCTAATAACTGATAAGTTGATTTGAATTAAATAATTTTCATTTGAATATAAACACTTTTATGACATTCAAAACTTTAGCGATTACATAAATTTGTTAAAATTGTCACAGCTTTTTTATAAAGTCAACGCCTTGCAGCGTTAACTTCACTTCGCTTACGGCGGAGTGATAGTGGCAGAAGCAGGTACTTGTCCTACTCATTTTATTTCTCCCACAGTTGGAGAAGCACATACTTTTCCAACCAAAAACAGAGGGAGAAGTAGGCACTTCTACCGTACGCGTAAGGAAAAAGTATATTAATGTGGCAGTGAGTTCTGTGATGGCCACAGCGGTTTTTAAGTTAAAATAAAAATTAAATTTGATAAATATTTATATGTAAACATTGCACAATACCTTATGGCTTCCGGATCGAAAGGTTTGCTTGCAGGCCTGCGTTTCTTCTTTCTTTTCTCAGCTTCTGATTCCTATTTAAAAACATTAATACACACAACAAAACAGTAAAAAAAAAAAAAACTTACAGATTGAGTTGTTCTCAACGCGCCTCGAAGTCTAGTGTAGTCAATTCTGGGTAACAGTTTCAAATGCACTTGATTCTGTGCCATGTCAAAATAATCAACCTGAGCGATATCATCTTTGTACAAACCGCGCTTAAGTCTGACCCACTGTTTGGACTTAAGCCCTGATTGTTCCTTAACGACTCTCAAAACGTCTGTCATTTCTTTAATCGGTACCATTTGCTGCTTCCAAACCCCCATACGCAAGTTACCCACGTTTTCAATAGCGGCTTTAACATGCGGTTGTTTGTAAGCTTCGATATAGATGTAACCCTTAACGCCTACAAGAATCTAATTAGATTTGTTCGCGATGAGAAAATAACTAACCTTCTGGAGCGATAACTGTTTTGATTTGCAAGGGCTCATTCGTGTTGGAATAGGCTAAGAATTTACGCATGAGCAACAAGACTGTTGCTTTTTCTTCCCCTATTCTGCACTTAACCATCCATAAATTCGGATCTCTAAAATGTTAAAATAACATTTTTTCTGCACAGAACGATGGAATATAACAGAACTTACTTGACTCCGGGTAAAAGAGTCTGTTGAGTGATCTCGTCCGACATTTCTTCACCACCATCCCCAAAATGTCTAGCAGCCATGCTTTCATCTGCGTACTTTTTACGCAAATATTCCTCGATTTCATGTTCTTTTTGTGAGCTAAATATTACATTCATGTCATTACTCATATTAAAAAAATATATTAAAAAATTGTTCTTAACATAGGTTTAAAAATAAATAAATAAAAAAAGTGGCTAACCCTGTTGTGACGTAGTATATATCCTATTCTAAATTTCTTAGGATCTATCTTGTCTACGGATCTAACATAAGAATTCGAAGGACAAAATATAAAATAACTGTTTTTATGAAGAAAAGAGCATTTAGAAATAATATTTATCAACATCAAAACCATTCAGCTAAAGTGCCCCGTATAGTCGACTTGCGCCTGCGTCTAAACGACAGAAACCCAAAGTTCTCAAACATTTATCTGACATAAACTTGTCTTATTAGAATAGCATGAAACTATATACTTGAGACGCCGAAAAGATTCACAACAAGCTCCTCCCACTAACAAGCGCTAAATTTGAATAGAACATTGCTATTGGTAAACCGTTTTTACACAGCTGCATGAATATGACTACTCCGATTGGTAATATCGGAATCCGTGCTAAGCCAGCAATTACGTTTGGTTTGCTGTTTACATTCGTATCTCTCAAATATTTTTGTTATTTTTATACGATTATCTTATTTGAAATTAATATTATAAATAGTATTTACTAAAATATTTCAAGTAATAACTTCATTTCAAATACAAACAAAATTTCTTAATTTGTAATATGTAAAGCTGATTTCTGCGTACACTGTACTGAGCAATTTAGGCACTGCCCATTAATTTAATTAGTGCATCTGTTCGACGTCCCAAGTATAGTTGTTTTACTATTTTTGATTTTGTTAAGCTATGTTAGGTTTAGGGTAGTTTTTTTTTTTAATTTATATAATTCCTCTGTCTATTTATGAGGTCTCGCGAAGCAAGGTTATCTTTAGGCATTTTTAAAATTTACATAAACCCTCTATTTGTAAACTATGTAGAGTGAAACTTTGAAATGACCTCTGTTTCCTGACTTTACTGACGAAAGTTTCAATTTCATAAAGCAGCTATACTACCCTTTTACTAATTTATTGTTATTCAGTTTTAAGATTATTCTATTTTAAATTTCGTACGACAGAAAATAAAAATCCGACAAGCAAAATCAAAAATAACGGTTTTTATAAAGTCTTTAAAAAAAATCTGTTTAAACAATGCTGTTAAAAAATAATAATAATCAACAATGAAAGCCATTGTCGAAATTTTACACAATTCATTAATAAACAAAACCTATTTCAATTGTGGCTAGCTTAACTCGGAATACCAAATTATGGTCGCTATGTTATGACGTAGTAAGTATCCTATTCAAAATTTCTTAGTAAAGTGTCACAATAAATTTTTAAAAGCAATAAATCATGTACTTACTTATACCAAACCATAATAAGTTTTCTTTAATACATTAATCGATCAAAGATTTAATTTAATAAAAATAAAACTCAAATATATAAATGAAATGTCATGAAATTAGAATACCTAATTTGAAATCTAAATGTCAAATAAAAAATATAATTATAAATTAATTACAAGAGTTATATAATAAAATGTCCGATGTCAAAATGTAGTCTTTTCAATAATTAATATTGAATTATTGTTGCATAAAAGTCAAATGCGAAACTAAAATATATAAATGAAAATTAAAGTAATGAGAGTACCAATTGAATAAAAAAATTGAACTATATACAAATGTCAAATAAAATATATAAAATTAAGTACCTAAGAATTTTTGTGACCTAAAAATATAAATGAATGCTGTACTCACTCCCAAAGGTTGGTACCACGTCGCCTTCCTTCAATTTCTCTGGCAGTTGGTCCCAGTTCATCCACTTCGTTACCCACGATGCCGATTTCTTGGGCACCTTCTTCCCATTCGTCCTCATCTTCCACCTAGGCAAATAAATAAAACAATAATTTACAATTTATCTAATAAATACCACACAACAAAAAAATAAATAATTACCTCATCATCAACCTCGGCTTCGTCAATAATAAACCCGCCATATCTGTCCTTTTTCTTACGTTTTCTCGACCGTCCGTCGTCGCTGTCTTCTTCGGAATCATATTCCTGGAATAAAAAATTCATTTATAAACAAACGCTATCTTTTGTTAAACAAATGTGGATTAGTTGAGTTGATTATTGTTACCGACCGCCACATAATAAGGGAGGCATTGTAATTAATTCTAACGGATGTCCACAAAGTTTTTATAATATGTACTGACTTATTTTAACATAATATATGTCAGTCCGGATTAATGTGTGCACTTGTAGAGAAAATTTGGCTAAATGAATTTTAATATTGAAGCTTCTGACATAAAATTGATCAACTTTAAGTAAAAATCGATCAACCAGAAGTGACAGTTATTGAGTTTTAGGTTTATTAAAAATATTTTATAGTAGAAAAAAAATTTAAATGTAACAAACTTTACGTGACATTAATTTAGTGTCAGTTTTGTAGTTCTAATGTACAATTTTGATAGTAGCCACAGCTTTTTTTTACTTCCTTGAAGTAAAGGAAGTATTGTAATCGCGAAAAATTTCACATTTCAACGGAAATATCTATTTTAACCATCACTTAATCCATTTTGACTAGTTTCGGCATTACTCCTGTATATACGTATTTATATAATTATGTATCTCACGTAACTCAATAATGGTGAATTTCGATATTTTGTATATGAGTTTGCTATAACATCTAGTTGTGCACCTCACTTTTTTACGGAAATTGGCAGTGACAAAAGAGAACTTTGCGCGAAGGATTTTTTGAATTTTTAATATAATTCAAAAATGATTAGCTGCAGCATGTTGAAATTTTATATATGAAACTAATTGGAATTTCGTATCTCATTTTCAAATAAAATAAGTTTAAATTACGTGCTTCAAATAATGTGTATAATTTTATAGCTGTACAAGGAAGTCGTCTAAGTGTCCACATAAGATATTTTTTAAATTTTTTGTCGTTTTCACTTTTTAAATATTTCATAATCGAAAAATACAAAGATGTAATATATATAAAAATATTTTTTTAACTCTTAAATGAATTCCTTAAATCCTCGTCTTATTTAATTTTGTGCCTAGTTTCAGTGTAGGTGAAATAAAAGATGAGCTAGTGAAATATTGAAACCTTAATAATATACAATGTAGACAAGTGTTTTTCATGTTTCTTAAATTTATTTATATATTTTTTAATTACCTCGGAATCTCGAAGATCTTCTCCCTCGGGTTCTTGTTCATCTTCTACTTGTTCATCCCCTGATGCTTCCCGTGCTTCGGAACTGTTTTCAATTATCAAACTGACAATTTAAGTAAAATCAAACTTACCCTGATCGACTACCCCGACTACGACTTCGACTGGCTCTACTAGCCTTGCTCGCTGGCGAGCCTGACCTAGACCTAGACCTGGAGATAGATCTGCTCCGAGATCTAACACTTCCTCTAGACCTATTCGAAGCTGCTCTCGACCCTGCTTCGGAACCGCTTTCGGCTTCGGCGTCCGAAAAATTACTTTGCTCCGAATCAGACATCTGCGAGGAAAATGGACAAAATTACAGATGAACAACAAAAAATGTACAACATTGGGACGCTAATAACATATTTTAAAGAAAACTACCACAGTTTTGAATTAAAAACACTAAAAATATTTTACAACTTTATTTACGTTACACTTACATTTAACTTTTACACGATTTGTATACAATCACTGGAATGCAACTAAAACAGCATCACTAAAGTCATTAAACTGACTGCTTGCTGGCAAAGCCATTGACAGGTTAGGTTATATGCATCAGTGTTTCCAGTCGCAGAAAATTGAAAATTTATTTTATTCTTTACAAAATCCTAGTAAAATAAATATATTAGTACATATTTGTTATATTTAAATATATATTTCAATAGTAGTATATACTACAATTATTATTTCATTGAAATAATACTATATAAAAGAAAATTTATTTTCTGTTTTCTGTAAATCCTGGGTCAAGAATTCAGAATGAAGTAGAGAAAACATCGTTTTAGCTTCTCGCTAATAGATGGTAGTACTAGCTACAAAATGGCTCGTGTATATAGACGCGCTTTTATTCAAATACATTTTTAATTTTCAAGCAATAATATAAACCAAATCGTGAAATAAAAAATCAATAATATTAAAACTGAATAATTACTATTAGATAAAAATATAAAACCGGAACTAATGTACAAGATTTTAAAAACGAGAATCACAAATTTTGAGAGAATACATGCGATATGTACTAAAATTCTGCAAATTAAAGATTAGTCTAGTTTTTAAAAAAATATATACAGACTGTCTACTGAACTCGGGCCACTTAAAGGAATTCCTAAACTAGAAGAGGTACGACATCGGTTAAATTAGACAAAAGTTGCCTTATCAGGGGGCTATTCCTGTGATGTATTTGTTTTTCCAAAAATATGCATAGGTCACTAGACAGAAGAAAAAATATGAAATTAGTGAAAATTAATAAATCGTTTTTATTCTTAAACGATGACAAATAGACAAAAATGTTCCAGATAAAACTTTTAGAAGATAAAGTGCGCCATAAAGAGAAATAATAATAAAAAAAATTTGGCCAACTGTTTGCGAGATATGGCAAGAAAAAATATTTTTTTAAATGGTAATCATAGGTGGCTATAGCATAGTTAAAAGTAGTATTTTTATCTCTTTTCAATAGTATGTATTTTTATATCATTCATTTTATAAATTATTGTTTTATTTATATAAAACATAAAACACTTCTTTCTAATGGCATTTAAGTAGGCTTTGGTACAAACAATTTAAAACAACTGATTTTTTTTATATTCATTTATTTTTTAATCTAGGTTATGTCTTAATTACCTATATAAAACTTAACAATAATCTGTTCTAATTAATTGTAAACAAATTTACTTATTCCTAAGATAAAATTAATAACAAAAAATGAAACATAAGAAGCACTAAATAAAAGTGAATCTGTCCATAATTATTTTTAATTTAACAGTTTGACACAAAAAACTTTAACAATATGTCAGAAATATGATAAAATCAGTTGTTTTAAATTCTTTGTACCAAAGCTTACTTTAAAAATGCCATTGGAAAGAAGTGTTTTATGATTTACGTACATAAAACAATAATTTTTAAAATAAATGATATAAAAATACCTACTGCTAAAAAGAGGTAAAAATACTACTTTTAATGATGCCATAGCCACCTATGATTACCATTTGAAAAAAATTTGTTGTTTTAAATTGTTTGTACCAAAGCCTACTTTAAAAATGCCATTAAAAAGAAGTGTTTTATGTTTTATATAAATAAAACAATAATTTATAAAATAAATGATATAAAAATACATACTGTTGAAAAGAGATAAAAATACTACTTTTAACGATGCCATAGCCACCTATGATTACCATTTAAAAAAATATTTTTTCTTGCCATATCTCGCAAACAGTTGGCCAAAATTTTTTTATTATTATTTCTCTTTATGGCGCACTTTATCTTCTAAAAGTTTTATCTGGAACATTTTTGTCTATTTGTCATCGTTTAAGAATAAAAACGATTTATTAATTTTCACTAATTTCATATTTTTTCTTCTGTCTAGTGACCTATGCATATTTTTGGAAAAACAAATACATCTCAGGAATAGCCCCCTGATAAGGCAACTTTTGTCTAATTTAACCGAAGTCGTAACTCTTCTAGTTTAGGAATTCCCTTAAGTGGCCCGAGTTCAGTAGACAGTCTGTATATACAAGGTGATTCAGCACGAGTGTGCCAAAATGAAACCTTATATTGAGTGGGTCATTTTAAATAAGAAATGTTTATATGAAAGTACGACTGGAAACTTTTTGTTACAGAGTGCACCTTATCAGGGTGTCTCATATGGGGAGTCATGAAAATTTTTTATTGTTATTTTTTAACCTATTACCATTTTTTCATTTTTGTCTATAAAATATTACATACAATATAAAAGTTTCAATTTTTAGAAAAGATCAAGTATCCAAAATATTAGATTATAAGTATAAATTAAAAATATATCCAATCATTTGTCTAAAAATGTTAGCTTTAGAAACACTAAAATTAAATATTCGAATTCTGAGAAATAACTGAAGTAAAAAAATATTACAAGTTTATATTATAACATTTTTAATATTTATTTATAACTCATTTTATAAGAGGGTTGGGTAAGAAATAACAATGAAATATGTATAAATATATTTATTAAAATGTCACTACGATCTTGGATCTAATATAAAAATATCTAAATGGCTCCTAACAATTGAGCAAACACCATTTCTAACTTAATTGTTCCTTAAAACAACTGAACAATAATATATTTAAGCGTATCAAAGAATTCTAGTGCTTCCCAAAATGTTTATACCGTTCCCTGTGTTTTTTCCTATATCTAGAAGGCAAGACAGTTTAAATATATTTGAGAAACACTGTGTGAAATAAACTTAGGAACCTTCACAATGCTATGAAGGAAATGCACATAGAGTGAAAATATTAACTTATCAAATTCAAATATTATTTGTTCACAACATAAATTGGAATGAAATCAACAATCAAAACAAAACAAGTGATCATAAATTATATTTTTTTCTTTTATCACAATTTCAGGCCATGGAACCAGTCAAAAATCCATTATTGATATTTTTAAAAATATTTTTTTAACCTGTACAGGATGTTAAAATAGAGTCATAAATGTTGATGGAATATTTTTTAATATTCTGATATTGTATCAGAAATATTTTTTCGAAAATTCGATTTTAAGGCATTTGAATCCACGAGGTGAACAAAAGTTTTTGATATTTATTAAATGTTTAAAATTGTAAGATGTAACACAAAATTTAATTCTTTTAAAATAAAGAAATATTCAAATTCAGTGATACTAAACTTTTTACTTTAACTTAATTTGTAGAATTTTTTGAATAAATACTTCTAATACAAATTCAGGATGTTAAAATGTATATATCATAATTTTTAACCTTAATACTTCTATAAAAGTTATTTTTTATGTTTGTGATGTATGTAAATGATGTGTTTTTCTTCATTTTTATTTTTTTTTAACACATTTAATTTTATATTTTAACATTTTTTGTAAGAATAAGTTTTTTTATTTTTAAATATTTATAGAAACCGTTATTACTATTGGTTAACCATTAACCATTATTTTTATCGATTACATGCCCTGTTTTATTTAATTAAATTTATGATCATTTATTGTGTTTATAAATAACAAGAGTGAAATATACAAGTATTGCAAAAGGTTAGAACACATTTTTTTGTCTTTTTATGTGTTTTTACAATTATCTAAAAATACGCTAAAATATGACAATAAATAAATATTAGCTACATTTAAAACTAAAAATTGACTAGGCAGGTTAAAAACCTTAACTAATACAAAAAGAATGAAATCATATTCCATTCATTTATTGTCAAGATCTTTGCAAACCGTCGTTCGAAATCATTTAATTTATAGCAACAATCTCAATAATTTTATTTTTGTTCTAGCATTTACAATTAAATAAAAAAATAAATACTTTTCCATTGTCCGAAGTATACTGTGCTACGAGTGCGAAAAGGTACCTATTTAGAAAATAGATGATTTGGCACCAGTGGCACAATGTACTTTTTCTACGACCACACTGTTAAATAATACACAGAAAATGTTATGACATAAAGAACAATATGGCTTACGTAAACACACAGTATAATTTAATTCAAGTTCGTACTTAAAACTGCAAAAGCAAAGGTAAATAGCCTTTATTAAAAATATTACACATGTAGTTTTATTTTGTCAATAACCGAATAGAAAACGAAAAATAAATTAATTAAAAATTTATTACGTAGCTATCACCACAACATGCGAAAGTGAGACAGAAGTAGTGATCTTACTTTACGAGATATAAGCGTATATTATATATTTAATCCCAAAATAATTTTAAATGCAAATTTATTTAAAAATTGTAATTTGAAAAATCCTATAAAGAAAATTAAATTTTTTTTATCTATATTATTTTTAAAATTTTTGAAAAATGAACTGAGTTAATATTAAAACTATTTTCTTTTGCTTTTCTATTCTAACCTGGTATTATCATCCTACGTATTATTTTTTTATGAATTTAAAATTAAAATATGAATTTGAATCAAACTATACAAAAAAGTGACTGTGACGGTCGTAGAAAAATATATTTTGTTTTATTCTGCTGTAAATAAGTATCACAGATTAATTTCCAGAGATTATTGCAAATTTTCGTCTTTAAATAAATTTCGTCAAACTACAAAACATAAACAATTCCCTGAAAAGTGACCCACGGCGCCGTCTTCTACCAATCTACCAAATGATCATTCTCTATCATACCTCCTCCTCTTTCATGTCCAAAAAGTCCTGTAAACTCAAGCCCTGATTCAGGGGGGTTATAAGACTGTTATAATACACCTCTAACTCCTTACTAGTTACGTTCTTGTTCATATGCCGGTCGATGTGCACCTCGTCGTCGAACCACTGCGTTCCGATGCGGTTTCCGTGGCTCCATTTGGATTTCATTTTGTATAGCTTGTACAGGGAATACACGATGAACAGGGAACCAAAGATGAAGAAGCTGTACATTCCTACGCTTTCTAATGTTGGTAGCACGTTTAGGTATAGCTTCATCTTTGTTGCTAGAGATTCCGGCAATGAGTACATTCGCTAGAAAAAAAATTTTTTTTTAGAACTTTATTAATTTCACCAATATTACTTATATTTTAAGTTTCCCTTAAATAGACAATATCACATCGGAATAATAGCATTTTTTTAAGTGTTGCTTAAAATTTAAACCTTGTTGGTACAACCGTTGGTTGAAATAGTATATTGTACAACAAGAGTGGATATGATGCTCGAGACTTGAGAATTATCGAATCGATTTATCGACTTTTTTGCCAGCCCTAATATAAACTAGGCATCCATTCTGTCGAGCATGTAAAAAACATAACATATACAGTAGGGAGTAGAAAATAACTATTTCAATCAACGGTGCAACTGAACTTTTTAATAAAATAATATATATAACAAATAAAACGTCACACTTTAAAAAAAATTTTTGATCTGTATGTACGAGTATTTCAATTGTATTTTATAATACATCTTTTTATTTCGTAAATTATTTCCTGAATTCCACGAAGTGCACTTATTTCTGTAGACTTATTTCTGTGTTTGTAAAATAAAAGATTAGCAACCGAAATATTTTATCATTATAACTGAAAAATATTAGAATGAGAGTTTTCATGTTTTTTTTTTTAATTTTTATATAATTATAGTAAATTTTAAATAAAAATATACAACACATACTTTTTTATTTTGTAAAAAGTCAATAGGAAACGAGTAGTAAATTAGATTAATAAAAATAAGTATATATCTGTACTGTTCTCAGGATTACATACTTATACATATCTGTAGCAGAGAAACATCATTTTAAAAAAAATTTAGTTCAGATCATATTTATTTATTTAAATAACGTATTTGCGCATTTCATTTAAATACATTATTTATTTACTTGTTTTAGTTTTTATTTGTTTGTTCTAAAATACTGGAAGATATAATTACTAACAAAAAACTTATTTTTTGTTAATTACAATTTGTATTTTAAAACGTAGTATCAGTAAACAAAATAATAAATATACATGTATAGATATATTCATTTTTTTAAAATAAATGACTGAAGTAAACAAAACAACTTTTTATAAATTAATGTAACACTTACAATTTCCATCCAAAGCATAGGTAAAACCATATTGGAAAACCGTTCTACTTTAGCCATTTGAGAAACATCTCCAAGTGCCATATTAATTTGAAACCGTACAGCGACGTCAAGAGGCAGTCCAGATGTCTGAAAAAAATACATGTATATTAAATTTCATCAAAAGAATTTCTAAATTTCTCCTACAATACATATTTAGTTAAAAATAACAGAATTGGAACCTACAACTAACTTTCTTTGACACTGACCTAAGAGTAGACATTTGTATGTAAATGCGTCTAAGAATAGACACTCATTTGGAAAAAACGGACATTAATTTTTTAAATATAAAACTGGAAATTTAAACAATTTATGTCAAATTATAGCAATTTTTTACTTGATATATGTTAATCCTTTGGTATATAGGCCAATCTGAAGTGGAAGTTTATATTTATGTTTTTAAATATTTCTTTTGAAATATTTTAGTTTTATTTTAAAAAGTCCGTACAATTATTTAAAAAAAATGGTATTAGATTTGAATTTATTACAGTTAAACAAAGTCAAACTGAACTGGAAGTGTATGAATTTGTTTTATTTTTTCTTGTGAATATTTCTAAAATACCTGTATTAGATTCAATTTAATACTATTTTTTTGGTTTAAAATTTTAGCTAAATTTTTCTTACCGGTTGAATGACGAAGTAGCTCTCATGTTTTTCAGGATCTGGTTTCGATCCTTCAACAGAGTTTAAAAGCTCTGGATCGGAATGCAGAAAATGAGGATAACTTAAAGCAATGGGAAATCCATAGTAACAATCAGTTACATCTAGAAGGCCATATTGTAAACAGTTGCCATTACGGCAAAAACATTTGTTGTCGGGGTTGTAGTAACCATTGTCCATTGCATTAGGGGCGAATTGGTATTGCCAACCTTCTAACGATTGACGGGATGTGGTATTTACCCTAACCTAAAAACAAAAAAAAATCACATTACATTTAACTACAAAAATTATGACATACAAGGTGGCCCAGTGAAAATTATCAGCGCAATTTTTTGCCACTTAATATTAATTTTAGCAAAAAACGCTCGAACACGTCATTTTTAGTATTAAGGAGGACATCTGAATGGATTAGTACCAATATCGGTTACCGGTTTTTATTAACCGGTTTTTTAACCGGTTACATGCTCTGATCAAAAGTATACAATTTTTTAAATGCTCAATTAAAGTGCAAAATCATGATGAATTATTAATTTTATTTAAAATAAAAACATGTTTTGGTTGTATTTATTTTTAAAATTTTCCTATAATTAGTTTATTTATTTTGAGTATATATTTAATAAATAACAGTAAAAACTAAATATATTTCAAGGTATTTATTTTTATATACCGTTAATAGTTTGAAAATATCATGAAAAAAATTAAAATTAATTACTAAATAAATTTAATAGTTATAATTTTTATTTCTTTATAGCAGTTCCTGTTTCCTTATTACATTTATTTTTAAAAAAGAAATAAGGAAAAATATTAAATAATTTAATAAACGAAGTACGTATTTTAAAAACTTTCAAATAAAAATATATTTGAGATATAAAAAAGTATATTTATATATTTTTTGATAATATGTATTAGCGAA
The DNA here is from genome assembly GCA_035578165.1 of Stenolophus ochropezus. NCBI lineage: Eukaryota > Metazoa > Arthropoda > Insecta > Coleoptera > Carabidae > Stenolophus > Stenolophus ochropezus. The sequence goes on along the minus strand of JAQOWZ010000002.1, from coordinate 44,431,944 downwards.
ATTTAAAAAAAAATGTTACTCACCAAAGTAGACCCCCTGCACAAGCTTTTTCTGTAGAAGAGAATTTTGTCGTTTGGTTCCAAGAAACTAGCGAATTTAGTGCCGTCCGAAGCACCCTGAATGTTGGCACAATGTTTCCCTTCCCAGTGTGGTAGTTGGGTTGAACCCCGGTAGGTGTCTAACAGGCCTGATAACTTGGGGTCGGTTTCTCCTGTGAAGACGGTTTCGTGGTCCCCCTCGAAGTCATACATCTAGAAAAAAATACAATGAAGTGATATTTGATAGTCGGTAAAACAGAAGATGTCAGGGTTTTTTATGATTGCAAATATAAAAAAAAAATGAAATATTGGTTCGTGATTTAAAAAATTGAAATCTACTCCTATAAAATCCTAATTATATTAAAATATACGTAGTAATGATATTTGAAGCATAAAGTTAGTAAAATTTTCTAATATTTAGAAAACGAACAATAATATTGAATGGCGTTTTAAAAATTTAAATTTAATAATCTTTAAAATATGTACATATTTTAATTTATCACATTTTCTTTTTTGAATCAGTACATTTAGTCATGTCTAAATGTTTATAGCTTACATTTCAAAAAAATTTCAACATAGATATGTTTGAAATAATTTTTCACATATCTTATTTTAATATTTGCTTACTTTCTTTTTTTTAAAATAATTATATACCTACATATACGTATACATGGAATGAAATTTGAAGATTAAATATAATTTGGAATTTACAATATCCACATGTGTATCTTACAATCAAGTATGTGTAAGTTATTTTAATCTAAGGCGGCCAACCGTCCCGCATTCTGCGGGACGGTCCCGGAATGACCGGTATAATCCCGCATTGCAATATTTAATAAAATAGTCCCGGAAATCGTCTAAGGCGTCCCGCATGTCCCGCATTCGACTTTTCCCATCGTCTCGCTCGCAAAAGTGTTCCACATCAAAAATACGAACGACAACGGAATACCATTCCAGAATTGCCTAGCCATCACCCAGTACCTTCTTTGTTTGCAAGGAACAAACGCTCCTACGGAACGAGTATTTTCCTTAATGAATAGCTTATGGACATCCAAAAAGTCGTCGCTAAAAGTAGAAACATTACGTGCAATGCTAACTATAAAATTTAATATGGGCAGCTGTGAGAACTTTTTGGACATTCTAAACCAAAACCCAGAACTAGTAAAAAAATGCCACTCATGTGAGAAATATGACTTTAAATATAAATGTTAATTCAGTTGTATTGTTGTTTGTTTCTAAATCAATTATACCACCAACAAATCCTCAGTCTTGTTGTGAATAGGGGTAGGTGTCCCGCATTGACTTATCATAAAGTTGGCCGCCCTATTTTAATCCCAAGTTAGTTTTCCAAAGTAATATAGTTTGACATCAGGTCACCAGCATTACACTTATGTATGTAGTATACTAAGGGGTACAACTTAGAAAACCTTGATGCTCTGAAAATAAACTACTTCTGATTCTTTGGCTAGACAGATAGTCGCCATAATATTTTTGTACTTATGCGCGCATTTATATTTTTACAATATTTTTTTAATGACCAAAAAATAATTGATGTTTTCATATTTTTCATATTTTTTTTCACTACTATCCTAGACACCACTATTATAAACATTTATTTGACATGAGAAATTAATCACCTAGGTCAATAACAAATTATTATTAACCATGGTCGATAATGAAAACTGTCGCTTTGTAAAGAAACTCAAGACTCCAAATCCAAATATTGTTTGAATAATTTAACTCAAGAAAAGTCAAAAATTCATATATGCCATGTAATCAAATAATTTGTCATTATTTGTCAAAATATAATCGCTCTCGTAAAAGTTCAGTTTCTGAACTAATGATACAAATAACTATTATTTAGTAGGATTGGGATTTTTAAGCTAGTACCTAGCGAAATAAATATATGTACTACGGTTGAGAACACAATTATTGACCAGCGCCTTATGTCCCTTGGTTGCTTCGCATCTTGAGATACAACTGGGTCAATAATGATAGTTTTCTCAACCTTATTATTATTATCTCTTATTATATTTATGTTAAATAATAAAAAAATATGTATTAATTATTAGATATTGCTTATTTATTTCCTAAGTGGAATCATTTAACATCAATGGGAAATAAAAATGATAAATATTTTCAAACAAATTTCTGTATAAAATGTGAGCTAATAATTCATGGAAAAACTTATTTGTTCTATACAGTGACAGCAAGAATAGAAATTACATAATAAAATTTCTCTTAGCTGGCCTAAAAACTATTAGCACCTTGCTATTAAGAATTGTAAATATTTATTACAAAAAATTGCATAGTATAAACCATACATGATTGCGAATTTAAAAACATCATTTCGCCTATAGTAGGTACTACTATTTTTATATAAATAAAATTAAAAAAAATATAATACAGTACAATTGCGTTAGTGTGAACAGAATAAATCCAGATTTGTTCATATTATCGACCTGTTGAATGAATCTGTAATAATCAATAATAAAAATAATAGTAATTTTAATTTTGATTTCTAAAGTTTTATTTTTGTAAATGCGTGCATTATAGTTGTTATTTTGCCAATCTACCACTATTTACGAATTTCCTGGTCGGGTATATAATTATCGAAATCACTTACTGATCAGTAATTTATTATCATAACCTTGGAAACAAAATCGATAAACATTAAAAATATCATATGACTGCTTCGCATTTTAAAAGCGACAGCGAGTATTGTTTTCATTGTTTTTCCATATAATTCAGAAATATTTTTACAGAAATAAGTCATTATTTACTGTCGTTGTTCAAGTACACAATAAAAATGTTCTTCATTCCGAACTGTATTTATGATGTTGTATATATCTACATCTCCAGGTTTGTATTTTTAAAAGTAAGGAAATGAAACGGTCTTGTAAACTGGTTTTGGAAATATTGACCTTGCAAATCAAAATAAAACGTGGGTAAATATCTCGAAAGACAAAAATGCACTAATCGTTTGCGCTTAGTCTAGCACGTTCGCAATTACCTACGTTAAAAAAAATAAAAGTATTTTGAAACCGCAGATGTCCAAGAGTAATAATATCGGAATAAACTGTGGTACGTTAAAAATCATTTTATACATTACTGTATAAAGATTGTAGGTACTACAAGCAAAAAATATAAAAATAATAATTCCAAAAATATTAAAACAGTACATTTTGAAAAATAATGTTTTTGTTTTCAAATGTATACAGATGTTCCAAGGGCGCCGGCAAGATTTTATTCAGGGGGGTGCACCCAGTTTAATAATAAACGGAACTAGTTTATCTCTCTTTTACTATTATTATTTTTCTTATATAAATTTCGGCAAAATCTTTGCTATTATAATAATTTATTCTACGAGGCAATAGCCGAGGAGAATAAGCCATGTGAGTAATAAAAAAATACTTTAATCCTTAGATATACATTATATTTTTTTCCGAAATCGTTAAATTATTAATTAAAAACATAAATAAATAGCATTATGTGTTTGTAAAACGTCAGCTAGCTATAGAGACGGGGATGACTGTGATAACAAAGTCAAATATTTCTTCATAATTTTCATTTATGTTTACACCTGCTTGGACGCTGTCTGCATGAAATCAAATAAAGTATTATCAAAAGTAAATAATAAATAAATTCACTAACAATGTTATAGAGTTATATGTTTGTTATTTTAGGTAGTGTTAAAATAAACTGCAAAATATAATACTATTAAAATATAAGTTAATTTAGTTTGACAGATGAGTCCGTAAAGTTAAATTTTGACATAAGAGTCCGTAAATTTTTCTTTAACTACTACTTTTGCTAACTTCGCGGAATTGTATCGTGTACTTGAGTATCGATTAAAAAAAAAACATTTTTTGTACTCTTACAATAAAATCTGTTGATTTTCGTCACCTGAGCAACGTCGGGAATCTCAAGATTCCACCTCTCCCCCAGATTAGCGTGCGAAAAAGTAAAATTGCCCAAAATAAATTTAGTGCATTTGACATACTTGTTGGCAACAACTGCTGTTATGTTGAGAGGTTGACAGCACTTGGCAGTATTGAAACACATAACCACGAAACCTTGTATATATGTAGTACCTAATTAAAAATATTTGTACAAAAATAAAAAAAAATATTGATTTTCGTACAAAAAATATATTCTTGCGTGAACTTTTTTCCCAGATTCGTTCTATTGCAAGGGTCGTAAGCTCGCACCACAAAATACTCATTTGGGAAAATGACGTTCCTACACTTGATATGTAAATAACTATTACCTTGCTAATATTGTAAAATACTATAAACCTTCTAAAATTATATTTCTTGTTTAAAAATTATGTTGTTGTTATGTTTTTAATTTAATAATTGAAAAAGGTCACTCATGAAACAACAAAGCAAGTGATGCTTATAGTGCAATATAATTTCCATACTTGCATTACAGCTTTTAACTTTTTTGAAAGATTATTTTTCTGAGATTTTAATTTTTTCAAGAACAGCCACTTAAGCGTGACACTTTACTTTTATATAAATAATAAATAATGCATCGAGAATAAAACGTTCTAGATTAATAGAATTTTGATCTTGATCTAGTATGAAAAGAACGCTAATAGTAATTGCAAAAGATTAATATCAAAATAAAAATAAATTTATCATCTTATTACTTGTTTATGGTCTAGTTTTCTTGACATTAATAATGACAGAATATTATAATTGTTTTTTAATAAATACAAACATTGTTCCTTCTAGGAATGATGATACAGTAATGTAACTGTAAAAATATAAAAAAGATGAAAATGATTAATAACCAACTACATAAATAGTAGAGTTTGACTGATGTCTTTCATTTTTTTAATATGTTCTTAGAATACAATTTTGACCCTGCTTATAACTGTTTGAAAAACGATAACTGATTTTGAATAGCAAAAAACCATGCCGGATCTAAAATTGAGGTTCGGAAATTACTTGCATTCTTAACTCGATTTTTTGCAGCGAGTTTCAGGTAGAAAATTATTCTTATCTAAAGATTATCGTTCATGAAAAAATGCAGTTATTTTGTTATATAACATTTTGGCTGAATTTAAAAGACCTGTTGATATTTTTAGTAATAATATAACAACAGAAGGTCATAAATTGAAAATAATTTGAAAGATTTTGCGAAAACTTATGTTGCCAGGGTTCATTAGAGCTATATTTTCACTATGAAGACATAATAGGTTAACGCAAGCAGGTGACAAACAATAAAACATTTTATTATTAATAATAATAAAACATAATTTTGAAAATTTTAAATAATTATTTAATTTGTAAAAATGTAAATAAAACTTAGTAAGTTAGGTGTGTAAGTATGTTATATCGTAAATTATTCTTTTGAGAATAACATAATTCATTAAGTATTAAGTAAGTGCGCCTTTACAGATGAGGGTGACATATAAATACGAAATCACGAAATCGTTAAAACTCTTACTGATCGTAATTTTTTTCACGTTTATCAAAATAACACAATTTAAATTCAGAAATATTAAAAAAAATTTGAAAGTGTCATTTTTTAAATTAAACTAATTACCGATCATTAATTTGTAATGTTAATCTACTGTTTAAAAACCCAATCAGTAAACATTAAAAAGTACTTTACTCAAATTAATTTTTTAAAATAGCATTTATTATTATTTAAAATATAATTCAAATTGTGCTTAGGTTAAAATTTTGAAATATTTGAAAACAAAAATACTGTAGAGAAGGTTATGAATATAAAAATTATTAGCGCACTAGTTAACTATGAACTGTTTTACTGTTTATTTACTTATTTAAAAATATTTGCAATCTTATTATAAGGTGTTAGTAACTCTTTTTTATGTTTTGTATAATAATTAATAATTTTCTTACCCGATCTATGAGTCCCAGTTTGTCAAATTTGATCCAGCCTGGCATGAAATTATTTCCTAGAGTTAATAGTTTGCTTTTGTAGCCAAACATGAACTCCTTAGCTGTCATACGGACCAAGGGCTCGGATTGTGTCTGACGAATGACTAGGTTCAAACCAAACCGGGTGAAATAGCTGGCGTCTCTTACTACATGAGTTATACTCTGAAACAAAACAATGATAATCATTAATTTTTTTGTCATCAATTTTATTATTACAAAAAAATATATTTTGGCAGGACTGAATTTATTTAAATCAGATTTAAATTACATTGATTTAAATATCTTTTTCTGTAAGTAATTAACTATAACCGATGAAATTAAATTTACGTTAGCGTTTATATGGGATTTCAAAAAAGTGGTCATAATTTTGACGTTATAATCCGTTTGTCCCTAAACAGTATCATTCAAATCTTACTTGTTCTAATCAATATGTTTTTTCATAAGTAATACAAGAACCATAAATTTATTGCTAAAGTAGTTGTTGCATAGTAACAGACAAATGAGAGTCAAAAATATAAATCACGACCGCGAAGCTGGACTGATTTTAGAATCATTTTTGATCCGAGTTATTGCTTCGTAGTGATTATGAGTAAATTTTACCAATTAAATTCATAGCTCTAATTATATTTGGTTAATTATTTCGCATATGACAACAATTCAAACGTTGATACTGTGGAGTTTATCAAATTTTTCATTAAAAAACTGGAAACTGCCAAAAAATGTAATGGATACAATAATTATAATAAATTATTTTTTGTGAAACACGTTTTTCAAAATATACTATAACTTATGGAAAAAATAAAAAAAAATCGAATCTATATAAAAAAAATTGCTTTTTTTTAATTGGATTTTTATATCAATCCTGGATTTGATTGTAGTTTACGGAATAATATTTTTATTATACCTACCAACAATTTTAAAACAATTAAAATTAACCATTTATTTTTTATTCAGTTACAGTTTGAAGAATAATTGTTCAGTTTTTGCAATTTCAAAAAATATATATTTGGATCAGAGCAATGATATGAATTGATAGAAATTACAACAAGACATGTGCACATATAAATAAATTGATAAAATTATATTTATTAACCGTTACTAATAGTAATAATTAATTTGTTACAATATACTAGTACGTATATGTACTTATTTTATTGTTACAGATATATGTAAAGATAAATTAAAGCCTTAAGTGATTTCTAGCCTAGTTAATAACAATAATTATATCAATAATCTTTAAAAATTTTGACATATATTATTTCAAATCAACAATTTTATACAATAAAATATTAGTTTTATCTTTTTCGTGAATCTTTATTAAGGTTAATTACATTCACGTATGAAATGTATAGCAAAATATTTATTAAATGAGAGGATTAATAAATGTATACATTAATTCTCTTCTGATTTTCTTATCTAGAAACGGGAAATAGCAAATTTTTTGTGATATTTTTGCTAATTCGATCTTTAAATTAGACCTCGTTTGGGATTTCCAATTATAAAAAACCAAACAACAGGTTAAAAGTTCTAGAACTTTCGTTCATCAGGGTTTACTGTTATTTGAACTTGAAAAGCAATTTTTTTTAACTTCACCTTGCAGACGTGTTCAAGATTTATTATTGCGAATTTATCTGACGCAAAAAACATGTAATTTATCCGAGGTAAATAAATAAAAAGAATAAATACATGTACAAAAATACTTGTGTACGTACTATGATACACTCTGTTTTAGATTTTTCTATTAAATAATAATTTTAAGATATAAAGACACATTTTATTTGAAACACAATTACATTTTTATGAATGTTATTTTAAATATTCCTAAAATATACAATTGAAAATGCTATGACAAACTATTTGAAATACAAGGGTATGTTTTTTTTTTAAATATTTTGTTATATTAATATATCTAAAATACAGAGCAATTCAAAATTATTGCAATGGAAATAAGGATATGCATATATTATTTGAAATACCTAATGATTATAAAGCAATTTTTTTTTTTCAAAAATGCTCAATATTTAGTGGTGTTAAATTAATATATATTTTTAGTGCCCCTGGTTTGGTTTATTTTATAAAAAGATATTTATCGTATTAAGAACTGGTATCAAAAATTTTTATTTCATGTAAAGTTTATAAATATTTAATACGGTAAAAATAGTCAAATCGTATTCTAGGGACTCTAATTCGTGATCATATGTTGAAAACTCATACTCGAGAAATTTAATCAAAAACAGTACATCCATTATCTACATATTAATAGGCAGGAGGTAAAAAGATTTATTGTATTAAGTAGTGGCTTGCATTGTTAATATTTAAATAAAATATATTAACGTCGCCTATTAAGTCAGTGACACTAAAAATATATATTTCAAGTAAACCGCCTTTAATTTTGCGATTTTTTTGCAACCTATATTTAGGTACCTAATTTATAACCTATACCTGAAGGGTATGTTGCCACAAATAAATATAAAAATACTGATCTATTATCGGTCAATAATAATATGTGTATTGAAAAATGTAGTATACAATTAAAAAAACAGTATTTTATTAATAAATAATAAAATTTACTCAAACAAAAAAGGTAATAAATCTTTTGCTATAAAATTAGCTATTCCACCCAACAAAATTATTTCTGTAATAAAATCACTGACATTAACAAAATTTTATGATTTCCTTTTATGTTAGTACCCATTTAATAAATTTTTATTGCTTGTTACAATTTCGAAATAAATATTTTCAACGGCACGAAACATTTCATTAAATGACTTATATAACAATTCTTACTGAGTGACACACTTCATTGTTGTAAAAATTTGAGAAACAGTAATTAAAGGTTTATTTTTCTTAAGAAAGAGAATGTATAAGAACATCAAAAGAAATTTCTACTAGCCAAGAGTCTAGATTTCAGATTAGCAATTATGTTGATATTAATTATTGGTTTGAAGCTAGAGGCGAAATTTGACAGTTTCATTTTAGTTAGGTTATTTTCATAACGGTTTTCTTATTAAGATTAACCTAATATAATAATTATTACAAATTGCTATTGTTGTAATTCTATAGGGTGCTATCTGTGAAAGGATTATTTTGTAATTTATAATTATTAATAATTATTTATACTTTTACAAAAGTACCATTTACAGGTGCAGTATTTTATTTATTATTATCTATAATTTTATTTATTACAATAGAACTGCACGAATATTACAAGAGAAATTAACATTTTTAATTTCTACATAAATCACTTAAAAATTGTAAAGTAGTTAACACAAAAATAACATCATGTTACTTTGTTTTAAAACGGAAGTTAGTAGTTCTTGTTTAAATATTGTTACTAGCAAAAAAAATCGGATGTGTACTGTACATTCGCTGTCAATCATGTAATTTAAATGTTCTTTTTACATTCCTTTCCTTGTATTTTACAAAAACAAACCTTATTTTTCGACATTTTAATTTTTAAAATGTCTTTCTTTAAACTTGACAAATAGTATTTGTTAAATTTTGTATTTGATTTACTTATTTAATTTAGATGGCATATTTGAAATGTTAATCCATATTTTACACTTTTCTTGAGTTAAATGATTCAAACAATATTCGGATTTAAATACTAAGTTTCTTTAAAAAGTGACAGTTTTCATTATCGACCATGGTTAATAAGAATTTATTATTAACCTAGATGACCATGGTTATCAAGTAAGCGGTAGTGAAAAACAATTTCTCATGTTAAATAAAGGTTAATAACAGTGGGTGTCTAGGCTAGTTGGCTAGTAGTGAAAAAACAACTTTATTCAATTATTTGAAAATAAGTTCAATTCTTTTTTTTCTTTTAATGATAGAAATGGGGTTATTTGAAATGATTAAATGATTTGCTGTTTATTTACTTTTAACTTTCGTTACTTGATTCAAGTCAAAATATAGATACATAACTCTTTTTTTAGACATGATTTATTTTTTTATTATTAAAAGAATGTGTTCAAAACTGTGAATTTAACAAATATTTAAATATTCAGCCTGTAGGACTTTCAAACATTAATTTGTTTTTTTTTAAGCTTAAATAAGGTAAGATTTGTTCTAGGCAAGCAGAGATTTTTCTGCTTATAGCGAAACTCAGAAGATATTTCCGATCTCTAATTTACGCAATGAAAATAACTTGCATATACTTTAAAAACATACGAAACAATTCACCACTGGCTGAAGCAGAGTTATTTTTACCTACTTTGGTTCGCTTTCATATGATGATCCAATTTATGATTTCTGTTACATTTAATATAAATTACAAATTAAAGGAATTTGTTTCTGCAGAAAATAATACAAATGAAATTAAATAATATTTGCCAGAAGTCATGGGTAAGCAGAGCTTTCCTTGCTTACTCTCACTGCATGCCACTGCTTAAAAGATAGTTAAAATAAATTAATAATTTTTTATCTGTTAAACTGAATGTTAAATGTAAAAATTATTAATATGCTAAATAAAAAAAATATTTATATTTGTATTTGAAACATAATACAGATTTTTTTAGTTTTTCAATGTTAAATTTACAAAGTAAACAAATGTTTTATCAGCGTATTGTTCATTTTTTCTCAAATGGCATAGAATAATTTATGATAAGAAAGGGGAATTCCAACATAAAAGTTTTTTGAAGTTTTTAATGTAATTAACTTAAAACTAAAAGTATGTTGCAAATAATTTCATCAAGTAAGAAAAAATAAATGACTTAACAACATGTAAAGATGATCATTAAATGTTAATCATGCATTAAAAAACAAATATTAAGACTATAAATTAACTATAAGACGCAGAACTAAACATTAACCTACATTAGTACCTTCTCTGTACATTATCATTACTAATTTAATATGGTAGAAATACATACTGACATATATGTTAGTACATACTTTTTGAATTTTTCATGGATTTCTAATTATTACATTTTTAGTTAATAAATAATTTCGTTTGATAACATATTTTTTTCTGAAATTGTTTTACAATGCATTGCTTTTACTACTGTTTGTTTTGCATTTTTTTTTTTTCAGTCCATAGATATATACTTTATTACAGTCCACCGCCATTTTTGAGCTAAACAACTCGTGAAATTTAAAATAATAACATTGTTATCATTTTTATCCTATTTCATTACTATTTGTACAGTTCAAAACACAACAATATTTTTTTGTTATTTCAAATTTTATCACATATTGCTCACTTTTTTTTCTATGACCGTTAAGATATTTGCTTGTTCTTGACATAAAGAACGATATGATGCAGGTAACCTCACAAAAAGTACCTTTACGCATGCGCAGTATTGGCAATTACTGTGAGAAATGATATTTCCTACACTGCACATGCGCAATGTTGGCAAAAACTTTGAAGGTTTATATAGTATGAGAAAAATGCTAGTTTCCATAGTGGTCGTAGAAAAAAGAATAAACGTACAGACTTAGGTACCAACTTACTAATATGTAATCAAAGACTTAGTATCCTGAAACCAGTAAACATAATTTATTACCTTTTCAACTCAATCGGTAAATATTATAAAATATCCCATTGTGCTAAACAATAGGTACTTTTAATACTGTGACTATATTCGAAGTTATGAGAATCGGGAAAAATAATAGTACGTGTTACTAGAATTAAAAGTCATTTTTGTTTTACAACTTTTAACACAAACTTCTATTGGCGACAATTTAATATAATTCCTATTTGACATTAAAATTTACCTGTATTTAACTTTTTAATCTATAGTACTTGTATGGCATGTTAATTATATGTTTATATCTTAACATACTGTCATTGAAACTGTCCAGATAACTAGCAAAACAAAATAAAATTAAAAATAAAATTCATCCTAGTTTGTATCATAGAAATTAGGTAAAAATACGTTAATAACTTATTGACTTTATTTAAAAATCTAATAACAATTTCTTTATATTATAAAAGCAAAAGCAGTATTTAATATTTATATAACACCACAACAAAAAAACTGTATAAAACTTTTTCTCATACAATACATTGAACCGTCATTCCCAAGGTATAATAATTTCAAGTTCACCAGATAGAATCGACATACTTAACCACTTTCACTTTCAAATCTCCGTGCGTTGAAAAGAGACAAAAGACATCTCAAATGTAGGTCATTAAGTGTGTTAGTGACACATCGGAGAAATTAATTATTGCAGAGAAGTTATGATTCGATTTTGTTTGTTTACGTTTCCGCGTGTTACGACAAAAATATTCGATTTCTAATAATAATAAATAATTGATTACTGATAGGTACTGTTTTAAGTATTAATGTATTTTGGTTCTAATAGTGAAAAATAAATCTCTTTATTTGTTTGTGAGTGTTGTAATGTTATGTAAGGAAAAGAAACGCCGATATTTTTGCAATAGACACAGAAAAGTACTTTTTACTTTGTAAGTAAAATGCAACTTTTCACTGGAACGAAATGCGCTGCATTTGTTACTTTCCGTTACTTAAACTGTGAGAATTTATTCAAAAGATGTATTACACTAAAAGTTTTAAATAAACATTATAAATTAATAAATTGTAATGAAAACAAACAATATAAACATTTACACACTTTTTTTTAATAAAAATAATGTATGACTTCTCTGTTTTTATGTTTTGATTCACATAACTTGGAGACTTCAATACTTAGTCGAGACACAAATTTCGTAAAGTTAAATAATTAATGATTTAGTACATAAAATAGTTTAGGGTTAAAATTTGAGCTTTTTGGACCTAAGTACAGAGTTTGTAATACACCAAGGATTCGTCTGTAAATCAGTCTTCACTAGCGTGCTGATAACATATGAATCATACAATGATTGTTCGTTTGTTTATATGATTCTACAAAGAGTTTATGTTCTTTCAATTTTCAACGGATATATCCATTATGACCATCCCTATATTTTGACTATAATTTCAACCTTCAGCGTGACGTATGTATCTCGCATAACTTAAAAATGGTTAGCCATAGAATATTGAAATTTTGTATATGGGACTGCTATTACATCTAGTTGTGTATCTCCTTTTTTCATTGCAATCGGCAGTGCCAAAAGGGCTCTTTGCTCGTAGCGTTTCTTTGAATTTTTCGAATAACTGAAAAACGATTAGCCGTAGAATGTTGAAATTTTATTTATGAAATTACTATACCATCTAGTTATGCATCTCCATTTTGGTACCAATCGACCTTTTCAAAGGGCAGTTTACTTTTGGCAGAAACTTCTTTCTTTGCAAGTTTTGAAACGATTAAAATAATATTGTGTAATGCAATAAGGAATAGTGATAAACATTTTAATAAAAAATTTAAAAGATGATCCATTTCGAAGAGATTTCCAAGATATGAAAAGAATGGAAGTTAAAGAATGATTAGACGTAGAATGATCTCACTTTCAAGTGAAATAAGTTTACATGAAGTGCAGCAAAAATGTATATAATTAACGTACAAGGAAGTTATGTCGTGTCAACATCAGATTTTTTTTATTATAAATTCTATATTTTAAAGATACTGCATTTAAGTAAGTGTCAATATTTCTAAGGAGAAAATACTTTAACAGTCTTTTTGTAATTCTGTAAAACAATTGAAACAAGTGTTTACAATCGGAAACAGGAAGTCCCTAACCTTACATCTTGTTTGTGTAAATTTAAAATTGACCATATCTTCTAAAGAACTATAAACATTTTATAACAACGCTTCTAAAATTTACTTCACTTTCTCCATAAATTATTTTTCCTTTTATTAAACCTATCCTTTCACGTTGTTTAATTCCAAACAAAATTTCTGATACTGGCGAATCTAATGACTACATTGTAGGGACTTTTATTTTATGCTTAGAAAAACGAAGTATGACTTGTAGTAGCAAGTGTAAAAGACTCAGCCCAGGATCTAAGTAAGCTGAGTTATATAAGTTGATGTGAAAGTGAATCTGAGTAGAATTCTTAAGTTGCTTGGCAGGTTGATTCGTTGATTGTAAATAAGATTTTTGAATATTGGTTTGATTCAAAGAAGACGTGTTAAAAACGATCAAATAATATTACCACAAAATACCATAAAATAGTGAATATATACTAAGTAGTATTACTTTCATTCTTCGCTCTTAAAGATCGCTAAATAAATAGAAACGCAATATTTAAATGTTTTATATTAAAACAATGCACGTTGAAAATAATAAATGCACGATAAATTTTGCCGAATGCATAATTATTTAAGAATTACGCAGGTTTTTATTTCAGATATTGCATAGGAAATATTAACAAATTACTATTCTTAAGTTAACCTAACAGATATATACAATAATAACTCTTTATTTACATATAACAAAACCAAGAATTTATTGGGAAAATTTATGAATAGTTGTTGCATATTAACAGACAAATGAGTGTCAAAAATGATATTTATCCAACACCGTGGTAATTATAATGCTATACATATGGTGTTTCTAGACAAATAAAATAGGTCATAACTCACTAGCGGGTTAAAAATAATAACTCACTCATAATTTTACATCAATGATTAAAGGTGTTGGATAAAATGTTGTATGGCACATGTGTGTCAATTACCTAAGTCACTTGAGAAAAATACCCCACTCGGTCTGACAGTTTCGTGAGCTAAATATTTCTCGCATGACTTATTTGTAATGTAATTCACTTGTACCATAAATTATTAGATCACGACAGTGAAGCTGGAGTGATTTAAGTGTCATTTTTGACTCGAATTAACAAGAGAGTGAGAAAAAAACTGGAAAATTATTTTCTAATTTATTGAACTCACAATTTATGCTTAATTAGATTATTTTTGACAGAAATGCACTAAATTGATCTCTTTCTGTTTTGATAACTATCTGATATTTGTCAACAAAACAAAAGCTACAAAGCTTATTCCCACGAATAATAATTCTCACTATAATAATGACAGCATTGATTAAAACGCAAACAAGTGACAATCAATGAAATATTTAACTAGTTTTAAAGAAACGTGAAAACAAATATTTCATAATAGTCATCTTCCTACTGTAGATAAAGATAAAATGTCATTTATCACACGTGAGTAAAATATCATTATATATTACTGTATTACTACACTCGCATCTGTGCTCTCTTGCCTCGTACATCTCGCTCATAAATAGTGACTTATTTAACTCACTTATTCATTGTTTTTATTGAGCATTTGTTATTTTTACTGAGTATATATAGAATTTTTAGTAAGTGTTTATAAACTTAGTTGATTATTATTTTAACTGGGACTTATTTTTAATGGAGATACATATATTATATCATGCAAAAAATAAATTTTCGAGCAACTTTAATTTGTATACCGTACAATTAAATTTGTTTCTCAAGCGTTTAATTTGTTCTTAATTTTTTAACAGGTTCTTTCTTGTTTTTTTGTTTGAAAAGTACCTGATAATTGATGTCCCAAAATGTGCAATTCTGCATCTTGCATAAATGCCTTTATTTGCTTTAAAAGTTGCATAATTTAAAACCATATGCAGCACAATTTCCAACAAGTTTTTTCAGAACTTATGAATGATATTTGACAGACGACAGGTGTAAGCAGTTGTTGAATTCACGCAGAACGAGTCATACGATAAACAGGTTATTTACTGGCTATTTACCGGCGTGATATTCTGGAAATTTCTAGAAGGATAGAGAATGAACTTCACCTTTTGCTTTACGCAAAAGCGATGTCACGTTACGTATGTCGTTGCTTAACAGCATGTAGAAATGAAACCGAAAGTAAAAGGAAAAGCAGAAGAAATAAATTAATATAAAATAATATAAAACATTTATTCCGAAGAGGGAATTTACCAAATGCTATCTTTTGGGAATTCTAGCTGATGTGTAGAGTGCACTACAGAGGCTACTTTAAGCGGGGAATATTTCATAAAGAATTTGGTTCTTCGAGTCTGTTACCTTTTTGAAGCTGTAAAAACCGTAAAAATACTCTTACCTTGCGTATACTGCAGAATAGTTAATCATCTTTAATAAAATTTAAAATTTGTAACTAAATTTTGTCAGTTACTAATGTTCTGTCAAAACCAGTGGCCAATATTTTACCAATATTTTATTTTATTTTATTTTATTTTATTTATTTTAGTATAAAGAATCTCTTAGTTTAGATAACTATTTAAGTATTTTTTTATATAAAAACAAAAACAAGCACTAATTCAGCTCATTTTTGTTTTATGTTTACATATTTATGAGCTTCTCTCATTGCGATTTGAAAAATTAGCGCTCTAATATAACGAGCATCGTTGGCTTACTCTTAAGATCGGACCACTTCCCTGATTAAAAAAAAACTGTTACTTTAAAAAAAAATGTCTTCCTTTAAATGTAGCACACCCTTCATGTTACACCACTAGCTGCCACTGGTCAAAACAATAACAAAACACAATTGTCAATAATATTAATAATGTAACAAAATTGACAGCTAACTTGTAACAGTTTTATAGATTAGTAGCTTGTAAAAGTTGGTTTCTCTGGTGAAAAAACGTTCAAATAAACTATGGTTTACAAGTGAATAACAATTAAATAATTGAAGAAAGAGAAGTTAGTAGTAGTTGATATTTGGTGGAACATGTTAAATGTATGTAATAATACATTAAAACACTTGCTTATCTCTCAAGTTTTTTTTGAAAAAATTTGTACAGAAAAATTGCATATTTCACAATTTTTAAAATTGAAAATTGCTTTATATTTCAAATACACTATCATGTTTTGCACAAAACAATTTAAAAATAATAATATGTTATTATAAAATATATAAGTGCTTGTAGAAATGAAACCGAAAGTTAAAACAAACGTAAAAGAAATAAGTTAATATAAAATATTTATTCCGAATAGCGCGTTTACCAGATATTACATCTCAGGTGTTCTAGCTGGTAAAAAGAGGGGCTACTTTAAACGATTTTTTTTTGATAAAGAATTTGGTTGTTTGAGTCGTCGAACTGGTCATTCCATCATCTAGAGCACAGATTCTTTATTTTATTTTCAATGACTTTCAGTTTTGCGTTTTATGGCTCATATAAAACATATGCACATACAAGAAGTACTTGTGAATGAGATACTTGCTTCAAGTTATGTAAAAACCTGAAGATGAATTAATCTTAATTAAACTTATATAATTACACTTTTTCTTAAGTAACAATACTATGACTTTACATTTCAAATACATATATGAAATAATCCGCTTCACTAATTTTTATATCGCATGTAATTATATAAGAAAATTTAATAAATTTCCTAAATTATTTTTATTTTGTTACAAATACCTACACGGAACATGAAAACATGAAACACAAATAAATAATTTATTAATAAAGTGTTAATTTAAAAATTATATATCCTGTTAGATAACTTGATCTTATATTACCGGTAAATTATTCTTTACTTCCATGAAAATGGTATAGTTATTTACATTATAAATGAAGTATGTTGTTATACTGAACAGCACAAAGATCTATATCTATAAAGCACGACGCGAAATGGAGTATATTTTCTAATATATGTACATGCTTGTTAACATAAAATCATAAATTGAAGACGCTTTAGAAAACAATAAAATGTCAAAATCAGACAAAATAAACAACAATTTCTTTAAGAGGATTCCCGGTGTCTATTGGTATATGGTAAAATACATGTTAAGCATTTTTCTTTTCATTCAAAAACCAGAAAAGAAACTAATATGAAATAAATTCATATGAATTCTACAAATATAGATGCATCCGCCTATGTCAATTATATTTTAAAATTTACAATAGAATCGCGAAAAAAAATTAGTAAATATTAGACATAAAGATACTTCTTTATTGTAATGTCTGACGGTTATCTAAAGTATTTTTTCGACAAATAAGGGACATAGACTTGTAGAATAAAGATCTATAAATCAGTATTTCCAATCAGAAAACTATTTGAATTAACCATTCTTCTTAAAACAGAAAAATTGTAACATACAAATTTCTTGCATTTTTCTCCAGTTTTAATGTTCTCCCACTCCTAGTTTTCTTATTGTAAGGGTGGGTTATACCTGTGAAAGAAAGACAGAAACTTAAAGTACACACGTATTGAAAAGAGTCGACCGAAAAATGATCTGTTAATTCTTGTACAGTGGAAGAACTTGTGTACGTTGTCGATACTAGAAACACAAAATATGAAGTTAGAATTTCTAGCTTCACCGGGAATCCTCTTAAGACTCTACTGAACGATAAATTGCGGTAAATAGTGTTTTTCTATGTTCTA
Organism: Stenolophus ochropezus; assembly: GCA_035578165.1. Classification (NCBI taxonomy): domain Eukaryota; kingdom Metazoa; phylum Arthropoda; class Insecta; order Coleoptera; family Carabidae; genus Stenolophus; species Stenolophus ochropezus. Next base: position 44,413,752 of record JAQOWZ010000002.1, on the reverse strand, counting down.
TTATTAAGGGAGCAACTCTTTTTTTTGATGACTTCTAAAAGATAAAAATATAACGAGTTCCTTTACCGCACCGTGATGTGTAAAATCGCAATTACCGTAGATGTCAACGATATGTTATTCTTGTGTTTGTACATCAGGACAGGAGATAATATAATAATAATTAAATCACATTCTTAATTTATTATTATAATTATAATAAAATATTTATTGGGTAAATTTACTTTTATTAGGTACTATTAAATGTCAAATGACATTGCAAAGTTAGTAAAAAATTATTAAATTAAATTTTATAAAAATAAAATAATAATTGAAAAAGAACTTATAATTGGTACTTGGTGGAACATTTTAAAATTACCTACATGATAATAAATTAAAACACTTGTTTATCCCTTAGTTGTGTGAAGTGGGATACTTGTTACGTCCTTTTGCATATCTTCAGATTTGCAATTGATATAACAATAACAAAGCCGTTATTTCACAGAAAATTTTTGTTTAACCAGTGACAGTAATCGTATTAGTAACTTTTTTCGAAGTCTCAATTTTTTTAGCATTTTTATTTCCCGTAAAATTAACGAGTCATTCATTATTTTCATAATAATTTGATACAGTAAAGAAACAATGAAAATTCGTATAAATCGGTTATTAATTATTATTAAAGTTCTCTAAAAATATCTGCTTTTTTATATATAGCGAGTACACGATCATTACTGGCCTCTATGATACTTAGAAACATCAGTCAATTTTAAAGTGACACTTTACATGTCATAATTAGAAAAATAATATTTTAAATATTCATTCTTCGTGCAATACTTAGTACAAAATTTTAAAGTATTTTAACTTAATATCTAGAATGTTTACAAAAAAGTAACAAATAAATATTGCTGTTCGACGAGTTGAATGACTGGTTAAAATTTCATATACATAGGTACTTATTTCTGTTACACCTTTATAATCAAATAATAGTTGTTACATTATTGATCATATATTCGAAATGTCAATTTTATTACGCATTAAGAACAATTTCAAAATGCACAATTAATATTTCTCTCATTATATGTGGATTCCAAAAAACTGAGAGTTGATTATGTTGAAATAAGAATTAGATTGCAACAGTTCACAATTGCATATAATTACATTCTTGCAGCCAACACCAAGTTTTTGAAACTTATTATTATTGGTAGATTTTATGTTACAAGACCACATAAATTACACACGTAAATTTCAAGATTTGCGGTAAAATGTACTTTCTGAAATTATAGTGGATTGCGATCTACATTAATTAGATTTTTTGTTTAACGACCTCAGAAATAATGATCAGCTACAGTGGAAAGGGCGATGAAATTGAAAATAATAATACGTTCAACTGTTTTCTCGAAACTCGTATTATAAAAAGTTCATACATAGTTACATTTGTTTGTTATTTTCCTGACTACGAAATTTAAACCAACTTATAATATATTGGGAACATATAATATAGCACAGGTAATTCTGCATAAGAAAATAGCAACCTATGAATAATATTTTTATATTTATAATAATATAAGGTGAATTTTTCAAACATCATAATATAAAGTAGTGGTATATTGAATAAAATTTATTTTTATAAATTTTATGCATTTATAATGTTGGAAACAAATACTATCATGTTGAGAGCATTGAACCACATAACCACAAAACAATTTGTGGATATAATAATTAAAGATATATAGGCAAAAAAAAGCTAATTATTGTGTTTATATTTTTTCGTACAAAAAATATTGTGCAAATCTCTTGCGTAAACTTAGCTTCCGGATTCGTTCTATCGGTGCACCACAAAATACTCATCCGGGAACGTGGCGTTCTTGCACTTGGTATATAAATAACTATTGCGTATATAATTTTATTACAATTTCCTCGAATGTTAAGACATATTTAATTTTTTTTGTTAAGTAGGTAACTACATAATATGAATTTCAATATTTAAATGTGATAGAGAAATAGTATTTACAGTACTAGGGAGGTAAAACGGTTTTTATTTTTACTGGTGATCGGAGGAAATGACTGTAGGCGAGCCTGTCACCTTCTAAAAGCAATAGTTTATTTGTTATTCACTTGTAAATAAAATTAAAATTAAAACCAAATTCCAATAATTATAAATGTTACGACAAAAAATTGTATCACAGGGCAACTACTAACCAATAAAACTGATAGATATTTTCACAGGATTGTAGCTTGTAAATGTTAGTTTCCGTCATAAATATACAATTCAAAAATTTCAGTTACAAGTGAATAACAAATAAAATTATTAATTTATATAAAAATATGTTTACTATTTCCACATTCTTTGTATCACTAGTTCCGAAACTAAACTTTTGCGAGAGCGAGATCTTTCTTATATTTTACAAGTGAATCTCGGAATACAAAAAAAATAGGATTCTAAATATTCAAATTTCCACTGTTTTTTTTTTATCAATAATTAATAAACTTTTACAGTAAAGCATTTATTTAGAAATTAACCCTGCATGTATATTATTATATCATAATTAATTTCCCAATATCGAATGTTATATAATACATTTCGTGAGTAATATTCAAATTTGTTATTTCCGAAACCTGAATTTCTAGTTAATTTATTTTTATATTAATTATTATAAAAAAAATTTAATTAATTATTATTCACTATCTATATATTCTAATTTAGAAAATTCAGATTAGTGTAATACTATTTTTAAATAAATTCTTCCTAGTTTATCGGTAGATTGGTCAATATCAAATGCTAAACGTTAACATTATGGGCCATATAATTGACATGTGATATAATAATAATGCAATAAAACAATTTGAAAACCTTTATATAATAGTTTCATCATGATGTATTGTTAAAATTTCATCAAGTTTATTATCATGAAGAAGTCATTTTTGTGCGTGACATTTTGATGAGAAAATTTGTAAGAAAAAATTGCATATTTTGTAATTATTTGAGTTTGAAAATTGCTTTATATTTCAAATTGACTATTATGTGTTACACAAACTAATTTAAAACGCATAAAATATTATTAAAAATATAATTTTAATTGTAATGAATAAAAAATCATTTACACGAGTCGAATTTTTTCACAGAGTAGACCCTGTGGTACACTCTCCACACCAGCTAGTCATCTAGTAAACATTTAGGTTTAAGTGATATATTTATTTAATTTAGTTTAATATTAATATAATTTATTTATTTCGTAATTATTTAAAATTTGATAGCACATTAATTAAATATTATGATAATGTATTGCATACCTATAGCTTTACAAAGTTTAATTATTTACTTTCAAATATCAGTTTAAACACTTTATACAAGCACATAAATTTTAAATTACGATATCGGATAATGATACATGGTATTTAGCTTTAAATTGTAACATACAATTATATTGTAAGTGTAACAAATTTTTATTTACAAACCTATCATTTTATACTATATTTAGTATATTTGTTAGCAAATTGACATTGCAGTAAATATTTTTATTATACATGATTTATTGTGTTTCATTTAATGATATATTTGAAATATACATACATATACTTACACATTACGTTTCATAAAAATTTTAAAAATTTGACAATAAATTAACGGTAATATAATTTGCAAAATTTATGGACAAATCAAAATTAATGTCAGAAATTACATGTAATTATTTTCTCTACATCCGAATTCTCAGATCAAGTTTAAGTGACGTCAATACTAACCTACATTTTTTATCATAACCTCAAAATCACAAAAACACCAATAAGTTAATAAAAATAAAATTCTCTTCTGCAAGCCTGAAAAGTTGTATACAGGTTCAAATCAATGTTAAAATTTATTTTTAATATTGGATTATATTTTTACTACGTTGTTAACCTTCAGGTTCCAGGAAATGTAGGAAATGGACCTTTCATTTTTTAGTTCCGTCGATATTTTTATAATTACTTAACATTTAAGAGTTTTAAAATTATGTAAATCTTTACTATCCAGATATTTGTTTATTTATTTCAACATGAAAAGAGAAATTTGTTAAAAGTATTTTATGTACATGTTACTAATTATTTGGGTTTTGTTTTTATTATGTTATGTAGTAAAAAATCAATTATTAGATTATTTTTTCTTCATACGTAATAAAAGTGGCATCTTTTGTGACGTGATACACAAGGTAAAAATTTAATTTCTACACGACCGGGTAAGAAAAAAATGTAACTACTTCTACGCTGTCAGAGAAAAAGTAAAATAAATAAGTATCCATAGGAACTATGTAGAATCAGCCAATAAGAAATTTTTTGTACAATAGAAAGTTGTAATATCGATTTAAATGGCATTAAAACACTAAAAACTATCAACAACAAACAGATTTTAATTGATAACCTTACAAATTGTATGTGAAGTAGTATATCATTTTTTTAAATATCTCCGTTTGAAGAAAAAATAAATGTTGCATTCCAAGTAAAAATGTCTTTGTGTGTCTAGCATGCAATGGGGTATGTGACCAAATTTTGAGTTTTACATGTATGATACTAGATAAAAAAAATACCCGTATTTTTTTCATTATTCATTGTTTACGAGAAAATAATTATTACAAATTTAGGGAAGAAATACTCTCACGTCATCATGATAGTTTCGTAAAACAATAAAAATAGACAGGGAACGTAAGAAACAGTTTACATGTCTTTTTCCACGATCCTACCATGCTGACGTCACGCGTCTCTTCTCCGAAACATTTAATTGCTGATAACTATATTATTTCAACAAATATTTAGTTTCCATTATTATAATAAGAAGCTGTAGTGGTTAGTTTTTATATTTTATAACTTATACATTGAAATTCGATTATAGTCACATATGGTCACATACCCCATGGAAGATTTGCTTCGCTTGTCGTGGAAACTTCCACTCTTGGTGCACGAAGAATCACGTTTACTACTTATAACACAATACGCTTTTATTTTAATTTTTTGTTAATAATGTGATACATATTATATTATCATGTTACATAATTCTTATTACAATTAATATAATCTGCACCAATTAAAAAATAATTAATCTTTTTAGAAATTGCTACATAATAAAAAAACTGTAAATTCATATTTTTTTATTTTCTTAAAATAAAAATAAATATTATTCAAAGAATTTTATAATTAACACAAAAATCTTTTAAAAATAGTTGAATGTTGTTGTAATTCATGATTTTTTTTTTTTTATAAAAAAAGTGCTTGGTAGACAAGACAAAAGACTGTAATAAAGTAGTTCACCTTTGCAATGGAATGTAATTTTTTTTTATGTCAAAACTCATAAATTAAGTGAAAATGTTCTAATTTCTAGTAATCCACATTTGTTATTAATTATTGTGAAACTGAAATTAAGATGACATATGTTTGCATATTTGGCTAATTTGTTTATAATTGCTGCAATAAATAATACGATTACATAGCCTAAATCTCATAACATTTTAGTGTAATAAATTAAATAATTAAACGATAATTGAATTAAGTGTCTTTATTTTAATGAAACAAAAATAACTAAATGCTGTAATAAATAATATTTTTCCTTACAGTACTTCATAATTCATTAAAACGAATGATTTGTACAATATTATGGCAACAATTTGACAAATATTTTTAGTAACTAAATATATATTTATACTTTCACTGGTATTTTACCGATATGTGACATTTTAATATGTGGTATATGGTTTATAAATATTTAACATTTATAACTTTAAAGTAGAACACAAATTCATTACTTTGGTAATATCAAATATTAAATTAAATGTTATTACATTTCTGATAATTTTTAAGGTAGTTAACGGCAAACATATGTTACACATTTAATTGATTGTAATTTATACATTCTTCATTTGTTTTTATGCTAATTAAATATGCAAATTATTATTTTTTATTTGACATTGTATTTAGTTAAATATAAATATGTTTTGAAGTGGTTCCTGTTTATTCAATTTCAATTCAAAATAGTTAATTGTTTTGTGGGAGTAAGTATTAAAATGATATCGGAAAGCGACGAAGATAATATTTTTATTTTTTATTTTACAAGATGCAAAAAGTTTTTACATCTCAGTAAACAATCATTTCATGTGTTTATATAGTTGTCCTATAAATATTAATTTGTCATGACAGTTTTCGAAAGAATATTTTATTTACTTATATTGCTGTATTTCTGGAAAATATTTTTAAAAAATAAAAGAATATAATTACTTCGGGCATCACAAATTCCATGATTCTTCTAAATCTTCCACTTAGTTTTTGTTGACAATTTTTACCTCTTTTTGCATTCTATTGTTTTGCAAAATAAAATGTGATTGTAATTTAGATGTTTTTTGCGCCCTTACATCAAGAAAAAGAATATCAACTTTTGATAAATAAATAATTTATTCTGTTCTAAGAAATTAATGCATCAGATATTAAAATTTAATATTCTCGATTATTTTCATTAATATTTCAGACACTTAAATCTAATTTTGAAAGTACTCCTTTGCATTGTTTTGTTATACCTACTTTATTCATTTTTAATAAAAAATGAGAAACTTGTGCTATAGTAAATAGATTTCCTGCGTTAATTGTGAAACGAATTTTTCTACGTCCTACTGGTAGAAGGCAAGCTTCAAAAAAAGTTTTACTGTGTCAACACATACCAACCGACATTTCCTACGTCTTACGGATCAAAATTTCATTAATCATTATAAATGCAAAACTAGAAATTTGATACAAAATGAATGTGCGCAATATTGATGGAAGAAAGTTGAAATTACCGCAGAAGGACAGAAATTTGACGTGGCCTATATAGTTTTCGTTTCTTATAAGTTTCTGCTTTAATATTTTGTATGATTGTATGCAACAAATATTATCATAGTACTTTAATTAAAGTTAATTTTGTTAGTTTTTCTTATCCAATAGTTGAGCGGAGGTAAGATTTAACAATTTACTAAAAACAAAAAGGCGTTCACAAGAACCTTGTATACTGGTAAAACTGTTTCAGTTATCTATAGATAATTATTTGTTAAAATTTAAATTTTTTTGAAATATTTGAGCTAAAACAGTATAAATGATTATATTTTTGCGTCCGTGGCTTATTTACGGCATTGGATATAACATCGAAGGTAGATATCTCAATAACGAAAAGAGATAATTCTGGTAGTAATAGATAAAAGTAAATAAATGTACCAAGATAACATTAATATTATATTATTATTAATTTATAAAATGTTTGACTTACCAGTAAGGCAATGTTTGGCAAAACTAGTTCATCTTCTTCCAAGTGTCCCTCGGACATCTCTGGAACCCACTCCAAAGGATGGTTGGGTATAGCGAACAGCGTACCATTTTCGAGAAATGAGACATTTTCATGGGAGAATGTCTCTCTGTAACAATACAAACATCATCTTTCTAATTGCATATAAATGCATACATGAACTACTATGTACTCTGAGATATATTGTTAAGGAGAAACTTAAAAACAGTAGCGCACATTTTTTCCCTAATTTAAAATAATTATTATTTCAAATTAATGAAATGTCTTATAATTTTTGCGAAGACATAATAAAATTAAGTATTGAAAATAATCGCAAAACACTAACTTGCGAAAATATGTTATATTGGAAAGATTTTTAAATTTTGACTTCAACTGGTCAACTGGAAGTGGTATTTTTTACTTTTTATTGCAGCCAGGGATGGGCATATAAAATACGTCACAGATTAAACGTTATTTTTTACCAATAAAAAAGTGTTTTTTACAATAACAAAATTTTCCACAATTTTACGTAAATAACATATACCTAAAATGTAAAATATAGATTTATAAGAGTAGGATTCATTTTAATAAATATTATGCAGCGCTATTAGGAATACAAAAAAAAACTCTTCAGGTAAAATGTATTTGATTTTTATCGTTTTTATCGGAATCTGCATTTAAAATTTTGATACAGGTAATTTTTATTTTCTCGAAATATTCCAGGATATAATTTAAAATGGAACACATGTATGCTTCATTTTGAAAATAAGGAACTGATATTAAGAATGGACAAAGGACAATAATAATAAAATTAGAATTCAGTATGAAGATATTAAAGTTGTTCTTTTTTGATCATTATCTTATCATCTGCACAATTATAAATGCGAAGTGCATACAGACATTTTTAAGGCTAAAACAAGATTCTGATTATATATAGTTAACCTGCTAACAAACATGGGAAACAAGGTAAACGAGCTTGACTACAACAACAACTATTCTAGTTTCACACCTTTCGAAGAAGAGCAATCATTTTTACATAAGTCATTGGTTTTGAATTTGTAAACTACTGTTTTTATAATTCTTCCTTACAATGGATTAGTCACTGAATTACAGGAAAAGAAAATAATTCTCGAATAGATGACGATATGTGAAATGCAAATATAGTTGTCATAGAATTTTTGGTACAACTACGTTATTCAAATTTCGAAAATTTTTATACATACCAATAAAAAATGTTGTTGTTGTTATTATTATTATCCATTAACTAAAATTCTAAGAATTATGCCAAAAATCATGTTGTGAGATTTTTATAACGTGATTTTAACGTCTGTACTAATAATTTCTGCGAGTGTATTTTTTGCAAAATCGGGCACAAATCTCATAATTTTTATTATTATAAAAATGTATTTAAATCTCTAATTTACATATTTATCAATTAATCTATGCAATAGAAAATAATATAGATAGGTTCTTTCCAATTACAGCAAGATTTTACAATTTATTTGTTATATGTTATTTATTTGTTATATGTTTAAGAAAAGACAGGTTGTACATTTTAAATAAAATAATGTAGGGTCAAAATTTGAACTTTTCAGCCAAAGCGCTGAGTTTATGGGGATCTCTCTTTGAGAATATTTAGTTTTAGAAAATGTTCGAATTGTATTTAAAGCAGGGTTTGAAAAGTAGTGATTTTTTTTCGAAATCGATACAAAAGTACATGTTATCACTCCGTAGTAGCTAAAGAAAAACTTATGACTCTTATGTCAGAATTTGACTTTACGGACTCATCTGTCAAACTGAATTCATCTTTATTTACCTTTAATAATAATTTATCTGATTTCATGCAGACAACGTCTAAGCAGGTGTATACTTACATAAATGAAAATTATAAAGAAATATTTGACACTTTGAGAGTACGTTTCTTCTCACAACATCCCCGTCTCAATAGCTAGCTGACGTTTTACAAACACAAAATGCTATTTATTTATGTTTTTAATTAATAATTTAATAACTTCTGAAACAATATAATGTATATCTAAGGACTATAATATTTTTTATTACTCACATGGTATATAAATTCCATATGCGTTAAAAAATTATACTTTAGTCTCTTGATACACAAATAACTATTATAAATATAATATATCTTCGATTTTTTTTTCATAAATCATGATTTATTTTTTGATGAAGTTTTTTTTAAAGAAAATGATTTTAAAAACTTAAGTACATATTTAAAGTGTGTTTAATTTTGGTACCCACGTTTAATTTGGTAAATATTATTAATTATAAACTTTATAAAATTACACTCATTCTGCTTTTGTTTATAAATACAGCAACTTGTGAAAGGTCATTTTGTGCGCAAAAGAATAAAAAACTGGATGAAAAATACCGACAAAAAATCGCGTTACAAATTTGGCAATATTATATACTGACAATGAATTTTAGCACACAGGATATTTTAGATGAATTTATTCTTTTGTTACGTTATATTAAAATTAGTTCTTATTTTATATTGTTTACAAATTAAACAAATAAACACTTTTTATTTTGTAGACCAACTTTTTATACCCCTCAATTTTATAACTACGACTGTTTTGTACGTAACGCTTACTTTTTGCTAGATAATTTTCTGTAAAAATTTCCCTGTCCGCCACTGGAAGATTTGCAAGTCGCGTGTACTCTACATCCCATTATTGCATTGTTCTGCAGATCTCGTGTCCTTGAATCAGGTCACTGTCTTGTTTATACACGTCTGTTTGTACTAACATTATTTCTTAGTGATTAGATAATCATTTTTAAGGAAATTATATGTGCATCGCTCTTACTGTCTCACTTTCATTAGTGCATCGGAATATCAAATGTCAAGTTTCATGAATCATTGCTTTCATTACTATCAGTGTCAAACTTTAAAAAGATCTGTTTGTGTTTGATTACGTCAGATTTATCTCAAATTAGGAAGTAGTTAAATGTTAGATGTTTACTTTAAAAATAAAACATTCATTGTTGAATAAAATTAGAGTATTCATATTTGTATTAATGATGAGATTGGAAAATATAAAGACAACTATTATAATGATATAGATTATAATTTACACATGAATTCTAAACATATCGAATCATATTATATCATCTTAGTGACATAATATTAAATCACTTGTTGTATTGTATTGTATTTTTGCCTTTGTAAAATAGCATCAAATGAAAAAAGTGATATTTGGTGAAATTTTTCACTTATTTGATGATAATTAGGAATCGGACACTTAATCTTAATATACATTACCGAAATGTATAATTGTCATATTCTAATTACTGTACTCATAAAAGAAACTAAATAAATTTACTAGATAAGTAAACATTTTTGATTAATAACTTTAAGAAAATTGGTTTTCCATGCTTCGTTGATCATTAAAATTAATAAATTATTTAAAATTTTAAAAAATAAAAAATCATTGTTTTTTTTTAAAAGAATCAAATAAATTATGTTTTTTTATTTATTTTTTTAATTTTTAAACATGTCTGAGTATTACTGCACTTTTTAATTGTTTTGAAAAGCAAAATAAATATCTTATTTCATAAGCGAAAACGAAATCTGCAATAAAACTGGAACGATTCATATCTGAATAAAACCAGGAAAAGTAACAAAAAAAGTTTTGCTTATAGTTATACATATATTTAAAATACTTACACAAGAATTAAAATGATAAAATACAATATAATTTTAAGATATTATTATATACAGAATATATTTTGGTTATTATTAATAGTTTATATAGTAGCATATAATTATATTTTTATTATAACTAGTATATTTTTATCATTGACAAAAATCAATGATTTGTATTAAAAAAATCAGATGACTTAAAATCATGATTTAAATCGTGATTTAAATCAGGCCAACCCTGAATTAAACTAATTATAGATTTTTAAAAAAATAAAAAAAAATCTAATTGCAAATAAAAATATTCATTTTTAATAAATTACATTTAGTTAAGTAGTTTCTGTCCCAGATACCTATTTTTTAATAGAATACTATGTAAATTTCAAAATATATAGAATATAAGTAAATCACGGTAGATTGTTACCTATAAAATGGAAAGTAGCAATACCCGATCGCCTACAAAATTTTTCATAGGTGCGATCATGCAAATTTTGTTCTTTAACATTTATTTGATATTAAATACTATTACCTCGAAATCCAAATATAAAAGTATACTTTTGATAGTTAATAAGATAAATAAAATTATATAAAACTTTTATTATTTTATTGGATATTACACATATAATAAGAATCTAAGTAATCTACATGATCTTATAAATTTTAATATACATATATAAGTTCCGCATTTCTAATTATAAGAACATTGTTATGTTTATGTACGCACGTAAACACTAATGTATATTCTAGAATTTTTGTTGATGCTTCAAATTAAATTTGAATGTCAATTGTCACATACCCGATGTTAATTAAAAGTTATTTAAGTTTCTATTTACAAACAAGTTTTGAGGTACAATTATAATTTTGGACAATTCTAGAAAATATGCAGTGTTCTTAGAAATATTTCACTTTACACACGTCATATACTTCTGTTAATCACATTAGAATGAACCTTGCTACAGGCAAATATTATAAAAAAAATATTATTGCTGGATAAATAATTATGATTCATGGCTATCCCAAAATTTACATATACAATATTCTAATAATTGTTTTAATATATTATTCACAGCTTATTAACCATTGTTGGGTGTGTCAGATCTAGTAATCCATGTGTGATAAATTTAAAAAATGGAGGGTATTTACAAGAGGTATACTTCTATTTGGGTTCTCAGAATAACCGACTGTTTTTTTGAGAATCCATTAAACCACGGCTTACTCATTTTTACTTGCTTCTACAAAGTAAGAATCTATTTTGACTAGTGTTGGTGTGACGTCTGTACGTACGTATCTCGCATAACTCAAAAATAATTAGCCGTAATAAAACTTTTGTATAATGCTATAAAATCTAGTTATGCACCTTTCTTTTTTATTGCATTCAACAGTGCCAAAAGGTGACTTTGCTAGAAGGTTTTTTAATTTAATATAGTAAAAACTTATATGATTTTTAAAATGTCGGATCTAATATCGCCGTCCAAATATATCAAAAAGGAAAATAATAAAAATATTGAAAATTTCAAAATTACATATCTTAAGAAAAAATAGTTTTTTTTTGTATTAAGAATGTGAATAAGGTGTTTTTTGTACTTGAGAATGTTATTCAAACGTACTAAAACACAGTTCACGCTCGAAATACAAACAGTATTTTTTCTACAACAATTTGTCCAGGAATTATAATTGAAATCAAGAAAAAGAAAATAAAATTATGTTGGTATCTAACAAAAATTTTATATTTACTTTTATAACTAAAGAAAAATGAAAGTTGTTTATAAATATTAAATTGTTAATTTATAACCGCGAAAAACCGTTTGTATATCAATGGACTAGTTTATATATTTTTATTACACGTATGGAATTTATTCTGCGAGGTGATAGCCCCGGAGAATAAACCATGTGAGCAATGAAAATACTTTAGTCCTTAGATATACATTATATTTTTTCCAAAATACATAGAGTATTAATTAAAATAAATAGCATTATATGTTTTTGCGTACTGTCAAATATGTCAAATATTTCTTTATAATTTTCATTTATGTTTACACCTGTTTAGACGTCGTCTGCATGCAATCAGATAAATTATAATGAAAGGTAAATAATAAATAAATTCACCAATAATATTTTAGAATGATATATTTATTTTAGGTAATGCTAAAATAAACTGCAAAAATATAATACTATTAAAATATTGGTTACATCAGTTTGACAGATGACTCCGCAAAGTTACATTTTGACATAAGAGTCTGTAAAGTTTTACTTTAGCTACTACTTTGGCTAATTTACCCAACTTCGTACCTCTTATAGTTGTCGAAATAGCAAAGAGCATGCTTATAAAGATACCTCTACGTTCTATCTTCTTTTCTTTAAACATTTTTATTTTATGTTTTAAAAATAAGTTAAATGTATGATGATATTTAAATTATGGGGACTTTGTATAATTATATATTTATATATTAAATGTCTCTCTTTAAATGTAAGTTAGTGGAAAATAAAATATAAACTCACTTGTAGACGTAAGGTCCAACCTCTTCGATTTTAAGTTTTTCTCGACCCTCTAAAAATGCTTCACTATTAGTTACGTTGTATAAAAATACTCGAAGGTAGAGATCTACAGGTGGTTTTCGCCATAATTCGAAGATTTCGCCGCCTTCACCTAATGTTACTTTCTGTAAAAAAAAGAAAAATATTACTCATACATTTAAATTATTACTTTACAAATAATATTGTTTACTTAAATAAACATCACATTACGGATATAAAAAAGATAAGGATCTCTAAAGTTTTGCAAAAAAAAAATGTTTGTCTTTCAATGTAAATATAAGTATTTGAAGATCGTATTAAAAATTTTGTTTACTTTAACAGTCACCAAAATTTCCAGCTGTTATTGTCTTTTACTTTAATATGGAAGGACCATCAAATGTCAAAAGTATTTGCTATGTTTTAATAATTTACATATAAAATATAATTAAAAAAATACCATTCCAAAAAAATCTCATGTTTTATTGAAATTTGTTATTATCAAAAATATAATTTTTTTTTATAAGTTAGGCAAATATTTTCTATTTAGTTTAGTGTACAACATGTTAAAAAATTTAAATTTAACACAGATGAGTTATAAAAAATTGTCAAATGAAATTTAACTCATTAAACATGTATAGTAATTAATTGTGAATTTATTTTTTTGTTTTTTATAAAAATATTGAAAGGAAAACAAAAATTTAGTAATATTTTTTTAGTTGATTTAGGATCAATTAAAAATTGATAACATTGTAATGTGCCAAAATATATTGTATTGTGTTTTAAACTTTAAAAATGTAGAACTTTTTTGAAATTGTAGAACAAGATCGTTACTAAAGATAAAAAATGTCAATGTTACAAGATTCTAGTTCAATGTTCACAATAATGAATGGATCTAATTATCTAATGAATTCATCATTGAAACAATTCTAAATTAATCATTTGCCATGACCGCTACGTGATCAGTTATGACATAGGAAAATGATTCTTCATTTGTGAAACACTTGCTAATGATTTGTTTGATTCTAGATTTAATTATCAATGAGACAACAATAGAAATATAGAGAATTATTAAATTATTGTAAGTAGATTTACCATACAATGAAACAAAAAATGAGCTAGAAACATAGAAAATTAAAACAAAGGGAGAAAGACCAAGAAAGTTCTGATATGAAAGAAACAATAGTTTTCTGAATATTAAGTACATTTGTGAAAATATGTCCGAAGTAAAGTAGTGTCTATTATACCAGAGAAAGAAAAACGCAAGAGACTTTAATGAGTGCATGGGCTTGAAGCCTGCATTGTATTAGAATTCCAATGTCGAAATACCAATCAAAATGTTATAGCAGTTAACGGAAATCGTAAAATTGTGAAACATTTAACACAAACTTTAACCAAGATTGTAATTAGTGCATAGTTACATTTTAAGAGCAAATTTTAAATTGATGTAAATCGATTTAACAAAGTAACAACATGTAAACAAAGGCTTAATCTAAAAATTGAAAGTCAAGTAATTAATTAATTTTTATCCTACACATATTAAAAATAAGATTTTCCTGCGTGTCTGTGTGCAAGAAAGTAGACATTTGCCGGTCCAGACTTACAAAATCTCACAATTATCTAGGGAAGAAAAAACAGATAGGTATACATGTGTGCGGACTAACAGATGGCATCTAATGCAGCCAGAATAAAATGTCAAAGTACATTTAAAATATTTTAACTTTCGATAATATGATGCTTAATTAAATTTTTATTATATATTTCGTAAATAATTATTATTTAGGGAAGAAAAAACCGTTAGTGTGCAGATTAACAGATGACATCTAATGCAGCCATAATAAAATGTCAAAGTGCATTTAAAATATTTTAACTTTCGATAATTTTGATACTTAATTAAATTTTTATATTATACATTTCGGAAATAATATGACAAAATTGCTAACCCTGTTTATATATCGAAATAATGTTTGTTGGTTTGTAGGTTTGTACCTCAGTTCATACCTTTGTATTCATATGCCATTAGTTTAGTTCATTTCCTTGATGATGTGAATTGCAATTCTATTACAGTTAATATCTTAAAGTATTAATGTATTTATGTATGAGAAGTTGAACTTGAACACGAAACTTATGTAATTATTTTAATTAGTATCTGATCGTTATGATCCTTTTCTAGGTTAACTGTAATGTTACATTACTATTATTAGTAGAATTAGCAAGTTATGCAGTAATTAATTTAAATAATGCATTTTTCTATTTCGTTATTTCATTATTGCCCAAATGCATAAATGCATATTTAACCATCCAGAAAGTGCAATTTTCAACTTTTTCTATGTCGGTCACATCATAGAAACTGTAAATGATTTTCTTAAAAAGAAAACAAGAAAGTTGATTTTTCTACCGGTACCGTTTTGTAAAGAAAAAATAACAACAAAATCATAAAACAGTAACTAGAACATTTAATGGTTCTATTGACTAATGATATAATAAATGACTGAGAAATTGCTAACTGAACTATTTTGTGGTTAGTAAAATAAGGTATGTGAGTGCAATATAATTTCCTGTCAGAAAAAAAGGATAATAACTTGCATCCTACTTTTCTTTATTACAAAATACAAAAATTAGAATATCAAATAATTATCTTTATTTATGACATATTATACTTTTTTTATTATTACTATCAAAATAATGCTTTTTAAACAGACAACGTCGTATTGAAATTTATAAATTTTGTTTAGTTAAAATTAAATAATTTAATAACTATAAAATTTTCTATTATATTTTATTACTTGTAAATATAAACACAATTTGTAATATATACTTCTACGACTGCAAATGTAAGTATTACTTTTATAAGGATAATAAAAAATATATATTTTATCCTTACCCATTTAAATATAAGGTCGTAAGGTTGCAGGAAAAGGATGAAGCAGGCAGAAGCAATTCCTATTAATCCTGCTAAGGCAAGGGTAATCACACCTGAAAAAAAAATATAATAAATTAGTATTATAAAAAAATTTATGGGACATTATAATTAAAATTATTATTAATTTGTACTTTTATTATTATTTATGAAAATAGAGAATTATTTAAAAGTACGTATGTTTTAATTTTGGAAGTACACCTTTAAATACTTGTACATAATTTTTTTATATAATTATTTGTTTTGATTTTATGATATTATATTATTTACCTAAAGAGAAATAGTATATATCTATCAAAATGTATGTATCATAAAAAACAAATTTTATTCCTGATCGAAAAAAAATCTGTCTTTATAAAATTATATCTTATTTTTATAAATATTGAACATTTTATTATAATTTTTATATGAATTCACTCTATTTAATCATAAATTTAATTGTCAGTATAAGTTTACTTAAACATTGTTTTCTCATAAGTAATGTAACGAGAGTCATAAATTTGTCAGTAATCTTTATGAATAGTTGTTGCGTAGTAATAGATAAACGAGTATTAGATCACTCCAGGATTTAAGAATCATTTTTGACCCGATTTGTCGTTACTTTGCAGGAATTATTAGTCAATTTTTGTAGCTCGAAATATATTTGCTTAATTATTTTACGAATGACAATAGTTCAAACATAAAATTTTGCAAATGAACAAAACTCAACCATGACAATGATATTATGGTTTCATCAAATTTTTTCCACTAAAAAATTACCGTATTTCCGTCTAATGAAGCATTTTGATTAGGTGAAAATAAAGTATAAAATAAAGAGAATTCATTTTATAAATTTAATTCAATCTTACACTTTTAATAAATAAATAGCATCCTATGTATTCTCCCGGCTTATGCGTACACGGTCAGTTTTGTAACGCAATAATAATAAGAATGGAACAAGTAATAAATTTTTACAATCCTTTAGTGTTCCTTACACACACATTCTTATAGAATCTGTATCTATAGTCACCAATACATTCTCAATTTGATATCTACACAGTATGAAGCAACGCTTTATGTAGATTTCAATGTCTTGCCATTTTGCAACACCGATAGAAAACTTCGGTAAATACGTGGAAAATATTTGGTTTGGATGAGGGCCAAAGACTTAATTTCCAAATCTCAAAATATGACAATATTTAATACACAAATATTTTTTTTACGAAATATTGGTTGTTTGCATAGAATTAGAGTATACGTGAACTTTTTAATCATTAAATAGTAAAAACGTGTTTTTTTAGTGGCGGTATCAAAAATATATTCTCTATTTACATAGGTACATATACACTTAAACCAATTAGTCTCCGTACACCAGTAAAGCAAAAAAGTATTCTATTCTTTCAAAGTTATTTATTGAATATATGAAGACGAAATAATTTTATATTGTACTTACTATATTAATAAAAAAAATGATGTATTGACTCCTTAAATTTATCGTAGTGCAATTGAAAAAATAAATATTATATTTATTATAACAACTATGTACGCCAATTTAGTTTCCATACACCTGTAAAATATATAGAATCAATGATCTTTTGAACCGCCATTCATTAGAATTACTTCCCTTAAACGGTTTGTCATACTTTTCACTAAATTTCTTGGAGTTTGGGAGTCAACTTTACCCCATTTTTCTACCATAAATGTAGTAGTTCTTTTATATTCTTTGGGCGCCGTGTTTTACACATTTTTTAAAATAAATCACAGAGATGTTTAATGGGATTCATATCTGGAGACTGCGGAGGCGTTTCTAATTGTTGTCTATAATTGTACAATACTATTCTAGCAGTTTACGTGTAGTATGCTTGGGGTCATTATCTTGTTGAAAGATATAAGAATCCCTTAAACCTATTTTTTCAGTACATTTTCGAAATTCTCTTTTAAAATATTCAC
Source organism: Stenolophus ochropezus (assembly GCA_035578165.1). Taxonomy (NCBI): domain Eukaryota; kingdom Metazoa; phylum Arthropoda; class Insecta; order Coleoptera; family Carabidae; genus Stenolophus; species Stenolophus ochropezus. The sequence goes on along the minus strand of JAQOWZ010000002.1, from coordinate 44,395,488 downwards.
ATCAATAAAAATGAAGATTTCCACCTCTTCTGCACTCATACAATCCCATACAAGCATAGAACCACTTCCATATTTCACTGTTGGGTATAATTTTTTGTTTTCATTTATTCATTCTTTCTTTTCCAAACAATAATTCATCCATCTGATCTAAAAAGGTTTATTTTGGTATATCTGAAACAATTACTGAGTTCCAGAAGGTTTCAGGGTGGTTATACTTCAAAAACAAAGCGCGAAGATATGTGTACGGAGACAAGTTGGTTTGAGTGTACGTATAAGTATAGTAACAATTATTTTGTCTTTTCAGACATCATGAAACTAAATGATAAAAAAATATTTATTCGCTACATTTTTATAATAAATTCTTGTATCAATTTTATTAGTAATTACGAATTTAAAAAAAATGTATTTATATATATTAACATTGACATTTATAAAAATTAAATTTGCAAACATAAAATTTCTAGGCCACATTCTCCACATTAGCTAGAGTATCTTTTGGTCTTTTAGGTGGTAAACGGTATAAATACTTGATAAAATATACGAGAAAATCATGAATGAGTTATTTTATTAATATTTTTTTTGATTGACGCTAATCCTGCTATTAATTTATAATAATTTATGTAGATGGTATTTAAAAATAGAATTTGGTTACTAGAATCAAAGATCAAAATATTTGACGTGGATAAAAAAATTGTGAATATTGATTTTTTTGTAATTCATTCAAAAATTTTATTAATTTATACTGGAGTTTTTGAATGGATTTAAATTTCTAATTTTCTTTTATGACTAATAATTTTAATGACGGAATCCTGATTTCTTTTTGTGTTATACAACTTTCATTAATAGGTCACGCAAAACTTAAAAAAACTTATTAATTCAAATCAATGCGTACCAAAATTTGGAAATAATTTCAAGGACATTTTATAACGGGACAAATATTTTTATTAATAATTAAAATGTTTTACGATATACTGCATCATTAAAACTAGAATATAAATTTCCTAATATTTATATTATTTTCCGCATATTTTCAATTCTACTTTTGGTTTTTTTGTGACGAATCGACTCATGTGATTTTTATCCGAACCGAAATTTCGTTGAAAATACTGTTTGCGTCTGAATATAAAATAAATTTATGTTAGCGTGTGTTGTGGCAACCGGTCAATGGGAAATTCTTATATAATTTTTTTCCGAATTACAATAAAATAAATTTTAAAGAGAATTTGCCGACTGCACTTGATATCTATATTATTTAATAAACAATACAACAGTCTACAACAGTGGCGAAAAGTCAATGGAAGTAAAGGAAGCACTGCTTCCCTTATGTTTTGAGAACAGAAGTCAATTTCAATTAATTTGCTTCATTTTTTTTTAAATCTTCATAAATATTATAATAATTATATAATATTGGAGTATTGTTGACCATGTTATATTGGTACAATGTTGTAAAATAATGCGATATTTCTTTTGCGCGATTTTGCGTCGCGTTGAATAATATTTTAAAATACAGATGCACCCCTAGCTTCTGCGTTTCAAAACGTACAATCAAGCGGAGTTTGGACACTATCGTACGTTTCCGTACCAAATCAGATGACTCTCAACAGGGCTAATATACTATAAAAAAAAGCATAGCATATTTGTTTATCAGTCTGTAGGTGCTTTTATTTTGCTTTCTCGCTTGTTTTACGTAATTTAACAATTATCATGGAAGATAATAATGATATAATTCATAAATTACATTAAATTTTGATGATAAAAAATTAACTAAAAATGGTAGATCAATTCCAGAATTAAAATCTATTAAATCAGTAAGTAAATGGTGTTAATGTAACAAGAAATTTTTATATTAATATATACGACAAGCTAATATTACAATAAGTTATTTTGCTGGCGTTGTTTATTTTGTGATAAAAAAGATAATATTCAAAAGAACTTGATACTTGATATGCAATGAAATAGTTCATAAAAAATTAGTTGGGAAACTTAATGAAATAGTTAAAATAACAGATTACTTTTAAAAGGGTTTATTGCTACTGCAATATTATTAGCAAAACAAGATAAATCATTCAATTTTGAAATTTCAACTTTATCACCTATTTCATCAATATTATTACTTTTATATATTTTTTCTGTTTTTAATATTGGAACATTTTAAAAACCTTAAATTGATTATTATACAAAAAAAATGGTCCTCCCAAAAGTTCATGTCTGGATACGCCACTAAATATCAAACTGTTGTAAATTATTTGTCATTTCTTCCGATGAAATCCGAAAGGATGATATAATCATTACATTAAAATAATTTTATAAAAAATATTTTTTTACTTTATCGATTTTATTTATCGTGAATATGTCAATAAGACTAAATGTTTCGTTACAAGAAAGGAAATTAGGTATAATAAATACCTACATAAAAATGTTAGCAAACTGAAACGATAACTACACTCGCTTAAGCGATAAAGTTGTTTTGATCTTTTTGGAATAATCTTTGAACCAGTTTCTTTCGATTGCATTTTACGTATTTTGTCTGAAGCTTGCGCAAGGTCAGTTATTTTAAATTAATAGAAGCAACATTTGTATGTACAAAAAAAAAAGTTTGAAGATCAAAAAATAAGAAAAAAGAAAAAACATGTGAAACTATTTTTACAACTGGCATTAAGTTATTTAAGGCAATAATTAATGGAATTCAATCAATATTATTCTTGACTTTTAACTCTGAAGAAGATCCATACCGATTGGAGACGAAATAAAACCTTCCAAACATGGACTAAATTCCAGTAATTATTGCCTTATTCTATTTAGATGAATACGTTTGATCGCAATTTAATTATCCTTTTCTATACTCAGCATAAGCAAAATGTATACAAAGAAATATATAGATCACAAGGAAATATAGTTTCTATTTAAAAGATAGGCATCTGCATAACGTGCTAAAAAGATTAAACAACCACAATTTTCTAATCATTATTTTAAAAAATTAAACTATACATAAATAAATATATAGAACATACACTTATGTTCTTAAAAGACTATATATGGTAGAAAGTCGAAAGTGTAATCTTATTAAGTAGGAAGCAAAAATATTATTAGTGTTATACTGTATCATATAGTCATCGGTATGACTTAAATAATAAAAAATATAAATTTGAGAATAAAATAGGTACATGATGAAATTAAGAAGTATTTTGATCAATTCGATTTTTTTTCGATTGGACGAACCCTGACACTAGTGTTTTCTTGAACCGAAAAGTGCATTCTTCCGGTATTTTAGTGTAGTTGCTAGGTTACGAAAAATAACAATCCGGGAATATATTTTTAGCACCTCCGTCCCATTATGACTCGTATTACAAAATTCAAAATCTTTACGTTATTACCATGTGTTTTTAATACGTTAATCATGCTTTTATGCAACCGAACAATAAAGAATTTTTCCTTTCATTTTATTAAAAACAAGTTAATTGTTTAGGAAAAACTTTAGTAATTTTCTATTTAAATACTATATGAATTATTATTAAAAATGTATGATCTCTTAGAAAACTTAAGAGGAATTCTATTTCAAAATGTAATAGAAACATAAAATTATAAGAAAATCGGTTTTGCATTCATTATTTTTAAGTGTTATTTGTTGCAAATTTGTAGGTATTAACATTCTTTTTTTTTCGTTTCCCGTTGTAACCGACAAAAGACTGTTTCACTCTTTTGTTTTATTTACTTCCAAACCTTTAATTTTCTTTCCCTGGCAAATTTCAAATTATAACCTATTTTAATAATGCCACCTTTTGAGCAGTTGAAGAATTAGCAAAGGGCTTTTAAGTGAAAGTACGACCTATAGCAACAAACGTGATCCCAGAATCAACAATTACAATTGTTTCAATTTGACACGTTTGTTCCAAAGCAACCTTGACGTACTGCTACAAATAACCTGTAGTGCAGTTCACTAAGAGGTCAATATTGTTTCCATTGGCTAGTGTTATGATATACAAATTGCAAATATTGTTTTGTGGTATAGGGCATTGACATACAAACACATTTAAATAAATATATAATTCACTACGGTTTTTGTTGTATAAATAAACTGTAATAAATAATAATAACAAAACAAGTAGGTTTAAAATAAATATCAAACTACTACGGAGAATTGAATAAGATAATAAATAATCATATTTAGATTGTGGGAATATAGGTTGCGATGTCGGTTCAGTTCCCATTGTTTTAAAGTTGAATTATTGAAGTTCACTGGAAGATTATAACTTTAAATTACAATAAAATTATGATTAAAATTTGTAAAATGATAATTTTTTGATAAATTTTAATGTCTCAATTTCGAGATATTTACTCATTTTATTTTGGCTGTAACCCAAAAATAGGTAGAGATGGAACTTTAGGAAAACAATATTGACAATATTTTACTAAAGGGTATAGTTTTTGTTAAGAAAAATAGAAAATATATAAAAATCGTAATTTTTTTGTTGTTTCCACTTTTCCAATTTTAAGAAACGGTATATTGTATATGTTATTTTTTGCAAGCTAGACAAAATGGATACATACATCTGGTTTATTGTACTATGTAATACTACTAGGAACTAGAATTTTATTTGAAATTTTTGTCGTTATGGTCTACTCTAAAGCAACAAGCAGGAGTGAGTTAGACAAAAATTACAAGTAAAATTTTAGTTACGAATGGTATTCTGCGTGACAATTCCTCGAAATATATATATATATATATATATATATATATATATATATATATATATATATGTTTTCAATTAATTCTCACAATTTTGACAACGTCTATTTAGTCGTGTAAATTCCGGGGCAATTTCAAAAATACAAAGTTAATACCCTACCCACAGTTGTTCTCGAATTACTTGTATTCCATTTTTCCAATTATTAATAAAAGATTATATGCACTGTAATTGTACAGAAAGTATAGTTTAAAAACTTAAGTTCATAAAGAATAAATAACATATATTTAATGCTCAGTTTTTCTTAAACAAATATTCAAACAATTATAATTACTACATTATTCAAATATATACATACCAATTATTTTAAAAATACCAATTTCAATATTGAAATAACATTTGAACTAAAAACCAGAAACCGAAACCGAACTGATATATATTTTTTAATTGAACGAAACGGAAAATAACGTTTCGAAGTTCTAATAAAATATACAAGAAAATTAAATGACTTGTACTATATAAACAAACTATTAAACTGTAATATATTGAGGTAACTCTAATACTTTTTATCACAACATATGTTTGTGGGATTCAATCCACACATCTTGCAAAAACGAAACCGCAATGCAAACAACAGCACCACAATTGCTGCAATTATTCACATGAAAATATTCTAGAAGAATTACTGTTTACTGTAGTTTGTGGAAAACAAATGTAGAACCTTTGTACCTTTTTCATAAGTAACTTTCCACATTTGTGGATTTATTTACTTCAAATTAGAATTATCTGCAATTAGTTATTTTATCTGTTGCAATTAAAAATAAATAACAGTGGACAACAAAATGTTACGCATTTGTTTATTCACTAATGCAAATGTTTGACGTTTGTAAGTTAAAAGACAAAAAATAGAAACGTAAAGTGTGAGAGCAAATTAATTTTGTTTTTGTTTACAACTTTTTGGCGGTAGTATTTACGAATTATGTGAGTTTTTGTTAAAAACAAAAAACTGTTTTAAAATATCAATATACATCTATATGAATGATTTATAGGTATTTACTAAAAAATCTAAAAATATAAATACTTCATGTTATTAATATACTCGTAATAACATACAATTTTAATGTTTTTGCAATAAAAAAAGTACCAATTTTTAATTGTTATTATGTACTACATACCTACATAAAATTTTTGGCTCTTTTTAACAACCTGTATACATAAAATAAAATTTAGAACCCAATATTACTTAATAAATTAATTTACTTTCATAGTAAATTCATTTTAAGTAAATATTTTATATGCAGTTATTTATATATAATCATACATAGTGCATACAACATACTATATTATTTTATAGATCGGTAATAATCAGAAGTAGACAATGCCAATGTCAATATTATGCCCGTAAACATAGGCGTATCCAGGATTTTTTTCCAGAGGGGACAAAATTATAACAATTTTCTCATTAACGTTTTTTTTTTATAATAACCATAAATATGTATAAGAATAATATTTTTCAGATCTCGATGTAATTTTTAACACTTATTTTATATTTTATCTCATTTCTCAATCTCAATATATTTTTCAATATCGTATTCGTCTGCTTCAGCAGGTAAATTAATAGTGAAAAATGATCTTTGTGTATTTTTTTATTTTTTAATACAATTATTATTTGAAATATGTTCGTAGATCCATATTAAATAGAAGCATTAAGATTATTGAAAATTCAAGTGAGTTAATGTAAATTTTAAGGATATATTGCTTAAACTAAAAAATATCTATCAGTGACCAAATCACAGATCCTATTTTACGTGTAGAAAAATATATTCTTTGTTAAAATATTAATTAAGTAAAATTATAATAATGTATAAATTACTAAGGGGCAGCAGCCCCCCTGACCCCCTCTCGCTACGCCTATGCCCGCAATAGTATTACATATCCCAAAATATGACTTTTATTCATGTCATTAATGTAACATTTGCAGTTTAATTATTTATGCTAAACAAAAAATTATATTTTATCTGATCAATAGTCATTAATAAACAACAAACATACAGTATATTTAGTAGAAAGCTAGAAATACATAAATAATCTTGACATTAGTACTTATTTAGTATTTTTAATGTTTTTGGCAATTACTGGGCTTTTCCCACAGTTTAATTTTTTTTAAATATAAAAATTATTATTTAATTATATTTATTATGTTCATCTCTATTTTAAGACAAAAAGCAAGAAATCAATTGTACAATTCTAAGAATAAGATTAATTATATGTAAAAAATAACAATCGAGTTTTCTGTTGACAACAAAAAAAAATTAATATCGATAAAAATTAATAAGTAAAGTGAAATTAATAATTAACATAACATAAAGCATTGTTTTATAGCTAATTGTTGAATTTTAATCTGCGGAAAAAGTATTATATTTCATTTTGAAATCATAAACTTGTTTATACACCCTATAATGCGGGCGTAATTTGGCTTTTATCGCCCGAGGGCGGTTAAATTTGTTAAGCATAGTTTCTCAAAGAAATTAAATTTGTGGTTAATAAATAAATACCATAATTTTTATTTCTTATAAATCTTTTGAATTTTCGGAAAACAATTTGGTCTGTGCATCTTCAAATTCCTTTAATATTTCATCAGAATGATACTTCGATTATATTAAATTTGTTTAAGAACAAACATTCTAACAATGCAAACTACTTATAAAAAAATCACAGCATGAAATATATACCTACAAATTTTTTCATTTCAAGTACCAAAATTAAATAAAACGTTGTATATACCGCGAACATAATCAAAATGATAGCTATAAGGTAATTATGCCCGTAATACATAAATAACTATTATATGTCTCTAAATATATTTTTTTGTAGTATTTTGTTTGCAGTTTATAAAAATAATCATATCAAAACAAATAAAAAGAAAATGAATTAAGTGTCATTAATAGTATTGTCAATGTTTTAGCACTTTACTGCACAATAACCATGCAATGAATTCATATGACATTGTTAATTTGTTCATATGCATACAAAACCCGTAGAAAATCCCATTTACATGTATTGCTTAGCTAACTATTTATTATTTCTAATACTATGTAAATATAATAAGAATTTAGCGGAAATGTAATTTATAGAAGCATCAGAAACGGTTATGATTACTACTCTATTGTTTACCTTTTATTCAAGGTTAAAAAATAATACGGGAAAAGTTATTACAGTGAAAATAATTTACATAGGTAACTGTACCACAGAAACATTTCTTGTAACAAGGAAAATGGAAAATTATTTCCTATGACTAATCAATAAAACAATAGAAGAAAATGACAATTGTTGTAAATTTTTTGTGGTAATGAATTTGTAAAATTTATATGAAGTGTTCATGGAAAAAAACAAAATATAAATATATCACTTGCCTTATGACGCATTTTATACTGTAAAAGGCATTTATTAGACACTCTAGCTGGCGTAGAGAATGCCCAACAGAGATAATATTTGTATGGACAATAATTGGTAAGAAAAAATAAATATTGCATAATTTTTAAGTAAAATAAAATGATAAAGAAAGTTATTTTATTATAAACACTAGATTACTTAAAAGGAAAATCAATATAAATCAAAAGGAAAATCTTTGTCTAGACAAGAGTTTCTATAAATGATGTATGAAGAAAATTACTCTATTATATCTAGAATATTTCTCATTCCTCATTAAAATGTTTTAAGAAACTATTTCATTCAATGTTTTCAATCTCCATATTTCTCTTTGCTGATAATATGTGTTTGTAAATTATTTTATTATTTTGTTGTGGTTTTCCTGTTATATTTTTGGTTCTATGTCTCTTAAACTTGTAATGTTAAATAAATAAATGAAATTATTTACTTTTTAACAAAAAAGTTCATAAAGAAATGAGTAAAAAAATATCATAATAGTTATTTATAATATATCGGTTAAAATTTTAATTTATTTTATATCACTAACAATATGTATGAAAAAAATTGGAATTAATAAGGAGATTATACATAATTATATCAATAAAAAAATATTTACAATTAAAAAAAAATATGCCTCTTGTAATCGAAGTCAAAATGCATTTAAAATATTGTGAAAATATTTACGAATGTATGTTACACTTACGAATTTTTAATATTCTTTTTAATTAGATTCGTTTATTACATTTTCATATTCAGAAATAGTTTCAATTTTATTAAAAAGTAGTTAAAAATATTTGAGGTTATCAATTTAAGATTTAAAGTGGGGTGCATTTGTTAGAAGTACCAATTTTACAACAACAAAAATACCAAAAACAGTTAACAATATCTTATATTATTAAACCGTTTTCGATATAACAGTAGGGCAATTGTTAACGCAAAGTATAAAAAAATACTTCTAACTCGACAAATAAACTTCTATAATTTATGTATAAGAAAAATATATTTGTTATCTATCATGTTTTTGAATTTAATTTATTTATGAAACAAATATGGAAATCAGGTCAAAATTATTATAATAAGTATAATTTTTATGAATCAGCAAAAAAATATTTAGTTCTGGCTCATTGGTTCTTATAACAAAATGTTCTTTATGTAGGTTAGATTTATGTTGGTTATTGAAATAAATTGTACTGCATTTCAATAATAACAAAATTGTAGAGGTTTATTACCTTTCTCTTATTTGCTTGTAGCATCTCTTGAACTTGGATTAATTTACTACAATTACAATAAAACATAAGCTGACTACAAGTGCATATTCAAGATTTCTATATAATTGATAATAAGGATAATAATAATAATTTATGCACCGTGCTAGTAAACATATTTTAACATTATTTGTATTTGTAATAATATACTACGATACTTTTAGTTCAAAATTATTGTCAAACTTTTTAAATGAAATAAATTTGAAAATTCTAAATATATTGGCAATTTTGTTTATTTTTGATGATTTTTGTTATTTGTATAATTCGTTGAATTATTGCAAATATAATAAATAATCAAAAATCTATCATGAAAATTGCCGTGCTAATTTCGAAACCCACTTCCGGATAATTTCGCGAATACGATTGGCAACATTGACATTGACTTTCCCAATTTGAAGTTTCAAGATCAGCTAGACCTTAGATCTTTGCTTACAAGATTGTAGTTTCTATTTTAAAACAAAAACAAGATACGAAAATGATTGCAATATTTCACTGTCTGTAGTTTTAACATTGGGAATTTAAAACAGGAAGGATATTACGCCTTCACAAAATTGACTTTGTAGAAATATTGACATTTTTAAAAGTGCATAAACTTGTAAATAACATTTATTATACATGATTTTACAATTAACAACATATCCATTTTATAGAAAAACAGTATGTACCTACATAAGAAATTAAAATAAAATATGATATTGCAAATGACAGCAATCCAGAAACAATTTAATTTTTTAATTTTATTTTTATACAATATTATTTAAATAAACTAATTTTGAATTTCAAATATTTTTTTCAAAATATATTATTTAACATGTATAATTTTATCTTATTTAATTTTTGATATTACTGTAAAATAGTAACAAAGTCTAAAACAATACGTTTTTATTTATTTAATTTTTTTTATCAAATATATATCTTACTTAAAATGTGATACTTAAAAAAATAAAATTTATTATTTACGAATATATATTTACTATAAAACTATATAATAATATTAGACAATTAAAACAAAATCTGAAACAATATTTATGTTTATTTTTTTTATTGAATATAATCTTATTTAATATGTGATACTTAAATATATAAAATTTATTATTTACGAATATATTTACTATCAAACAATATAATAATATTAGAAAATTAAAACAAAATCTGAAACAATATTTTTGTTTGGTTGAATCCTGTATTCTTGAAATAATTTTATTTGTAGTTTATTTATTTAAATTCATTCGAAGTACAACATATAAAATTTGACTATTTTTTAAATAGAAGTAGAAAAGAATATATTTTCGTTACATTTACAAAAGTATTATTTGGTATATATACATAAAAATTATTTGTTACTAAATACAATAAATTGACTATACCCTTCTTTGTGAAGAATTTGATCTAATAATTTTAAAATAATTTACCAATAATTAAAAAAAAAAATACGAAGAAGAAAGAAATTCTAAGTAAAAAGCAAAAAATTTCCATAATTTATCTCTATAGAATTGTTCTAATAATTTCAGTATCATTATAAAATAACTCTAAAAGTGTTTGATAGATTGTGAACATGTAAGGAAAGATTTCCTCTAACACTTATCAAGAAAAACTGAACTGTCAGAAAGTAATATGCGATACACATCAATCTCTAATGATATATGATGTATAGTATCAAGCTATAATTCCCTAATTACAAAATGCATGAGCGTCAAAGTAGGCCATCCCTTCAGCAATAAAACAATTGCTAACGAAATTGAATTGGTATAGATATGTACGAGATACTTGTTTGCTCATGTATGAACAAGTCTGTCTTAAAAGATGTAATTATAAGGAATAAGGAATAATCAAACATTATTTGTTTTTCGAACGAAGTGTTTCATTTGATTTACTTTCCATTAGAATTAAGTTTATTGGTTAAGTTAATTTAAAGTGAAAATAACAAAATATATTATGATTATTATGTGTAAAAGTAAAAACGAAAAAATAAATTTTTGGTGTTTTATTTCTTTATATAAATTTCCTCGTAAATTTCCTATTGGAATTGAACACCAATAATGTTTTTGAAATGACACATTAAAACTTATAAAAGAATTCTTTTCGTTACAGTTTCAATACTGCATTGATTTAAATTTATGTATCAATAAAAATAAACCGAAATTTGTTCTAATTATATAGTTCAAGAAATGTTTTATTTCTTTCTGTATGATAAGTATAAAATTAATTAATATGTTTGTTTATATACATTTAATTCTTTTTATGCATTTTAGTAATAAAATTACAATGTTAAATTTTATGGTCGTAAATTGCTAAATACTTAATTCTGCTATAACAATTAAAATAATGTTTAATGGTTATTTTTAACTTTAACAATTAACACTTGAAAATACTTTACATGTTACTTAAATACAAGTATAATTATCTAGACATTTAATTTTTTTTATTATTGTTTTATTTTATATAAAATTTTAATATATTCAAATCATAAAGTTTATATTATTTAAAATATGGCATACATATATATATATAAATTTTGTAAATAAGTTTTGTCTATTACACCCTGTTTTGTTTTTTATTAAATATATTCAATATTATTATTTATAATTATTCACCTAATATTTTTTTATTATATGTATTAAAATTTGTGTACAATAGACATTTTTTACTTATAAAATAACTGTATCTCTCGCTGTATCTATAGTATTATTACTCTTATGAATTTATTATCAGTATTGTAATTTATTAATTCAACAAAAAATTTTGAATAGTAGGTATAATAAATTTTTAAAGAAAAATTTAATTTAATTTTTAAAAGCATTACTATTATTATTATTTATTTTTAGAATATTTTTATGTAAATTAAAATACATATTTCTTTTTAAAGAGAAAGAAGTTTAAAAAATATTATTATTATAAATTACTTATTAAAATTTTATATGTATTTGGTATGTAATAAATTTATACATACATTTTATTATTATTATTTATTTATTTTTAATATTTATATCTTTTATACCCAAACGGGTGAAAGACGTGAAAATGAAGTAAATAATATTTCTTATAAATATTTTTCTTATTTTTTTTAGTGTTGATTTTTGATTTTTTTTTTTTTTTTGACTTACTTTTAGGGGTATATTTTTTATGGTGCCCTCTGGATCTTGGGACATCTTTTTGCCCAAAATGTTCCGTAGAATCATCACTACTGTCCCTATTATTAATATTAGTATTAACAGCAGTGTAGGTTCTGCCGGCGAGTCGGCCCCAAATGCTGTACAAATCCTTCATGTTTCGTCACTTCACAAAAGTCACTAACACTTCACAGGGCACACGTGCGTGTAAACAATAAATAAGTTATATTATATCTACCGGCATTGAATCAACAATAAGTCAAGAAATCTAGTAATCTGTGTCTTATATAAAACAAGCGAATACCGCCACTTTCTCTCGGCCAATAAGCGCGCGCCGTAGTCCCAAGCGGGGATTTGAGTGCGTAAGGCATTGTTGATGGTTTTGGGGACTTTCGGCTGACGTCAAGGAGTACGGGAATGCGGCTCAAGTTCAAATTCTTTTGGAGGCTGCAACTTGCTATACGGTCGATAAAGTGATCGCCGGCATCACTGACTATAAATTGCAAAAAGAAACTTTGTTTACTTATACGATAATGTTCATATTAATCAGCTGATATATTTATTTATTTCAATGACTGTGCTACATTTTAGAGTTACGTATTTAATAATATTTACTATAAAAGGAGGTTGATCTACTATAGGATTGATTAAAAATTCGATTTTTTTATTTAAATCAAGATTATTTTATATTATTTTCAAAAATGTATATATGTACGGTGAATATTTTTTAACACGAAACATAGGATTTATTATATCCATAGTTACTTGATATTTGATTGACAGCAATGTATAGATGTATACTTGCTTGTCTCATTTACAATGAAACATAGGGAACGAATATGACATTTGATTTTTGGGTTATAAAATTTTCTGACAGGCTCATTCCAATAACTACAATTTTAAGAATCATTAATACCTTTAGAGGAAAAGGTAGTATACTAAAAAGGTCTGCTAGATCACTCGATCTTACATATTTAGATCCTTTTTATTAGTGATCTTTAAAATCAGAAGTTTCTACCGGGAAAAATCTTCAAAAATAAGATAATTTAAAATTCAAATTATTTTTCAATATATTACAATTCAAAAGTTTTATAGCAAATTAATTCATTGCTTACCAGATAATGAATGGATTTTTGAAAATTTATTGTAATTATTATTTAATTATTCGTTATTATACTTATTTGTTTGTTAGTTGGTTTATTAGTTCTATATTTATTCCCTATGTTTCATTTAAAATGAGACAAGCAATTATACATTGCTGTCAATCAAATATCAAGTCGTAACCATGGATATAATAAATCTCTATGTTTCACGTTAAAAAATATTCACGTTATTAAGTACGAATAGAGTGTGTCTCACCTCACCTAAGTTTCTTCAGAATATTTTTAATTCAATTCATTCTTGCATCAAATTTCTAATACTCTATCGGAAACCGAAGAAAACAGTTATTTTTGGCGTAACTAAAATCTATTTCTTGTATATTTTTGTATTTTATAATAATAATCTTCATATTTACTTATTCATGTGAAATTTGACAACACCGTATGTCAAATTTTGCAAACGTATGAATAACTCATCTGTTTTATAGAAATTCCTCAGCTTGAACGATGTGTAAAGTTAATATAATTAATATTTTTTCTGTTTAGCTAGAAGTTAAATATATAGTGTAATTATGCAGGCCGATAGAAAATTAATTAATCTTTTAGTTTAATAATAACGTAAAAAATCTGATGTATCCAAATTATCCAATATATTACGTCCGGCCACTGCAGTAATATATTCTATACAAGTTTTTCAGTAAATTCAATATGTCGTTTTATAATTAGTTTGTTATTGTAAAATATATCATATGTCAAATTTTGTGACGATGAATATTATTTAGAGGTATTTTTTAGGAAAAAACGGTTTAAAGCTTCAAGTAAAGTACTATTTCCGGTAAACCAATAGTAGTCAAAATCTAATCACTTCATCATATTTAAATATAACCAATGAATACCAAATATTATATTTTTTTACATGTATTGTACTCGTGTTATCGTGGTTCGTGGTCAAAAAATCGTAACAGACACACACGCGAACATATAGACATCACGGTAAAAATAGTAAAATCGTATTCTAGGGACCATAATTCGTACTTATATGTTGAAAATTCACACTCGAGAAATTTGACCAAAAACAGTACCTCCCTTATCTACGTGTATATCATAATTGGTGGGAGGTAAAAACCTTATAAAATGAAATGTTTATAATTCTACATACGCATGGTTTTATCAAGTCAAGTAGCTTGATGTTTTTGTGATTACTTGACTTGACTTGAAAATCAAGGTTTTCATAAATTCAATACTTGACTTGACTTGATTTTCTATATTAACTACTTGACTTGATATCAAGCAATTTCAAGCTACTTTATAATACTTGATAAACAAATTAAATATTAAATTTTTTACTAGAATAAAGTGAGGAAGAAATAGAAAATAACTGATGTGAAGCGAGCAAGAGTTCGATTTAGCTAGGGATATTTCATTATATTATAGTTATCACTTAATAGAGTACCACAAACTTCGCCATTTGACTCAAAAATTGCTAGGCAACCTTAAAATTGCGAGCTTTGCTTAAAAGTGAAGCATCATGTTTATTTGTATTTTCGTACGGTACATTTATATTATTGTTTGTTAATTCGTTACAGTGTAGAATTATTTACAATATTTTATTCAATAAAAATCTTTATTGAAAATCTCATTGTGATTTCTTTGAACTACATAAAAAAAAAGTGAAATTTGGCTACTACTACTTAACTTGAGATTGATTTCAAATCAAGTCAAGTCAAGTAGCTTGAATATCAAGACAAGCCATGAAACCCTACACACACGTTATTTGTTATGAATTTAATCAGTAAACTTATAATTTCTGCGAAGTAACGACAATTTAGGTCAAAAATGATTTTAAAATCATTCCAACTTTGCTGTCGTGATCTTATTATCTGTTACTATGCAACAACTCGTAAAATTTACTGATAAATTCTCTTGTTATATTATATATGAAAAAAGAATAAAAATAATAGTATTGAGAAACATAATTATTAATCAGTTCATGTTTCTTTTAAGGAAAATAAAATTATTTCAAATAACTGTACATGATTTTCATACCATAAGATGGCATAATTGAAATTGACAAAATTTTCATTGTATTTTACACCGATCAAATATTGAACTGTCACTTCATTCTTCATTGTAATTTAAGTATTTGTGAATTGTGCTACATTATTACTTATTTGTATTAATAAGTATTATACTTATTATGGTTATTATCTTTACTTTTTATTAATAAAAATAGTTTAGTTCTGTTATTTAATTATATACTTGTATCGATGAGTATATAATAAGTTGTGCAACACGCATTGCATTTCCATTTCTAGAATAAATTAGTATCTCATGTAAACTTAGTAGTATTCATTAATTTCGTAATATTATATGATAAGTGGAGTCTTTTGCCTACTCATTTTTACTATAGTAAATTTTCAAAAAAGAGTTTCACAAAAAAAAATATATAAAAAAAAGACAGATTGCAAAGAATACTTAAAAATTAAAAGAAATAATATAAAATACAGTAAAATGCAAAATTTTGACCACTTATTTAAAAGTCTATATACGTAATTGAAAAGACAAACCTGGCAGTTTTTTCGTCCATAAACTCTCTGGCAAAATGTAGGAACGCGCCAACTTAAATATTTTAGCATTACATTCTGTGAAACATTTTAATTTTATTTTATTGGAAATGTAAAACGCTAATTAAAACAACTATTCTAAATTTATTATTTATATTATAATCGTGTTGTATGATTATGATTACGTTAATTGTTGAAAAATATCAATTCACATTCGTTTTATTTTTTGGGGTAAAACAAGTGTCACTAATTTATTTGAATAAAACAAGTGAATTGTTTATAGATGCATGTGAATTGAATAGTATATAAAATTTTAAGTAGTAATAACATTTCTTTAATTAATTAAATGTCATCAGTGCAAAAAATATCACACGCCCAGATACTCTTTTGCGAGACCTCGCATTATTTGCAGACCTCGCTTTCAGCACGGCTTGTCAAAATGAGCACGCTCTCGCAAAAGTTCAGTTTCTGGACTAGTGATACAAATAAGTATTTTACATTTTGCATAATACGTGTTTATTCGCTGGTCGTAAAACCAAAACTAATCGATTTATTAGAAAAAATTATTGCAGCTCACAAAGATTAATTTGTACATCAAATTATTATTTAAATACCTAAACAGGTTGTTAATTTAAGGAGAAATAAAAATGCTAAAAAATTCGAGAATTTGAAGTAAGTTATTAGCAAATAATTTTTCTCTTGACGAGTTAGTGGTTATTTATTTTCTGTTACACTTGTATATATAGTCAATTACAATTAGGAACAGATTACATATAAATTATAAATTCAATGTTTAATTTATAATTCTATTAATATATCCAGTAATCATAAAATAATACTAAAAAAAATTACTATAATACTAACTTCATTGAAGAACAGATGTTGTATGAATTTATGTACAATTTGTAACCGTGTTTTAGGTTATTTATATTTGCATGTATACTATATTTATGATTAAGAAAACTGCATAGGAAAGACTTGTAGTTCACTGTATATAATAAATATTTTATGTTAACAGTTTAATTTGCATTTACCATTCATTAAATACATGTAAAGATGTATATCGTGTTAAGATGTACATATTAATAAATATAATGATATGAAACAGGTTTATTTTTAAAATTGTAAATTAATAAGAATTGATTCAAACTTCATGAAAGTTGTAAATAAAAGTTGTTTTCAAAATAAGAAACAGCGAAACAAGTAATAAATTATAAGGACAACATTTACTTAATTGCGATATGATATGAAAACAATTACGATTCAGTCATTAAAAAAAATATCTTAATTTACAGTAATTATTTTCACAATCACAACAAAGGACTTTATTAACGAGGAAACTCGATAATAAAACAGGAAAATATTCCGGAAATACAATTCGCTAAGCATCAATCATACATAAATGATTGTTGTTAAAAAAGTTGATAAGCAAACCAATCGTTATTTATGTTTGTCTTAACCTTTTATGCATTTGTTTTCATGGAAAATTTAAAAGGTTTTCACTATAAATTTACTTGACACCATATATAAATGTTTATTTATATTTTAGTATTTTGTTCGTGTGATTCATGACTTTTTTTGGTGGTTATTTCGTATATTTATGGAAAAAAACCGAAAGACAATTTTATGAATCATATTTTTCATTTTTAACATTATTTCAATGTCTTCAATATTCTTTATAATTTTATTTCCAAGTTTGTAATTAATTTTTAGTTTAATTTATTGGCGGTTTGTGGGTTTAAATCATGAGGATGCTGCATCGAAATTTTCAAAAATTCTGTAAACGCATGTTTCGATAAAATATTATTAAAATTGTCGTAAAAATAATAAAAAAATAAACATGGAAACATATATTTTGTTTTGTTTTATTATTTCTTAAGGTTGCATTTCTGAGGTCATAAATTGTCTATAATTCTAATAATGTTTTAAAATATAAACTATAAAATATTTAATGGCTTTAATTGTATGTCCAAATATGTAAAGACGCGGCATAACTACGATAAATATTATGAGCACGCTGCTGCACTACTAATTTAATGAAGGAATTGCTTGTTTTACAGTGCCGAATTACGCTTCTCACTGCGACAGTAAATGCTTGCGCGCGCATCGATATAACCTATCTTGCTATATGATATGATACTGCGATAAATACAGTGCTGCTAGCATTCTTCGCCCTTTTTAATGTTGCTAATTATATTTTTATAATCTTTTATACAAAATAAGAGAACTATATACCTACAATTGTTCATGATAAAATTAATTATTATAAGCAATTATAAATAAATTTATAAATATATTTATGTATCGAGAAAACTTGGGCGTGATCCACTGTGCCTAATACCCGAGTCGCTCATGGTTGTGGTATTAACGAAATTTATTCTAGAAATTCATACAAATTTAATTTATTCATATCTAATTCTTAATTGACATGAGTTTAAAAAAACAAAGTTTGTAATGATTTTTTTTTATAAAACTCTTTCCCTTATTGCCACAATTTATTCCCTAGGGCCTAGGGAATAAAGTAGTTTAGCATGTGTCAATTTTCAAACAAATAAACTGATAGTTTATTCCTGGTTAGGAGAAATTTTTTTAATAATTGAAACAATTTGTTTCCTTTTCCCAAGTTAATATTAAAATTGATCATTAAATGAATGTCATATTTCTTATGTCACTTATAAATGGCATTATAAATACAAGTGCTAGTGCCGTTTTCAACCTGACCTGAAGCTACAACAACAAATGTGATAATTGTACGGTATATTAATAGTTTCTAAACGAAATGAGATTGAATCTAGGTTTCTGGAGGCAAAAACCAAGTCACATATTAGAAATTTTAAATTTTACTGCGGTATCCAATTAGTTTGTAGTATAGTCTCACTAATAGGAAATAAGATACAGTAATCAAATTTCAATAATATTTGCTGTATTTCATTTAACATTTAATGTTAAAACTATTTAAAGTAGAAGTTACTCGTCTATAGAAGTTATTTCAAAGTAATTTAATGGTTTTTAGGTCTCATAATAATATAATTGGCAAACATATTATGCTTAACTTTATCTTTTAAAATCGAGAGGGT
The DNA here is from genome assembly GCA_035578165.1 of Stenolophus ochropezus. Lineage (NCBI taxonomy): Eukaryota > Metazoa > Arthropoda > Insecta > Coleoptera > Carabidae > Stenolophus > Stenolophus ochropezus. The sequence continues at coordinate 44,376,258 of JAQOWZ010000002.1, read as the reverse complement.
TTTTATATACAGGTGTTCATTTTATTTTGTTCACTATTGCTATCTCGAAAACTATATGAGCGACGAGGTCGGTTAAGTTAGGAAACAATTACTATTTTACAAGACTATTAAAATGAGCCAAACGATTTTTTTTTAAAACAGTTTAAAATTGAATACTCTATTATATATTTATATACCTATTTGGAATATACATAAAATTACAAATCCAATGATGTTTGAAGTTAATTTTTAGTTACAAAATAAAATCCCTGTATTGGCATTAAATTTGTATACTTTTACCTGAAAATACATAAAATTACAAAGTCAAATGTTTGGTTTAAAATTAATTTTTAGTTAAATAATAAAATAAAAATTCCTAATATAGTATTGACGTTTGTTTTTATTTATTCATGGCAACTGCTATTTTCAGGTAGAAGCATGGTTGACACAAATAGTTATTTATTTAAAAAAAATCAAAAATAATTGATTTAAAGAAAAATCAAATAAATCATGATTTTTTTAAATTTATTTAATTTTTATATACAGGGTGTGCAACGAAATGCGGAACATAGGACTTTAACATGGGATTTCAAAAAATTGCGGATACTCTCTCTCCTGTTAAATTTAGAACAAATCTACAAAAGTACAAAGATGTTCTAAATTAATTTCTACGTCAGATAAGATCATAATTGTTGCAACAGCAGGCCTGTAATACGAAATATATTAAATATAAAATGTAATATTTTCGTTAAAAATCAGATAGCCATGGAAATAAAAGAAAATATCTATCTGTCAGTTTAGAGAAGTTTCACTAATTATGATAGTTATTGCCTATATTTTAATATTATTTAAGTTGAATTTATATTCATTTCTTTAACAATACGCTAATATTAAAAAAATAGTACAAATATAATTAATAAAAATATTAAACACAAAGCAAGGTTACTAACTGTCACAATTGACACATACATTTTTTCTTTTATTTCCATGGGTGTCTGATTTTGAACGAAAATGTTACATTTTATATTTAATATATCTCGTTCTGCAGACGTGCTGTTGCATCAATTATGATTTTATCTGACGTAGAATTTAATTCTGAACATCTTTGTACTCTTGCAGTTTTGTTCTAAATCTCTCCGGAAAGAGAGTATCCGCAATTTTTTGAAATCCCATGTTAAAGTCCTATGTTCCGCATTTCCTTGCACACACTGTATATGTTACTGTTCATTGTAATTTTTTAAAAATCAATATAAATATTTTATATCATAAACAAAAATGAAATCTCTAATAAAACCAAAACAATTCATTTGAATAAAAATAAACTAACAAAGAATTTTTATTTCAGTTACATATTTAAATACCCATATTTTTCTTCTGTTATATGGTAAATATAGTGATAAAATCTCATTTAATTTGAAGATATTATTATTTACAGAACATATTTTGGTTATTATTAATAGTTTTATAGCAAATAATTAAATTTTTATCAAACAATGTCAATATTGTGATTTTTTTAACTAAAAATTAACTTCAAACACATTATTGGGTTTGTTATTTTATGTAAATTCCAAATATGTAAAAATATATATGGTGTTCCATTTAAAATAAGAAAGTTGGACCCCATATCTTGAGAACCACTGGTTTAAAAAATTGTTTGACTCATTTTAATAGTCTTGAAAAATAGAAATTGTTTGCTAATTTAATTGACCTCGTAGCTCTTATAGTTCTCGAGATAGCAAAACTGGAAAAAATAAAATTAACATCTGTATACTACTTTAGGCTTTAGGTTATAAAAATATTTTTTTTTAATTTTCATTTTATATATGTATTGTAAAATTACAATTAGTTTTATTTGTGACATAAATTTATGCTTTTAAATATAAATCTTTTTAATTGGGTAATTTTTATTATTACAGGTTGTTATTTAGTAAAATATAATAAGATATTAATATTATTTGTTGCATTTATTGGCGAAAGTAATGTAAAAATATTTGTATTCATTTTATTAAATTTATATTATTAGTGTTATATTTTACAATACAAAAAATATATTAATAATATTTATTTGTTCAAATTATGAGTGTTATATATTTTGTGCCAAAAGCATTTAAACTTTAAGGTCTATTTATTATAAAGCATCCACTTTTAAATATAATAATATATAATTTATTATTTATTTTATTATAAAGTGCAAACTAGTATATTTTAGGTTAGAAAATTAATAGTAATTTTTCATTAATTCAATACAAGATCGAAGTATGTTGGCCCACTTTCTTAACATGTGTGCAATGTGATCATATACCGCTTAGTATAAAATGTGTATCATCGATCAAATTCCTATAGGCATAATTCATATCCGTTATATAGAGATTGATTTGTTATCAGATATAATTTTAAAATTAATATTTTTATTTATTAAATTAGCAATAAAAATGAATTGCGATTTTCCAATGATGTAATTATACACGTAAATAATAAAAACTAATTGTTATCTGGCATTAGTGGAACTGTAAAAATAAATGTACAAAAAATTAATTAATATTTTATTTACTTATGAAAATTATGTTTGGGATCATGTGTCCAACATGTGCAAAGAAATCCGGATTCAATTAAAAATGTATAAAAAATAGAAATAAAAACAAATTTTGTTCAGTATTGCGTTAATTTCAAATTCTGACGTTCTGGTCAAAATACAAATGTTGTGATTCTCTTAATCATAATTCGGCAACAGAGAATTCATTTGAAATTGATAAACAAAATCAGTGCACATGTTCAAACATGTGACTGTGATAGGTAAGACCTGTTTTAAGACGTCACTGATAATGTCAAATTTTTTATAAATTATTATTTTTTAGACATAACTCAACTAATTTGCATTCCTCAGAAAATAAATATGGTAGATATTTGTAGTTATGGTAAGTGTGTTTTGTTGTGAATAAGACACGTGAGAAAAAAATGAAACCACGAGGTTTTAGTGACTTATATAATAAAACACGTGTTTCTTATAAAATTGTATACAACACCTTTTATTTAAATGATTTAAAATGTATTTTTTTTATATCCTGTATATAAAAAAAATTATATAATAAAAATATTATATGAGCCATTCTTTTCTATTACTTATAATAAAAAAGTTAAAAGGGGGGGGGGGGGGGGGGGTTCGTCTTCCCAGACTCACTCTGTATAACATTTCATTTGATGAACAAAAAAGTGTCTATAATTATAAACATTAAAAACGATAATCACAAAATTTCACTGGTGGATTATGATCTAATTTATTTATTTAAAATAATTACAGCTACCGCTCGTATTTTTAATTACATATTCGTGTAATATAGCCTACATATTATGCTTGTTAAATAATATACTATTTATAAAAATATAGAAAAATTGATTTGCATTAAAGGTGTGTACTACGCTTATACGGTTAAGTGAAAAAATTGGGTTTATTAAGAAAATTATATGTAAAACTCAGAATATTTTATGATATGAAATATAATAATATGAATTTTAAATTTAATCAAAGAAAAGAAAAGAAATAGAAATTGTGTTTATTGATGAACTTGCAAAATACAGGCATTTTGTTAAATAAAAATGTTTACAGAATATATGTACCTATTTATTTTATCTAATTTTCTTTTATTATATTGTTAAATTTAGTATTTTTACATTCCAAAAATAATTTTATCATTTAAACAAAAATTTAAATTTCGATCGTAAATCAGCCAACAAATTTAAAGGTCCACAATGCTCCAAAGCGAGCATTATTAGGGGGTGAAGGAGAAAAGAAAAGGCAGGGAGACCACAGAAAAAATGGTTAAATGCAGTAGTTAAATGCAGTAAAAGAAGATCTACGGGAACAAAATGTGATAAACTGGACTGAGACAGCTAAAGATAGAAAGAAATGGAAAGATATTGTGAAGAAAATAGAAGCTCGGGGGCTTATATATATACCCCTTATTTACTTTTTTTAAGCTAATAATCATTTCAACACTCTTTGAGTTTTGTTAGTATTTTATAAAATTATTGCAATCCAGGTAATATGACACCATAATCATTTTTTGTTTGGTACTAAATTCTGCCTCCGTTATCTATATTCTTTTTTTTTAATTATGGCCTCTGGGAATTCTTTTTATCAAAAGACAAAGAAATAATATTTAGTGAAGAAGTTCATCATTAAAGAAATTAATTGATACAATGGTAAAGAACTAAAGAGCGTTAAAAGGACTGTCTATGTGAAGGCTTAAAAAGTACTAAAAGAATTATAAATACTAATTATATTTCTGTTTCAGATTTTGGAAAAAGGGGAAAATATTCCGGTAAGTAAACTTTGAACATTAATGTGTACCTATTCGTAAGACTATTAGACCTTGTAACTTACATAAAGATTGCATTAGAAAATTATAGATAATTTAACAATAGATAATAACACGCATCTAGATGCAAGTACGTCATAGATAAAATTTCAGCAGAATCGCCCCTATTAAATTCATGTGAACAATGAAAATCATTTTTTTATTGAAGACCTAAAAGGTTACAGTGTTTTTCCAGTTTATGTTTCTAACGTTTATTTAAATTATTGTTTACTTAATTCTCAATGATTAAGTTCTATGTCACAATGACTGTAAATTTTATATGATTCATATAAATAAATAATGTACTATTACGTTCATCCCATGATTAGAGTTGTATTCTATTCTTAGACATATTAAGTAAATGATATGTCTACTTTGAACTAGGGAATCTATTTATTTCGCTTCTCTGGCGCAAAAACTATTGGTTAATTTTACATATAAATTCAAACGACTAGTTTTTAATCAGTCATGATACAGGTCACTTAAATATTCGACCAATGGGAGCAGTTTTATATTGATTCACATACGGCATTTTCACCCAATCAGAGTGTTTCATTTGGTCATATATAAGTTTTTTAGTGAAAAAATTGATAAAACCACATTACCATCGTCATGGTAACATTTTGTTAATATAAAAAAAAATATGTTTGATCTGTTTTCATACATGAAATAATCAAATAGATATAATTTGAGCTTTGAATTTAATTGGTAAAATTTACTCATATATCGTTAAAAAGAGAAAAATAAATCTATTTAACGGTCTCACAATCTACTTTGAGGCCCATATGAAAATTGAAATTGCTATCAATTTCTCGAAAACTCTATGGGTATTAAAATTTTTGAGTAGGTATCTACTGCAGTAAATTCGTTGTTAAAAAGTGCCTGAATAATGTTTAAGTTAAAATATTTTTTGTATTGAAATAAAAAGCAAAAAACGAAAATTGAAAAATTTACATTTTTGTTTATATCTAGTGACCTACTAAATTTTCAGGAAAAACAAAAACATGTATAAAATGACCCCCACATAAGGCAACTTTTCTCTAATTTATCTGACATTTTGTACAATAAATATAAAAAATAAATTTTGATGATTTATGAAATGGGAAGTATCATATTTTAATTAATATTTAATAAACTAATTCTTTAACATTATGGACATTGTTAATTGGAAAATATTGAGAGTGAAAACAGTATTAAAGTTAATTTCATTACTATTACATAGTTTCTTATTGTTCAATTTCTTTTATTCTTATGACATAATTAATTAGAACAATTTTAATACGATTCTAATAACAAAAAGCAAAAAGCGTGCTCATTTTCTAGAACATCTTATACACTAACGTAAGTTTCTTTTGTTACAAATTTCAAAATTTTGTTCTCATCATTTGATATTTTATTACATTGTTTACATTTGTCACAAAAATTTAATGATATCATTTGTTTATTTGTAAGTATAAAAATGATTATCACGTTTTTTACACATTTTGGTAGTGATAGAATTTTCATTGATAAATGTCATTAACACATCTTTTTCAAATAACTCTTCACGCTGTGAAATGTTATCATAATGGAGTAATAAATAAGTCATTGTCATGTATCACTTGGTTGTTTATTGTTAATGTAATATGACTTCGAGATATGTGGCAATTTATTCTTTTTCTTATTGTTATCTTAGTGTTATAAAAAATAAGTGTTTACTTTTTAATATCTTTAAAATTTTATATTATAATAGATACGTAGATTCATTTAACAGCGAATTCATATCATTATAATTAAAATCAACTGAACTGAAAATACTTTAATTTGTGTAATTTTGAGTAAAGTTTCAAGTTTAAAATAAAGTAGAAAAAGAAAGTTTAATTTATTTTACGAATAATTTGCAATTCTATTTAAACTTAAAATAATATCATTTACGTTTTATTACGAGTGTAGTAATCTGCTTTAATCAGTAACAATTAACACAACTGAGATTTTAAATTATTGCTAAGTTTTTAAATTTTATTTTTTTGTTTTTAAAATTCTAAAAACTTTAAGTATGTCATTCCAAAAAATATAATAATTAAATATAAGGGTAAAATTCAATAAAAGAAATTTATAAAGTATATTAAATTGTAATTATAATGTGCAATGAAATATGATGAAATAGCATCACTTGTTGATTAAGTAATTTAAGTAAAAAAAAGAGTTTACGAATTCGTTTTATACCATAATTTAAATATGAAGCCATTATATTGAAAAATCAAAAAGAAAGGATCGGTACTTGGGTATAAAAAAATCAAATAAAAATTATCGAATGAAAAGAAAAAAAACGATATTGTCAAGTATGGAAAAAATATATAAAGCAATATGAAAATATAAATATGTTTTTTCTTCAAATGACATAAAAGTGACTGTTTTGGAACGTGATTGACAAAGATGATGTTTAATTTCTATGCCACTGTACTATAAATTTTTACTTTTACGCCGCCGGAGTTGAAGTAATATAAATCCACATAAACTATATAGAATCAGGTATAATTGTACAAAGTACAATAGGAACCTCTAATATCGCACTAAATATCACTGTTAACTAGATAAACTAAAAATAAAGTTATAAAAATCATCAACAATTGACAGATCTACAAATTAAACATCAAGTAGTAAATTATTTTTACACAAATTACGTTTGAAGAAAAAATAGTATGTGTCATTCAAGTGCAAACTTTCATTCATGTTACACAAAGCATCACTTTTACTTTTAACACAATATACTATTTTTATAAAACATAAAAATATTTTATTCTTATATGTTTTACAACTTAATTAAATGCTTCACTTTTCTTACACTAGTAAGTTTTTTTTAGATGTAACTTTGAATATATAATACCATTATTATATATTCAAAGGAAGTAATAAAAAACATTTGTTTCGAAATAAACTATCATATCATATGTATCGCAGTATATATACGAACAGTAAATGAAAAGTATAACAACGACAGATAATGTGACATTATTTCAAGACTAAGATAAAAAAACTCATTGCTTGTTGATAGCTTAATTTAGTGTAAAGTAGTTTATGATTAATTTTATGTAAGAACTCTTTGAAATTTGCATTAACATTTTGCTACTCATAACTGTCATGTAGACGAATGTATAACATTAAACTAATTATAAATGAAATCATTAGCCCTGATATAACTTCACGTTTATTTCAAGCTAAATCAACACAATATTTCAATACATGTCGGTTTTTAAGAGAAACTACGTCTGCTCAGGTGTTCTTGATGTAGGTTTAAAACTTCTTAATTTCATGCTCTTCTAACCTATAACAGTAATTATATTTTCTCCTGATTCTAAGCACATGTACGAGCACATGTGAATTTGCAAATTGTTTACTAATATTCAGATAAACTTTCCATTATACGACCTCTCTTTATAAATAATCCGAAACTTATTAGTTATGTTTATTAGAACTAATTGACATTTGATAAAATAGTGCATCATTTATTAATTGCTGTTGTAAGTGCATTTCACCATAACAACAATAAGCAATATAAAAATAGAATAGTATACTTAATTTACAAAAATTAATTAAGTGTAATCTAAGTATTTGCTAATAATTATAAGATTGTCGTTTCTGGGATACTACTTTCATTAAACTGATGACGATGGGGTATGTGACCATAGTCGAAGTCCATTATGTAAGTCATTATAAATAAAAACTAACCACTTTGCAATAATATAGTCATTAGCAACTTAATGTTTCGGAGAAAGGACACGTGATGTCAACATGTTAGGATCGTGGAAAAAGGCAGGTAGACTGTTTCTGACGTTTCAAGTTTATGTCACTTTTTTCACGATTCTAATATACTGACGTTACAATATCTTTTCCCAAAATTTTTATTGATTATCTTCTTGTGTACTACAAATAATGAATCCTATTAAAAATTACGGGCATTTAATTTTTTGTCTCTACTGTGACTGTAACTATCACTGAGCGATCTTTCAGAACATATAAAATAATTAAAAATCAAATATTTCTAGTTACGCCACTGTATTAATATTAGGTATCTGTAGAAAAATACAGATTCTTTTAGAGGATATATAATTGCCTCATCTCATTTGTGTTAAACCCGTGACCCAATATAAGTTGATTGGACACATATTATTCCTTAAATTCACAATAAACCAACACGGTAAATCGTAAATTTCAAATCAAAATTTGTAAATCTACATTTACAAATTAAATCCATCAAAATTTTTAGACATACGAAATTTTAATATTCTTTTAAATTATCAATTTGATATTTGCCGTACAAATTTTACAACACAAAATTACCAAAAACAGTTTAACAAAATCCGGTATTATTAATAATATTTCGATAAAACAATAGAGCAATTGTTAATAAAAGTATAAAAAGTTAATTTTATGTTTATTATTAAAAACATTTTTCAGAATGGAGCAGTTCAACTTAAAATATACTTTTAATAATGTATCTTTTATAAAAACTGTTACAAATAAAGGAACAAAAACTGCGAAATTAATTTAAATTAAAATATTGCATAACTGTGAATTGGTGATAAAAAAATTGATATTTATTATAAAATTATCAATATCTAATTGAAATTTAATAAAAGTGCATTCAGATATTTATGTATTTTATCATAAGTTAAAAGTAGAAGTTTAAAATAGATTTTCCATTGATTTTGTTTTGCTTTAAATTAATAAAATTGGGACACATTGAAAATAAAAAATCACACAATTAATTGTTACGTACTTTATTAAACATACTAGGGTCAAAATATTTTATTTAAGTTTTATATTAGTAGTAATTGTAGAAAAAATATATCTTGCAGTACATGTTGAAATAACCAAAATATCCTTAAAATTAATACAGAATACAAATATGTATAGGCATACTATATATAGTTAATAATTTTTAATAAAATAAGTAAGTTATGAAGAAAAATTTTAAAATAAGCAATATAATTTGTATTTTGTTATAATTTGAAATATATTTTCCAACTTACCAAATGGTTGTTTAAAAACTCGAAGCATTTTAAAATTGAAAAAAGTTCGTAAAAAACACGTTTATAATTCACTCACAAATAATTTAAAAAAATTAAAATATATTTTTTAAGACCACATATGATTTAGCTTTAAAAAATAGTTTTAAAATTTATATTTTTTATGAGTCGTGTCATTCCTTTACCTTAAACATGCGAACTGAACCTCACGAAATAAAAATCCAATCTAAGACAGCGTTGGTTCTCGTTCATTTGTTAATTATAACTAGCTTGTCAAAAATCTTGTCGGAAGCTGTAAGCAATGGGCACCAATAGAACTGAACTCCGTATCTCTACGATAGCCTCTAACCCACATGAATTTAATGTGTTCTAGGGGAAAAATTTTACTTAAACAATAGTTGATCAGAGAAAATGATAATCAGCTGATTTCCTTAAGCCAAAACTGCAGCATGAAATTCATTAAAAAGGAATAATAAAATACTAATATTATTTTTTGAACTATTGATCATTCCCAGCTACGGTTTTAAGTTTTAGTTTTAATTTTATGCTTTAATTTTAATTGTAGTATATAGGTGTGCTTTTTCTTGCTGTTTTAATTTTTCGTTTTTATTTTATTTCATATCATGATTGATATTAGAAAATATCCCTTTGAACACATCATTCTAATCAATTTTTCTTTTTATATTGTTCGTATTTTATAAAAATTACAGCTGCAGCAATACCACAAATTCTTCTTCAGTTCATAGTTTCTATGTACAAAACAGCACAATCCATTAAAAATTATTTTAAGTATTAATAATATTTATTTATGATATACATTATCAATTTTCGTTATGTTGTCGGAGACGTAGATAGTTTCAATTTTTAGTTTTAGAAAGTATGGAGTTTGCATACTCTAGCCACTAAAAAATAAAATTAGAAATAAAATTAAGACAAAAACATGTGCAAGCAATGATTACGCACATAGGCATATGATATACTTTTCTTGCTACTAAAATATAAAATTAAAACTAAAACAGTATAGCTGGAAATGATACTTTAGAAAAGGTTTGTTGATTGGGTTTCCAAGACAGAAGTTTGCTTTTACTGGTTGCTACGTCTAACACTCTAACAATACGGTAAGAATTATTTACTGTTCAAGAACGGTGAGTAGGTTCATGGTTAGTACAAATGAAAAGAAATGATTTAGAAAACTCATTTATTGCTATTAAAATTAAAAGTGCAGTTACTAATTCTTCAATTATTGATAAATAATGGTACCTACCTTGCAAATTATTTTCGCAGTTATTTCTTACACAAAAACACAACCACAAATGACAGGACATTGACATTTTACGAAATGAAACAAGTGTTTGAAAAATACCATGGACTTTAGTTTTACATTACATTGACATTTTACGAAATGAAACAAATGTTTGAAAAATACCATGGACTTTAGTTTTACATGAATGAATTTTAATAATCCTTATTTTGCGTACTGTTTTTACTAATATTGAGGGAAAAACTTTGATCGTGTAGAAAATTATACAAGTATTACGAACAGTAAGGAATTATGATCTCAGACAATAATGGGAGTCGTCGCTTTGCTACTCCTCCAAACAATTGTCTTCGATTGGTAAAGTACCTTACCGTTCTTAATACTTAATATACTATTTTGCACGATAATTTTTTTTGGTCTATTTATTGTACCTATTTCCATGACAATAAGTTGCTTTTATTCGGTAATACGTTTAATAAAATGGTAGGCAATTGCTTACCGTTCATTGAAGGAGATTAATATTTAGTACAAATGCTGAAAAATGATTTATTTCTATTAGAAAAAAAAAATTGTAAAATTGCAAAATGGAACGAATTTGTTATAGCTCTTATTTTGGATACTTTTTTTTACTAATGATGAGAGAAATTTAATTTTGATCGTGTAAAAAATAGTACAAGCATTAAGAGCGATGAGGAATACCGATCGAATACAATTTGTAATTTCTTCGATTGGTAAAATGTCCTTATCGTTCTTGATACTAATATACTATTTTTGGATTTTCGCCTCCATGTTATGTAATTGACAGTTTGTTTACTTTATCTGAAGTAAATTAGATCGGACGAAAACTGATACCTTTCCAGTGGGTTTTGAACCGGAAAGTGCATTATTCCGGTATTTTAGTGTAGTTGCTGGATTACGAACAGTCCGGGAATATTTTTTTCGCGCCTCCGCTCTATTATGACTAGTATTACAGAACTTAAAATCGTCCAGAAACTCTCTGTTTGTCGGCCTAGACCGATAACATTTAGGCATGCCAACTTAAATATTTTAGCATTACATTCTGTCAAAATTTTAAATTTTATTATATTGGAAATGTAAAACATTAATTAAGACAACTATTTTTGATATATTTTCGTATTATACTCGTCTTGTCGTCTTGTTCGATTATGATTACGTTAATTGTTGAAAAATATTAATTCACATTGGTTTTATTTTTTAGATTAGAACAAATGTTACTATTTTTTTTTTAATAAAACAAGTGAATTGTTTATATATTCATGTGAACCGAAAAGGTTTCTGACATTAAAACATACAGTGTGTAAAATTTTAAGTAGTAATAATATTTTTGCAACAAATTAAAAGTGTCATCTTGAGTATCACACGCCCAGAAACTTGTCCGGAAATATATCACTTTTTCATTTGGTCAAGTGTGGTTTGGAAACAAAATCAAAATCTTTTGTTTCATTTTAAATGAGACAGGCTAATACTTTGCTGTCAATCAAATGTCAAATCATAACCATGGATATAAAACATCGCATGTTTTACGTTTTCAGACGATATACGTAGTTTTTTTGAAGACTTTTTGTCCGCTAAGTTAATTGATAATTAATCTTTTTATACTTATTCTTTGGCAGAATGATAATAACAAATAATTAAATCAAAACATCTACGCCTCGGCTAGTAAATCCAGACCTCGTTATAATATGCACTTTTTATACTCTATATACATATATAAATAACTATTTTGCATGCTTGGATATTTTTAATGTTCACCAGTTGGTTCAAGGTTATGACAACAACTTACTGATCGGTAAGTGATTTCGAATATTACTTACCAATTGGAAATAAATTACATAGTAATGATCAAAGTAGAAATAATATTTTTTACTAAATAAACATTTTCAAATATATCTAAATTTTTGATATAGCGTCGATTCTGCAAAAACATAATAAATATTGCGAACAGTAAGTGTATTACCGGTTTTGAATTATTGGAGATCAAGACAAAGTTAAAAATAGAGATCACTTCTTCTTCCAAGAGTGTGATTGAGCGTATGTTTTACTTTTAACTCTGTTGGAATAAATATATTTTTTCTTCAAACGTAATAAAAGTGACATCTTTTGTGACGTGATTGACAAGGTTGAAGTTTAATTTCTATGCCTCCGTAATATAATTTTTTATTCTAGCCGCCGTATAATATTGTCGCCGCTGTATGTAGTATTGTCGCCGCCGTATGTAGTATTGTCGCCGCCGTATGTAGAATCAGCCAATAAGAAGTAACTTGTACAATAGAAATCTGTAATATCGGCCTAAATGTTACTATAGAAACTAGATAACCTAAGAATAAAGTTACTAAAAATGAATAACTGACAGGTAACCTACATATTAAACGTCAAATAGTAGTTAATTTTTTTTAATTTCTAAGTTTGAAGAAAAAATAGCATGTGTTATTCAGAGTAAAAGTGTCTTTGTGTGCCTTGCATGCAATTGTCCGACTCGCTTCGCTCGTTGTGCAAACTTCCATGCTCGCCACACAAAGTACCACTTTTACTCTTAATAACACAATATACTATTTTCTTCAAACGTCATAAAAGTGACATCTTCTGTGACGTGATTGACAAGGTTGAAGTTTAATTTCTATGCCAACGTAATATAATTTTTTATTCTAGCCGCCGTATAACATTGTCGCCGCCGTATAATATTGTCGCCGCCGTATAGCCAATAAGAAGTAACTTATACAATAGAAATCTGTAATATCGCCCTAAATGTCACTATAAAAACTAGATAACCTAAGAATAAAGTTACTAAAAATTATGAATAACTGACAGGTAACCTACATATTAAACGTCAAATAGTAGTTTATTTTTTAAAATTTCTAAGTTTGAAGAAAAAATAGCATGTGTTATTCAGAGTAAAAGTGTGTTTGTGTGCCTCGCATGCAATTGTCCGACTCGCTCCGCTCGTCGTGCAAACTTCCATGCTCGCCACACAAAGTATCACTTTTACTCTTAATAACACAATATACTATTTTCTATGACCACTATGGAATTAATGTTTGTTAAGTTACGCTAAAAATTATAGCAATTTTTTTATATTTTAAATTTAAAATTAATTTATGTAATTGTATTCACTTCAACAGTATTTTTAAATAATGATTAAAAAAATAACGCAGCTAAGTTAAGAATTAATGCATAAAATGCTTTCATCTAATCAAGAACGATTTGACAAAAACAATTTCTGCTTGTATAAATGTCGCTCTTGAGCTAAAAAAATATGTACAATTTGTTTTGCCATACATTTTTAAAAAAATTTTCATTGAATAATAATAACTGTTACATAATCTTAACAAAAAAATGCTCGTGTGATACAAAGATTAATTTATTATATGTTCAATTTCATTTGCGAATAGGGGAATCCCTGACTACGTTTTAATGTGACAAGAAATATGCAAGAAAATGACGATCAAGACATGATTTTTATATACAAGAATACTGAAAGACAAGATATACTTAAATTTCTTGTCTTGTTTTTCAAGACAAGCCAAGAAATATCAAAACAAAACAGGGAGATTCTTGTCTTGTGAAACACTACTCAAGATACTTAGTGTGATTAATAATAGTAAAATAAATGGTTTCACGTTCATTTAGTACTTTTATTTTATAATAATATTTACAAAAATTCATTTTGGCATCCGCAGAAGAAAAGTACTGCGCATGCCTTTGGCTCACATTTTGTAAATACATATACTATTATTTGAACTATCAAGTAGTCCACTCGGAACATAAGTACCAAGTAGCTAATGAAACAATTATTCTCATATGGTAAACGGTAACATAAATTCGGTTCTGCAAACTTCGCCTCAGTTCATACATTCTCAGAGGTAATTATGTACTTACATTCCTTGCAGCTTAAACAACTATTAACTCCAAGAAACAAATTTTCTTTTTTTTTAATTTCAATTTTATTATATATTGATTTTAAACTAGGATGTTCACATATAGTTTTTGTTTTAAAAAAATATGCACATAGTTATTATATGAATCACAAAATTAATTTTTCTTAGATTGTTTTCCGTAAACATTACAACTTTTTATATATATTTTAATTTGAAGGACACAGATGATATACACACCATGATATCTGAAAAATATACCTTACCAGTGGCGGACTGGGCCGCCGGGAGTCCGGGAACTTTCCCGGTAGGCCGGAGGTACCGAGGCCGGTCAATATTATCAGATAGTTTTATTATTATAATAAATGAATTTTTTTATGTGTAAATTTTAACAAATAGATTTATGCAATAGTGAATAAAAATACGAAATATTATCGTCGTAGTAAGACGAATATTATGTCTTATGTACATGCTTGTACCTGTGCGTGAACGATAGAGTGCCTGGCGGCCGGCGACCGGCGTCTAATTAGGATTACGAAGCGCATAGTTCATATTTCTAGATAATCGGAATAAGAAGTAGTTTGTCGTTGCGAAATTTGTGAATTTTGTTTTCTGGTAAGTGTTTATTCGTATACATTATTATTAGAAATATAATATTTATACATACATTATACAAAAACGTTTTATAACTGAAAAATATTTATTCTTTCTTTATTTTATTTTAAGACTAATTATTAAAACTAAAACTACAAATATGGAAAAAATAAAAATTAAAGGAGGTTTTCAAAAGAAGCGAGAAAAAAAAAACAAAAAATATGCAACAAGATGCAAGAACAAGTTTGAAAATAAACGATATGTTTGCCTCAACTGTGGCTAGAGCTGCTACTGAATTAGTGGCCTCATCATCTTCGAGAAGAACACAAGCGCCCTTAATTTTCAATAGCTACCTGTTAGTTATTTCATTAAGCCTACTTTAGAAAATTTTGAAGATTTTTTTATCAAACATCCTTGTCAGCTAACTACTGATAATAATTCTAATTTACCATTTAAACCGACTTTAGTATTTTACAGAGAGAATGATAAAGTTAACAGATGATGGATTTCATACTGTCAAGACAAAAAAGTATCAGGGAGCATGAGGCAAGCAAACTTCATAGCACATGTGTAGAAAATCATATGATGAAAGTAAAAAACAAAGATTAATATGTTAAATTGTTTATTTATTTCAAATTTCTAATAATCCTCCTTATTCTGTAGCTCAGTGGTTAATTTTTAACCAATTGCTAAATGTTTTCTCCAATGAAAAAAGATAACACGAGAAAATATCAAAACATCAATTGTAATGTTTGTTTTTATTTGTCAAAAATTTTAACAACTAGTTAAAAATTAACTACTGAGCTACAAAATAGGCCCCGTTTATCTTTTCATAAGTAATATAATAAGACCGAAGAATTTATTGGAAAAATTTACGAATAGTTGTTGCGTAATAACAGACAAATGAGTATCAAAAATGACATTTAGATCACACCCTAGTTGTCGTTACTTCGCAGGAATTACGAGTAAATTATACCTATTAAATTCTTAGCTCGAATTATATTTGCTTGATTATTTTACGAATGACAAAAAATGAGTTATACTGATTCCAAATAGAAATTCTTGTTCTTTTTGTATTCTCTGTGTGTTTTTATCAAATTTCTTCACTAAAATACGGCCTACCCCCATCAAATGAAGCATTCTGATTGGGTGAAAATGACATGTGTGAAATAATCATATTAATAATGTTACAAGTTATTTGTTTCCTAAATAATATAAAAAATTATATAGGTACATATACGATTAGTAAAATGTTTACACTGTAATATTATTCCATTATTTGATTTATTTTATAATATTTTGCCATAATAACTAAAAGTGAGATTAGCTTTTAAGAGGCCGGTCATTGTCAAATTTCCCGGGCTGACTTAATTTCCCAGTCCGCCACTGTACCTTACATTTCTATATCTAAATAATTTAATTATATGATATTTTTAACTCATGTGATTAGTTAATGAGTTCCGTTCCTCAAGGGCACTCATTACCGAAATGGAGAGTATTGGGAAATTTCGGAAGTGAGAGTCGAAAAGACGGAAGCAGACCTTGAATACATGTTTATCCTATCAACTTATTTATTTTCCAAACTTCGAGATATTATGGTAATTAAAAATATAGAACATGAAATTAAGAACAACGAACATATAATTTGCATTAAATCGGACAAGACATTGAAATTTATGATTAAAGTTGCTTATATTTTTGCAAGGATCTGTTATAATTAAAAAGTAAAGTATGTCATTTAATTCATTAACATTGTAGTCTGAATTTCTATGCACTAGAACAATGAATTCACATGATCAAATAACATTAAGGAAATAATTGTATAAACTTACACTAATAAATGTATTGCTAACAATTTATTTCCTCTTTCTAGTTGTGCGAATTTCTTTATCGTAGATATCAATAACAATGAAGAGAGGAATAACCGACTGATGTTGGTGATGGAATAAATAAATTGCAGCTTCTTCAGTCTTTGCCCTGAAGAAGCTGAAATAGGCAGCGAAACGTTGGCCTAGACTAGCCAAATAAATTATTTCCGACTGCAGTCCTGTATATTTATTTTTCTACGACCACCAAGAAAAGTTAATATTTATGCACTCTTTTGTCATCGTAAAGTCAATGATTACTGAGGAACGAGCAAATAAATACTTTACGGCGTGTCTCCATAGCAACGAGCGGTAAAGTACTTAATTTGCTCGCTTAGATTATTTATTTACTCATATCGTCATGGTTACAGCAACACAAAACAGGAAATTGGTTAAGATTGAATTGAATTTAATAAATAGGTATTATTATTATTTTATTTCGTTAGTAAAGTCGTAGAAAAAAATTATGTGTGCATCTCTAGCGTAAAGTATCTTTATTGCTCTAGTTCGATTGTAACGCTCGCTACGCTCGCGTTTCAATTTACAAGCACAAGCAATAAAGATTCTCTTTACGCTCTTGATACACAAATAACTATTATTCCATCAATAATAATATATTTATAATAGTAGCCGCCACTATAGGGACACAACCTTTGATTCTACTGGCAAAATTATATAAGTGTGACAATTTTCAGAAAGTAGCCCTAATAAAAAAAAATCCAAGATTCCTTTATATTTTCTCGATTTTTGATGTATTTCGTTTCTAGGAAATAAAAAATTTTGGAGAAAAAAGTTCTAGAGCAAAAAACTGAAATTCCGGTTTTTTTGTTTTTCTCATTTTTCACCGAATTATTCCAAAAAATATATAACCCTTTAGAATCAACTGGTATAATCTTTGAGATTGTATTTCTACCCATTTTAGAGTTATAGACAAACACACTTTTGAGATGCAACTTTGAGAGCAAAAATCTCAAAAACGAAAACAAATAATTAAATTCTGTTTGTAAATTTTAAATAAACACATCGCCTTTATTAATATGCACTATTTTCAAAAATTTTGGACTAAAAACAACTAAAACTAGTGTGACTGCTGGTCACTAAGATTGTGTCCAAAATTGGTATGACGGGTAACAAAACACAATTTTCAATAATGGAAACAATGCAACTGCTAACTTGTAAATTTTTTGCACATTTGCTGTCATTTTTACAGTTATTAGCTTGCAAAAAGATAATTTTAAATTTAACAAAGTTTACAAATGAGTAACAAATAATTTTATATTGTACACCATTTTTGAGAAAACTTTCATTATTGATTTAGCAACAATGATTGTGACCCGAAGTACGAAGAAACCGAGGGATATAAGACGGCATTTAAATCCCAATCCTACTTAAAAAAATTATATTGTTAATAACAATGACTTTAACGTTCTTATTTGCTTGTTCTTTAATTTTCGCAATGAATTAAGTAGGCTGCATTTATATTTATATATGACGTTACATTTTGTTAACGTTACTTTTTATTCTTATTTTTTTTTATTTTATGTAATTATTTAAATTAGACTGAAAATTTAAATTATAAATCCGTAGTTTGCATATTTTTTAATTAATTAATGATATATAATAATATTATCAAATAATATATGGGTTTGGAGGCTTGAGTTTCATTAAACTGACAGTTTGCATTATTGACCTAGGGTAATAAGAATTTATTATTGATCTAGGTTCCATGGCTACCAAGTAAACGGTAGTGAAAAACAATTCCTTGTGTCAAATAAAGGTAAAAAGCGGTAGGTAGCGAGGCTAAATATTTTAGTTGTGGATAGAAGAAACACACATTACAAAAAACAAAAATTTAGTAGTCAAAAAAGTATTACATATGCATGAACATTCATTCAGTAATATTCCATCAATTATATGTAGAAGAAACCGGAACAATCGAAAATAAGAAAAGATCAGGTCGTATAAAAGTTTTAATGAAGCGTCACCAAATTGGCAATGAAATAAGAAAATCACAAATGATAAGTCTAGACAATATTGTAATAACGTCTGGTAAATACTTCTCAGATGCTTCATAGTTCTTTGGGGATTGATAAATAAACAAAGACACAAAGAAAGATTATAACAAACTTCAAAATATATTAATGCTTTCTTCATTAAAAAACTGACAATTCAAAATTAATAATTATTTGATTGATGTATTGTATTTTATTCTTCCAACCTGCACGATCATAACTTTTCAGTGGAAATCTAGTAGCCGCAGTGCTCCCCTATTGACGCATTAGGGGTAGGGAATTGGTGCAGTAAGGAGAAAATGTCAATGACAATAAGGAGTGGCTCCACCACTGCTAAGAGTAAATATATTATTTTTAGATCTGGGGATCAAATATTTTTATGAGGTGAGGAAAGCTCCGTAAGGTGAATCAATGGCATCGACTTTTCAAAATTTCCATAATGACCATAATCAAAATATAAAATTACTTAAAAAGAAATACTAACAAGGAATGAATAGAAACTAAAAAAACCTTATTTTCAATGAAAATATTTAATAAATTTTATGTTGTGCTCAGAATTCAGCACACCAAAGCACAATACAGAGCAGCCAAATCTACTCCAAAATGTGCTCCAATGTCAGTAGATTTACAATTAGAACAAACGCTTCTGAGTGCTCTAATTCCTGACCACTGAAAGCAGATCATAGTCCAAAGCAGCTAAATCTACTCCAGAATGTGTTCTGTTCTCAATAGGCCAAGAATTAGAGTAAACGCTTTAAAATGCTCTAATTTCTGACCTACTGAAACCAAAGCACAATCCAAATCTGCTCCAGAATGTGCTCTGGTTTCAACAGACCTACAATTAGAGCAAACATTTCTCAGTGTTCCAGTTCATGACCCACTGAAACCAGAACACAATCAAGAGCAACTAAATCTACCCCAGAATGTGCTTTGGTTTCAGCAACCTAGAATTCGAACAAACACTTCCGAATGCTCTAATTCCTAACTCACTGAAACCAGAACACAATCCAGAGCAGCCAAAAAAAGGATCCCTGGTATATCCCGAGACGCGCATTATTACCGTCATGTAGATTTCCATTGGCTGATATTGAATCTGTTATTGTAGCAGTACTAGCAAGAATTTTAAAATGAAAATTTGTATACATAGGTATTTTGATGCGAGGATTTCACTGGTAATATTTTAAAGGCTGTAACTAACACCCATGTTAGGGTAGTAGTCATTTGCTACAAAATGAAAAGAGGTGCAATAATTCTTTAAAATAATATCAATTCAGAGCTTTACTACTGATGTAAAAAATGGTACCATAAGGGAAATATCTCCTTGGAGGCATCGCCCCTACAAAATTTTTCCTTGAAAGCAGGAGCCCCGTTGCCCCCATGTAGTCGGCAACCATGAGGTGAATTAGATACTCAACCTAAGGTGCAAATATTTTTTTTTGATCAGGTCGTCCCTGTAACAATTATTACTCGTATATTGTATATCTAGTAGAAAAAGTGATATATTCAAAATATAAAAATATAAATGGAAAATGCAGGATGTGCCGAAGGCGAGGCCAGTAACACCAAACGTCCGGAAAATCACTTTTTCTACGTGGTACACATACTATTTTTTTTATCGCTTTATATTCAATAATAATGAAATAAATATGATGGTATTTTGAGGCGTATACATTTTATCCTCTACACATGTTATATTGCTCGACATAGAGAACGCAGTATGTACCTACATTTTCTTTGTTTGTTTGTTAATATGTTATGTCAGAATTACAACTTTTTCTAAGAATATTTAATTGCAAATGTCAAAATATTGGCATAAAAAGTTGTAGAAACAAATAACACTTGCATGTATTCTGAACAAAGTATTGAAATCTACACTATGATTAAACACTTACGTTTCGCCTCAAAGAAAGTTTAATATTTTAAATTTATGTTTCAAGTAAATGTACACATCTTTTTAATTACAAACTGATGTCAAGCAAACGTATAGGTAGGAATTACTGTTTAAAATTATTGTTTGTTTTAAAATGTATTCGTTTCCTTAATAATTTATATACGCACGTATTTTTTATCCTTGAACTTGACAATCGAATGTTGTCAGAAGATTTTGTTTTCTTATCCTTTTTGCGACTTATAATCCTTTATACAAAAATACAAAAAACCTTAAATAAGAGGTTGAAGTCTCTGCTTGTGATTGGCTTATATTTTTAACATTGATGAAAATAGATATATAGGAAACCACTCTGCTTCACTTTTAAATATAGCGTCCGACCGAAATTTCGATTTCGGCCAAAAATACTGGTTTCGGTCAAAAACCATGTCGTGTTGGACGCTGTCCTTTTGAAATTATAATTTTTGTTTATTTGTTAATTCATATTTTTTGTACGTTATTTAAATTTTCTTCCTTTCAACAAATACTTCCTGAAAAGACTGCTTATTTGATTGTGATAATTTGTGATATTTGTGAGGTAGAGATAGATAATTAAAGTCTTTACTTCTTTAGTATTACGAGCTCACTTTTATAGAGCGCTTTTGTTAAAAACCTAATACGATTGTTATGTAAAAGTACGCTTCCTTTTATTATAAAAGTGTGTTCGTAATACGGGCCATTATCTCTATAAAAATAAAGTGGTTTTCTAATAAATTGAAATCTTACTTAATTTAATAATTAAATAATATACTAAAAGATAAGAAACACACTAGATTTTCGTGGTTAATAAAAATTTAACAAAATATAAACTTTATTACAGAATTTTCGGTTTCGGTTACGTTTTCGGCCGATATTAGACGAGGAGTCTAATATTCATTTACGATTTCGGTTTCGGCTGAAAATCGTATTTCGGTGAGACGCTACTTAAATATAATATGTGAATATTTTCCTCTATAGTAATTATTTTAATGATATTGTGTACACATAATCTAATAAATTTTATACTATATACGGATAGTGGCTCAGACCCCACTATGTCGTTCTTTGAAGCTCTGTAGATCTGTTTTTTGGAGTGGATTGATAACCGTTTTTTAGGTTAGATCGTCTTCCTATTTTCCGTTTTCACCTTCCATTTCATTACTCCTATTTTTTTTTAATCCTCTTCTACGTCTTGTAGCCATTTAGATCTGGGTGTCCTTCGATTTCTTTTCCCTCCTGGTTCCCCAGCAGTGTTGATTTTAATACATGTGATTCTTTTGATCTCCTTACGTGTCTAACCGTTTGACTCTCTGTTGCTTTGTTTTCTCCGCTATATCTTCTTATTTTAATTCCTGTTCAATGCCATTATTCATTTTATGTATACATTTATTTTCTGCAATGTTTACTGGTAGTAGTAATGTTGGATCTTTTTCGTCGTTTTTTGACGTAGTTATTGTTACGGAGAAGTACATTATAGGTTTGAATATTGTTTTATAAATTTTTAATATGGTTTTCTTTCAAATGAGTCTATTTTACAGTAGTAAGTTTTTAGTTGCATGAAATGCCCTGTTTATTATTTTTTCCTTTTTTTCATAAGTAATATAAAAAGAGCCATGAATTTATTGGAAAAATTCGCAGGAATTATAAGTACATTTTACCTATTAAATTCATAGCTCGAATTATATTTGCTTGATTATTTCACGAATGACAACAATTTAATAAATAGACAATATTTGGGTTTTAGTTCTATAAAAATTTATTAATTACAACGTTTCGTTTTTAATCAATGTCATTTGTATGTTTTCATTTGTTACCTATGTTACGTGTTGTCTTGACTACTTATTTATTTGTTATTTACCTGACGAAGGCAGCCCTGAGCTGTCGAAACGTTGTAATTAATAAATTTTTACAGAACTAAAACCCAAATATTGTCTATTTATTAATAATTATGAGTTCTGAAAGCTTCTTTCAATATTTAAAACAACAATTTAACATAAAATTTTTGATATTAACAAAATGTAACCATAACTATGATACAGTGGTTTTATCAAATTTCTTCACTGAAAAACTATCTATGACCATTAAATGAAACATTCTGATTGGGTGAAAATGACATGTGTGAAATAATCAATTTTATATTATATTTGCATATGCTATACAGTATTCAATGTAATATATAATATTATCACACTATTAAAAACAAAATTATATATTTTTTGTGATATTTTAAAATTGTAAAATTTCTAATTTACATATTATATACTTCTTGATGCGTTAATTCCAAATTTTTAAATAGAAATAAAATACCTTTTTCTGTTCCAGATTAGTTCTAAAAATTCCTATTTCTAAATTTCGATTTTACAGCCAAAATTAAATTAATTAAATATATCATAATTTTGAAATAGCAAAAAAATGTAAATGATCTAAGGATTTTTTCCGGTTTTGTATTTTTTTTTAGCACTTGTTACAGAAATTATTGCATCTATATAATGATATTTGTTATTTTATATGACAAGGCTGTTTTTATTTTAATTAATGAATTAAAAATAAATAAAATATATTTCGCATTTTTTACAATTTCGATGCAAAAAAGTAGGTACGATATAAACCAGGAATTGAAATACCAAAATAAATATTGAATGAAGAGTATTACGGATATGGACTTCGTTTTTGCAAGTTCTATTCAAGGATCTTCCCTGCAAAAAATTTAATCTAAACAGGAATTAAAAAAAATCATAACTTAATACATTTGACTTTAGTGTCAAAGTAGAAAAGAAGATCTTTCCAATTAATGCGACTTATTTAAATGTTTATTTTTTAAAATCTTATTTAGGTACGTTCGAAATAATTAAAAATATTTCTTAATGTTTTTCGCCAATTTTTTTGACCCCCTGATAACCTTTGACCGTAATAAAATTTTTGATAAGTATTCTAATAACCTATTTCACATGCCTAGCAGAGTAGCAGAAAGTCACTTTTATGTTATTTACTTATATTATAATTAAAATTTTTATTCTGCTGATGATAACAAATGATCATTGGTTAAAATTAATAATATTATTTGTAATATTTTAGACAAAGAAGTAATTATTATATTTTATTGTTAACATATCAAACAAATCCTGCGTAAACATAAATTTGATTATTTTTTGCAGAATTTTTACAGTATCAATCTGTTTATTCTAAAAAAAAAATGAATTATTACTTATTTACTGTCTGAGGTCTAAAATGATACCCAAGTTCAAATCCCAGCAAGGTCAAAATTTTATACTATTTCCACCAGAAAAATAGCTTGTGGTGTACGGTTCAAACCAGCTATAGTGTCAGGAAAGTTATGTCAGATAAATTATCTTTTCCTGGATATTAAGAGTTTGTTTACATATACAAAAATAAGCAGGGTAACTTGTCATAACTCCATAACTGTATCTGTACGGTAATATTATTACCATACTGATTTGTCAAAATTGCATAAGATAATTTAAATGTAATCAGTAGCGACGCTAGATATTGTAGATTACAGATTCTCAGCTTTTAATATAAAACATAAATTTAAAAAAGAGGTTTTTCAAGCATAAGATTCTACGGTCAAAATTACATAAATGTGCCAATTTTCAAATTTTTATTCTATATTAAGTGACTATGTTAATTTATTTTCTACGATTATCTTCCGTTCTTTATTCCTAAAACCCTGAAATTGAATTGTTTAACACGTTACCTGCCATGAGGTATGTGTCTCACTAAAATATCCTCGTATGCTCTGAGATACATCGTTTGTGCCTCAGTGTTTGAATACACATTATGATCCGTGGTTTAACGTTTGTACCTCGCAACGCATATCTGTGAACGTAGTTTAATTCGCGGTGGCCTGACAGACCAGAACCTATTCCTAGCGCATGATTTTTTTGTTTTTTAGTCTCTGAAATGATAAAATACTGAGGTAAGGTGCATATATTGTGCCTCAATAAAATTCTTCAAATTTTAGAGCAACATTAAAAAAAATCAATTCTGTTATCATACTTGTATTTTCTAATATGAAAAAACCCTAAATCTGTAAAAAAGAAAAAATGGCCCAAGGGACCCACCTTTTTTTTAATGGTGGCAGTTAACGTGTTAAATAAAACTGCAAGTAAGTTTATTTTATGTCGATGAAATTTTTTTATTAAACAATTGTTCTTTATTAAAAATAAAAACTGAATATGAGGACGAAATGTCACTGAATTTTACCCTACCGTCCCATCATGATGAATTTTCTCTAATTTTTTTTAGACAATTTCCAGGCTAACACTCTTTTTTAAGTAATTGCATGGTTTCCTTTTCATATGTATTTTTAACAAACTTGACCAACTCATCATAAAGACCACTAACTTCAACTAGGCTCACATCGAATTTTTATAGGTTTTTTTTCTGTTAAATAGAACATCGAAAGGAAAGTAAAAAGTCCCATATTCTTTTCATAAACAAAATTATTACGTTTCATTTGACTCCAAATTCCGTTCGCTCAATCTCGAGCAATCTTTTTTTTTAAATGCGTATTTGAATCGCACATTTTTGCGATAAAAATATCTTTTCTCTGTGTAGTTGTATATCATATCAAGTTGTACAACTAAATTTTAGGTCGTCCAATCAATTATCCTCTACTTAGAATTTAAAAAGAAGTATATTTCATAGAGATAATATATTAACGATAAAGGCTTATTCCCAGCTACTGTTTTAATTTTAAATTTAATTTTAATTTTGTTTTAATTGCAAACCAGATGCGCTGTTTCTTGCTATATTTTAATTTTTCGTTATTTTATTTTATATCTTGATTGAGATTATAAAATATATCTTTTTGAATAAAATTAATACTAAATCTTGTGCAGGGAATGATTACGCACATAGGTATATGATAATTTTTTTTTTTACGACTAAAATATAAAATTAAAATGAAAACAGTAGCTGGGAATGAAACTTAACATGATTAATAAAGTACCTGGTTAATTTTGGAGGGGGTTTTGAACCCCCAACCCATCCCCCTCCCTTGGGTGCGCCACTGCAAACCAACCTTCGATGTATTAAAACCTACATTCAGGCGGTTGTGCTACTCATAACAATACTTGGTTTGTTAAATAGCTATTACGGTATAAATGTATACCCGATATCAGAAATACTGTGATAAAGCTGTTTAGTATATTTTTATACATACATGTAATTTAAGCCTATAAAAATATTTTTTTAATATGGTAGAAAATAAAATTGTATGGTGCTTTCAAACGATTTTACATCCAAAAATAACACGTTATTATATTTGATGATTCTACGCAGTTTATATATTTTTACATATGCACGAATTATAAAATTTTATGGCATGTGTATAGTCTTTTAATAAATTAAAATTGTGACGTCTTATGGGTCAGCATATCTGTACATAGTGACCCTAATGACGCCATAAAAATTTAAAAGGCACTAAAAAACTGTGCATTTTATAGATGTTAAAATGAGTTCATATTTTGTACAAATCCAAAAAAATATGATATATTAATTTAATTTTATTGAATATTTATATATACATATATAATGAGAACATATTATCTTTAAAAATGTTAATTAATATGTCTAATAAAAACATATGACCCCCATTTACAAATCATATGACAACATTATTCAATATTATACACGTTCATTAAGAATATGGTAACATTTTTGTTGTAAAAAAATTAAATTAGGTTTATTACATTTTCATTTAGTGTCTGATATTAAAATATTTTCAAAATTATTACAACTAAAATATTAGTTCTATATGTGTATTACTATAATTATAATACATGTACTTTATTTTTTGTTAATATTTTGGTAAAAAAAAATAAAAATTGACATAAATGTATTAGAGTTTAATGTATTATTTGCTATTAAAATATTTTAAAATAAAAATAATACTAAATCTTAAGAATGAAATTTATCGGTACATTCATTTTAAAATAAGGAAACATTTACATATTTACATTTTTGATTTTAATTACTACCTATTAAACCGTAAACAATTTATTTTTAGATCATTGATAAACCTTGAAAAAATGATCAAATTAGAATTTCCAAAAAGAATGTCCTTCAAGTCCACTTTGATTATCGTCTGATTTTTTACGCTAAAAGATAGTAAGGTCAGAGTAAGTTCAGACGATCAGAGATTTATCGCAGTGCACGTTTACAAAACACGTGATGTTTGGGACACCGTAGTTTGAACACCTCGTGTAAAATGGACGTAAAGTGCACGTTTTAAGTTAAGTGATACTTTGTGAATGTAATAATTAGGAAAAGTTTAATGGAAGTTTAAAATGGTTTAATGGAAATCGGTCGTTTATGTAATTGATAGTGACTGAGAATTTCTGTAAGTACATTTTTTATTCTTGCTGTTAAAACAGAACACACTGGTTTCCATTACATTAAATAATATTTTTAACGATTTTTTTTTATTCATTGAGTTTCCAATGTTATGTTTATATTAGTAATACTGTCAAGATTTAGATTTTCTATACCCTCATCTTGTCTTGTCTAGATCTAAACCAGACAGGCAAAAGTCTTAGTGGGGGAGAGATGGTCTTTTGGTCTTAAAACTGATGTCTGTCATAGAAAATGTTAATTTTCTTGTTTAGAGACCATGTAAGTAGCCGATTGATTAATGCAATCAACTTTGAAACTGAATAATCGGAAATTTACTTTAAAAATTGCCAAAAAAAATTGTACCTTATGAATACAATTAGTTAATTACTTCTTCGATAGGTTTAAACTAATTATTTTTGTACATACTTTATAAACATGCGCATAAGACTTGACGTAACCAAAAAATGTGGTTCTCTTTTAACACAATCGTATGTATTTGTGGTCCATTTAACCTCTGCTCTGAGGTCAGATGGACCATCTGTGGCGTAACTAAAATTTATTCCTTGCATATTTCTTCACATTTTACATATACAAACGAGTGTCAAAAATGGAATTTAGATCACGACAGCGAAGTAATTTTTGACTCAAGTTGTCGTTACTTCGCAGGAATTATAAAAAAATGAAAATGTGGAATGAAAGAAAAATTATTTAAAAAATATGTTAACTAGTTCATGTCCTCATAGCCTTGGTACGTCTCACCTACATAGTAGAGGAGAGTTAGACTTTTTTGAACCTGAATAAAACATTTTTTTGTAGTTTTCAGAACATAGTCTATTTTTTAAATAAGCCTAGATGATATGTTGTTATAAATAAATTTTGTTTTTTAAAATATTATTAATTATTGAGTAATAATTGTTTTTTCAAAAAGTGGTCTATTTCACCCCCATTTAGCCTCTTGACAAAATTCTAGACAATTTTTAATACTCTAGATCTAGTAATTTGTAGATAATATGAATTTTTTACTCCCATACATTATTAGGTAAGTACGAAGACTCGTTAAAAATGGAAGTATTCCATAAAATTAATATTAAGGAGGTTTTTTAAATTAATAAATATTTTTCTGGAATCAAAATAATTGAATAAAACGACTTTTTTAGTTATAGTTCTGTATACTTTATTAAACCCAATCTTTCGGTATCAAAAACTGCTTTGCTTTTTTTGTCATTACACTGAAGAAGAAAACAACAAAGCAGTTTATGCTGCCGAAAAATTGGGTTTAATAAACTATACAGAATTATATCTAAAAAAGTTGTTTTGTTCAATTAAGAAGGTTTACTTATACTTACTTACTTAATCAATAAATCAATAAATGTACTGATAGGTATAAGTATAATAGATTCTAATTCCAGATATTTTCCCATTTTCGAAACTTAAATTCTAACAATATTTCTGTAATTCGAAAAAATTGTTATAATAAAAAAGACACTGCACGTTTTTCAAGCTAATATGTAAAGAAGATAACAAAATAATTTGAAAAATTATATTAACAAAAACCGACTATAGATAAGTAATTAATAATAAAAATATAATGTAAATTTTGAATAGAAAAGCTTATTTCTTATTATAAATGGTATGCGTAAATGCGTTACAGATCAAACAATTTGATAAAGGTTCATACAGGGGAAAATAGCGGAAAAAAGAAGCAGGTCCCTCAATTATTAAAAAATTAAAATTTTTCGAAATACTACCTATATAAAAGTTCATTCCACCTGATGTCCTGAACAGAAAAAGTGATTGTGAAATAGAAAGAGAACACTAGTTTATGTACTCGTATATATATACAGTATGTGTATAACGAAACGCGGAACATAAAACTTTAACATGGGATAACAACTCTCCCCTGATAAATTTAGAACAAAACTACAGGAGTAAAAAATTGTACAAAATTAAATTCTACGTCAAATAAGATCATAATTGTTACAACAGCACGTCTTTAGTACGTGATATATTAAATATATCATATAATATTTTCATTACAAATCAGACAGCCATGGAAATAAAATAAAATATCTATTTGTCAGTTTAGAGAAGTATCACGCATTATAATTCTTATTGTCTGTGTTTTAATATGATTTAAGTTGAATTTAGTATATAAATATACAGGGAATACTGAAAACCTTGACATAGGGAAATAACATGGGAAAATAGTTTTTTGCTGTTTCCATCTGTCCCGCTAAATAAAATCGGGTGTATATGGTATCGTTAGTTAGATTACTTAATTTTGCATCTAATAAAACCAAAAAACAGGGCCGAGGTGGTCTCGAACCAGGTCTTGTAGATTATTTTTTTCATGAATCCGACCTCGTATCCACTCGGCTATGGAGCATTTTGTTTTGACGTTTCTTATTCGAAAATATGAAGGATAACCTTCAAAATACAATTTATTTTATCAAATATTTCAGTTAGAAAAGGCCATATTACACAACATTTGGTTTTATTAGATGCAAAATTAAGTAATCTAACTAACGATACCATATACACCCGATTTTATTTAGCGGGACAGATGGAAACAGCAAAAAACTGTTTTCCCATGTTATTTCCCTATGTCAAGGTTTTCAGTATTCACCCTGTATAAGTATATATTACTGATTGGTAAGTGACATTACTTACCAATCGAAAAATTGATAAATAAAAACAAAGCTGTAAACAAAGTTTAATTCAAAAAGGAAAATTATTACAAATATTTTTAAATTTTAAGATTGTTATTACGTAGATTCTTTAGTTTTTTAATATTTACCTTGTGTATAAACAGATTAATTAATTTGAGAAAAAAACTTTTTTAATGTCGATAATTTTTTTAGAAAATTTATTTAAAAAAAAATCTAAAAATAAATATCAAACTATAATATTAAAAAAAATTATACCAGGATATTGTCAATTTGATGAGTTAATACGATTTGTGGTCATTTTTATCTGTAGTTAGTTAAATTATCTACATATTAAAAATAGATATTTCCAGTATTATTTCTTAATGATGTAATTGTTTATAAATAAATATATCAATTTTTTTATACGACCTAAGATTTTAGATGTTATATATTTAACCTTGTACGTTTTTAATAATAATTGAAATTACAAATGAAAAATAAATACTATGTTAAGTAAAATGTTAATAGAAAATTAAAAATAACTAATTTATAATTAATATAAAATGAGTTTACTATGCATTTACATAAATTTAGTGTTTTACGAGAATTGTGTATTTTTTTTGGTCTTGCCTCAATATTGCAAAAAATGCAAGCCAAGAATAAGACAAGAGCTACAAATTTCAAAGCAAGACCAGGCATGAAATTGTCTCGCAAAAAATGTGCAAGAATACCAAGATTTTCTTCAATTTTTGTATTCTCGCATTTTTAATAATTTTAAATCTAGATTTATTAATATAATCTTCCTATAAATTAATAAAAGTACAAAAATATGTAATAATTAAAAAAATGAATACAATGTTTTTAATATATGTATGTAAATATCATTTTAAAAAAACATATAATAGTAATAATTATTTATTATTATTATTTATTATATCAATTATTATCATGTAACCAAGAGTTAAGACACAAAATGCTTTCTTATATCTAGGGAGGAATCCGTTGAAAAAAGCTTTTATGCTTGTACAGATGTCACTGTTGCGCTAAAAACTAAAATATAGTATGTGCAACTATAGGATTTTTGATTTTATAATATTTATTTAATAATAATACTTAATTGTATTATAAGAAATATATTTGATAATTGACATTAATATTATCTAAACAAAAAAATGTACGTGAGATTCAAGATTATTTATATGTTTAAGATCATTTGCGACTATTAACATGCAAGACAAGAAATATGCAAGAAAATGACTATCAAGACAAATTTTTATATACAAAAGTATTGAAAGTCAAGATATACCTAATTAAATTTTTTGTCTTGTCTTGAAAAGCAAGACAAGAAATTACTAAACAAGACAAGAAATCTTGTGAAACACTATATAAATTGACATGAATTAAAAATATTTTAAAACATGTTTTCTTATAAAAATGAAAAAGTACCTGACAAATTGTACAAATGTAATTTTAATATTTAATAGCGAGATAAAATAAGCAAATTAATTAATAAGCATGCACTTATAAGTAAATAACATGCATTTTATTACTAGGAATTAAATGAATGTACATATATCATTTATGTCAATTTGCAAAACAAATAAAAATTTTATGTCTACATTTATCCTTTTTATCATAATTGTATAATTGCACGTGATAGTAATTATTTTTTTACACATGCATATGAATTACAAAGTAAGTCTACAACTGTATAATAATTTCTTTGATACACAATTTACTACGATGTAATGCTGGTCACAGTTCGGCACTTTCTTTTATATTTTATTAATTTTAACAACATATAATTTTAATTACTAACTAAACTCATTAGACAGTAAGGAATTTAAAATACGATATTCCATAATTCAATTAAATTTTTAATATTACTTTGCATTCCTAAACTTTATCAATAACAGTGGAACCCTAAGTATATTTTTTTATAAAACTGTCATGTGATGTTGTTTTCACATGACAACTATCATTTTTGTCTACAGGACACAGAATAGTTATACACAGAAGCGACACTCCGTGACTTTGAAGCATTGTGTAGACCTTTAAATTTGTGCTCTTCCCCTATCTCTCTCTCAGATGTGAGGAAACTTTCCGATTTTAAACAATGGACCCTTTAAATTTGTGCACCTTCCCCATCTCTCTCTAATTTTCGCTTCTCTGTCTGACTGTCGCTTCTGTTTAAACTTATTCTGCATACAGGATGTAAAAGACTTCCAAAGTCTTGCATCGTGGACGTAATAGTTATTAACGTATTTTATTCGTTCATAGACGTAAATTTCGGCCTGAGGTACATGCAACGTTTTACGCACTACTGTTATCAAGTGGAATGTAATTTGTAATTATGAGATGACAAGCCAAAAACAATAAGTAGATGCGTTGCATTGTTCACCTGGTGTTTTTGTGTAAACATTGTAAGCAAGTTGCAAATAAATAAAAACATCAAATTTCAAGCAAAAAGTGAAATGTCAAGCATGGAGCTTCATTTAGAAAATTTTTTACCTAATTTTGCTAGAAGCTAATAATAATAATTAGTAGATTAAAATCCTGGTAAATCGAAGGATAGATATGAAAACATATACAAGGTATTACAAACTGGGATAAATATCTCTGACATCTTTTACCGTCCACCGGGTGTTTTTCTATACTTTACCGCCCAAGTGTGTAAAGTAAAAGTTTCCGCCATGGTAACCAAATTATAGATAAAAAATTACGATACAGTTGTGCGTAAATGTCTTTTGCATCCAGCAGCTTTTGATAAAAGAAAGTGTCACAATTTGATCAAATCTGTCACTTTGTTGTCTTCGTCGCTTTCTGATATCATTTTAATAGTATTGAACAAAGAAGTGTTGAAATATTTCACTTGAAAATTAATATAATTTAAAATAATTGTTTGATTTGATAAATGTCAAAATTTTTTCTTTGCATTTTTAATAATTTTGGGACATAGTTTTTTAAAAATGTTGTTTTATATATTATTGCGAAATGCTTTTACACTCTCCAATTGTTTGGTAAACTCATTCTCGAAAGCAAAAGTATTTCGCAATCTAGAATCAAAACTAATGTATTAAATATATTTTTTTATACAACTACGTGATTGGATATTTTATTTAATTCAATTTTTAAATATTGGTGTGTTTTAACGTTTTAAGTAAAAGAAAATATTTTTGTTTGTCAGGTAAACAATATTAAGTCCACAATAAAAAGTAGGTATCATAATAATTTATCATTTTTAATATACATTGATGATATTAAGTCTGTAAAATCCAAAAAAAAAATTGTTTGCTTATCTATTATAAAGTTTTCAACATGTAAAAATGTGTCATTACTAAAAATATTTTTATTTACATTAACAATATTAAATTCAAAGTCATTCATCCAAATCGTTCCAGTTTATTTGAACTAAAAAGTATGTAGACCAATGAATATATTTTAGTCTTTAATTAACAAAATACATGCGAAGATAAGAGTGTATGTAAACAAACATAAAAAACCGCCATGACATTACAAGCTATAAGATTTTTTTGCGATTTGAAATTTTAGGTCAACACTAATAAATAATTATGTTACAACTATCACTCGGCAATAATTTAAGGATGTACACGTTGAAAGACAACTGCGATAATTGTACAACCTGATAAAATGATTTATGGAAGTTTTGAGTCACATTGTTTGTCGCATGATTTTATTGTGTTTCATTTGCATAAAGTAAACAAATTTCCTTTTACTAAACCACAAAATACAAAACTTATTATCCATATTTTATAAAAATTAATTTTATATTACAAATGTCAACATATTATACATATTCTATTACGGGCAGCACTGGGTCACTTGGTCAGCGCAGAATTATAGAAATATGTGGAAATCTCATCTTAATTTCATTTGCCCCTGTTTTTTCACTAATGATAAACTATTATTATACTCATCCACAGACTAAAGGCAGCTAGCTATTTCATATTTGATTTGTTTAAAAATATTACTGCATTTTCTAAAAAAAAATTCATTAAAACGCTTTTCTTCATTGATAACCATTGGTGTTCATTTTAAATTTTATTACGCATTATAGGCATGCTGCAATGAGACACATCGCCTACTTCTCGTAAAATCAGGGGCGGATTCAGGATAATGTTCTAGGGGGGGGGGCAATTTTCTTTTGAATGTATATAAAAAAAGCAGGTTTATTTTCAGTTTCTGATAATAGACTACTTTGTAAACCACTTAAACCAGAATTGCAACACTCTTCCGTTTCGTTATTTTTTGCACATTTTTACTCATTATGTCGCATCAAGCTGTAATAATGATATTATTAAAAATAAAATAATTAACATTAACAAATTAATATACCAATATTAATAAGCCTTAAGTTACAATAGTAATAAAGGATTGTATATTGTAGCTAAATAGGTATAAGCATACAAGTAAAGAGCGTGCATTTGCATTTGTATTCTCTGTTGTACTAAAAAAGTTAGAACGTTCTTCAGCGGGTAGTGCACAACGCATATTGACCGAATGATACCAAATATAATACGTAAAGTACCGAGTGCCAGTGCCGAGTGCTAAAATAAGAAATAAGGTTTTCGTATTGAAGAAATATTTAACACGTTAACTGCCATGAGGTACATCTTATGTGTCTCACTAAAATATCCTCGTATGCTCTGAGATACATCGTTTGTGCCTCAGTGTTTGAATACACATTATGATCCGTGGTCTAACATTTGTACCTCGCAACGCATATCTGCGATCGCCCCTATCGCACCATTTAATATGTAAAATAATTTTCGTAATTCCCTACGTCCCCAACTTAAAGATTTTGGCAATAGTTTCTGTCAATATTTTTAATTTTATTTTATTGGAAATATAAAACTTTATTTAAAATAACTGTTTTTGATTTATTATTCATATTATACACGTTATATATTATTATGATTACGTTAATTATTGAAAAATATCAATTCACATTGGTTTTTTTTTTACGTTAGAACAAATGACACTAAACTTTTTGAATAAAACAAGTGAATTGTTTTTATATTCATGTGAACCTAAAATGTTACTAATATAAAAACCTATAGTATGTATAAAATTTTAAGTAGTAATAATATTTCTTTAATAAATGAAAAGTGTCATCGGCGCAAAAAAAATTGTGTATCACACGCCCAGAAACTGTTTTGCGAGATCTCGCATCATTTTGAATATAAGCTCGTTCTCGCAAAAGTTTTGTTTCTGGACTAGCGATACAAATAACTATTTAGAGTTTATCTGTCAAATTAGCTGCGTTAGTTTATTTTTATCAATATGTGTAATTACTGCTTTGTTAAATTACGTTAAAAAAATTATTTTGCTTTAATTATTGTTTTTATAATTTCAAATAATAATAATATTGCTCATATATGCGGTAAAAATTGTTACACTCAGCTATCAATAATAAGACTTGAATGATATATTTACTTTATTTATTTTAGTTGGATATTTGTTATTGACACAAAACACAAAACGAAACAATAACAATTTCAAAAATGATTATTTTTAATGTAAATAAAAACATATGGTTAAAAATAAATGGTATTTAAGTACTACAATAATTTGGACAGGGTATATCAACAAACAAGCAAATATCTTCATTTGTTGAAATGATTCACTACCACTGGAAATTTTCCTGAAATTCCCAGACATTCGTGATTAAGCTGCAGAAATAAGTACAGGTTTAGTGTAAAACAAATGCAATGTCATTCGTGATTGTCTTATCTCAGCACTTAGAAACCTACACCTGCTTGGATTTTAATAAACGGTTGTTGCTGTTAAAATATACTTACGACTTACGCTGTTCGTCAATGCCAGCCTGATAAATGATACACTACTCCAAATTATCACTGGAACTTAATAAAACTGATGTGATTAGCACTTTTTAAATTCATTCTTGGTGTCTAGAGTGTAGAACAGTGTTTCCCAAAGTGGGGTACGCGAAAGTTTTCCAAGAGGTACACAAATATTTTTTCGCGCCTCCGTTTCATTATGACTAGTATTACAGAACTCAAAATCGCCCAGAAACTCTCTGTTTACTGGAAAATGTAAGGCTACCAACTTAGGTATTTTAGCATTACATTCTGTCAAAATTTTTAATTTTATTTTATTGGAAACGTAAAACGTTAATTAAAACAAATATTTTTGATTATTCATATTGTACTCGTCTTGTATGATTATGATTACGTTAATTGTTGAAAAATATTAATTCACATTCGTTTTACTTTTTAGGTTAGAACAAATTTCACTATTTTTTTTGACTAAACCAAGTGAATGTATATCCATAATAATATATAATAATTATAGTATCGTCTTGTGTATCACACGCCCAGAAATTCTTTTGCGAGATCTCACGTTGTTTGCAGGCCTCGCTTTCAGTTCGGCCTATCAAAATAAACTCACTCTCCCACTCTTGCAAAAGTTTAGTTTCTAAATTAGTGATACAAATAACTATTTTTCTATAACTGTCACAAAATATAAACATTTTTATTCTA
Organism: Stenolophus ochropezus; assembly: GCA_035578165.1. Taxonomy (NCBI): domain Eukaryota; kingdom Metazoa; phylum Arthropoda; class Insecta; order Coleoptera; family Carabidae; genus Stenolophus; species Stenolophus ochropezus. The sequence continues at coordinate 44,339,858 of JAQOWZ010000002.1, read as the reverse complement.
ATAACAATGGAAAAAGTAGGCATTTTTTTCACTGTTATTAGGTTATTTTGAAACCGTGCGCGAAGTCCCTGGGAAAACGTTTTTCACAGTGATGAAAAACATTTTTTCACTCAATTTATATAGATAAATAATAATATTATACTTAATGATGCATATTAGTTGCAGAAAAAATATTGTTTGTATTGTGCGCGAAATGTTTTTAAATAATTTGATTGACTTTTTTGACGAAGCTTGCCGAGTAGCATCTCATCCACTAAAAATACAAACTTCGCCCACCTAATACGAAAAAAAAATAACTATTTTAATATCCTTTTTCTGTTTGTGCTAAACTAAATATAGAAAGAAATAATTGCATTTAAAAATAGATAATACAGCCTATATTAGTATTATTGTTTTCTTTCTATACCGGTTCACACATAGTATGCATGGTATAAATATAAAATTATCAAATAATGTAATTAAAAGAAAGATAATGACGTTCTATGGAAGTCTTTTCCTTAATCTATTGTTTGTTGTTTTTTTACCTAAATAAATTGTAAATAATCATTATTTTATTTTTAGTTTGTTTTTGTTTTTAATAGCACAGAGAGTTTCTACTAAAAGGTACGAAGTGTTAAAAAATATTTGAAAGCGGTACACATGAGTCGAAAGTTTGGATAACTTACATATGTAAGTTATCTGTGACTAAAGAGTAAAAAGTTCTAATCCCGTTGTGTCGGATTCTATTTTTCACATAAAAAACTTCTTATTGAAACTCTGATGTAGCCAGCACATTAAGTCCGATTCTTGTAATAAAATAATTTCTGAAATAAATAAATGGTGTATTCTCTCTGTCAGCTATGAATTTGCTAAACATCTTTTGCAATATAAATATATTGTGACTGTTATCTGCGATAAAGAAGATTGACATGCTCCCCAAGGAAAAATTTCATAGGGGTAATGTTTCCAAGGAGGCATTTTTCTTAGCGCAGAATCAGTAATAAACCCGTGAATTGTTAATATTTTAAAGAATTATTGTACCTCCTCATATTTTTAGTAACTGTGACTACTACTCTAAAATGGGTGTGAGTTATATTATTATTCTTATTCTTCGCATTAAAGTACCTATGTATACAAATTTTCATTTGAAAATTCCCACTAGTACAGTCATAGGTACAGATTGAATTTCAGCCAATAGGAATCCGTATGACCATAATAATACGCGTCTCAGGATATACTAGGAATACTAGGCCAATAGGACTCAGTCTCGCTCTGCCGGGCTCTAATTCTTGGCCTACTGAAACCAAAACCCATTCTGGAGCAGAGTTAGCTGCTCTGAATTGTGCGCTGCTTGTAGTGGGTCAGATATTAGAGCACTCAGAAGTGTTTGCTCTAATTCTAGGTCTGCTGAAACCAGAGCATATTCTGGAGCTTATTTGGCTACTCTGATTTCAGAGATTTAGGAACTGGAGCATTTAGAAATGTTTATTCAAATTCTAGGTCTGCTGGAACCAGAACACATTCTGAAGCAGATTTGGATGCTCTGGATTGTGACTGGTTTCAGTAAGTCACGAATTAGAGCTTTTTAAAGCGTTTGCTCTAATTTTTGGCCTACTGAACACGAAACATATTCTAGAGCAAATTTGGCTGCTCTGGATTGTGCTCTGGTTTCAATTGGTCAAGAATTAGAGTATTGTAAATGAGTTTTTTTCTAATTCTAGGTTTGCTGAAATCATAGCACATTCTGGAGCAATGAAGTTCTGTATTGTGATCTGGTTTCAGTGGCTTTAATAACTTAAAAAATAGACCAAGTACGTCAGAAAATTCATATTCTTGACCTACTGAAACCAAAGCAAATTCTAAAGCTTTGAATTGAATTAATTCAGTACGAATCAATGAAAGTTACATCAATCTTGCTCCTAAGGAGACTTTTCCCTTAGCGCACCATTTTTTTACGTTGCTATTATTATTACGTTGTTATTATTTTAAAGATGAGTGCACTATACTCCGTTTTTAAACTATAGACAGCACTAGACGAAGTCACATTTACACCGCTAGAAGTTACCAAAAAAATCACTAGATTTATTTGGCGGGAGAAATGAAGTGTCAAAATGAAGGTCACGTCAGAATTTATATTTTCCAGGCTATATTTTCATCATCCAAAACTATGATAGATAAACTACTTACACAGCGTTAGTGAAATACTAATAGTTCTGAAAAGAACTGGTTTTATTCGTGAATTGTCACAAAAGAGCAATGAATCGAAAAACACGTGCAAATTCAACAATTGATTTGACAACTTCCGCGAGTTTGACGTTTCAATTACGTTTGAGAAGGTTAACCTGAAATTTCGTCTGGTTAAATGCGGCTTCAAGAAATGGCGCAGCAGCCAATCACAGGCTTTGATTTTCTCACTAGGATTCCTAGTTACTGTCTATAGTTTAAAAACAGAGTATAGTTCACATCATTTACTGAGCTATGTGACGTAAACTAGACGCTCAGTGCACTGTTACTTGTTAACGTAGACTGGACGGACATAAGTACTATGCAGAAAAATAAACAAAATAAAACTAATTCTTAGTTTCCCTTTATTCCTCTCTAATATTAATTTTCTTTTTAACTATGTTTTGCTTTTGGTCATTATAAAAAAATTTGCCCCCAAGGAAATTTTGAAAAGTCGGCGTCCGTGATTGTCATACCCAACAATGGGTAATAAGCGGTAATTGATATATACACTCTATTTCCCGTATTATAGACATCATCTTGTCGGGCGAAGTCAAATGATTTCCGAAGTAAATAAATGTCAAAACTGACAGTATTATATATAAATATAATAATGGATGAAAAATACAAAAAAAGTTGTAGATTTAACCATCGAAACTACCAATACACAATGAAGCACAAATTGTCAACGTAAAAATTAGCTTCATATGGCTTTAATTTTTCTAAATATTTGAAAATATCCGTTACCGCGGTTATACTAGTGTTTCTATTTCATTTTTGTCATTGGCTAGACGCAGATAGCATATATACCCCTCAACAGTACGATAATAGTCTCATCTATACTATGCGTATACGATAAGCAGAAACAGAAATTGATGACGATCAATTGCCAGAAAAAGAGTGTAGATAATATATTATTATTTATTTATTTTATTTTACCTTATCCCTCTTTATTAAAGTGTTACTTCTCTCTTTAAATTGAAAGAATAAAATAGTGTAAATTTTATTTATTACATGAATTCTAAAATACCAAATAAAATTTGCATTTGATATTTTAAAATTTTAATAAATTATAAAATCAATTTTATTTCTTGAAACATATTGAGGAAAATGTTTAATTTTATATTTTTTATTTAAACTAAAATTTATGTGAAAAAGATTTGAAGGAAATGTTACAGAATTTTTTCTCACCAATTTTTATATAACAAGATTTACATGAAAATCATATTTAAAATATGTTTTTGAAATTTGTGGCTTTGGTCTTTTGATTTATCAATAAAAACTAATCAGCTAATTAAAATAAAAAATAAATAAAGATACATTTTTTATTCTTACTGATGTACCTACGTCATAATATTTGTTATTATGTAAACTTTCCTCTTAATCTCAAATAATGTAACTATCTTATTGATAACTTTGATTTTTAAATTTAAATGTATTTTACATAAATTTGCATATTCTACAAATACTCATAGTTATGTGGAATTATCTCCATTAGATAAACTTACGTAGTTTATAAAATAATGGACATTAATTTTGTATCTCATCCAAACCAAAACTACTTTTTCTGTCGTAAGGTTATTAAAATTATATACATTTTTGCTGCACTTCATTTAAACTTATTTCTCTTGAAAGTGAGATCATTTTACGGCTAATTCATTGTTCAACTTCTATACTTTTCTCTTCGAAATGTTTCATTGGTAAAATTTTATTAAAATGTTTACCATTATTTCTTATTGCATTACACATAATTATTTTAATTGCTCAAAAACTTGTAAAGGACTATAGTTTTCATTTATTTTCTACATACCTTTCACGGAAAATCTCGCGAAATATATTCTGACAGTTGTCAGTTGTCTGAATGTTTTTAATTATACATCATAAAATATTTAATTTATTAAACAGAAACCAATGTTTCCTACAAACATTGAAAGCGAACTAAATTATTATCTTTATTACGTTTTTGCCAAAAGAAACGTGCCCTTTTGAAAAGGCCGATTGGAACCAAAAATGGAGGTGCATAATTAGATGTTATAGTAATTTCATAAACAAAATTTCAACATTCTTCGTCTAATAGCTTTTGAGTTATGCGAAATATTCAAATTAACACTATAAGTAAAGTGCCCTTTTGGCACTACAGATTGCAATAAAAATGGGCGATGCACAACTAGAAGTTAAAATAGCAGTCCCAGATACAGAATTTCAGAATTCTATGGATAATCATTTTTGAGTTACTGGAGATACGTACGTACTAGGGCTGTTAACGATATTCGAGTATTCGAGTATCCGAATAAAAATTTGGCGAATATTCGTAATTTGCTATCCGAATAACTCGGATAGACGAATAATCCGGATATTCGAATGATTCGGATATTCGAATAATTCGGATATTCGAATAATTCGGATATTCGAATAATTCCGATATTCGATTAAATCGGATATACGAATAACTCGGATATTCGAATAACTCGGATATACGAATAATTCGGATATACGAATAATTCGGATATACGAATAACACGGATATATGAATAATTCGGCTATACGAATATGTTGGATATACTAATAACTGGGATGTACAAGTAACTGCGATTTCCATATATTTCGAATATCCGATTATTAGAAATCCGGATAATTAAACTAGGTATATAAAATTATAAATAATTTAGGATTATTAAAATATTAAATTTTTATTACGATGTAACGTCTAATTGAACGAAATGGTAACAAAAAAATAGTAAAAATAATAAATCGTTATTTGTTGTTTACATTATTAATTAATGTAATCTTTAAGGTAATTTAAATAAGTTATATTAGTACGTATAATTAGAAATTTGGTTCGTAATGTGAAGTAAAGTAAGAGGTTGTGTGTTGCCTAATCCTTTTTTTATGAAATATAATGTCATTAACATTAAATTAAATATAATTCTTGTACAATAAAATATTTGTATTTATTCACAAATTATTGTTATTGTTAAAAAAAAATAATTTATCTACATTTACTGCCAATAAACAATTACGATTAGTTGAAACAATGTTTCCAGCATTGGAAAAAATTCTTTCTGAAGGGCAAGATGTTGCCGGTATCAATATTAGGCTATTCGAATATTTAACTATTCGGTATCCGAGTTATCCGGATACGAATATTTTTGTATCCGAATATTCGAATACCAAAATTTTAAAAATCGACAGCACTAGTACGTACGTACATACAGTGGCTCACAAAATTATTCGTACACCTAAGTTTTATATTTAAAAAATGAAAAATGGAGTACTTTCAAAAAAATATTGATGTATTATTGACGGGATCAGATTCTCTTATTTTCCAGAAACAAAATGCAATAGCCAATTATGAAAAAAATATTATTTTTCTTATGTTAATTAAATAAAAACAAAATGTGTACAAGAACTAGGTACACAAAATTATTCGTACACTTATGAAATCTTACATATAACGAGTCAATATTTATATTTATAAACATGAAACATCTGTGATTGCATAATTATCATTTGTCTGAGTATTTTGTATAAGATTTTTTAAAAAATAGAAGAAGAAATTATAGTAGTTGAAAGGCTAATCTGCTTGAAATTACTTTGCCAGTGTAAATCTTGAAGGGAGGTTAACAAAATTAAACGAAGATCGCACTAAATGTTGAGAACCATATAAGTAAATATAAAAATGAGAACCAGTAGAAAAATATTCACCGTGGAGGCCTTAAATTATTTTTAAGTCAGCAGAATAAACTATATATTGAGCGTTAAGTGAAATCAAATCGTAAAAATCCCCTGAATAAATTAATATTAAAATAACTAAATTTTATAAGGGTCTATTAGAACATAGACTATTCAAAGAATTTTAAGAAATTTTGGTACTAATGGTCTTATAGTAAAAAAGTGGGCCCTATAATTCCAAACAAAATAAAATAAAGAGACTCGCATTTGGAAATAGTACATAGACACGGATTGTTTTTTGGAAACTGGTAATTTTGCGGATTTGAGTGGAATGGCAAATCTTTTGATTGGAGAAATCCAAATTCTGAGCTTAATAACTGCAATTTATGTAGTACAGTGAAACACGGCGGCAGGATCATATTAGTTTGGGGATATGTAGGAGCTAGTTATGACTATATGGCCATTAAAATCAAAATTTCTTAGAGTTCTTCGAATAGTCTATGTTTCAATATATCCTCCAAAAATTTCAGATATATTTTTTGTTAATTTATTCAGGAGTTTTTAGTATTTAATTTCATTTAATGCTCAATAAATCGTTCATTCTGCTGATTAAAAATTTTCTTACGGTCCCCACGGCAAATATTTTTCAACTACTTCTCATTTTTATATTTACTTCTAATGTTGTTAACAATTGAGAGCAATATTCATACAATTTTGACAACCTCCCTTAAAGATTTACACTGGCAAAGTCATTTCACATAGATTCGTCTTTCAACTACCGTAATTTCTTGTTTTCGCGACCCATTTTTGAAAAAACCTTTTACAAAATACTCAAACAAATGATAATTATGTAATCACAGATGTTTTATATTTATAACTATTAATATTGACTCGTTATATGTAAGATTTCATAAGTGTACGAATAATTTTGTGTACCTGTTTTTTGTATGCATTTTGTTTTTATTTAATTTACATAAGAAAAATAATATTTTTTTCATAATTGGCTATTGCATGTTATTACTGGAATATGAGAGAATATGATCCCGTCAGTAATATATCAATATTATTTTTAAAAGTACTCTATTTATCACTTTTTAAATAGAAAACTTAGGTGTACGAATAATTCTGTGAGCCACTGTATATACGTACATACAGACGTCACGCCGAATCTAGGCAAAATGGATTCAGGGATGGTCAAAATGGATATTTATGTTCAAATCTGAAGAGCGAAATTTTTCGCGATTACAGTACTTCCTTTACAAGGAAGTAAAAAACTTCAAGTAACAGTTGTAGAGCATAAAATTCTGCTTCTGAATATATGAATGCATAAGCAAAATTAATTTTACGTGCCTTGTAGCTTAGAAATTAGGTATGAATAAATCACACCAAAAATAGCGGTATCCATGGAATTAAGACAAAAATTGTTTAACGGTTTATCCGGTTTATCTGTCAAGTTATTTGCGTTAGTGTATTTTTTATAATTATAGTGTTTTGTCAAGTTACACTAAATATATAGCAATTTTATTTTGTTTTTATTTTCTAAATTCAAAATTAATGAAATGTTGTTCACTTCAACAGTAATTTCAAATAATAATAAAAATAAACTAAAGCAGCTAACTTGACAAATAAACCATTAAACTTTTGTTCATTTTTGTCTCAATTCCATGGTTACCGCTATTTTAGGGGTGAATTAAGTCATTTTCATACATAATTTCTGATTTTATGCATGTAAAATTAATTTTGCTGCTTGATTCAGATGCAGAAATTTATGCTGTACAATTAGGGAAGCGAGAATTAGGAAAATTTTACTTTTCCTGTTAAATCAATATGTTCGGGTGTTCACCATCCTTTATAGATTTATGTCATTTATACGTGACATATTGACAGTGAACCACGAACCTAATAAGGACACCAATTTGTGGTTTGAAACGTTTTAGTTCTTGATTTCCAACATTATTTCATTACATATTTAAAACTGCGCTTTTCTGCAAATGGAAAAATTTGAAATATAAAAAAATTTAAGAATGTAGAAAATTTGACCCATAAAAATAATTGATAGTGAAAAACTTACAATTACTATTTATTTTCAAATAGTTATTTTTAAATTACTATAATAAAAATACTTCTCATACATATTGTAAATTGTTTACATACTCATTTTAAGTATACCATAAAATTACAGCATTTTTCAAATCATTTGTAACATTTCGAATATAAAAAATCTGATGTGCATACCACAGGATTATTTGTACACTAAATTGTACATATTTTTTGCTGTACTTTATTTAAATTTATTTCACTTGAAAGTTATAATCTTTCTTCAACTTCTATTCGTTTCATATCTTCGAAATGGATATCATCTTTTGAAAGTTTTATAAAAATGTTTATCACTTTACCTTATGAAATATATTCTGACAGTTGTCAACATCAAAGCTAACTAAAATATTATTTGTTTCATGTTTCTGACAAGAGTAAATCTTCCTTTCGCGGGACAAATGGTAATTGAAAAAACTACTTTCCCATTCCCATGTTAATTCCCTATGTCGCAGTTTCTAGTATTCATTTGTTTATGGTAGTACCAGTTTTTTATATTTATAAGAAATGCAAGAGGAGACTGTAATTACATTTTTATCTCAACGAAAGAGCTCTTCTAAATACATCTTCATTTCTGCAGAGATAGAAACAACAAAGAAACATGTGTTCTGAACTGACGTCAACATAATGCTTAATTATTTGTTTAAATCGTTAAGTGGCAATAGGTTTTAGTTGTAATTGCAATCCCCGGAACCAAATAGCTGATAATTGTACTAATAACATGGTGCAGTTTTATAAATAGGAGTTGTAAAACTGTTACGGAAAGTTCCTTCCAGATGATTCGAACGCCGTACGCCAGCAAGCCGCAAAAACCTCTGCTGTAATTTGGGGAACTTTTCACGTGCTTGCAAATAAATAATAATTAACGTTTCAACTGTCATGATGAAGTCAATCATTGTACGCATATACTCACAAACAATGTTAACATTGTTTACTTACTTAAGTTTTTGTCCCCATATATTCGTCATTAAAATTTTGATAAAATTCCAATTCAAGTACTGTTGGGTGTTGTGTTTAAATAATGTTATATTCTTTAGTATATTTAACATATTTTTCCTACGACCACTGTTAAAAATAGTCTTTTTAACGGTTGCTTAGCAAGTTAAAAATAACAGTGAATACTTTTAAATCGTTGTCATTGACAACGAATTAAAAGTAAAAAACAAATTTACTTTTAACACAAGTGTTAAAAAAGAACTAAATCTAGTTACCTGTCATAGATGTCATTCTATAATGCTTAATTTTTATTTACTAGTACATATCTAGCGTCGTAGGAAAAATAGTGTATGATATTTGTGTTAAACGTGATTTTATTTCGTTCGTGGGGTTTGTTACACTCGGCTTCGCCTCGTTTCAAACTTCCCCACTCACTCATAAAATGTCACTTTTAATACTTATGTAGTGCCCTTTGCTTGCTTCATAAAGAAAGTAGTAGGTGTTGTTCAATAAAATGTTTTACGATATGTTTTTAGTTGCTATGTATTATTGAGTTGTCAGATTTCAACTAGAATAAACGGCAAAATTTGTGTTCGTTAAATTTATATTTATTTTTATATATATTTTCAATTATACAATATTATTAACTAATATTTTTACATTGGTGACCCCGAACTGAATCTTCGCACCTTCGTTTTCGTCATGGAAGATGTACACCATGACTCTCTACCACTTCATCCTTCGGAAGCCGAATCTGTTCAACTTTCGACCCTCTCCACTTCTTTTAAGATTCCTGAATTTTGGCCGGCCGATCCAGAGCTTTGGTTTTCTCAAGTTGAAGCTATTTTCGCTTCCCAGAGGATCACTTCAGAGAGAAGCAAATTCGTAAGACTAATTAGTGCCTTAGGCCCACAGTTTGCCGCTGAGGTAAGAGACTTAATCATTGCACCTCCAGTGGAACAACCGTACTCTGTAATTAAAAAGGCACTGATTCAACGATTAAGTATTTCTGAAAAAGAAAAGCTACAACAACTATTAACATCTTCTATTATTGACGACAAAAAGCCTTCACAAGTCCTACGATACATGCGTCAGTTGGTCTCAGGGAAGCTACTTGACGAAACTATCCTCGAAGAACTGTTCATGCAAAAATTACCATTATCAACTCAATCCATTATTTCTTCTTTGTTGCACTGTTCCCTTGAAGAGAAGGCAGAAGTCGCAGACAAAATCGCGAGCATTTCCCAACCTTCAATAGCATCGATCTCGCAGGAAACAATTTCTATAAAAAAACTATCAGAAGATGTCAAGAAGTTGCAGTCACAACTAGAACTTCTGACCACGGAATCACCTTCTCTCTGTTGGTACCACAAGAAATTCGGAAGCAACGCCAAGAAATGCACACCACCCTGCAACATGGAAGATTCTTTCAAAAAGAAAAAGGTTCTTCTCAACGAAACTGCTATAAAAATTTCAACTAATACAAAATTAATACCTTGTATTTCCAGTTGTCATCATCTTAATGTATCTGCAACACTATTTTATTTGACGGACAGAACGTCTGGGCAACGTTTCCTGGTGGACAGCGGTGCTCAGGTTAGTGTCATTAAGGTTGCATTTAACGAATCTAAACTGAAATTGTTACCTATTTCTTTACAAGCTGCCAATAAGTCATCTATTGACACATACGGTTTCAAAACTTTGACATTAGATTTCGGTCTTTCTAAACCTTTTACATGGAAATTTGTCATTGCAAATGTTCAATGCTCAATAATCGGAGCAGATTTTTTGACACATTTCAAATTAACTGTCAATATGTCAAAGAAACAAGTTTTAGAATCGGATCAATACACAAACAAAATACACTTCATAAAAAAAACCCAAACTCCTATTTCACCACAATCTTACTCAGAATTACTCTCACATTATCCTTCTCTATTAACAAATAAATTATATTCAAAATGTCAAATCAAACATAAAGTAAAACACTGTATAACTACTACCAGTTCCCCAACTTTTGCAAAACCACGCCGTCTAGCTCCTGAAAAATTGATGGAAGTCAAAAAAGAATTTAATAATATGCTAGAGATGGGTATAATAAGACCTTCTTCTAGTTGCTGGGCTTCACCTTACACTTAGTTCGAAAAAAATCGGGAGAACTACGACCCTGCGGAGATTATAGAGCTCTCAATTCACAAACGATTCCGGACAGATACCCACTTCCTCATTTACAAGATTTTACGGCAAACTTACAAAATTCAAAAATTTACTCTAAAATAGATTTAGTAAAGGCGTATAATCAAATACCAATGGATGAAGAATCAATAGCCAAAACAGCAATTACAACTCCATTCGGTCTTTTTGAATACATAGTTATGCCGTTCGGTTTAAGAAACAGCGCTCAAACTTTTCAACGTTTCATTGACATCGTCACGAGAGGTTTAGACTTTTGTTTCGCTTATATAGACGACATACTCATTGCTAGCAATTCTCCGGAACGTCACTATGAACACCTAAAAATTATTTTTGACAGATTACAAAAATTTGGTATTTTCATCAACAAAGATAAATGTCAATTCGGTCAAAATCAAATATTATTTCTAGGACATAACATTTCTCCTTCCGGAATCAAACCTGTACATGAAAAAGTAGATAGTATTTATAAATTTCCAATGCCAAAGACACAAAAACAACTACGAGAATTTCTTGGTTTAGTAAATTTTTATCATCGCTTCATCAAAAACTGCGCTACTATTTTACATCCAATCAACAAACTATTAGATAACAAAAAAAATAGTTCTAAAGAAATAATTTGGACTAAGGAAGCTACTAGAGCCTTTAATATGATTAAAACTAAACTAACACATGAAACAAATCTTTCTTTTCCAATACACGGTGCAAAAATTAATATTATGGTTGACGCATCAGACATCGGAATCGGTGCTGTTCTTCAACAATTCGTCAATAATCAATGGGAACCACTCTCTTTCTTTTCGCGAACTTTTAACTCGACTGAAAAACGTTACAGCACATTTAGTAGGGAACTTTTGGCTATATTTTCAGCGATAAAAAAATTCAGATATTTCCTTGAAGGTAAAGAATTTTTTGTTTTAACTGATCATAAACCTCTAACTTTCATTACAAAAATAGCCAGCAATAATACTTATTCACCTCGCGAAATGCGGCAATTAGATTACATTTTTCAGTTCACAAATGACATACGTCACATCTCTGGCAAAAATAATCCAGTTGCGGATGCCCTTTCTCGCATTTCCATAAACATCCTATATTCAAATAGTCAAATAGACTATAATCAGATTGCAAAAATGCAACAATATGATCAGGAATTACAAGAGTTACTCGAAAACAAAAATACAAATTTAATATTTAAACAAATATCTCTACCTAAAACAGATGTTAAATTATGGTGTGATATTTCAACAAACACTTACAGACCATACATACCAAAACAATTCCAAAATCTTATATTCAAACATTTTCATTCATTCTCACATCCGGGAATTAAATCAACAATTAAATTAATTACTTCAAAATTCATTTGGAAAAATATGAAAAGATATTTAACTGACAAAACAAAACAGTGTTTACAATGCCAAAAAGCTAAAATAGTTAAACACACCAAATCACCTATTTTTCAATTCACAACTCCAACTTCACGTTTCAGTTCAATTCATATCGACTTAGTCAAGTTACCAAATTCACAAGGTTTTTCTTACCTTCTTACTTGCATCGACCGTTTCACCAGATGGCCTGAAGCAATACCTTTAAAAGATTGTTCTGCACAATCAGTTGCAACAGCTCTACTTGATGGTTGGATATCACGGTTTGGTGTACCAGCAACAATTACATCTGATAGAGGCCAACAATTTAATTCCTCTCTTTTTCAAAAACTACTAAAACTTTTAGGAACACATCATATACAAACAACAGCTTATCACCCTCAATCAAATGGCATTATTGAACGTTTTCACAGACAATTAAAAACTTCCTTAAAAACCTTTCAAAATCCTTCACAATGGATCAGTTTCCTTCCGTTGGTCCTTCTTGGAATACGATCCTCCGTAAAAAATGATATAAATTGTAGTTCTGCAGAACTCGTGTACGGCACGAACCTTAAATTTCCTGGAGAATTAATTCCCACAACTAAACATAACATATTAAATAAAGCAGAAGCAAATCAATATTTAACACTATTAAAAAACACAATCAATAAATTTACTCCAATCACTACAAGACTATCAACAAAAACATCACACAACATCCATCCAGATTTATTCAAAACTTCCCATATTTTAATTAGAAATGACACTATTGGTCCCATTCTTAAACCAGCATATAATGGACCTTTCAAAGTTGTCAAAAGATATGATAAATTTTTTAAAATTCTTATAGATGACAAGATAGAAACAGTGTCAATAGATAGACTTAAACCAGCTTATATCAATCATTTTGATTAACACAGTTCAGCAACCTCAATGACACAACTGTCATTCCGTTATATTGTTAATTTTTTTGATTTTTTACAACCTACTACTTCCTTTCTTGGGGAGGGCTTGTGTAGTGCCCTTTGCTTGCTTCATAAAGAAAGTAGTAGGTGTTGTTCAATAAAATGTTTTACGATATGTTTTTAGTTGCTATGTATTATTGAGTTGTCAGATTTCAACTAGAATAAACGGCAAAATTTGTGTTCGTTAAATTTATATTTATTTTTATATATATTTTCAATTATACAATATTATTAACTAATATTTTTACACTTATATCATAAATAACTATTATTGAACATCTTTAAGAATACAATCTTTAGTATTAATCAGAAAACAAAAACAAAATTAACTATCAACTATCTTGGCATTCTTCGATAAATCATAATACTGTTTTTTTTTATCAAAATATGTAACTTGATTATATAAATTCTGACAAGTACTACCAAACGGAAATTTTCGAAATTTATATTTATATTATTGTACTGTAATTAAATGCCTAGAGATAACTCTTGTTATGCATTATCATTGTGCTGTAACTAGGTCGTGGCAAAATCTTCGGTGGGCAAAATTTTTATCATTTATATGCTGTCGAGTCAAATATTTATAAAATATAAAATTTGATAAATAATTATCTACAAATAACTGCAGCAGTTTTATTATTATTTATACTTACAAGAAAACTGACAAATATGGCTATAATATCAATGGTAAAGATTTAGCCAATTCGTAATTCGGAGGGGCCCAGATTCAATTGGACATCGCGCTTGTGATAATTTGTTAATTTATTTTTATAAACTTATATTTATTATCAAAATGATAAAATTATATCGTCTCACTAGTTTGAAATTCGGGCGTTATATCACAGAGTACAATTTAGATTAATGTCTTATTAACTTTATATTTTCAAAATAATATGTATGAAATTATGTGTAAAAAATCTCAATAAAAAAACAGAACTTTTAATAAAAAGTACTGGTAAATTAGTAAATTTAATAAATAATTTTGAAGTATAGGTACAATATACAAAAAATATACAAGTGAACAACAGTTGTTTTACAAATAAAGTTGTCCGAAATTAATTAAGTACTTTATCAATGTTATCGTTAAAAAAATATCTCTATGAAATATAGGTACTTTTTTTAATTCTAAGTAGAGAACAATTGATTGGACGACCTAAAAATTTGGTTGTACAACTTGATATGATACAACTACACCGACAAAAGATCTTTTTATTGCAAAAATGTGCGGTTCAAATACGTAGACTCATAGCACAGGGTTTTAACCCATTTCGGGAAATTGATTAGTGTAACTAATATTAGTATCCTGTACAAAGTCGCCATCTATTGGCAAAAAAATATATCTGTGGATATTTCTCTGTGAGGCTGATAGGAAACATGTTTATGTCCAGGTTGTTTTATACTTTTATAGTACGTACCGTAAATATAAAACTTTAACCAAGAATGTATGTGTAACTATTGGTTACTGAATTTTGAATATTATTTGGGAACGGTTTAACCTTGAGTTTAGATAAATAAATAAACACTATTCCTTTTCTTCACTTTATTCATCTCAGTAGGTCGAAGTAAAATGTACTTAATTATTTGATTATTTTTGACGTTTTTATTTGTTATATTTTTGTTTCATAATAATGAAAAATGATTAGATTTGGTTCAAAATCAGGTGGGAAGAAGTAAGTGTTCAAAATTTTTTTAGGGGCAAAATTTTTTACAATGACCAAAATCGAGACATAAAATTTCAAGTAAAAGAAAAGACTTTAGAATGCTATAATTCTTGACCTCAGAACAGCCAAAACTGCTCCAGAATGTGCTCTGGTTTTAGTAAACGAAAAATTAGAGCAAACATGCTCTAATTCTTGACTTACTGAAACCAGAGCTCAATCCATAGTATCCAAATTTGTTCTAAAATATATAAATATTTACTGTTAACATTGGTAAGAGCGTAACTCACACCTATTTTAGGATAGTAGTCAGTTACTTAAAAATGGAAGGAAGAACAATAATTCTTTAAAATAATAGCAATTCTAGGTTTTATTGCTGTTGTAAAAGAATGATGCGTTAAGGGAAATGTCGCCTTGGGGGAATTACCCCATGAAAAATTTTCCTTGGGGACATGAGTCCCTACGCCCCATGTTGTCGGCCCCCATACTCCGATAAAAATAATATTTACTCGATAAATTTAGTAAACGAAGAGTAAAAATAATAATTGTACGATAATAGTATATTATTTAACAAGCATAATATGTAGGCTATATTACACGAGGATGTAATTAAAAATACGAGCGGTAGCGAGTATTTTAATCATCCGCGTGTAATGTAGCCATATTATGCGAGTCAAATACTATACTTTATCTACAACTATCAGGCATATAAAAAATCTGATATTATTTTATAAATATTCAGTTAGGTGAGAGTAGTTCATATATAGCTTAACAGATGGCGCAACAGTAGCACTTAAATGTCAAAATAACTTTTCAAATTGTATTTATTATACTTTTATAAGCATATATATTGATATTTATAATAAAAAATATGTTATTAATAAATTAACAGTTTAATAAAATATTATGTGTTAAATTATATGCCCTATTTATTACAGAAAAGTGTAGCGTGTATCATGACATTTCATATTACACTTGTGTAATATGAGTAGTATATTATAAGTAGTATCACACGTATAATGTACCCATATTTCAATAGTTGTAGATAAAAATAATTTTTGATGAAAATAATAGTTATAGGTATTAAACATATTCTGTAATAACAATAAATATAATAAATTCTAGATAAAAATTATATGTAAAGATTTGTAAACGGTCAAAAAAAAATATTTGATTAATAAAAATAATATATATTTTATATAAATTCGGAATCTGAAATTTATACTTATTTTGGTGATTTTTGAAACTTCTTTTACAGGAAACAATTATTTACATAAGTACCAAGTGCAGAAACGCCACGTTCCGGACAAGTATTTTGTGGTGCGAGCTTACGAGAGCCGCAATAGAACAAACCCGGGAACCAAGCTCACGGCAAGAGGTTTGTACAAAAACGTAAACTCAATAATTAGTTTTTTTATTGTACAAATATTTTTAATTATTATTTATAGGTACCTACAACGCATTATAAGAACCGATGCACGTCATTAATTACGCTTTTCTATTGGTTCCGAAAGTTTGTTTACCTTATCTACGTTTACATAGACTTATGCATCGGCCAAAAATGTCTTCATTAAATTTATTATATTGTTACAATTTAAAGACTTTCAAGGGTAAACATTTATAAATAAATACTTTTCATACATATTGTACATATTTTAGGTAATTGCATACAAAATTTTTTATCACAACCTTCAAAAGTTGACAATTCTCCAAGAACCATCCTTTTGGAAGAAATACTTAAAAATGAGCTGTACAATAATTATTTTAAATTATGTATAAACACAATGTAATATCCTGTAAGTAGTTTCATTTTATACATTCTTTACAAATTTCATTAAATTTTACATGACGTTACTGGAGTAAAAACAATGTTTAGACCTGAAAAATTTCTGTGGTATGAAAATAAGATATTTTTTACAAGAAAATATTTACAAAGGTTACATCCATTTATTCAATTTTTTTAGAAATAAAATAAGAAACTCTTTTTACAACCAAATATTGACTGAGGAATGCTTGTTTCGACATTTGTTCTGGGAACGAATGACAATTTCTAAGTACTCCATGAAATGAAGAATCTACGTATTATAAAGAAATATAGAAAAACAAGTTTTTATATATCATCATCAATTTCTGCTAAATTCTATCTTCGTCTAACCAACAACAAAAATGAAATAGAAACAGTAGTGTAACCGCGATAACGGATGTTGCCAAATATTTAAAAAACTTTAATGTCTTTCATATCATTCCTGTTATCTATTAAGGTGATTTTGGCGTCATCAATTTGTAATTGTGTTGATAGTTTGATTTTAAATTGTTATAAGTGATTAAATACTTTTATTATGCAAAAATCTATCGCTTCTTCTATATACCCATCAATTTTCCAATAGTGATCTTCTAATGATGTATGTTTCACAAAATTTTAGGGTAATAGGTTTTCAATTTAATGAGTTTAATTTTCCAGAAGGATTGCTTTCCCGGATGTAAATAATTAAATCTGTAGTATATTTTTTTACTTTTGGCCGATATTTATCTATAATTTCGATGAGCTCCGACATTCAAAAAAATGGATCAAAGCTACATACGTTTATATAAAATAAATTTTATATTTCTAAATATAAAATTAGTATCATTAAAAAAATATGTACGCTTATGCATAAATATAACTTCTGGGGTTGAAATGTATCTGACACCCCTAGTTTGGGAAGATAGAAGAAATTTTCTTTGTCAAACAATAAAAGTTGGTAAAATCACTATTACACTTCTGGAGCCGTGCGGCATCGAAGTAAACATAAATATTTGACAGACGCAACTTAGAAATAGTGAACTACATTACATTTTTTTGACACCAAATTCAGGCATATTTTTTGAAGATAGAAACAAAACAAACAAATATTTAAACTGTAACAATATTTTATCTGACATAGATTATGAAAATATGAAAGTGTGATATTTGGTTTCTTTAATTCTGAAAGTTGAGTATTTGAGTAATACATTTTTAATAAATTATACTCGAAAGGAATAAAGAATATTTTAAAGTTTAAAGGTTTAGCAATTGTTTTTCCCTTATTCCAACCCTGTAATAACAAAGTTTTAATATACGAGACAATTTTTATTTTCTAATAAATACAATGTTAACAGAGACTATTTCTATTACGCTTAAAATGGACCATCACTCCTTATCATCATCATCACCAGCATCATCATCGTCATCATCATCTTCATCTTTTTTATCCAAATCAGTTACTTTTATAACCTGTTCATCTTGTTCTTCACTTATAAGAACCTGGAAAAAAAATGACATTGTGATGAGCAATATTGCATTACGAGTAGTCATTTTTACAAGAATGACTATTATAAATATACCGGGTGTCCCAGCTCGACCGACACATGGGAAATCAGTTAATTATAAATAGTATCTCCCCAGTGCAAGATATTAACTTGAAATTTTGTATACTTATCGGAGAATATTAATTCTATGGATCACACTTATTTGAAATATGCAATTTCGTCTGCAGGGCGAGATTTATTAAATTTAAAATCTAATATTTTCGTTCAAAATCAGACAGCCATGGAAATAAAAGAATATATTTATC
This sequence comes from Stenolophus ochropezus, assembly GCA_035578165.1. NCBI lineage: Eukaryota > Metazoa > Arthropoda > Insecta > Coleoptera > Carabidae > Stenolophus > Stenolophus ochropezus. The sequence continues at coordinate 44,321,175 of JAQOWZ010000002.1, read as the reverse complement.
TGACAGTTGTGAAGTATCACTGATTTTAATTCTTATTCCCTGTATTTTAATATTATTTAAGTTGAATTTAGTTTCATTTTGTTAAATAATATACCAATATTACAAAAATATAAATATCTACAATGGCATGTCATTAACTGTCAGAACTGTCACATAGATATTTTCTTTTATTTCCATGGCTGACTGATTTTGAACGAAAAGTTAGATTTTATAATTTAATAAATGAAATTACATATTTCAAATAACTGTAATCCAAAGAAATAATATTCCCCAATAAGCATACAAAATTTCAAGTTAATATCTTACACTGGGGAGATACTATTCATAATTAACTGATTTCCTATGTAAATCTTTCATGTGTCGGTCGAGCTGGGACACCCGGTATAAATTAGTAAGGTACTTACGTGGTAAATAAAGAAATCTCCACTTCGAAGAATGACAGTCATACAATTTAGCAGTCGATTTAGCGAAATACATCTAAGTATGTAAGCTTTACTTCGATCTCTATCTATAAACATTGGAGGACCAACAGTTTGACAATCATACATGAAGAATTCATTTTTTCTTATTCGACCAAAGGCTAGATACTTGGTCTTCGTTTCTCCATTATCACAACAGATTATTCCGCATCTGTTTTCGTACGATTCGAAGAAATATCTTAAGGCTTTGGATAAATTAAATTGTGTAGCTCGCATGACAAACATTGTGCCTTCAACAACAGGTTTAATTTCAATGTTTACGTTATAGGGGAAAACATCAACGTTCCATTCAAAATCGTCTATTTCAATTTGATAGTTCTTTTCGGTAATGCCTTCAAATGTTTCTGTGAAGTACTTGTCACCATCTTCTAAGATAGCGTCCATTACGTCGGCGTTCCATTCGGTGAAGTCGTACACTTCTGTCATGATTATAGCAACGATACAGTTGGCCAAGGTTTGTTTGTTTCGGCTGAATTTAGCGAAATCGTCCGAGCATTGATGTTTGCTTGCCGTTAGGGAGTATAAGTCTCCGGGATATTCGACATCCCAGCGGTGCCATTTATGTGCTTTGTGTCCCCTTACGGCTCCTGACGCAACTTCTCCAGTCATTCTTGACCAAGGAATGGGATATTCCTTCAACCATTCTTCACTTTCGTTGAACACTTTATGTTCTTTGACTCTTTTACTTTGTTTTACTTTTGTTACTCGAAGTTTATATTCCAGTTGATCTTTTTTAGACGCTTTGCGGTAGTTGACCATTTTTAAAGTAAAGAAAAAGAAGTTATTTATGTTATCTGGATGGTTCTCTTTCAAATAAGCCACCATTAACTCTTTCTTAATAAACCCGATCCAGCAGGCCAATGGTGGTTCTGGTGGTTTTTCTGGTTTTGGGGGTGCTTTCGCTTCTTCTGGGTGTGCGAGTTCTGGTGCTGGCTTTGATTGTCTCTTTTTTTTATCTACGGGTTCAGGTACACCATAACAATCAAACAAATGATAGGTTTTTCCCTCACCTTGGTAAAGCACATAACAACAATTTGGAAATTGTATTAATAAAAACTTATGTCTCCTCATTAAATAATCTAAAGATGTTTCAAACCGTTTTGCAGTTTCTGCGTCTGGTATTTCTAATCTGGTGACTATAATATCAAAGAAGTGTTTGTCAAACATTAAATTGGTGATGTTTCGTTTACCAGAAAACCCTAAATTGTCCACATATTCGTAAAGAGTTAAACCCATATTGAATATTTTATTGACTCTTCTCGTGTCCCATTTTTCAATTGGTCGACCAATTACTCCAATAACAACACAGATACAAATAAAGTGACACTCCTTGATTTGACTGGGGTTTTCTGACCCTTCTTCTCTGTCAGGCAAAGCTGCTGTTCCTTCTAGGAGATAATGATGCTTCTTTCGCTTGTAGCCTAATTTATTTTCTTTAACTACTCCAGCACGTAGGTCTCTGACTTCCCCTGGGGCAGGAGGTTGTCCAGGTTTTGGAGCAACAGGAGCAGCTTCAGGAGCAGGAGCAGCTGCACCTTCAGGAGCTGGAGCAGGAGCTGCGGGAGGAGGAGCTGTTGTGGGATCCGAAGCAAACTCTGGTTTCTTGTACCCTCCTTCAATTTGATTGTCTCGTCGTGGTTGCAAAGGTTTCGGTGGCGGGAAAACAACTTTTGGTGTCACTGTACTTATTATAAACCTTGTTGCTTCAACTGGTTCTGCTATTTCTCTTTGTTTTTTGTTGTACAAAAATCTGCTTACAAGGGAATACAAATCGACAAAACGGAACATACAAGCAACTCCTTTATTTTGAGGACCTTCGCCTAGACCTACTAGATTACTACCATAAGGATCAAACATGTAATACAAAAATCTTTTTTTGAAAACAGCTGCGCTGTAGCGTTGAGTTACAACAATAGCACATTCATGTTCTTTGAAGACAACTTTTTCTAAAGCTTGTTCCAAAATGCTTTGAGCTAACAAACTATCAAAAATATATTGAATTGTTATGTGAAATGCCATAGAACCTATTTCTAGTTTTGGAATTATTATTTTAGGAGCATCTGTATATTTGATTTCAATATTATTGAATAGAGAATAACCGTATCTTACTACAGAGTCAACAACGTTTTGCGTCCACGTGTTAAGGGTGTATTTTTTTGCCATGACAATGGCTATGGCAGAAATAAAAGGTGAAGCATCATCGTAAGTTCTTCCGTAAACTGTGCAATTTTTCGTTCCGTACAAAACTTGTGATCCGTCTGGCATGTCAATGAAATTTGTTTTCTTTTCCAGTTCTGCTTTTTGGGTGACTACGACTTCTTCTTGTGTGACTGGTTTGTACGGTTTGGGAAGTCTTCTACGTAGATGTCTTCGTTTTGGTGGTTTGTTTATTTCTAGTACTTCTCTTTCTACGGGTTGTAAACCTAGGAGGTAGGTGTTTGTTAGTTTTCCTTTTTTGGAAATGAGGCCTAAGTCTTTTCCTTTTTGGATCATTTCATCTTCCATTTCAACACCTCGTCCTTCCATTTCTATCTGTTCCATTAACTTCCAATAGTCTTCTTCGTCTCCTTCACCCTCTTCTTCATCACCTCCTAGTTCCATTAGTTTACATATTTCCATTTCTTCCTTTAAAATTTCATCCAGGAGTTTAAATTCGAAGCTATCGGTTTTTAAAGGGCTTGGTCTGTCTCGTTCGATTTGAGTTTCTGATAGACTTGGCGAATCCAAATCATATATCTTTTCAGGTTCTTCCTTAATTTCAATGATTTTTGGTTTTTTAAGACATGTGGGGATTTTTGTAACGTATTTTTGATCTAATGAACCAACGAATGAACCAATTTCAAGTATAGACGGATCAAGTGGTTCTTCTAACATTGTTTTTTTTGCGGCTTGTTCCGTCTTGTCGATTGTTATGTTTTTTGGAGCGAATTTACCTTTGTCTGGTACTTTTATAGTCTCTATAATACTTGTTTCGGAATTAATGAGACTTCTAGGATATTTACCAAACTCTGGATCTCTGTTGATTCGTACAACTTTTAAAGCGTGGATTTTAAATATGTAATCTTTGTCCGTAAAGTTGTGAAGAACAGTTGTTACTATATTTTCTATGTTGGTATTCATTGTAACACAAGCTACACCTTCTTTGATTCTATACCCATCTTTGTCTCGAGAATATGGATCAAATGTGTAGAATACGTCCCTGTGTTTCCACATGCCTAGTACGTACCTGTCTATTTCAACAATGGCTGAATTGTGTTGGCAGAAAAATTTTGTGAGTAGTTCTTCAAAAAGGCAGAAGCCTTTTCGGTACATGAGACCAGCAAACTGGTTAGAGAATATTGTTATTTCGATCATCAAAGGTCCAATTGTGAAAAACGCAGGGATGTTTTCAAGCTTGAGCTCTTTAGTTTCGCTTTCTTTTATGCATTCAAGAAAGAACTGGTTTGCAACAAGAAGGATCTTGTCTACCGTTTTCCTGTGCCATGCACAAGCTGGTGTAACATGGGAATAAACCAAAGCTACGATTGCCACAGCGTATGCTTGCTTTCCTCTGCAGTCTCCAAAGCAAGGATCATCTATTTGTATGTTGCCTCCCACTACCGCTTTGCAAGGACTTACAATCCTGTACATACTCTCTTCTCTAAATTCTGAGCTGATAGAAATAGCATCGTCTTTACCACCTACAGTTACTATTTTTCTAATTGCTATTTTTGAAATTATAAATGGCCAATTATCCAGTTTTCCTCTGTTTATTAACATGATCATTACGGAAGGCAAATCATAAAATGATGCCAGGATAGCTTTTCCATCTTCTTTACTAAACAATTCACTATTCCTTGGTTCTGGGTCGAAGACAAAGTAAAACTTCTGTTTGAAGATCAAAATATTTGTATTATAAGTTTGAAGAATGCCTGCTCGATGTCGTTGGAAAAACAGTTTCATGCCTTTGAGAAGATTATAGATCTTCGGATCACTGGATTTTGTGAAACCTATACAAAATTTTAAATATTATAATTGTTAAAAAATATTGTTTGTAAACCTACCGGCAATATCAGGTTCATATATTTTATATTTGATCTTCTTGTCTACAAGTTCTACAACTTCACATAGTTCTTCAGGTTGAAGAATTCTAGGGGTGTCGTGTAAATGATTTAGTTCTAAACTTTTTAGGAATAACTTGTCGCCCATTTCCAATACAAAATCTATGTCTTTTGTTTTCCACCTTGAAATAAAAAATACTTGATTAAACAATGTTTGTCTCAACTTTTAATGCATTGACTATTGTTTATTTAATATCCTGTAACAAAATTTTATTTCGTGCTTATTATGATACCCATATTTATTTAAATTTTATAATAGGGAAGTGGCATGAAATTTTAAAAATATTTATTTTTTATAAAAATATATTATTACATTACATTGATACTGCAAAAGAATTATTTTAATTTAATTTTAATTGGTTGCTCAAATGCCAAGTGACGTCACTGCCTATGTTCCAATGTTCAGAGCGCGTAGAGGATGTGACGTCACTCCCCCTGACGGGTGCCTGTTGATTAGCTTGAAACTCAAAACTAGTAAAGATGGCAGTATTGTTCCCCAAAGTTAATAGTGTAACACTATTTTGAGAAAAGTTTTTTATCCGCGAAAAAATCAAAGTGGTTGACATCTGGTGAGGAAATTTTAAACTTCCGTAATCGGGATATCGATTTGTTATTCGTGTTGAGAATATAGGCGGTAACGGACGTTTAAGGTCAAATTCTTATATAATCGAAAAGATATTGATTCCGATGTTTAATTATTATATTACTGTGTATCATTGCATTCTTTTTCCATATAAGATACCATTATCTATATATATTAAGTTGGTTATCTCGATTACAGTAAAGACACTAGTGCCACCGACAGTTAGATTTTGTCGCAGATTGTGAAAAGGCGTATTATGTCATTTCAGACGTGAGAACCAATACATTTTTGAATTGTTTATTGCTAGTCAAATTTTCGTATATTTATTCATCAAATTTAAAATGAATTCTCATATTTCGTTAGATACTAATGACTATTTATATTTCGCGTCAATTCGATTAGACTGAGACCTCAGGAAAATGACAGCCGCAGGCTTCACTTTTTCAAATGCTATACTCTATCCAGAAGTATATACAGGTGTTCCACAACTTAAGACAAAGAAATAAAGGGTATATACTGTACGATATGCTGATTATAAAACAAAAAGATTTTTTTAAAAACTCACAAAAAAATTGCATCGTTTTTCAAGCTAACATTTTTTGCCACTATTTTTAATATATTTTTTAAATTTTCTACAATGAAAGTAATTGTTTACATAATATCTAATACTAATAAATATCTAATATTATGTAATTAATAGCTACTTCAGTGGTCCAAAAATATCTACTTCAAGTAAACTATCATTAACTTTGCGAATTTTTAAAAAAATATTTTTGTTTCTTGATCAGCACGTCATGTAGTTTATACCCTTTAATTTTTTGTCCTAATTTGTAGAATACTTCTGTATAGAGATCAATGGATATAACTATTAAGTTTCGATTTCGGTTACGTTTTCAGCTAAAACTGGAAGAGGTGCCGAATATTCTGTTATGATTTCGGTTTCGGCTGAAAATAGTGTTTCGATCGGACACTAACTATTTTAACTTTATCGCTATTCTTATTCTTATGTCTCATCTTTAAATTTTATGTGTATAAACCTATTTTAAATCTGTAGAAAGCTACAGCCGTTGATTGAAAAATATATAGATAGGCAAGCCTGTATGTTTTTGCGTACCGCTATTTTGGAATCAGACTCGACAGAGCCATCTTTGCGGAATTAAACATACAAAAATATCAGATAAATTAAGATGTTTAACATATTTATTGAATTTTTTAGTATCTATTAAAATGGTTTTTTCAATAATTCATTGGTATATTTTAAAACAGAACTAATATGCATTATTAATTATTTGACGTTTGCTCTTTTTTATAATATTTGACAGAAACGCCTGATATTAACCCTAATGCAATCAGACACACAATTATGTAGGTGAAACGAATATTCTCATATGCTTGCCTATCTATATATTTTCATTCAACGCTATAACCACAGAATAGGTTTATACAGAAGCGACAGTAAGACAGAGAAACGAAAATTAGAGAGAGATGGAGAATGTGCACAAATTTAAAGGGCCCATTGTTTAAAATCGGAAAGTTTCCTCACATCTTAGAGAAAGATAAGGGAAGAGCACAAATTTAAAGGTCTACACAATGCTTCAAGGTCATAGAACTGAAAAGGAGAACATGAAAGGTACCGACACGGAGTTTCGCTTCTGTATGTAACTATTCTGTCCTATAACTCATGAATGTTTATGACCTTTTTCTGTAAACTCTAGAGGTAAGTTCGACTTACTTGGATGGTTGTTTAATAAACGACATGACGTAAGCCACCACACACATAGGCAACCCAGCCCTGAACCTGCTCTTGGAACAGAACGTATCATCCCCATAATGCATGGACCCCTGCCTGACACCAAAGAAGAACGACTTGGGCACCGCCGGAACCGCCGTAGTGGAGTGACTCTTCAGAGTCCCGGGCTTGTAGGGCTGCTTCTCCTGCTTCAGGAGTTCCATCTCGCTGTCCCGGGTGTACTTCTGCAGGATGCGGTTGATCACACCGGGGACCAAGGAGCCGCTGTCGTACTGGTCTTCCGTCGGGTACTGCATCTTGTAGACAGAGGCGATGGAGGTGGCAGCAGACACCTTGGAGATGCTTTCCTTCAGGGGGATGTCTTCGTCGCCTTCGTCTTCTCCGTAGTAGTCCATCGCGTTGTCCAGTTCGGAGTATTCGAAGTCTAGAAAAAATGACGAAATAAGAAAGATTTGATGCAAAGAAATAATAGACGATTTATGGGTTTTCAACTACAGAATAGTTATATACAGAAGCGACTTTCCGTGTGGATACCTTTCGTATTACCCTATTCAGTTCTATGACCTTGGAGCAATGTGTAGTCCTTTAAATTTGTTAGCTTCCCCTATCTCTCCCTAAGATGTGACGAAACTTTTCTATTCTAAACAATGAGCCCTTTAAATTTGTTGGCTTTCCCCATCTCTCCCTAATTTTCGTTTCTTTGTCTTTCTGTCGCTTCTGTATAAACCTGTTCTGTGCTATAACTACAAAATAGTTATATACAGAAGCGAGACTCCGTGTTGGTACCTTTGATGTTACCCTATTCAGTTCTATGACCTTGGAGCATTGTGTGGACCTTTAAATTTGTTGGCTGATTTACGCTCGAAATTTGAATTTTTGTTTGAATGATAAAATAATTTTTAGAATGTAAAATTAAAAAAATTATCAATAAAAGAAAATTAGATGAAATAAATAGGTACATAATTATATTATTATCAATAAGTACAATTTTCTATTTCTTTCTTTTTGATTAAATTTAAAATTCATAAATTACTGTCTTATATTTTTTTTAATAAGCTAGTGTATAATTTTTTTTTACTAATTCAGTATCCTACACCTTATTAATACAAATCAATTTTTCAATATTTATATAAAAGTATTTTCTAAACAAAATATTTAATTTTGTTGAAAACATGTCTCACAAGCTTCATATTTGTGTATTTTTAAACAATTATTAGCAAGTACAACTTTGAATCAGCCACATCGTATACATGGACGTCGACTAAGAGTGGAAAGCTGATACAGCTTTTTCCACTTTGGAGTATGTGAATTATAACAATTTCTTTTTGATAATTATTTTTTCTAATTTTTATCAAAGTGATAACATATTTGTTGCTTGTTAGAAATCGATTTCTGTATTTTTATATTTTTATTATTGTCCCATTATTGAAAATTTTCCAGGCGCGTTAATGATTGATAAACAGAGATACTCGAGCCAAGAAAATGTGACAAAACTTTCCGATTTTAAACGATGAGCTCTTTAAATTTGTTAGCTTTCCCCATCTCTCTCTAATTTTCGTTTCTCTGTCTTACTATCGCTTCTGTATATAACTGTTCTGTGCTATAGGGGCGTAGGTATACATTTTATCATCCATACATGTTATATTGCTCGACATTGTATCTTTCAAACATTTAATCTTGCATACCTTTTATCGTGCGCACTTTTAATCCGCGAAGAAAAGTTATCTTACACACATTTTATCTTGCGCACATTTTATCATCCATACATTTTATCTTTCATACATTTTATTTTCCTCACATTTTATCTTAGCCAACGTTTGATATTTAAATCATTGCAATTGTACCTGCCATTCATTTTATTGCCCATGCAATTAACTTACTTATAATTAGATGAAATATCCAGTATTAAATTTTTCTGAAGATAAAATGTGTAAAAGATAAAATGTGTGCGATATAAAATGAGTGAAAAATAAAATGTGTGGATGATAAAATGTTCTGGAAGATAAAATGTGTGTAACATAACTTTTTTCGCGGATTAAAAGTGTGCACGATAAAAGGTATACAAGGTTGAAAGAGTTCAAGGTACAATGTCAAACAATATAACATGTGTGGAGGATAAAATGTATACGCCCCGTGCTATAACATAACAAAGAAAAGATGTTTCTCTGCACTTGCTGCTTACCCGGATGTAATTTAGATCTAGGTTTCATAGTATCTCGAAGGGAAAATTGATCTTCTTTCTGGTCTCCTTCTGCTGCCCCTTCATTATCATCTTTAACGGTGGCGAAACCATCCTTCTCGCCTTCTTCTTCTTCTTCTCCTTCTCCTTCACCTTCTGCCTTTTCGTCGTCCGGAGCCTCTTCGACAATGGCGTTGGGAGGCATTCGAGGAGGGAGGTAAGTTATGTCGTCTGGGCCTCGGTACATCTTATACCTAAGGACATGGTTGTTGCAATTATCCCCGACCCCAAAAAAACCCACTCGAAAAAATATCCTTAAAAGCTCATAGTTAAAAAAATCGGTATGTTCAAAAAGTTACATAAAAATAAATAAACTATGATTATAAGATACACGTAATAAAACATGCATGCTAATACTGGCCAACAAGACTATACAATTCAATCGATCTCGTCATAATCGAAAACAGAAAAAATATATGTAACCGTATTTATATGTATCGTATTTTGTGTTAAAATAATTAAATACTTAATTTTCAGAAATTAATGTGAACTATTAATATCCAAAATAATTCAAAATAAATATAAATAACTAATATATTTTGACGGTTCCAATAAAACCCGAGGTTTTTTAAAAAACCCAAGTGGGTTGGATTTTTTGTGAAAAACCCGGGTTTTTGCCTAAGGAATATTTCTTTAAGGACGGGGAATTTTTCTTTCTTTCACAACATTAAGAATAATGCAGGATTGGTTTTGTCGACTGGATGTTAATAAAAGGAAAGTACTTTTTTGAAGTTGCAGTCATTTAATAAAATCTACTAATACATCTGTATAATTTTGTGTTAGTGGATTTTATTAAATAACTCCAAAAACGTACTTTCCTTTCATTAAGAATAATGTCTCCAATATTAACTTGACGTACTTGTTTTGCATTTTTAAAAAATAGCTTTAAAGATACGAGCCTATTAACTGTTGCTTTCTCATACCAAAGAAAAATAATACGAGTACCATTATTAATAGAAAAATCTTTGATTAAAATTATTTTATCAAATATTACCAGTAATGTCTCTGCCTATATGGAGGGCTGTAGATATATTCAAAACTGTTAACATAAGGGAACTTTTTTTTCTTTTTATGTTCTTTGTTGATGAAGATCTTCGTAGGTGGAACTCTCTTCAGTAGCTTCTCTTCAGCCGGTATTGCAGGGAATCTCAAGGTGCTTTCAGTCATTGAAATTTTTGTAGCTGCCACTCTATCTTTATCAGACTTAGCTGTACTGCCATATTTCAACTACAATAAGAATAATATTTAAATAAGCATATACAAAATATTTGCGAAACAAACGTTTGTGCATCTAAAGCAAATTCAGTTAAACGAGTTTTAATAAAACTGCATATTAAAGTTATTGATATCAATGGTACGATTTGATCAACGTTTTGTAAAAATTATATAACCGAAAGTCACAGTTTACTCTTGTCTTTCTAAGTTTTTTTTCGTAAGATAATTTTTTCGCGGATTAAAAGTGTGCAAAATTGAGTGTTTGAAAGATACAAAGTCGAGCAATATAACATGTGTGGAGTCCAAAATATTGAACTTCGTTTTGATTGCATTTTTATTAGTTTTTCAAAATCGGATCTTTCAGCCTCGGTATTCCACTCCCCTACTTGCATTTTAGTGGTGTATGTGAGCCACCGCTGCTTGTAATATAAGTCAGTAGTAAATTGTTAGGGATTTGTTTTCTGTATTGTAATTTGATTAGGTAATGTTCCGTAACTGTATATACTGTTTTAATTGAATGTATTTTATGTAAGTGCTGGGGAATATATATGCAGTGAATAATATTGTAATGGGGAGTTATCAATAAACTGTGTCGGTAGAGAGAAGTGTCTGGTGTTTGTGGTTTACGTTTCCTATTCCGTTTTTTTTTTCGAGGTTTCTAACAAAATATAAAAAATGAAATAGTATTTACCGGTCGTTTTTTGCTTTCTGCTTTGATGAGATCTTTCGGCGAAGGCAACCGAATAATTTCTTTCGGACAAATATACTCATTGAGCAAGTCTTCTAATTCTTTTCTTCTCTTCGCAGCGTCTGCTAGCTCTTCGCTTGTTTTCGGTATTAGATATTTCTTTCCAGGGGTTCGGTCAATGGCGTTGAGATCCCTTGCGATTAGATGGAACTTGTCCTTGCCTTTTCCATATTTGTACATTTCCAAGTGAGGTTTCTTGGTCTCGTTCTCTAGTAGCTTCATCTTCCGATTCTCTTGCCTCAAGACTGGATCAGGTTTGGGGTTGAAGTACTTACTGATTGGGACTTGTCGAGCACTGTCTATTTTACTGAAGCGATGGATGGGATGAGGATCTATGGGATCTATTCTGTAAGAGAAGATCATTTAGTATTTGTTCTTGTATAGCACCACATTCAGTCAGGCTGTTTTTACAGTGGCTGGGGCCACCAGAAATTGTCCCGAGCCACTGTAAAAACAAAATTTTGCTCTTCTTGAGTAAAAATAAGATTATACATGGTACATAACCATTGTCTGTTTCTACTGACAAATAAGTAAAATATTAAAAATTCTCATCTCCAATTCTATATTTCCACGTTACTTCCAATCACTTAAAATGAAAAGTTACAATTTCTAGTTGTATTTAGTCCAAAATCTTGTTTTTTGAAAATAGTGCATACTGATAGACATGCGTTTATTTAGAATTTACGAACAGAATTTAATTATGTTTTCGTGTTTGAAATTTTTGCTCTCAAAGTTGCACTTTAAACGTGTGTATTTTGAGTATATCTCTAAAATCGATTATACGACGTGAGCCTAGACCCTAGAGGCATATATGTTTCTTGGAACGATTCGGTGAAAAATGAGAAAAACGGAAAAACCGGAATTTCAGTTTTTCTCCAAAATTATTTATTTTCTGTAAATGAAATTTATCAAAAATCAAGAAAAATAAAAGAAATCTTAAATTTTTTTGATTGGGGCTATTTTCAGTTTTTCCTTTCTAAAAATTGTCTCCGTTGGAATAAAGATCTGAAAATTGATACACTTATGTAATTTTGCCTGTATAATCGATTGGTGGACTATGGTTGAAAAAACCTCTTGTATCGAGTTTATGAACTATATTAAAGACTGAGCCTCTGAAATCTACAATGTCTGACCACATTTTTAAACAGTGTAAGGAACCTACAGTTTACAATAGCTTCCAAAACACTCTTATATAGCAGTATTTATTATATTATCCCTTTTTATCTTTTTCTATCTACTTACTTTTTCTTCTTGCTGACATCCTTTTTGCTTTTGCTTGGTCCTGGTTTATCCATTTTGTTATTTTTTTTTAATCCGACAAAAAAACTTCACTAACAATTTGGTATTCCTAAATTTCTAGGAAGAAAATTTAAATTTTGTCACATATTTACGTCAGAACGACAAAATTTCTCAAAATAAATGAAATAAACGTCAAAATATGTCAACTATGATTTGAAATATGAAATAAAAATTGCTATGGATTTTAAAATTAACAACAAATGAATATTCCATAGTTTTTCACAGTTTAGGCCAGATTTCAAAATTATCCGTATTTCCAAATTTCAAGTGTACATTTACAAATGTAAGTACAAGGTTTATTACTACATATTCATTTTATTTTTAGCAGCATATAATTGATAATAAATAAATAATGTAAATTTATATTACTAAAAATGTCATTCATGTCAATTTGTCATTTTATTTTTTATGTAAAAATTAGATGCAGAAGCTACATTTTAGAAGATAAATTTAATCTTTCGAATACATAAATTGTATTTTATGATTATTAGTAATTAATTACTGTTTTGAATATAGTAGTAGTCAAAATTGTCAAACAGATTAAGATATAGTTTAGCTGTTAATTTTGATGATTGTGCAATGTAATTAAATCAGATTCGAATCTCAATATGGTCAAATATTATTCAACTACTTCTCACAAAAAAATACCCTTCTTCAGCACTCTCCGTTTGAGTTACAGTGCGAGAGATGTGACACCGTTTACTATTCAAGGGAAAGGTTAATACTAATTAATAACGTATAATTATCTTTATTGTAAAATTATATTTGCTTAAGTACAATGCATATTTTGAAATATTTTGATCATCATATTTTATAAAATAAAAATATGTAAACACAACTCAGATAAAAATATATTATAATTGTAAACATAATCGTTTGCTAATAGTATGAGTTTATTATGTTATCAATTGATTTTTCTTCTTTTTCATCTTCAAGTCCACGACATTCCTGGAAGGAATAGAGCTTAAATAAATCTCATAATGATTAGCAGATTATTTATCTGTTCGATGAATAGGCAATAATTCTTGGGTTTCAGTCAATATTTGGAAGGGTTTATATACTACACCAACAGTAAAAAACTAAGTAACATGAACCGTTTGATGCTGGATGTCATTGAAAACTGTGCAAACAATGACGTTAGGGGAGAGTGGGGTAAATGTGCGCATTTTTAGTAAATTCCGTGTAATTTACAAACTCTGGTATTTAGGTACGTCCTAAATTTTTAACTGATACTTTAGACTATGGTTTATTGATTTCTTGACCGCAAATTAAAAAGAAAATAACAAATGCCTAAAAATATATATTTATCTTACGCAGTGATCTGCGCACACTTTCCCCTTATATATGGGGTAAATGTGCGCACATCTGGGGTAATAAGGCTTATGAGAAAGAGCATTGAAAAAAAAATAATACAAAAAACATTTGAAAAAATTTAATAACGATTTAAAATAAACAAAAAAAACTAAAAGGAAATAACTATAATTAAAACAATGTAATTCTAAAAGAAATACAAACAAATAAACGAAATAACATTTTTAAACTACTTTATTTTGTTATGCAAAATACAAAATTTAGTTCTATTTAAACTTGTAGGCTCAGGTTTGCGCAAACTAATTTCAGGATATCTCTTAAGAAACTGATAGTACCAGTCTTGACCAGCGACTCGTAATTCTTTATTAAAATTGTGCTTTATGTTGTTAGCCTCAGCAAATTCGAAGGCCAAGTTTCTGAATTGAATCGGATATAATCCATAAAACATTTTGCCTAATTTTAGGACATGTTCAGCTAACTCATTCTCTTGTGCTGAACAGAAAATCGGAAATTTTCCTAAGTGTGGACGCTTGGACAAATCACATGAATCAATTTGTCTTATTTTTTTTCCGAAGTGTTGATTCCGGAATTTCGTATTCCCTACCGGCTTCTCGAATAGGCATACCATTATGAATGGCGTCGATAGCTGCTCTCAACTGTTCAGGATGCCAATTGCCCTTATCAGGTTTTCGTTTATAATTTCGTGGCATCTGAAATGGTTAATTGAGTTTTTTAAAAACTATTTAGTATTTCTTTTTGGCAATGTTATCGAATATTTTAAAAATTCCAGAGCTTTACTATAAGCCAGTCAGATATAAATTCTTCTAGTAGTGTTATTGTAGTAACTAGTACTAGTAGTAGCTACTGAAATTGTTAAGATATTATCATTACTGCCACCGGGGTAAGTGTGCGCGCGTATAGTTACCCCATATGAATGGCGCACACTTTCCCCACTTTGATAACCCAAATAGTCATCGGTATATTATTATCGAAATGCATGCAAACGAGCAACCGACTTAAAGAGTATCACAGTATACCTTGTAATAAACACTTATGAAATAGGGCAGTTTAGTAAAATAAAAAAATAAAGGGTACTTACATCTTATGTTGCTAGGCATAAAAAAATTAACGAATGAACGCTGTACATTTGACACTGAATAACACAGCTAAGAAACAAACCACAAAAATCTTCATAAGGGACATTTAGTTCTTCCCCTCGATACTAAATGGCAGTGCTATTTTTAAAATTTTAACCTTGCTAAGTTTTCAGATTTCATGTTGCGCACACTTACCCGGTGCGCACAGTTACTCCACTCTCCCATACACTAAGGCTGTTTTGAAATAGTTTCAAACCAGTCGGTAGCAATAGTTCAAAACCTTTTAGAAGTAGAGAATACAACTTAAGTTTTATATCTTAAGTAAACAATTTTCTTAGGTTCTTTTTATAAGTTTTTCGACTACTTTACTATTAAAATGCGAAAAGGCCCCTCCCTTGTCCCCCTTTTCTTTAAAAAATCCTCCATTTAAATATTCTTTTTATGATAGAATTTAGCAATAATATTTCCAGTTAAAACCGTTTTAAAACTATTTATTTTGGCAACACAAAACGATAATGACAGATATTAAAAGCTATGTTCAAAACGGTTCGTCACCAAAAAAGAAAGTCAGCAACCAACTTGTGTTGATTTTTAAATTTTCACTCCTTGAAGAAGAAGGTCGAAACCAATCGTAGCCAAAATATTGACTGAATTTCAAAAATTATTGCCTTATCCTGTCACCAGTACGGTTGCGTGGTCGTAGCGTGTCTTGTCTGATCATGTAGATAAGCAACATAGCCCGCCCTGTCCAATTAGATGGGTTACTGCACAACGGCTGGGTGTGTGCTGACCTTGCAGAGACTGTAGGCTGACAACCTGCATCACTAAAATGCAAGCAAAACATGTGATGAAACAAGTACTTCAGGTACTTGAGGCTCTGTTCCATATAGGAGTGTTGTGTCGTAGATGAATGGATGAATTGCTTTATCCTATCTCCCATAATGTAAAATACTCAGACATTTGTATTACCGAATTTTAAATACACATTTTATCTTCCACTCATGTTATATTGCTTGACATTGTACCACAAAATAGTTACATACAGAAGCGACACTCCGTGTCGGCACCTTTCATGTTCCCCTTTTCAGTTCTACGACTTTGAAGCATTGTATAGACCTTTAAATTTGTGCTCTTTCCCTATCTCTCTCTCAGATGTGAGAAAAGTTTCCGATTTTAAACAATGGGCCCTTTAAATTTATGCACCTCCCTCATCTCTCTCTAATTTTCGTTTCTCTGTCTTACTGTCGCTTCTGTGTAAACCTATTCTGTGATTGTACCTTGCACACTTTCAATCTTGCATACCTTTTATCGTGCACACTTTTAATCCACGAAAAACGTTATCTTACACTCATATTATCTTCCAAATCATTTTATCATCCACACATTTTATCTTCCACTCATTTTATGTTCCAGACATTTTATCTTTTACACATTTTATCTTCAGAAAAATTTAATACTGGATATTTCATCTAATTATAAGTATGTTAATTGCATGGGTAATAAAATGAATGGCAGGTATAATTACAATGTTTTAAAGATCAAACGTTGGCGAAGAAAAAATGTCTGGAAAATACAATGAATGAAAGATAAAATGTGTGAATGATAAAATGTGCGCAAGATAAAATGTGTGTACGATAACTTTTCTTCGCGGATTAAAAGTGTGCACGATAATATGGGTGCAAAATTAAATGTTTGAAAGAGCAGATGTATGAAATATACCATATCGAGCAATATAACATGTGTGGAAGCATAGATCATACAACTATCTATGGTGGAAGATAAAATGTATACGCCTCTAAATTACTATCATTCATTTTTCTCAGTAACCCAAGCTCGTCGAAATGGCTCCCCGTCCTAGGAAGAAGATAACCATCAACTACCCCCCAGTGCCCACCCGGAAATGGCGCTCCCCTTTCAAGCCCCACGTGGCGGACCCAATGCACCGGAAGCCCATCAAACGGCTCCCCTTGTACCCCTCTATGCATCCGGTTCCTCACTCCACCCTCCTGAAGATCTGGCACCAGTTCTACGTCTTCGAGAAGAACTCGTGCATCCTGTACGGGAGATTCGCTTGCAATGACCTGAAGTTTCAGTTCAGTATAAGAGGAAAGCAAGCTACCGCTATGTGCATGGTTGCCTTTGGGTACACGAAGGTCAAGAAAATGAAGGATTGGGGGATGAATGATATTAACTATATCATGAATGATGGATCGAAGCTTTATCAGCAAAGTATTGTTATTAATAAAAATACTTGTGATTGCACACATCCAAAAGAAGTGAGTAAATCTTTAAACACGTATACTATCCCCAATTTACGACAAAGAACAAATCTTTCATGTCACGATGAAACATTTGCTTTTCTTACAAACGTTTACAGATTATTAGACTCAAACAAAATTTTCAGCACTTTTGTGATTTCTTTTAAATCTCTTTTAAATCTAATTACAATAATATTGTTACTTGAAAGAAATTATTTAGCATTTTATATACAATCGTTTATTTTTTAATAAGATTTTTATTGTCGTTGGCATGATAATTAATTTTTCACAATATACCCAAAAACATCACTTTTGTAGAAATCAGATTTTTTTGTTTTTTTTTTTCAAAAAGGAATAGTAAATTTTCAATAACGTGTTCCTCAAATATCATATTGTAAAGAATAAGTAAAAATTTAAAGAAACAATAAAAAACTACAGTAAAATCTATTTATAACAGTACCTCTTATAGCGACAAACCAGTTATAACGTCGATATTTTGACCACTTGTTTGAAAACTCATATACGGTAACATTTTACTTTCATTGGTTATAGCGACGAAATTTTTGACACATTTCAAAGAACATTAATCAAAAAAATCACACATTTCTGCAAAAATATCTGCGTTTTAAGATGAAAATAATATACTAGTAAAGTTTTTTTACTGACGAAGTTAAACAGTTTTAGTAACTCTAGAAAATATAGCCACATGGTAATATTATCCACACACGTTTTTCCCCAATTTTGATATACCTGGGATGTTAAATAAAAATTGTTGAAAAAGTGATTTAAATTAGTGCTGCCGATTTTCGGAAAAAAATAATTCGAAATTTGAAATTCGAAATTCAAAAGAAAATAACTAATAAAAAATAGGAAAAAAAAATAAATGAAATAGAAAAAATGTTTTTTGCTAATTATAAAATTATAAGAATAGAATAATGAACTACAGAATTTATATTTCATTTATTTTATTGTACTACTATTTATTTTACTAATAATGATTCAAAGTTCGTTCATCAATTTGAAATTCAAAATTCGAACTTCAAAGTTCGAAAATTCGAATTTTATCAAGAGCACTAATTTAAATGAATGATTTTTTTGAAAAATCAATGTGATTAAATCTAATTTAAATCAAGTGATTAAAATGAGTGCAACCTTGATTATTATAGATCTACCTAACTATAAATCTTTCAACAATTGTCCCCAGTGAACACAAATTCAAATTTTTAGCGAATTTTTTTATTATTTATCTTTCAAAATTCAATAAAGAGCAAGTAAATTCGTAGACAACATTTGGAAACTTTAAAAAAATATTTATATAAAAAACTTTTCTCATGAATGATGCTAGTAAATAAGATTTTGCAATAAACTTCAATCTATAAAAATAAAATTAAAATATTTTTTAATAGTCATAAACAAAATATTTTAACTCAACATACTTTTTTTTAATTTATTCATTTCTTCATCTATTTATTTGACTGAATAAAATTAGCTTAAATTTAATCTGTTTGGTTTTTCTAGTTTTTTTCTGATCGAACTGATCCAATGATTATATAGGTAATTACTATTTTGAAAAGCATAAATGGTCTATTACCGTAGATACTACATACAAAATTAAGATTTATTTATGATTTTAACTTTTTTGCACATGAAAATTAAAAAACAACATAATCAATTACACGTTCATTCATAGAAGTTTTGTAATTCTTTCCATTACATTAATTAGTTTTTTACAATGTTTGACGTCAATGAAAATTGTTTTGTTTGGTTTTGATATTGAATACCAAAATAGTTAAATTAGTTTATTTGTTGGTATATATTGTTTTATCATGTTATAATTTAAAATTTAACAATTTTTTAGACTTTAATAAAATTAGTAAACAATACGTCATAAAATTGTAATGAAACCAATATTTTTTTAATTTCATCACTTAATAATCATTACCTTATTGAAATTTTATTACAAAAAATTAATTACAAATAAAAAAGTAGTAATATGAATATAAAAACCAAAGCTGGTTAATTGACATGGAATAAAAATCTGCTTATAAATATGATGGGAAAAAATTGAAACAACCAGATGTTCAGTACTGGGACTAGCTGTAGACATATAGAGCCCTGAGTCAAATGATATTGAGTGCCATCCTCCCTCTCGTTACAATGGAGTGACCATTCGTACTGATTTTGTCAGTACAGTACTGATTTTCAGATCGTTGTACTGATAAACAATTTGAAATACATTTTGTACTGATTTTTTAAATACCGTACTGAATGTACTGATTTTCCATACTTTGTAAATATTTAATGATTGGCATTTATATATTTTTATACAATTTAAATATTAACTAAAATTTCTGCCACTGCTACTAATTACTTGAAAACATTTTTGAAAAGAATTGCTAATTGTAGCAATAGCAATAGCAATAAATTAAAGCAATAGTATTGACACAATTTTACCATTATTTGCCCAATAATACTATACAGAAAAAAGGTCTTATACTGATTTCATATAAGAAATAAATGGTCACTCCACGTTACAATAGTTATTTATCACTAGTCCAGAAACTGAACTTTTGCAAGAGCGAGCTTATTTTGACCGATGACAGTTTTAATTTATTAAAAAAATATTATTTGTTAAAATCTTGTACACTATGGGTTTTTATGTTAGTTTTCGATTCACTTGGATATATAAACAATCCATTTGTTTTATTCAAAAAATTTAGTGTCACGCGAAAAGATTCCACATTCTACCGAATAAAAGAAAAACAAACTAGTAGACATTTTATTAGAAATTTGTAAGTACTTCAATATCTGTTCTTTTACGTACTTACTTAATCTATTCTGTTTCATTTAAAAATTCAAATCATTCAGAGTTCTTTGTAATGTTTATATTGTCGTAACCATAACAATCATTACTTTTAAGCAATTCCTCCAGATGCGCTATGTAAAAATTGCACTTTTGTAACTGTCTATTCGATTTGTAGTTAGTAAAGTAGGTGGTACCAGTAGTAATAGGCGCGTAAATTTAATTTATTTACACAAAGCTAAGGTAGAGAGGCTCCAAAATTTATTAATACAGATACATATTCTATACCTACACTTTTTTTGTTTGTTTATTTTTGTATTTAAAACTTTAGTTTTTAGATTTTTCGGCGCTCCAATAGGCCAGGCACCCTAAGGCAGTATTTAAATGGCTTACACCTTAAGCAACCACTGTACATTACATTCATATAATGATTATTCTTATAATGCATGTTATGAATGAAATAATGAAATTATTATCTTGAAGCTTCTTATCTGTAAATCTAACAAAAATATTTTCGTAGGTGCACCCAACATATTTTATAAACGATATAAAATTCGTCTTACGAGTTGAAGACATAATCCTTGAAGGAACTGTCTTGAAGCAAGAAGGCGAAGTCAGTTTCAAGAGCCAACTGAAAAAGATCCTGCACCCTAAATTCGTGGGTACTCTTTGCGACAATGAACTTAATAGAAAGTACCCCCATACAAACTTCAGTCTCATGGAAGTCGATGGCAAGTACATGTCCATTTGGAAAGACGAGGGGTACTTTTACCTTTTCGATCCCAACGATCGGGATGTTTACGCAAGACGTATCTTTCCCGGGACTGGCGTTGCTGTTGTATTGATGTTTATTGAGTTTCATCGACTTGTTCGTCATATCCAACAACTTTTATGCCCAAATGGCGAGAAGAAGAAATTTACCTTACATCGAATATACATCAAGAAGTACTACAAAGAAGATCTAATACCGCCAGAAGATTTTGAGCACGTTGAAATGGTAAAACCTGAAAAAAAGAAACCTCCAATTCTTTCGTGCCTCGCAAGTCGAATCAAAGAAGATCTCAACATTAAAATTGGTCCAATTCCCGAACCACCATATCATGTAAAGATAAAGAAACCAAAACCACCACCTGTTATTGACTACAACGAATCTACAACACCCTCTTTTTCCGTTCTTTTTGATGAAGAGAAATTAAAAGATCTTCCTGCATTTATTCCAACAGAAAAACCAACACCTCCTTCGGAGACCTTCTATAGAACTATCGTTCCCGGTCGAATGGGAATCCTTATTGGTACTTGCCACCAGCATAGCAATAAGTGTTCCTGTTTACATGGGAAACAAGCTTTGGGAAATGCAATAGCTGCTGCTGGAATGCAACGAATTTACAGATCAAAGTTTTGGTATCCGAAACTAATTGACGAAATGCTTCTAACTGGAGAAACTATCTACCTCGAATCAAGAAAGAATTTCATAGGGGACCAGGAAATGACGCTGCAAAATGTAGTAGATATCTTCAGAATTAACACAAAAGAATTTAAACATATTATTGAAGAAAATACAGTGATTGGACAAGTGACTAGTGAAAAGAATAATGTTCTGGATTTGAAGGCTGGGTTGAAAGAATTTTTCTCTGATAATGACGTCGGTAAGGGAACATTTTTTATTTTATTGCTTTTTGTTTTTACATTGACGCACATGTATTTAAAATAGCGATTTAAAAATATGCAAATAACTTTTTATTTTTAAAAGAAGTTATTGTTACTGATATAAATTACTTATTATATAAAAAAAATAATTCTTTATCACAAATCATGAATTAATCTGCATAAAATTAATAAATACTTGTTTTTAAAAGATGTTCTTATACAATAAAACAAAAAAAAGGTGTAAAAAATAAAATTCAGATTTAGTTACGTCAAACATACCAGAGGTATAAACTTCAATTACTTGGAATACAGGTGTCCGTTTTAAGAGGCTAACCATTGGGAGAACCGTAAGAGATACGAAGTCGATTATATTGGGGCAAAGTAGTGGCATTAATTAGCCATTTTAATCATGTTTTTGTTCACTAAATATGACCAAAAAAACTGATTTTGGCAAATTTATTATTTGAGTTATAACGTTTTTGTTTCAATTCAAATAAGCTTTTAGTTTGCACATTCTACAGACACTTTTTTACGAAGAATAGACAATATAAACATATATACATTAAAATGAAAATAAACTAGGAAATTACAAAAATTACTGATTTTATTCATTTCAGTTAAGGGTGCTTTAGAAACAAAAATCGAAAATATTTTGTTTCAACAAAATTTTGACTAATTAATTCAATTAGTTGCTAACTGTGCATTTTACAGACAAATTTTTCAAAGGAAGCCAAGCGGGATATGTTATAGGAGTTTAATATGCTATGCATCGAAATAAGCAGATTACTTTAGAAATATATCTTCAGCGTTATCCAGAAAGGATACGTATTTTCTTCTGTTTTGTGTAAATTTCGGCTAATTTGAATTTGAACTGTTAAAAATTTGTTTGAAACAAAAGATTTTTAATAATGATGTGAACAGTGAAGTACAGTAAAATTGTTTTTATTATTGTTTATTTGGAAACGAGTTCCGGAGTTAGTCCGTCATAAGTCCACGTCAGATTATTAAACAACTAAGGAAGAGTAAAGCAGAATAAGAATGAGAACAGTTCTCCATCTTGTTCTACTGATTCAACATTTTAATTTTTCGACTTTTTTAATCATTTAATTTTTTTATATAATTCTTCAGAATTTTACCATGTTTTGTAATTCTGCTTTACTCTTTTTGAGTTGTTTAATAATCTGACGTGGGTTGATGACGGGCATTTTCGAAACCGGTTCTCAAATAAATAATAATAAAAACAATTTTACTGTACTTCACTGTTCACATCATTACTTAACTTTACAGTTATCCGTCATTAATCAAAAGATTTTTAATTTTGTTTCCACAGCTCACTTCATCGAATTTGAATAAAAACAATAATTCTCTAATTTCTTGGTTTTTTTTTTTTCATTTTAATGTACATGTGTTTTATATCGTTGAAAAGAGAATACAAATCTCTATTTAACAATACCAAAGACAACATTGAGCCCCATATGAAAATTGAAAGTTTGCATAAAGAAAAATGTACGAAATATAAAAATGTTGAGGATCGTTGTCAATTCTATGTAAAAAGTGTCTCTATAATATGCAATTTGGAAACTTGTATGAACTGAATAATTGAAACAAGTTATAAGTCAAAAAGTAAATTTGCCAAAATCAGTTTTTTGCTCATATCTAGTGCACTATGCATTATTTCGAGAAAACAAAAGCATCATTAAAATGGCCGTCTAATGCGGCAACTTTGCCCCAACTTAACCGACTTTGTATCCTACAGTTCTCGAGATCCCAATGGTTAGCTTTTTAAAACGGACACCTGTATAATGACCCCATTTGATAATTTCAAATGACCCACTTGATTTCCGCAAAATCAACTGTAATATTCCAGCATTTATCAATAATTTGCTCATATTTTGATTTACAAAAAAAATGTTATAGGTATATTAAAAGAAAATATAAAACAAACATGAAACGAACACTGAAAAAATGAAAATAATAAAATTAACATTACCGCATCCAAAAAAGGTTGCTGACGTCCGAGCTGTTTTTATGGTGGCTCCATCCACTGAGAAATTGTCCCGAGCCGCCAATATAATTAGCATAAGATTAAAAAAAACAAAATTTTACAAAATCTTCTACTTCTTGAGTTAAAAAGTACACAATTATTGTCTGTTTAACTGATGGCTCAGTAAAATATAAAAAGTTTGCATTTTCAGTTAAAAATTAAAATCTTTCTACATCTTCGATCTTCACCTTATTTCCAATCACAGTTAAACATCAAAAGTTACATTTTTTTTTTGGTTCAAAATTTTTGTTCTTGAAAATAATTCATATTGATATTCGCCGATGGTTGATGTGTTTATTTAAAATGTAAAAACAGAATTTAATTATCTATTTTCGTTCTTGAGATTTTTGCTCTCAAAGATGTACCTCAAAAAGTATGTCTTTTATGTATATTACTAAAATGGATAGAGATATACATAATCTCAATGATTATACCAGTTGATTCTAAAGGCAAAATTACATAAAGCAATATTTTTTCTGTGTATACGTTTTTGGAATGATTCATCAAAAAAATAAAAAATCGAAAATACCGGAAATGCAGATTTCGCTAGAACTTTTTTCCCCAATTTTTTTTATTTTCTGGGATAACGATGTGCTGATACTATTTTTTTTTTTGAAGCATAACCTTCCTGTCTTTAATAAGTCGTAATATGACCTCGGTAAAAAACGAAATTCATCAATCATCGAGAAAAGCGTTTTAGATTTCTTTTTTGATTGGCACACTTATGTAATTTGCTCGTAGAATCAATTGATGGGTTATGCTTGAAAAAACCTCTTTTTTATTTATTTAATTTACATATCTACAGTACAGGATTTATTAAATATAAAATGTAACATTTTCGTTCAAAATCAGATAGTCTTGGAAAAAAAGAAAATATCTATGAGACAGTTGTGACAGTTAGTGCCATGTCATTAGAGATAATTTTATATTTTTGTAAAATTTTTATATTATTTACTGAAAATAATAGAAATTCAACTTAAATAATAGTAAAATACAGACAATAATAATTATAATGAGTGATACTTCACTAAACAACTGTCACATAAATATTTTGTTTTATTTCCGCGGCTGTTTGATTTTCCACAACAATGTTATATTTCATATTTAATATATTTTGTAATGTACACGTGCTTTTGCATCAATTATTATCTTATATGATGTAGAATTTAATTTGGAACATCTTTGTTCTCTTTTAATTTTACTCATCTATCAGGACAGAGTATCCGCAATTTTTTAAAATCCCATGTTAAATTCCTATGTTTCGCGTTTCGTTGCATAAACTGTATACAGTATGTTCTAAAAAAGTGTTGTCATATGTATGTAATATGGGAAAATAGCAACAACAACTGTCACAAGCCAATACTACATGTTTTCTTACATATTATTTAATACAGATTACTTAATTTTGACAGTACAATTCAGTATTTTTTTTGTTTAGGGCAAAATAAAATATATAAAGTTATTCGCGATGAACATTAACTTGTAGCCACCTAGCGACAAAATCTGGAATCCGGCAAAGTAGTACTCGTCAGCTGATAGC
The DNA here is from genome assembly GCA_035578165.1 of Stenolophus ochropezus. Taxonomy (NCBI): domain Eukaryota; kingdom Metazoa; phylum Arthropoda; class Insecta; order Coleoptera; family Carabidae; genus Stenolophus; species Stenolophus ochropezus. The sequence continues at coordinate 44,296,062 of JAQOWZ010000002.1, read as the reverse complement.
TGCATGGCCGCATGGTGTTTTTACCGCTTTGTGTATCGTAGTCTTCTTAATTAGTGTCTTAGTATCTTTTATACCCCTACCGTTCAATCAATTTTCCTAATATCCGTTTGCTATCGTCATTTTCCATTATTCCTTTTCTTTTTGGATTTTATCCACATTTTTACGAAAAAAGTTCTAACCTACACCTTATCTAAAAATCAGTCTTAAGAAGTCTACTTTATAGAATTTTTCTATAATTTTATCTTTTTGTACAGAGTTGGTATTCTATAACTCGTAACAACTACAAATAACAACTGCCCTTGTTCAAATATCAATTACAAACGTCAAATGTCACCATAGCAAAAATTCAAATTTACAATGAATTTAATATATTCTCATATCAGTGTTGAAGGGTAGTGTTATTTATATGTGTAGGCACGTATCAACCATAAATAACAATTATTTACATAGAATTGCAAGTAAAATATCTGTGTGGCTGCCACTCTAAAGACATCAAAAAGTTAATAATCAGTTTCCATTTTGTTTCGGAAAAAAATTAAAGGATGATCCGCTTGTGTAATAAATTTGGTGAAACGGATCTAGTTCATAAACGAAAAGCATGAATTAATCTTACTTGAAAAAGATAGGTTATAAAAGTACAAATGTATAAGTATATACTTGCCCTAAAATATGTAACATAATATTATCATAAGATAATTTTTATTCATATTTACTTGAAAAAGATAGATTACAGAGGTAAAGAGTACACAAAACTTTGAAATGAAACAAAATCACACATTCACAAGGCAGCTAAAGTCAGCTAAATACTACAATGGTCCTCCATTTTGAAATTAACATCAGCGCCGTCAACGGTAATGTTCATCGCGAATATGAAAGAAATGCATTAATTTATTAATAACTTACCTATTTATTCCTATAATTAAACTTTTTTTGTAAATAGCGAATTAATACGTACTTAATGAATTTTGAGGGGTATATTACACATGATACATGATTATAAAACACACTCATGTGTTGTAAACTACGTATTCCTTTATGTAACGTACTATTCCTATGAAAGGATAGGGATAAGGTAAACGAAATTTTATTAATACAAATTAATTAATTTTTTTGATGGGTATGTTGCCACATGCTACATGGCCACAGAATAGGTGTACCTATTCGGTGACATGGTTATAAACACTCATGTATTGTGGGTCACATTTTCTGAAATTGTATGTGTAATATATTCTGTGATTCAATTAAAATAGCTGTTTATATAATAAGTAAGAAAACAAAAATTGTTATTTAACGCACGCAAAAATTACAAAACGAGACGCAGGCGAGTTTTATAAGAACAAAAATTAAATAACCACACAGTTTGCTTACATGTTTCATACAGTATTTTTTCTACTTTTGTTTGATTAAGTACAAAAATGTACCTATTTGAAATTAGGAAGAAATATGAAAATTGATAGTTAATATGAATTTCTCAAAAATTGAATGAGCTATTAAAATTTTGAGGTAAAAAAGTGTCTAGAATGTGCAAACTAGAAACTTGTATGAATTGAAACAAGAAAGTTACGTCTAAAAGCAAATTTGCCAAAATCAGTTTTTTGCTCATATCTAGTGACCTATGCATTTTTTCGGGAGAATAAAATCATTATTGAAATGTCCAATTAATGCGGCAATTTTCCCTCAATTTATACGACTTTGTATCTCTTACGATTCTCGTGATCCTAATGGTTAGCCTCTTAAAATGGACACCTGTAGATAAAATTTTAAACCAGTGATAAAATAAATGTTCAGTTTCAATAGAACGCATTTTTTGTGAATTTCGTATCTTTTCATTTTTTGAGAATTTCGTATCTTTTCATTTTTTGCTCGAAGTATGGATAAAGCCGGAATAATATTAATCTGATTTTATCCTCCAAACATGTTATATTGCTTGACATTATATCTTTCAATAATTCAATTTTGCACACCTTTTATCGTGCACACTTTTAATCCGTGAAGAAAAGTTATCTTACACACATTTTATCTTGCGCACATTACATCATCCACAAATTTTAACTTCCATTCATTTTGTGTTCTACACATTGTATCTTTGTCAACATTTCATCTTTAAAATATTGGCATTCTAGCTTTTATTCATTTTATTGTCGATACATTTAACATATTTATTATTAGATAAAATGTTTAATGTGTAATGTTCCTGAAGATAAATGTATAAAAGATAAAATGTGTGGAACATAAAAGGAGTGGAGGTTTTAATGTATACGCCTAATTAATCTGTATTTATTTTAAGAAACTTAAGTAACAATTAATAATTGAATGGAGTCTAAGGTTATATATGAAATAATATAACACCAATTTCTTTTCTTTCCAGGCATAATCCGAGGTCCAGTAATAGTATGCGTATGGGTAGAAGAAGGCTTCTACTACATGTTCGACCCTAACGAACGGGACACGAAGGGCCGAGTCATCGACAAGGAACTCTCGGTGGAATGGGGCACCGTCGTCAACGAGGCGGGCTTCGCCTGTGTCACCTGGTTCGCCCGAATGGAAGATCTGGTGAAGCTATACATAGCGAATCTGTCCAAAACTGCCAAGAAAGAACACTTCTATATCAGCAAGATTGAGGTGCAGGATTATCATGAGGTCCCGGAGATGTGGAACTTTTTCAATGGTGAGTTTAAATTCAAGTATTGTTGTCGGCATCTTTGGGATAAGTTAGCGTTCAGATTTCATTATAACATCCTCATTCGAATGCATATACAGGGTGGCCCAATGAAAATTATCAGCGCAATTTTTGGCCATTTAACATCAATTTTACAAAACACGCTCGAACACGTTAATTTTAGTATAAAAGGGGACACCTGAATGGATTAGTACCAATGGCATGACTTCAACCCTAAAATGGGTGTGGACTACACCTCAAAAATTTTAAATGGAAAAGGGTGTCAAATATGACACAGTTCGAAAGGCCTTTCAATTCTCTTTTCAACAGTTTTTTTTTATTTTTCAAATCCGATCATTAGTGCAAACCTGCAATCAAGTAGGCTTAAACAAATGACAGAAATTCAAGTATCAGTTTATTCGGTATTCAAAATGACTACCACCAACTGATTTGAAAAATAAAAAAACTGTTGAAAAGAGAATTGAAAGGCCTTTCGAACTGTGTCATGTTTGATACCCTTTTCTATTTAAAATTTTTGAGGTGCAGTCTACCCCCATTTTAGGGTTGAAGTTATGCCATTGGTACTAATCCATTCAGGTGTCCCCCTTTATACTAAAAATGACGCATTCGAGCGTTTTTTTTTTTTGCAAAACTGATGTTAAGTGGCCAAAAATGGGGTAGTTATCGCCTATTTTGAAATTTTAATATAAAAAAGAATTTTTAAATCTAAATTTTCCGTATTTTTTTATTTTACACAATTATTATTTATTTTTGAGAAAAAAAAGTCAAAATAATGGATAATTCTTTTGGCGCTTAAATGACGTCAAACGTACGGCTTCCCTTGCAGTCGAGTTCCGACATGCGGTCTTAATGTATATACTACTTCTTTGGTACGTATGTCTTGCGGGGTAAGGGAATTACTGTTTACTGTTTCTCCTGCACAACACGACAGCCAGCGCTCCTAGCACTTTCGTGTCGTACAGATGACGTCACAATGTTCAAGGTCGTTTTAGATTATATTATTTTTAATTCGATTTATATAAAAATTTTCTCAACATTTAATATTTTAATTGTATTACAATAATTAGTATATGCCATATATTGAATAGAAATAAAAAATTCATTGAAATTCGATATATGGTAACTACCCCATTGCGCTGATAATTTTCACTGGACCATTCTGTATATTTAGTTTTTACTTTTGCTCGATATCACGAGGGAGGGGATATATCCACCCGTACACCTTTAAATTGATAAACATCTTCTACCAACTTCCATATAAATATAATACTGTGACCAAATTTAAAGCAACGATAACAATAACAGCTATTTATTAACCACTTAGAAAAATCCTCACTTTATGTAACGATTGGATATTTGCGGAACGAGCGAAGCGGGATCCTACAAATCACCTAAATTACACAAAAAAAAATCTATTTTTGATACAATTCTTTTAATTAAATCTTTCTTTTAATTTTGACTTATAAACTGTCACTTTTTAAATTGACTGACATTTGAAAATGGCAATCATCACTCAGTGCTTACAAAAAAGTAGCGTTTCAAACTATCAATTAGTTTTGAAAAGTCACAATTTATATGTCAAAAATAAAAAAAATATAGGCGAAAAAACATTTCTGTAGGTAGCAGTTCAAAATGGCGTCGAGTGTAGGATAACAACGTTTCAGTCATAAGCGTATTGTGGAAAGTAGTTGTGAAATTAAAACGATTTATGAATTGCAGGTTATAATATTATTTAATTTTAATTTAAATAGTATCTTTGTGCATGATACATAAAGATTGACGAAGTTTAGTGTCATCTCGTCACCAGAAAACATTTACTTTGATTTTTTCGTCTATATCTTTTAATTTATTTCATCATATATTGCTAGCGTTGCCGTCTAAATCAAAACTTTCTAGACTCTTGTTTTGTCTTGTATAGATTATTAAGACAAGACAAGGCAAGACTTCCTTATTTTAGATAAAGATGAGAAAATTATAGTCAATTTTTAAGACTCTAGATTAATTAAAAAATTTAAATTTTCGAAATATAAATATTTTATGCCAAGCTCAAGCTTGTTCCATTCGAGCTGATACCACAGAATAGTTACATACAAAAGCGACACTCCGTGTCGGCAGCTTTCATGTTCCCCTTTTCAGTTCTATGACCTTGAAGCATTGTGTAGACCTTTAAATTTGTGCTCTTCCCCTATCTCTCTTTCAGATGTGAGGGAACTTTCCGATTTTAACCAATGAGCCCTTTAAATTTGTGCACAGTCTCCGTCTCTCTCTAATTTTCGTTTCTCTGTCTTACTGTCGCTTCTGTATATACCTATTCTGTGCTGATACAGTGATTATGTAAAATGGAAAAAGAACGCTACCGAAGAATTATCTGCCCTTGTTTAAAGCGTATGCGCAGGTCTTGAAACAATCTAGATCTAGAGTCTTAATATCTAGACAAGATTTTTTAATCTAGACATAGCTCGGGTTGCACAAAGCTTCATCAATTTTATTCATTGACCAATATATTTTTAATATGTGACCATGGTAATAACGTCAAATTAATCAGTTGATTTTTTTTATTAGACTTGTGTAACCGGACATCAGACTTCGTCAAGTCTTGCCTTGTCTTGTCTAGATTCTAGATGGCAACACTACTGGGAGTTTATTTTATCAGTAAACATAGAGCAATTTCATTACCATAGTTACAGAATGACAACAATGTGTTGAAGCGTTTATTTTATGAGTAAACATAGGGAATACTTGCAGACTCATCACATGTCAAAATCAATTGGAGTAGTAGGTTGATCATTTATATTTTATAATGTAGTAATTATTTTTTTTTCTGATTTTTAACATTCATCTCGATCTTCCACTGGACATTATAAAATTCAAATAATTTTAAAATGAAATAAATAAATACATATATTTAATTACTATATTATAAAATAAAAAAGATTTACTTCAACGTTTCTGTTCCATGTAATACGAATTTAATAAAAAATATATAAAATAACATTGATTATAAGAACCATACTTCAATGAATGCTTTGCTCATTCGTCATGCATGTAATCAAAATATTTTGCTTCCCGGTTGTCAAATAACACCACATATCTTCCTATGCATCATTTAGAAATGCTGATAATAATCTACAAATATTCCTCCAAACACCAAACTAGTGGAGATGTCTTCGGAACTAAATAATATAATATAATCCTTTTTGTGAATTGGGATTTGTGTTTAAAAGTAAATAAATAATTTTTAATTTCTTTAATTAATTCTCGTATTTAATACTTTTTAGTCAGTTAATTATCCCTATGTTTACTCATAAAATAAATGTTTTAATACATTGCTGTCAATCAATTTGCAAGTAAATATAGTAATGATATATTTTATGTTTACTGATAAAATAAACTCCGGAATATATATTCATCATTTGTGAATGTGATATCAATAACATCATCTCTTACAATAATATAAGATTGTGATTGTGTTATAGCACCTATAGTACTGAAACTTCTTTCATATTAAACCCCTTTTCCCCAGGTTTGAAATACGGAAAATGGATCCTACGAGGAACATTTTCCCAGAACAATTCCCGTTTTCCCGCTGTGAACCGAAACACCCAGAGCACTTCTATGGCCGTCGTCTCCATAGCAATATCCAAAGTCGTGAAATGCAACGATTGGGACAGACCTTTAATCGACGATATTCTCGTCGAAGGAGACAAATTTCATCAACTTTCCGTTGACGAGCTAAAGGCAAAAGAGAAGTTCATCTCGAAAAAGTTATATCTCAACGAAGTCTACAGAAGGTTTAGTTATGAAAATAGACAACTTAATCTTAATATTGAAGAATGTGTAGTTAACGGGGCTTTGAATATGAAACCCACCATTGATGGAGTTCCTGATTTGAGCCAAGGGATGAAGGAATTCTTTAAGGATTTTGATGCAGGGGTGTTGTCTTGTCGAAGTCAATCATTTGCATTCTGGAAATATGAAGATTGTTACTATTATTTTGATTCTCATGCGAGAGACGAAAAAGGATATGTATACGGTAAAACTAATATCAATTTCACAGAACCGACTGCCACTATAATATAAATATTATTTAGTAATAGTTTTTATGTCGCATGAACAAAAAGTGCTTATTGTGTAACTGACACAAAAAGAATTTAATACCGGTTTTTTTATCAATTCTGCTAGATCTGAAGTAAAAAATGTAAACTACTTTTAACAAAATCAGACATACGAAAAATTCCATAATTACGGTATCTTAGACAGGAACAAAAGAAATAACCTTCAATATGTTACATTTTTTGTCCGTAATTTAATACATAAACTTTTAATAACCTGCAAATTATTTTAGAAATATTTCTCCGTTCACATCTTGTTGACTTATTTTTAATAAAAGTTGATCAATTTGTACTACTAATAACACGAATTGTAAATAAAATTTATTTAGCTGATTTTGTTCCATACGTGTCTATATACTTTCGAAGTATAGACCCACGACAACAGACTAAAAATAGTCACAAAGTAATGTAAAGACATCAATTTCAATTCGTAATCTCGAAATATCAAAGTCTGTTTTTTACAACTATGTGGCGGTCGGTAAAAATTAAGGAACGATTTTTTCACTTTAATCATCGCTTAATATAAAAGTATCGCATCGAAATGAAACATAACGTATATTTTTCACAACTTACGTCAATTTTTCAATGTGATATTTTTCTATTAACCGACGTTTAAGGTGACCGGTACTTTAACCAGAGATGAAAAAATCAGCCCTTAGACATGAAGCAGCGACTGCTTGATCTAGTTGTCGTATTAAAATATAGTATTATACTCTGTTCACATTAAGAAAAGAGCAGTTGTCGCGTCGAATCAAACCGGTTGCACCCAGAAATTTAGATAATTTCGAATACTCACCAGAAGAAGGAAGCGTCTGAAAAGCATTCACTGCCTCTAATTTCTCTATTTGCAATAGTTTTCCATTTATATGAAATTTCTCAAAATTGTAACAATAAATGTCAAAAAATTTATAGTTAAAATTATCCGTGTATAAACTTGGTTTACATTTTAACCAATTACAGAGCTGAAATCGTAGTCCCTATATTAGCTTTCACTCTTAACTTAATGTGAACAGAGTATAGTTGTATAGGAGTATTTTTTATGTTATACTAGTGCCGTAACTAAGCAGATGTACTCGCACAGGGTCCACTTTGATAGCGGACCCAAAATTATGTTCATGAACATGAACTAAAGTCACTAGGTCGTATCTATCCCATCATAAAATCACTAGATTCTATCCTAAAATCACTACGTCCTATAGAATCTAGTGACTTTAACAAGAACGTTTGAATGAATGGCAGAACTGACTAATTTTTATGGCTCATCTTTACAACGTCTGCAGATCTCGCTATTAAATTTAAGATTTAAAACAGTACAAATTCACATGTGAAATTGAAAGTTTTATGTTTGAAGTCAATACTCTTGTACAAAACATAAAAACTGCATCTCTACTTAATATGTTACAAGCTCTTCATCATTTTGGTTTAATTGGATCTTACTCAAATATCAATGTCGCTCTTCAATATTTCTATCAGCAATCATACAAGAACCGTTTCCGATCTTTCTATTAGTTTTATTGGAAAATAATGTCGTTAAAAGTATTATTTATGATGATGTAAGGAATGAATTTGCTGACATAAAAGCTAGAAAAGTGCGATTAAAATAAATCAATTGTAATGTATTTGTTATAATATTTTCGTAAAGCTAATAGGGGGCTTAAATGCAAATTCTTGCACAGAGTACAGAAATGGTTAGTTACGGCACTTTTGTACCAGGAAGACTTTGGTCTTGCATAAAATCGAATTCAATTTGTTTGTTGCTATTTTTATAAGAACGAAGTGAAGATAGGATCAATTTTCTCTTGTTTTTTACTGGATAATATTGAAGTATTATCCATTCAACATACAAGGTTATACTGCTTCTATCTTCTCAACAATTTCTTCTTAAAAAATAGAGTAAGGACCGATTTTTTCAACTTTGGTGCCGACTACCTTAACCCTCGTTTAATAGAAAAGTCAATTTACATCAGCCTTTCAAGGCGACATTCTTCTATCAACCGACGTTTAAGGACCGGCACCAGAGCTGTAAAAAGCGGCCCTTAAGTGTACAATACCTATAATAAACCAATTTCTTAGAGGGTGGAGTGGCTTGTTGCATTCGCTTCGAAGCCCTTTCGGAGATGATAGAAGTCATGCTAGCCAACCTAAACCCCCAACGCAACGAAGTCTTCAACCTGGGTTCCGTCATCGTGACAGTCTGGGAAAAGACTGCAGAAGGAACCGTCAAACCAGACTTCCACGACTACACCGAACTTTCCGACAAGAAGGGCATCGTACGGGCAACTTCTCACCAAGGAGATTACGAACTCTTCGACCTCAACGCCGATAAACAAACAATCCCCAACATGCTCACAGCCTTTGCAATGTCTACAATCCTACCCACGTGCAAATGGACCACAAACGTCTTGGATCAAATCTTGAACATTGGGGATAAACTGTACGAACAGTCCAGGTTGCAGCTTATTGAAAAAGATTTGGAAAATGCTGAGAAATGGGAGACAGAAGAAAAACCGGCTGATGTAGAACTCATTTCGTTTGATAATGTACTTAAAGAAGTTAAAGTTGGATTGAATAAAGTCACGTTTGAATTCGGTGAAGCTAAAGAAGGTATATTCGAACCAGAGAGAGTCAAAAGAGACAAAAATGGAAATGTTTTGTATCAAGATTATGAACTGCAAAATGTTTTGTGGACCGCGCTAGAAACAGTTGACAGTAATATATTGCTTTTGCTAACACAACAATTGAAGAGCTTTAAAAATTACATATCTTCAACAAAAATAATCCTTATTTTTATTTTCTTTTAGCTAATATAATTTTCTACACATGTCTTTAACTTTTACATTAGGTCAACTACCTGGTACAGTTTAGATATACAGGGTGTTCATTTTATTTTGTCCAGTATTGCTATCTCGAAAACTATAAGAGCTACGAGGTCGGCTAAATTAGCAAACAATTTCTATTTTACAACACTATTAACATGATACAAAGTGCCTTGACAGAAAGAAATGAATAAAAGTATATTTTTTCTGTCAAGACACTCTAATTCCAGGTTAAAAAATGACGTTTACTCCGTTTTTTTCCGTCATGGCACTCTTATTATTGTCATATTTTAATCAAATTAATATAAAACTTCAGATGCATTTTTCTCAAAAATATCATTATGTTAGGGTATGATAATATTATATTATTGAATTCAGAATAAAATTCTCTATTAAATAAGCAAATAAAAACAATAGGTTCACATTTAAAATAAGAAAGTTGGGACCCGTATTTTGAGAACCACTGGTTTTAAAATAATTTTGTTTGTTTCATGTTAATAGTGTTGTAAAATAGAAATTGTTTGCTAATTTAACCGACCTCGTAGCTCTTATAGTTCTCGAAATAGCAATAGTGGACAAAATAAAATGAACACCCTGTATAATTGCTTACTCTTATCATTGGTACTAAAATTGAAATCTAAAGATATAATTGACCTAATTTTAAGAATTTAAAAGTCAAAAAAATGACGAAATCTATATATAGAACATACGACAAAAATTAATCAATTTCTTCTTCGTTTTTAACTTTTCCATTTTATCTCTCAGATTTTCTATGACAATTCTTTCCCCTCCATTTTAATATTTCTTTCGCTCTTTTCCAGTCTATCTGCATTTTGCATTCTCTCCTTCGAATATAGTTATCATCGTTTCTTATGCCATCTTAATTAATTTTTCTTCTTGATTATTTCACCACTTCCGCTATTTCTATAATTGTTTCATTTCGAATCCTTTCTCTTCTTATATGATCCTTGTGTTCACAAACTGGCTACAATGTATTAACAAAGTGAACATATTGTAATAAAAGGTACACTTATAACCGGTTGCATATAAGCGTTATAAGCTAATCAACTAGTTAACTAATTACGATTTATGCAATAGGCATTACAGTTTTTCAAATCGTTGTATTTCATTGAAGATATGTACTTAAACCTCTTCGATCCCTTAAATTGTAGATATTAGAAAATTTTTATATTTCAGAAACCATTAAAAGCGACCGACATGAAATTATTATTGACTCTGAACACATCACTCTTGCAATTTGGAAAGAAGATGGATTATACTATTCCTTTGATCCTAAAGGAAAAGACTTCGAAGGAAACTTCTTTGGAAGAGATTTGTGGAGCGCCAAAATTATTATACGTGATGAAGATTACGAAGGAATGGAAGGTAAACACAAATTTACGGAATTATGCGATCAGTGGTTCGAATCCCAACGTCGCCTAATATTGGGAAATAAAATAATGCTGCGTCCAAGTGGTTCGGAAACCTACCTACACAAACAAATTTTATAAAAAAAGTGACCCACAAAAACGAGTGTGTTTAAAGTCATGAAGCAATGTACCCGATAAGTGTACTTCAAATTATTTATTTTATTTTATTTCATTTTGGAAACATAAATTTGTTTTTTCACTGCTAGCCTACGAAGATATCATTATTAACCTGTTACTGAGTTGTGAAATTGTTTTTCTCTACCGCTTCCTTAGCAACGCTTAACAACGGTCAATAATGGATTATTATTAACCATGGTCAATTATGCGAACTGTCACTTTTTAAAGAAATTCACGCTTCTGAATTTATTTAACTCACTGAACGCAAGGAAAATATTATATTTAAATTTACCGCCTAATTTCAAGTTGGCAATAGTTAAATTTCAGATTAAAAATTAACTATCTTATTCTGTGATCTTATTTCTTGTCAAATTTTTCATGCGTTCACATTATATTCACAATGCAAAATGTTAATTTATGTATTTATTTATTTATTGCAATTTTTGAAAAGGTAAGTGTTAATTGTTATATCATTTTAATTATCTTACTTTGTACATTTTTTTTAGGGTTATAATTACATTTCTATGTAAAAACACAAAACGGGTAACATTTATTTGTTATTTATAGTTGAAATTGATAGTGCAATTGTGACAAGTCAAATTTATTGCTGCAGAACCCGTATTCAATGAGGTTTGAGTGTTTCCTATATTTATTGTCGCATTTTAAATTTCTGGCATCATTGACTGAGGTATGGGGCTTGTTGAAGGGTTCGTAGCTAGTAGTGAAAAAAATAGTATATAAACCACAGTTGAGAAGATCATTATTGACCAGGCGCCTTGTATCACTCGGGCTTCGCCCTCGTGTTACAATCCTGGCGCTGGGTCAATAATGATTATCTTCTCAACCTTGGCGTATAATATACTATTATACGTTCTCAAATACGGGAGTAATTTGACTTTTATCGCCCAAGGGCGCATAAAGTTGCCAAGTAGTAGTTACTCAAACATTAAAATTGTGGTGAATGAGTAAATGTCAAACAATACAATAAATTTTAGTTTGGATTAAGTATTTAGCATTTACAGATCTTTTTAAATTCCTTTTCACATAAAATTTTTGAATTTTTAGAAACCAACTTGGTCTGTGCAGCCTCAAATTCAATTAATATTTTGCCAGAATAATCAGTACCTGACTTACCACATATGTTTGACAGTGACAGTGACACAGTACTCCCTGAGTGACACTTTGTTTATATTAAACTTGTTTAAGAACAAACAATCGAATACTGGCAACTATCTATAAAAAAATCAGCAGTACCAAAATGAAAAAAAAAAACATTGTATGTATCAAGGGTATAATCAAGACTAGAGCCCTTTGATTATAACCTTAATACATAAGTAATTATAAAGTATACATATTTCAAGGAAATAATAATAAAACACGGACATTGGTTAACATATTTCGACTCGAATTGAGCGGAGTGTGAGAACTGAGGAGGGAATTGATCCCAGTCTCGCTTTATTAACCACATAAAAAAATACCGCTGTCCGAGTGATTTGGCATTTACTATTTTTAGTCTCACAACTTATTTCACCATAATACAAATAAAAATTGTCATGAGGTTAAGTTCATTTCTCTATTTCACCTACGGCCAAAACTCTTCTAAGATTGTAGCGTCATTATTGTGATGAATATTAATACAGAAGTACCTACTTGTGGAACATGAAGTAATCTTGTGCTGTAGAAAGCAGTACGTGATTATTTATTTTTCACTATTGTGCTACAGATAATGATAATATATCACAAAATGTGTTAACATTATATAACAACATGTGTGTTTAAGAGTCTTGTGGGAAGGGTATCTTCAGTCGTACATCAATTTTAATTTATCTAAATATTAAAGGAAAGAAATGTAACAAAAATTAACTTGTTTTCAGGATATTATTCAGGAAAAGGTATGGAAGCAATTGATCCCAGCCGAAAATCCTCAAAGAAAATAACATTCGACAATCTCTTCGATGACGAAGAGGATGAAGAAATGGAAGGCGAATGGATGCCTCACGAAATAGATATCTCAGATGCAAAAGCTTGCACGATTATGTTCACAACATTCGATGATATTTATAATCACATCATGGAAAATGTGCGTCCAAATCGAAGAGTCGATCACTTTAAATTATACCACATCACTATTTTCTCCATGCCTGAATTGAAACTGCTTACAAATCCTCAAGATAAGACAGCCGGAAACTGGTACCAGTTTGAAGAAGTAGAGGTAAATAAATGGATTTTGCGAGGAAAAATAGACATTAATAATGAAACCTTCCCACCTTACAATCGCGGAAAACAATATGGCGCGATGTGTGTTTCCGCTTGCGTATATTGCCGCTTATACGCCATACCTAAATTCAAATCAACAACAATCGACTACATCTTAAAATACGGAGACAGGCTTCACACAGCTGTGAGAAGACACAGAGAAAACGAACTCAAAGCCAACCGAGACCAACTCGGCTTCACCGATGATGAAATCATGGAAATTGTCGGCTCTCTAGAAGTCAGAGCATCGGAGATTCTTAAGCAGTTCTATATTGGAGAACACCACGTGTTTCTAGAAATCACTCCAAATGTTACACAAGGAGATGTTCGAGCAAAAATAAAAAGGCCGAAACCAGTTGAAGCAGCAGCCGCACCACCCCCGCCACCCGAACCTGAAGAACCTGCGAGGAAAATCAAAGGATCTAAAATGTCCAGAATAGAAAGGATGAGCATGAGAGGATCCATTAGAGAGAGAGGATCTATGAGGGGATCAATAAAAGGTAAAAAATACTGCAACCACATTAGAAGCAACCACTTAATACAATAATATTAATTCATTTTAAATGGTATAGTAAAAGTTTAGATATACAGGATGGCCCAGTGAAAATTATCAGCGCAATTTTTGGCCACTTAACATTAATTTTGCAAAAAACCCTCGAACACGTCAATTTTAATATAAAGGGGGACATCTAAATGGATTACTACCAATGGCATAACTTCAACCCTAAAATGGGTGTGTACTGCACCTCAAAAATTTTAAATGGAAAAGGGTGTCAAACATGACACAGTTCGAAAGGCGTTTCAATTCTCTTTTTTTATTTTCCAAATCCGATCATTAGTTCCAGATGGTTCCAGAGAAATATCGTTTAAAACAAATTTTATCAGGTGTTCGAAATTGCCATCAAGTAGGCTAAAACAAATGACAGAAACTAAAGAAACAATTCTTTCGACAAGTTGTTTGTAATAAACAAGTAATTTGTAAGTTGGATTATTTTTGCGGTGTTACTTGAAGTCTAAAGTTTATGCCATGCTACCCGAATTTTTAGAAGATTTACGGCAACGTACCATATGTCTCCAAAATTTTGAGCAAAATCTTTATTATTGTATGGAAGTTAGAAATAGTCATTTTGAACATCTAATAAACTGATACTTGAATTTCTGTTAATTGTTTAAGCCTACTCGATTGCAGTTTTGCACACCTAATAAAATTTGTTTTAAACGATATTTCTCTGGAACTAATGATCAGATTTGAAAAATAAAAAAACTGTTTAAAAGAGAATTGAAAAGCCTTTCAAACTGTGTCATGTTTGACACCCTTTTCCATTTAAAATTTTTGAGGTGCAGTCCACACCCATTTTAGGGTTGAAGTTATGCCATTGGTACTAATCCATTTAGGTGTCCCCCTGTTTATTAAAATTGACGTGTCCGAGCGTTTTTTGCAAAATTAATGTTAAGTGGCCAAAAATTGCACTGATAATGTTCACTGGGCCACCCTGTATGAAATTCACTTTCGGATAAGCCGATTGACCCTTATAAAGTTTTATGGGACTTGCGGTATTGGTACTTTTAGGCAGGTAGTTTTTTTCTGTCATATGATGTTTAGGGCCGTACCAGAAATTTTTTTTCGAAATGTTTCCTAATTATATACTTTTAAATCTAGTGTAAAATATTCAAATAATAATGCATTTTAAATGACGCCTTCTAATTTCAATTTGTAAATCGAGAAGAGATTAAATTATTAAAATAAATTCAACCGTAAATTTTAAATACAAACAGTTATTAAATAAATATAAGAAATACTTGGTTGTTTAAAAAAAATTTATTTTATTTTTATTCATATTTCGACTTTTAAGGCCATTAATAGGAAATACTAATAAATATACTTCACAGAAAATTATTAGTATTTATACATAGAAGAACAAAGACAGAAACTAAGTATTAACCACCTTTTCAATGGTAAGAATATCTAAAAAGGATTAATGCG
Source organism: Stenolophus ochropezus (assembly GCA_035578165.1). Lineage (NCBI taxonomy): Eukaryota > Metazoa > Arthropoda > Insecta > Coleoptera > Carabidae > Stenolophus > Stenolophus ochropezus. Next base: position 44,280,667 of record JAQOWZ010000002.1, on the reverse strand, counting down.
GAGAGATCAATGGAGATTTGACTAAGTCAAGTTGTTCATTCTTAAGATTTTAATGAATTTATTTAATACGGACCTGTTCTTACTTTTCAAATGATACCTTTGAGTTTATTTATAACTCCTGACCACAAAGCTTGCCACACTTCCATAAAAGGTTGTAAAACCTGCATAAGTCAGTTTCATATACCTAAACTTCTACTATAAAAAAAGTGACCCACTATACATGAGCTAGTATATAATCTTGCAACGACAAACCCTTTAAGCGTAAATTTTAAAATAAGAAAAGTGCAACGATATATTTATTGTATAGTACAGGACAAGATATTTGGTTAATCCCTTAAGCTTGGTAATGGATGCGGCTAACCCTCACAACGGGTGATCAGTCGAAAATATGTAGGGGCGGTATTAATAAAAATTTCATATTCTTATAACTGTGATGAGGATCAAAATGGAAAGAAAATTAACCATTCCCCATTAGGCTGGATTAGTTTTTACATAAATAAAATAAAAATTTGTTTGTTTTAGTACGTATAAACCAAACATTTTTACCTGTATTATATATAACTATTTAAAAATTTGAAATTAGTCCCTGCATTTCTGTACCATAAATTTGGGGATAATCCCATGTTTACGGTATGCTAGTAGGGGGTGACGTAATCAAATTCTCAATTATGTTGTCCAGCACTATATTTGTAATATAATTATTTCTTCTCTTCAGGCGGCGATTTAGGACCCGCGGAAGAGGTTGTAGCAGCCGCCCCCAAAGTAGCACCATCAGAAGTTCCAGCTTTATCCATAAGAGCCGGTGTTAAAGAATTCCTGGAAAGTCACAATTTCGGCATATTTACAGCCAAAGGTGCCAGTGTGGCTATCATGAAAATCCAAGAGTGCTTCTATTTGTTTGACCCGGAAAGTAGAGGACCCAGTGGTCTGCGTGAAGTCAATGGCACTGCGATGATCATGCGCTTTACAGATGTAGATAATCTTATTGACATTATTGAGTACAACGTGCCTATTGGTAAGAAACAAAAAATTATAAGTTAAATATAAAAATTAGAAGATATCCGCAATGAATTTGAAGCAGTCAATTTTATGTAATTCGGATACATTTGGACTAAATTATTTTGGCCCAATTTAAACACTGCCAATTAAACGAACTAATAATAAATTTTAAAATAATACTGTGAAGAAATCTTGCTTTAATGTAATTAGATCAAAATCAGTCACTGTAATATTTATTACCTAAAAGAAGGGTGTGAATATGAAGTACTCTAATTCTTACCCTAATGTGATTTGAACAAAATAATTAGACCAAAATCACCCTCCTTGAATAAACGTTGGATCAAATGTGTCGAAAAAATATTTTTGTTTCTTATAAATTAAATATTCCAAATACATTGTGGATAATTTTTGATATGATTTAAATAATATATCTCTAAATAACTAATTTATCACTAATCACAAAATATTACCTATGTGTATGGTGTTAAAAACCGAGTCAAAAATTTTGACGTTTTGAATTATCAAATATATTTTTTTCTTAGACCTTTGCAAATTTTACAGTATACATTACATCACCTTTTCCAAATGTAAGGATGTGAAAAAAAATGACACAATTTATTGTAAAGTTTATATAAATGATAATTAATTTGGGTGACATTTTATTTTTCTCCGTTTTAAAACTTTCTGAAACTACAACTCGCTTTCAAATTATATACAGTTTCATATAAAAAAAATAAAAAAGAAACGGGAGAGGGACCCCATTGCCAGTCAAAAAACTAATAAAAATAACATTTAATGTTTTCTGAATTTCTATTGATTTTTTTCTGAGTTACATTTGATACAATTTTCTGATTTTACTTGCTCCCCTTGTTGCTCTCTGTATTACATACCACACTTTCTGAACTTGGAAAAGATGTAGCATTAAATAAGTAATCAGAACTCAGACGAAACTTCCTGATAAGTACATGTGATATATAGTTCATGTTTTGTAAGAGTATCTACTTCTTTACACTCATTCTCATTCAAGAAGTGGGATTTCACAACTCATATCAACTAAAAGTAACAATTAAAAATTAAAAACGTCAAATGTCACCATGGCGGAAATTTAAATTTGCAATGAATCTAAGACATTCCCACAACAATGTAGACTTGTAGAGTGTTCTTTATATATGTACTAGTATATATAAGTACATATCAACCATAAATAACTATTACTGTTACAGAATAGCAAGTATACTTTGTAGTTGATATTTGCAATTGATATAGTGACCATTTATTTTTTTAATGAAATCAGTACAAAATCTATGTTCTATATTTTAATTATTTATTGACTAATTACATTCAAATATTTATGGTAAGTTTAAAAAATTATAGCTATATTATTGCTATTGCTAAAGTTTACAATTCATCTCAAAATCAATCAGTGTAACCAAATCACTTACTAATCAAACGTTAAATCAATTGCTTTATTACTGAAGTCGTTAGATAGAAATTTTAGTTATAATACTTGAATTATATGAAAAAACGTATAAACATCTATTTATAAATAATTATAACAAATTAAAAATCAGTACATTCAGTACAGTAGGTAAAAAAAACAGTACAAAAGTATGTTACAAATTGTTTATCAGTACAAGGGTCTGAAAATCAGTACCGTACTGACAAAGTCAGTACGAATAGTCACTTTAAATTGATATCATTACAAGTCCAAATGATAGCAACCAAAGTTATAGAATCCCACTCCAGCTTAGATGAAATTATAGAAATATCAGAAACATATTATAAGTAGGCAATATAAAAAATGACTATCTAAATTTCTGTCAATTTCAAATTCTAAATTTCTGTCAATTTCAAATTCTAAATTTCTGTCAACTTCAAATTCTAAATTTATCTTTTTCTCTTGCTCTAACTCAAATTTATTTCTTTTCTAGACGGTAGCAACTCCTACACAATCGACTCTTTCTCAATCCACACCAAGCGAGCTTACCGGCCTGCACCTTCAATCCCGGCAGTATTACCACTGAACCCCAATATGACCGCCTACCGAGAGATCCACCCGGATAAACAAATCCTTCGTGGCAACTTCCACCAAGACAACCCCAAGTTCCGGCTAACGCCCAACGCCACGGGGGTGTGCAATGCTCTGGTCGCCCTTGCCATGTCCTTGATTCATCCTCCAGAGACCTGGAGCAAGCCCATCGTAGATGACATCCTGGTGAATGCGTATAGGGTGTACAAGCAGAGTGTGATCGCTCTGGGGTATGATTTCAATGAATGGGAGGATAGTATGGGATTGGATACCATTCAAAAGGAGTTTCAAGTTGGTGTGATGCATGTTGAGTGGAATATTATCAAAGAGGGAGAGCAAAAAGGTGAGAAATATAACTGTCCGTATCTCTAATTATGGTACACGTAAATGTATTTTGATAACAACTTTATAAATCCCTACAAATTAAAAACCAAAAACTACTTTTAAAGAAATTTTACAGGTTCATACGAAAAACAATATACAATAATGATATAAGTGTATTATATTTGTTTTTTCGTTGTTCATTTTAAACGCAAATAATTATTATATACGTTATGCAATAAAGTACCACTGATCAGCTTCCATGTACTCCTAATGGTATGTGTACCACTGGTCGAAAATCGCAGAATAACAACTGATTATTCAATCATTAATAATTAATACCATTTTCAACGATTGCCACATACGATTAATAAGGGGTTTATTTTAAAATCGTATTGACTGGTAGAGACTTTAATTCGTAAATATCCGAAATAACAAAATTGGTTTGATTACAATAAACAGAAAATACATTTCTGGAATTTAGTCTACGCGTCCTACTAGTTTCGATCCCGCTTGGATCTTCCTCAATGAGTTATAAGTCAGTTTAATTAAAATAGACATTAACATAGAATGTCGTTTTCTGTAATCAAACAAGTTTTATTCTACGTTAACGTACATTATTATAGTTAAATTTACCTACACTCCCTGTAGAGGATACAAACCAATTTACCTATGTAATTAACTGGTGATGTGAAAAACTGCCACTTTTGAATCACAGAGTAATATGTGAGTGCTACTTCCCAGTAATTATGATTTTTAAAGTGTGTTTGTGATTACAGTTTACTGTACGGTTAAAATCAGGAATCTTCGTTACTAATCGGAATTGTTTAGTGATGGATTAAACTGCTACTGTGAATCACAGTATAATTTGTTTGAATTACATCGTAAAATGTTGGATAGCAATCATGACCTATGATTTTTCAGAGACTAAATACAGTTCGTGAAATATCGCTCATCACTATAATTAACAAATAAATATTTCGAATAAATTATTGGAAGACAGTAAAATAAAAAAATATTTATATTTATAATTTAATTTAGTGACGGTCTCTGTTATGTTAATCGAGCAGCAAAGCTAGAGAATTTCAATGTCGGGTTCATATTTTTTGATTAACATGATAGTTTTTATATACCATAATTTCTGTACCAAAATTGAAATATGTGATGTATTTATATACTAGTTACTAATGGTAATATTTCTAGGTCTCCTGGTAATCAAAGACCCAGAGATCTTCAACCTAAGAAGAGGATGCGAAGAATTTTTCATGGATTATACCAGTGGGATGATCCAAAGTAATCCTTTAACCGTTGCAATCTGGAAACACAAGGATTTGTTCTATATGTTTGACCCGAATCCTCGAGGACCAACGGGCCTTCACACTTCAGGCGGAACTGCCTGCGTCTTGATCTTCACCAAAGTCAAAGACATAGTAGATCATTACCTAGAAAACGTCCCTCCTAGACAACACAAAGAAGAGTTCACAATTTACCCCATAGAAATGATTACACGGGAATACAGACTCAAAAAACAAAGACCTGTCACTAAGGCAGATCTTCTCAACGTCAAAGATCTTGACTCTTTAGCTGGCTTTGTAGATGACGACGACAAGAAGAAAGACAAGAAAAAGGAATCAGATGAAATACCTGTCAACAGAAAATATAAACCACCTAAGCCTACCTTTACCTGTGATAAAAAATACAAAAACAGAAAGGAAAAATCAACAAAAGAAATATGTTGTTGTCCAGACAAAAGTAGACTAATACCCCATAAGATGTTAGTCATAGACGAACGAAGATTCAAACCAGAAGAAAAGAAAGAAATGTTGCGAGAACTCAGCGACGCAAGAAAACTAAAAGAACTTAAAGCCAAAGAAGGTCGTCTCAGAGCAGAATTCTATCCATTAGGAGACGGAGAGTCCATTGTTCGAGCACACTACAGTCAAAATTCCACTAGATTCCACCACCTGTCTAGAAATAAACAAACACATGCCAATGCCTTGGTTGCCATAGTGATGTCCAAATTGCATGACCCCAAGACATGGTCGTACAAGAATATAGAAATTATTTTGGAATCAGGAGATGTTCTGTACAAAGGCAGCTACATGAAATTCCGTCCCAAAAATCCTTTACTCGGCTTAAAAAATTTACTACGTGTGTTCTACATTTATCATTTGAAGATAACTACAAATATATACAAACCATTCATATATGGCTATCTTCAATATGAAGATGTTTACGTAGGATTGCTGAATTTCTTCATGCAAGAAAACGCTGGGATTTTAATCACGGAATTTGACAGTTTAGCCATCGCTGTTTTCCAAAAAGCAAATCAGTATTACATGTTCGATCCACACGATCGGGACGTAAGAGGCGACGTTTCAGAACCTCCAGGATGTGCTTGTCTCATGAGATTCCAAAACCTGGAAAATTTAGTAACTAAGTATATGAAAAATAGTGGATTTAATCCAGACGAAGCTACTGACGAAGAATTACCCAAGTTTACTGTTTGTGCTGTTGCTATTGAAGACGTAGAAAAGAAAACCAAAAAACCTCCTATTAAAGTTGAACTTACAATGGAAACCTAAAAAAATAGTATTGTTTTGTTTTTGATTTATTGTGAAAATACAAATATTGTCAACTATTGTTTTCTTTTATATACACATCAAGAATGGGGTATTATAATGACTTTTTTATTTTTTTTCTGAAACTCACGTATTTTTTTATTACAAATCTAAAATTTTGAGTCCTGATTTATTTAATTTGAGCGAGATATGAATTTTTAAAAATTCCTTGAAAATTTGAATATTACCGGATGTGACGTACGTGGGACATTTAAATGGAGGGGGCAAGTTTGCAAACACAACGCTTGGCGCGGTAGTCTATCTGTCATAAGGCACCAATGGCGGAATAGCTGCTTCTGTATACAATTTCTACAATTTTTTTTTTAGATATGTCATGAGTCTCACGTTCGTCACAACCCACGTGATACCTGTTCAGCGCCAAAATAAAATTTAAAAAAACTCATGTTAGGATTTTTTTTTGAGTTTTTTCCATAATTCAGTCATTTTATAGCATAATCCACAATGTTATAACATTTTTTTACCTTAAATTTTATTACATTATAATTCCCCATTATAAATCACAAAATCAGAACAATTTTAAAAGCATTATGATACATATAATTCTTAAATTAATTTCATTTACATAAAATCACAACCATACCAACATACTTTATGTAAATTAAAAAGGAATAGCATTCACAATTTGTCCGATTACTGAATATTTATTAGACAAAAGCAAGTATATCTATACAATTGTTTTAAATTAGAAGTTTGTTCTTTTAATTCAAATTTTACATGCATGACATGTTTATACAATAATGTATATTTTTATTATAGTACTCATCGCGTAACACAGACGGCCAAATTTACCATTCCTTAATCAAGGCTTGATCCATTGATCAACTCTGATCCATAAATCAATTCAATTCAACGATACATTAATCAACGATCAACTGGTCCGTCGTATTTCATTAATCAAGGTTTGATCATCTGATTTGAACTTCGTTCCGACGTTTAGACATACGTAAGTATTTATACAGGGTGGCCCAGTGAAAATTATCAGCGCAATTTATGGCCACTTAACATTAATTTTGCTAAAAACGCTCGAACACGTCAATTTTAATATAAAGGGGGACACCTAAATGGATTAGTACCAATGGCATAACTTCAACCCTAAAATGGGTGTGGACTGCACCTCAAAAATTTTAAATGGAAAAGAGTGTCAAACATGACACAGTTCGAAAGGCCTTTCAATTCTCTTTTCAACAGTTTTTTATTTTTCAAATCCGATCATTAGTTCCAGAGAAATATCGTTTAAAACAAATTTTATCAGGTGTTCAAAATTGCCATGAAGTAGGCTAAAACAAATGACAGAAACTAAATAAACAATTCTTTCGACAAGTTGTTTGTAATAAACAAGTAATTTGTAAGTTGTGTAATAAGGTTTTTCCGTTTCCCGTGAATAGGTATTCACTCCAACTCCTCAATTAAAGAAACACTACTTTGAATTAACTTTATTTCACAAACTCAACTATCAACTTCTTCTCTCTCTACATTCTCATACCAACTCTCTTATTTCATGCATAACAAAAACTAAAATTCCCTAACAATCGGCCTTTCCTGACCTATCTTGGCCCTCCAAGATTTACAATAATTTTACATTTAACAAACATATTCTTTTAAATATTTCGGCTTCATTCTTCTTCTGGTCAGGTTGTTGTCGTCTTGAGCGTTCTTCGGATCTTCGGATTTGGTAATGTTGTTACTGCTGTAAGGATCATCTGCTTCCGGTAGTTGTTCATCCTCATTGTTTGCTTCATCGGAACTTTCTTCTTCGTCTGACTCATCTTCCATTTCACGATTTTTCCAAATCTTCAGTTGACTAACGTGTGCAGTGGTATTTAATTTCTTTCCCGCTTTGTCGACTAATTGCGTTACCCTGTACGTATCGCTCGGTAGAATTTCAATAATAGTCAAAGGTCCTTTATATCTACTTTGTAATTTCGTAGAATCACCTGTCGAGTGTTTTTCACTTTTCATAAAAACTATATCTCCTATTTGATATTTAACTCCTGCATACCTTTTACGATCGTATCGGTCTTTGCTTTTCTCCTGTTGCTTTTTTATTCGGTCTCTTATTTCTATTCTTAGACTTTGCGGTAACTTGTAAGTTTCATTATCTTCAGTCAGTTTCCGTACATCTCCATCTTCAAATCGTGGTATATATCCATACAACATCTCAAATGGACTTTTATCGGTAGTTTTATTTATTGACGTGTTAATATCTTTTTCGATTTTCTTTAATTTTTGATCCCAATCAGTGCTCTCTGCATCTTCTACATTTACTTGTAACATCGGTATTATTGTCTCGTTAATTCGTTCCACTAAGCCATTCGCTTGCGGATGACGACTTGAATTAAGTGTATGTCTGACTCCGTATTTTGTGCAAAACTGTTCAAATATTTTAGAAGTAAAACTAGTACCTCTGTCACTTATTATTCTTCCAGGTGCTCCAAATCTATCAATAAATTTCTCCAATTTTCGTACCGTAATTTCTGATTTTGTACTTTTTACAGGTTCTAGATGTACATATTTTGTTAAATTGTCTATAAGTACAAGTATGTATTTGTTTTTGTTTCTTGACGTCACAAATGGTCCTAAATGATCTACGTGGACGATTTCAAACGGTCGTTTGCCTGGTGGAATAGGATTTAATAGCCCTTCTTGCTTACCCACTTTGTTTTTCGCCAATATACATTCCAGGCACATTTTGATATGGTTTTCGACGTATTTTCTCATATTTGGAAAATAATAATACTGTTTTATTCTTTTTAAAGTTTTCTCTATTCCTCCATGACTCATCATATCGTGATATTTAATTACGATGGATTTTCTCATAGCCTTTGGAACTGCATACATATTTTTCTTCTCATTTTCTTCATCAATTTCTTTATATAATAAGCCTTCTCGTAATTTATAATTTTTAACTTTATTTTCTTCATCTCTCGTTCTTTCATTTTTATTCTTCTTTAAAATATAAATTTTATTCTTCAGTTCTTTATCACTATATTGGAAAATAGCTATTTCATCTTCTCGGTTTAAAATTGTAAAAACATTTACTTTTTCTATGCAATTTTCTTCGATATCATTAATTGCATCTTCATATGGTGCTCTAGACAACGCGTCTACGTGTCTCATGGCAGTTCCACTTCGGTATTTAATTTCAAAATCATACTCGCTTAAAATGTTAAACCATCTGACTACTTGACTATTCTTGGTTTTATTTTTATGTAAATAGATTAATGCTTGACAATCGGTCACTACCGTGAACTTCAATCCAATTAAAAATATTCTTAATCTTTCTATAGCCCATACAATGGCTAACAGTTCTAATTTGCTTGAATGATATGATTTCTCTGTGTCTGACGTTCTTCTGCTAACTACATATACTGGATGGATATCACCTTTTTCGTCAACTTGCATTAACATTGCACCCAATCCCTTTGCACATGCATCTGTATGTAGTTCAGTTCTTTTTGCATTTGCATTGTAGATTTGTAAAACTGGTTTTGACGATAATATTCGTTTAATTTCGTCAAATGCCTTTTGTTGGTCTTGTTCCCACTTAAAGTCTTGATTTTTTCTAGTTAATATTGTTAATGGTTCTCCGATTCGTGCGAAGTTATTAATAAATCTTCTGAAAAATGAGGCCATACCTAAAAATCTTCTTAATTCATGGATGTTTTCCGGGGATGGAAATTGTTTTATGGCTTCAATTTTGTTTCTTCCAGGTTCTATACCATACTTCGATATCACAAATCCTAAATACTCCACTTGTTCTTTTCCAAATTCACATTTAGATAACTTTAGTGTAAGTTTGGCTTCTTTCAACAATTCCAAAATTTTTCTTAAACGATTTATTAACTCTTTCCAATCAGGGGCTGGTATAAGCATATCATCTAGATAAAATAATACAATTTTATCTTTCAATGGACCTAACACTCTTTGCATTAGTTTGGAAAAATAAAATGGTGAATTCATCAGTCCAAACATAGCTCTTGTGAATTGTCCAGTATCATCTGGAGTGATGAATGCTGACTTCTCCTGTGACTCTTGTTCTAATGGTATTTGTAAATACCCGTTAGCCAAATCGAGTACGGCAAAAATTTTACTTCCATGTAATATCTCTAAATGTTCTTCAAGATTTGGCAATGGAAAATTAATACGCTCAGTTTGCGCATTTAACTTTCTATAATCTACTACTAACCTCGACTCTCCGGTTTTCTTTTTTACCAGTAGCACTGGGCTGGCATAGGGTGATGTGGTTTCTGTGACAATACCTGCTTCTTTCCATTCTTTAACTATTTCTTTTATCTTTTCTCTTTCTTCTACATTGGCTCTATATGGTTTGCAACTTACAGGAAAACTATCTGGTTTTTCATTTATTTTCATCTCTATAACATCTGTTTTCCCCAATTCATTAATATTTTTAGCAACACAATCTCTATAATCATTTAATAATGTTACTAATTCTTCTTTTTGCTCTTCAGGAACATTGTCACTAACATTAACTTCTTCTAATGTTACGGGTTCTTTTCTAGCAGTTACTGCATTCACTTTCTCTATTGACAATATTCGTTCATTTAATTCTCCACATTCTTCTAAATTTTTCTCTCTGTTATTTAAGTTCATTAGTGGAAGTTCGAATTTGTCGTCTTTATGTTTTACACGGACAAAATTTATACGGTTTGGTGGTAAAATTATATTTTCTGTGCATCTTAGTTTTTGCGAATTAACTATACTAACTTCTGGGAAAGTTATTTGTACTTCATCCTTGATCTTGAAGTATAATTCGTTATCTAATTTAAAATAAACAATGTGGTTCAACTCAGTAAAAGTTCTACCAATTATTAACTGTGTTGGTTGTGCAGTATCAGGAACGATTCGAATTTTTATATTTTCTCCAACTACTCCATCTACTTCTATATTTGCTGTTATTATTCCACTAGACACAACAGTATTTTCACCAAAACCTGTTAGATTACTTCTTGTTGGCTGTATAGTTTGTTGCCCTTCTATTGCAGCAGTTGCAGTCATGATACAATCTGAGCTTCCGGGGTCGATCATAGCAATGTAATCGACTTCGTTTACCCTCACTTTCTTGATATACTTTGCTGAAGTATTATCAGTTTCTGATGCTACCATTTTTACCTCTCCATCAGCTGCTTTCCTTGGTTTCGAGCATTGTCGCGAAATGTGACCCAATTCTCCACATTTATAGCATTTTATTGACTGCTTCGGTTTTTTACAATCTTTTGCTATATGCCCGCAATCACCACAATTATAACATTTTATCTTGTCTGGTTCGTTTCGGTACTTTGTTTCTTTACCTTGTGCAGAATAGGTATTTACTTCCTTACGTGGTTGAAATTTACGATCTACACGACTATTCTCCATTTCATGCGCTACCACTCGCATAGATGCTAACAATTCTTTTAAAGTCGTAAATCTTGACGCAACCATTTGAGTACGAACAGTAAAATTATCTATTCCTCGTATAATATGAGTTATTTGTTCGCTTTCTCGTAGATTTGCCCTATTTCCTAGTCGTACCATTTCATGAAAATAGTCGTCGAAAGTCTCCCCTCTTTTCCATTTCCTCGCCCGTATTTCTTCCAAAAGTAACACCTCATTTTCTGTTTCTCCGAATAATTCTATTAATTCCATTTGAATTTCGTTCCATGATTTTAAATGAATTCCTGGTGTAACATCGTACCATTTACGTGCATTACCTGATAATCTATTTGTTGCCAACACCTTCATGATTTCATCCTTTAACCCATACATTGTTTGTAAATCTTCCACCCGTCGTAACCACAATTTCATTTCTTTAATTTCTTTGCCAAACTCAGGAATTTGATTACCAATCTCAGCGTTTGAGAGTGATGGACGTTGTGCATTACTACTTGTTCTTCTCGTTTGTTCTTCATTCAACATGTCTCTAAATATTTCAAACATTTGTCGCATGTCCAGCGGTTGTACCTGGGGCTGTGGCTGTGTGTTCCCGCCATTTCCGTCTTCGTTCGCGTCCATAATTTTAGGTTAGTTTTCAAATCTTTTCTTCTCTTCAACACAGATTTCGTTTTTTACATATCTCACTTCTGATTTGTAATAAGGTTTTTTCCGTTTCCCGTGAATAGGTATTCACTCCAACTCCTCAATTAAAGAAACACTACTTTGAATTAACTTTATTTCACAAACTCAACTATCAACTTCTTCTCTCTCTACATTCTCATACCAACTCTCTTATTTCATGCATAACAAAAACTAAAATTCCCTAACAGTTGGATTTTTTTTGTGAGGTTATTTGAAGTCTAAAGTTTATGCCAGGAATATACCTATAAATTATATAACAGTTTTGTTTCTTTTAATAATAATTGTTTTATAGAGTGTCCAGATATAACAGCTAAGACTCTGATTTTGGTCTATTTCTTCTTCCGTATATAATTCCTAAACAGTTGAATATTCAAGACAATGTTTCAAATAAAAAAGTTAAATACTTTTATCCACAACCTACATATTATAGAGGTATAATTACACTGATTTTAGTTGAATTATGGGGCTTATAAAACACTAGTGTTTTATATTTCATAAAACACTAGTGTTTTATAATTAACAAGGCACTAGAGAAAAATTAGAAATAATTTTATTAAATCATTTATTAAAATTTACATTAACATTAATATTAAACGTCATAACCTTGTTAACTTCATCGCATTCCAACTTGTTTTCATTTGTAACATTTTGTGGATTGGCTACATTCACGCAAAACGTATTTGATGACGGATTAATAACAACTGAGGGGTTTTCTATTTTAGAAGCGTCCCTTTGGATCCTCTTTGCTATTTCTATTTTATTTGTAACGGATTCTTCAATATAGCCTTCGGCGACGGTTGATGACTTCCATCCACCGTGGCGTTTGATGGTCGTAATATCACTACCCGCATTAGCCAATAAAGTTGCCGAAGAACGCCTCATACTGTGACCAGTGTAGGTCTCCGCATCTTTTAGTTTCAAGAATGTAGCAATTTTGGAAGGTATTCTCGACAGTGTATTAATTCCGACAGCTTGCATCGTGCATTTTTCATTTAAATATCGTAAAAAGAATCTACCGTTGGAAATATAACATTTAGGGCGTAAATGTATGTACTTTCTACAGATGTCAAGAGCATTAACTGAAAATCCTTCTTCCATAACTGTGAAACTCCGTGAAATATTGGTTTTTGTATCTGGTATAAGAATATACAGATATGATCCTTTGTCTTGAACATCCTCAATGTTTAGATTTGTCAATTCGTTACACCGACAAGCACCAGCAACGCCTATTATCAATGCAACCTACAAAAATTCAAAATTAATACCTACACGAAAAAAAGCAACTATTAGATTATTACCTTCATCATCAAATATTCCTCATCGGGTGCCTCCTTCAAAAATTGCTCGATGTGTTCTCTTTCGAGAATCTTTGCTTTTTTGGGTTTGTATGTTTTAGATGCGCTTTTCAAATAAGCAATCAGCTTGCCATATCTTGAAATATCAATATTTTTATGTGTTTTTAAAGTTGCCTTTAACATTGAATACTTTGTCCACATAGATGAAGCCGCAAACTTCTTTTTAATATTTAAAAAATATGCCAGCAGAACATCCTCTGTTATTGCTATTACACCTCTTTTTTCTCTCCAGTCGTTGAACTCCGCCAATACTTTTTCGTAGGCATCCCTAGATTTCACTGGCAACAAATTCAATGTCGCTTCTTGAGCTTCTGCAATAATTTCTGCTGGAATATTCTCATTATCTTCCATTTTCCACAGATATTTTTTCACAAATTTGACACCATTCAATAACCAATAAAGACACAATAAACAAACAACTGCAAACAATCACTTAACAACCATTTCATGACCTACCATATTTTGAGAGAACTAGCAAAATCAACGTCAAACGTCATGTCCCATCTTATTCGGTGTATATTTATGGGTTGTGGATAAAATTTTGTATTATATTTGTGTTTTATTAGTATATAAAACTCTTAAGAAAAATTAAACACTCGACCTACGGTCTCGTGTCTAAACTTTTCTTACGTGTTTTATAAACCTAATAAAACACTTATATAATAAATAACTATTACTGTCTAGTCAGTGACATACACAAAAAAAATCAGGGCGAAAAATTTTGAGATATAATACAAACATGATTTTTTAAAGGGAAGCCATCCCAGCAAACACTAGCGTGACATATACGTATCTGCTACGTATAATTAAAAGCACAAATGTCATTCATGTTCTACGTACATATCTGGTACCTATGTAAAATACATACCGTTATTTATATCCATGTTATGTTCTTGCTACTTTCATCAAAGTATGTAATAATTACTACGTAAATTCGACGTATTTGGTATGTCCGAAAAAGTATATATTGTTGTCTATGTACTTGATATATCCCTAAAGTTTACTTGATAGTACAATAGATGATGATATAGATGAGACATACTCGGTATATAGAGATATTTATATAACAACAGGTATGTTAGTGGTACATATGTAGGTAATTTTATATTGATAATTAATTAATACCACATCAATAACGCATACGTAATAAAGTAGACGTATTTAACGTTACCAGTTATTAAATAAAAAATAATTAACTAATATGTATGTGAAATTATGTTAAATTCATATATAAAAATATTTTTTAAATTACAATATGTGATTTTTAGAGATTAACTGTTATACTTGATTGATCAAATTATTTAGTTTTTATGTAATTATAAGAGCAAAATAATTGAATCATTTTTTTTTAAATTTTGAATTTTCACGATTGTTTTGTTGTCATATATCACTTATCCAATCTTAATATTATATTTGGCTGTGTACGATAATATGTTTTATAAATTTTTAATATTTTTCAAGGTTTACTATGGGATTTTTTAATTTAATTTAATATTTGGCCCTCTGGGAAACAAATGTGAATTACTAGTAAGCAAACGATCCCTTCTTTATCATCACGGTTCGGGGTGTGAGCGTTGGCACACCATCATACCTACCTCCCAACGCGGTTTTGTTCATTGTTTAGCGCCTTTTTAGCTGGTAATGGCTCGTGTGTAGCTCTTAATTGTTTCGTTTTGTTAGTTACAAGTTACTACTAGTTTATTATTGAACTATTGTTTTCTAAAAACCTACATAAATTATAAAATCAATAATAAACCTTTTTGTGCAATTTTATTCTGGTAAGTCACTTTTTATAAGTTAGCGTAGACATAACCTAAAACTTTCGTTCTTGCATTTTATCTTGTAAGTAGGATTATTCATTATAGATAAAATTTTGCATATTATTTATAGATACATTTTCGTTATAATGCATCGAAAGACGTTTAGTGAAGTTTCCTACAGACAGAAACGTCGTAGAATCATAGAAAATATGAACAACAGCAACAATTCTACCGAAAATGCTGGGGAAACTAATCAACCTGATAATTTATTTTTTCTACTATGTTATATGTGTCATATGTGCGTTAGTCACAAATAAAAATCCTTAATATTAAACTGAATATTTAATTTAATTCAATGATAAGTAACCATACTTTTTATCACATAAACAGATATTATATCAGGTATGTATGGTATATGACATAAAACTGATGTATTTCATAATGTACATCGGATATACTCAGGTAACGTACCAAGTAAGTAACAGAATTACGTAACATATATATACGATCTAATGTATATATGATGTATACAAATAACATACCAGGTATGTATTGTAGTAATATTATATATATGTCCCGTGGTATGTACTTCTTATGTACATACGCAGAGACCAAAGTCTGACATAGGACTATACATGCAAGTTATATAGGCGTCACATGGTACATCGCACGATACATACAAATACAAATGTTACATAGAAGTTACGTAAAAGCTATGAAATAGTGTTTGCTGGGATATTTGATTTTAGCTTAAAAAAATATTTTCTTCTCTTTAGAATTATATTAATGTTGTACTGCTTTGATTTAGTTTTAAAAAAAAATTATGATAAATTATACCTCATAACAGTAACCAATCAAGCACGAATGAAATTAACGGGTTGAGCTTTTATCTCTCATAGTCAATCCAGTCGAACAAGCTTAACTCATTTATATTTTAGCGTTTGTGTTTATTCCGATCATTTTGACCCACTAACTTCAATCGGGCAGGCCGGCTAAAGGGGCCGGCGACACGAGCGACGGCCCGGGGCGCTAAGTTTTTAGGGGCGCCGAGCACCGAATCAAAAAATTAAATAAATTTTAATATCAGCATTATTTATTGATTTATATATTCAAATTGTTTATTTTGAGCATAAAATTTAAGGTGCATTTACAATCGAAGCTAGCAAGGTCCATTCACCCAATCAGAATGCAATATCTCTAAAGCCACGTGGTGCATCAGGTGATAAACGTCAGACTCCTAGAGCTAAAACTTGTTCACTGCATAACTAATTATTAAATATTTTTCTAGTCAATAGATGGCCACTGAATTTTTTTAACTCACTAGATGGCGGTCAAAATATTTGAATTTTTAAAATCTAAACACTTGTACACACTTATGCCGAATTTGTGGGCATCTTTAAGAATATTATTAACTATTCCTGTATTTTTCTCACAGAATACTTTTCTCGCCGAATATTATATATACAAAATAACTAGAGACCCAAAATATAAGTGAAATATTTTAATGATGAAATTATAAATTGTGTAACTCTTCTAATTTTAACCATCGACCTCAAATCTTCGAATTTGCATACTTATATAGAATTTTCCGTAAAATCAAAGATTCAAAATTTTAGTTTTTTCTCGCCGAATATATTTCTCGCCGATTACTTTTCTCGCCGAATATTTTTCTCGCCGAATACTTTTCTCGTCAAATATTTATCTCGTCAAATATTTATCTAGCCAAATTTTTATCTCATCGTTTATTGTAAGGTCTATGGCATATATGATCATATTTTACTTAAAATTTATTACACACAAAATAACTAGAGACCCAAAATATAATTGAAATATTTTAAAGAAATAGAGTTTCGGCGAGAAATATAGTTTCGGCGAGAAATATAGTTTCAGCGGGACAAAAATTCGGGAGTTTCAGCCAGACAAAAATTCGGTATTTTCAGCGAGACAAAAATTCAGCATTTTCAGCGGGACAAAAATTCGGTAGTTTCAGCGGGACAAAAATTCAGTAGTTTCATCGGGACAAAAATACTTTCGACTGGAGAAAAATACTTTCGGCGGGACAAAAATAGTTTCGGCGAGAAAAATATAGGAAAATACTTTCAGGGAGAAAAATATAGAAAAATACTTTCGGCGAGAAAAATAGTTTCAGCGAGAAAAATAGTTTTGGACGAGAAATATAGTTTTGGGCGAGAAAAATAGTTTTGGGCGAGAAATATAGTTATAGGCGAGAAATATAGTTTCGGCGAGAAATAGTTTAAAAGAAAATCGATAGCTTCAGCGAGACAAAAATTCGGTAGTTTCAGCGCGACAAAAATTTGGTAGTTTCAGCGGGACAAAAATTCGCCGAAAGTATCCAATGTATTTTTGTCTCGCCGAATGTATTTTTGTCCCGCCGAAAGTATTTTTGTCTCGCCGAAAGTATTTTTGTCCCGCCGAAAGTATTTTTGTCTCGCCGAAAGTATTTTTGTCCCGCCGAAAGTATTTTTGGCCCGCCGAAAGTATTTTTGTCCCGCCGAAAGTATTTTTGTCCCGCCGAAAATATTTTTGTCCCGCTGAAAATACTGAAAATATTCCGCGCCGAAACCGTTTTTCTCGCCGAAACTGTTTTTCTCGCCGACTATATTATCTCGCCGACTATATTTTCTCTATATTTTGTCCCGCCGAAAGTATTTTTGTTCCGCCGAAAGTCTTATTGTCCCGCCGAAAGTATTTTTGTCCCACCGAAAGTATTTAAACTATATTTTTCTCGCCGAAACTATATTTTCCTCGCCGAACTATATTTTTATATTTTTAACTATGTTTTTCTCGCCGAAAATATTATTGTCCCGCTGAAAGTATCCAAAGTATTTTTGTCCCGCCGAAAGTATTTTTGTCCCGCCGAAAGTATTTTAGTATCGCGAGCAAGTACCCGCTGAAAATACCCGCTAAAAATACCGAAAATAACTTCTGAAAATACCCGCTGAAAATAGCCTCTGAAAATACCCGCTGAAAATACCTTCTGAAAATACCCGCTGAAAATACCTGCTGAAAATACCATCTGAAAATACCCTTAAAAATACCCACTGAAAATACTGAAAATATTTCTCGCCGAAACTGTTTTTCTCGCCGACTATATTTTCTCGTGGACTATATTTTGCCCCGCTGAAAATACCGAAAACTTGACCCGCTGAAAATACCAAAAACTTGCCCCGCTGAAAATACCAAAATTTGCCCCGCTGAAAATACCAAAATTTGCCCCGCTGAAAATACCGAAATTTGTTCTGCTGAAAATACCGAAAATTTGCCCCGCTGAAAATATCGAAAACTTTGCACCGCCGAAGTATCCAAAGTATTTTTGTCCCGCCGAAAGTATCCAAAGTGTTTTTGTCATGCCGTTTTGTCATGCCGAAAAATACCGAAAATATCGAAAATACCCGCTGAAAATATCGAAAATACCCGCTGAAAATATCGAAAATACCCGCTGAAAATACCGAAAATACCCGCTGAAAATACCGAAAATACCCGCTGAAAATACCCTAAGAAAATACCCTATGAAAATAGACTATGAAAATACCCTATGAAAATACCCTATGAAAATACTCTATGAAAATACTTTATGAAAATACCCTATTAAAATAACTATGTTTTTCTTGCCGAAAATATTTTTGTCCCGCCGAAAGTATTTTTGTCCCGCCGAAAGTATTTTTGTCTCGCCGAAGGTATTTTTGTCCCGCCGAAAGTATTTTAGTCCCGCCGAAAGTATTTTTGTCCCGCCGAAGATATTTTTGTCCCGTCGAAAGTATTTCTGTCCCGCCGAAAGTATTTAAACTATATATTTCTCGCCGAAACTATATTTTTATATTTTCAACTATGTTTTTCTTGCCGAAAATATTCTTGTCCCGCCGAAAGTATCCAAAGTATTTTTGTCCCGCCGAGAGTATTTTTGTCCCGCCGAAAGTATTTTTGTCCCGCCGAAAGTACCCGCTGAAAATACCGAAAATAACTTCTGAAAATACCGAAAATACCCGCTGAAAATACCCGCTGCAAAATACCCTCTGAAAATACCCGCTGAAAATACCCTCTGAAAATACCAGCTGAAAATACCCTCTGGAAATACCCGCTGAAAATACCTGCTGAAAATACCCTCTGAAAATACCATCTAAAAGTATCCGCTGAAAATACCTTCCCCCTGAAAATACTGAAAATATTTCTCGCCGAAACTGTTCAGCTGAAAATACCGAAAATTTGCCTCGCTGAAAATACCAAAACTTGCCCCGCTGAAAATACCAAAATTTGCCCCGCTGAAAATACCGAAATTTGCCCTGCTGAAAATACCGAAAATTTGTCCCGCTGAAAATACTGAAAACTTGCTTTTTGTCCCGCCGAAAGTATCCAAAGTGTTTTTGTCATGACTATAGTATATTTTCTCGCCGACTATATTACATTTTTCTCGCCGACTATATTATATTTTCTCGCCGACTATATTTTCTCGCCGACTATATTATATTTTCTCGCCGATTATATTATATTTTCTCGCCGACTATATTTTCACGCCGAGACTATATTTTTCTCGCCGAAACTATATTTTTCTCGCTGAAAGTATCCAAAGTATTTTTGTCTTGCCGTTTTGCCGTTTTGTCATGCCGTTTTGCCATGCCGTTTAGCCGTTTTGTCGTGCCGTTTTGTCATGCCGTTTTGCCGTTTTGTCATGCCGTTTTGCCGTTTTGCTGTTTTGACATGCCGTTTTGTCATGCCGTTTTCTCATTCCGAAAAATACCGAAAATACCTCGCCGACTATATTTTCCCGCGGAAAGTATCCAAAGTAGTTTTGTCATGCCGTTTTGTCTTGCCGTTTTGTCATGCCGTTTTGCCATGCCGTTTTGTCGCCGTTTTGTCATGCCGTTTTGTCACCGTTTTGTCATGCCGAAGAATACCGAAAATACCCGCTGAAAATACCGAAAATAAAGTCAAGCCGTTTTGCCGTTTTGTTATGCCGTTTTGCCGTTTTGCCATGCCGTTTTGCCCTTTTACCATGCCGTTTTGCCGTTTTGTCATGCCGTTTTGCCGTTTTGTCATGCCGTTTTGCCGTTTTGTCATGCCGTTTTGCCATTTGTCATAACGTTTTGCCATGCCGTTTAGCCGTTTTGTCATGCCGTTTTGCTATGCCATTTTGCCGTTTTGCCGTTTTGACATGCCGTTTTCTCATGTCGAAAAATACCGAAAATACCCGCTAAAATACCGAAAATACCCGCTGAAAATACCGAAAATACCCGCTGAAAATACCGAAAATACCCGCTAAAAATACCGAAAATACCCGCTGAAAATACCGAAAAAACTATATTTTTCTCGCCGAAACTATATTTTTCTCGCCGAAACTACATTTTTCTCGCCGAAACTATATTTTTATATTTTCAACTATGTTTTTCTCGCCGAAAATATTTTTGTCCCGCCGAAAGTATCCAAAGTATTTTTGTCCCGCCGAAAGTATTTTTGTCCTGCCGAAAGTATTTTTTTCCGCCGAAAGTATTTTTGTCCCGCCGAAAGTACCCGCTGAAAATACTATCTGAAAATACCCGCTGAAAATACCCTCTGAAAATACCAGCTGAAAATACCCTCTGGAAATACCCGCTGAAAATACCTGCTGAAAATACCCTCTGAAAGTATCCAAAGTGTTTTTGTCATGACTATAGTATATTTTCTCGCCGACTATATTACATTTTTCACGCCGACTATATTATATTTTCTCGCCGACTACGTTTTGCCGTTTTGTCATGCCGTTTTGCCGTTTTGCTGTTTTGACATGCCGTTTTCTTATGCCGAAAAATACCGAAAATACCCGCTAAAATACCGAAAATACCCGCTGAAAATACCGAAAATACCCGCTGAAAATACCGAAAATACCCGCTAAAAATAACGAAAATACCCGCTGAAAATACCCTCTGGAAATACCCGCTGAAAATACCTGCTGAAAATACCATCTAAAAATATCCGCTGAAAATACCTTCCCCCTGAAAATACTGAAAATATTTCTCGCCGAAACTGTATTTCTCGCCGACTATATTTTCTCGTGGACTATATTTTGCCCCGCTGAAAATACCGAAAACTTGCCTCGCTGAAAATACCGAAAACCTGTTCCGCTGAAAATACCGAAAACTTGCCTCGCTGAAAATACCAAAACTTGCCCCGCTGAAAATACCAAAATTTGCCCCGCTGAAAATACCGAAATTTGCCCTGTTGAAAATACCGAAAATTTGTCCCGCTGAAAATACTGAAAACTTGCTTTTTGTCCCGCCGAAAGTATCCAAAGTGTTTTTGTCATGACTATAGTATATTTTCTCGCCGACTATATTACATTTTTCTCGCCGACTATATTATATTTTCTCGCCGACTATATTTTCTCGCCGACTATATTATATTTTCTCGCCGACTATATTATATTTTCTCGCCGACTATATTTTCTCGCCGAGACTATATTTTTCTCGCCGAAACTGTATTTTTCTCGCCGAAAGTATCCAAAGTATTTTTGTCTTGCCGTTTTGCCGTTTTGTCATGCCGTTTTGCCGTTTTGTCATGCCGTTTTGCCGTTTTGCCGTTTTGTCATGCCGTTTTGCCATGCCGTTTAGCCGTTTTGTCGTGCCGTTTTGTCATGCCGTTTTGCCGTTTTGCTGTTTTGACATGCCGAAAAATACCGAAAATACCCGCTAAAATACCGAAAATACCCGCTGAAAATATCGAAAATACCCGCTGAAAATACCGAAAATACCCGCTGAAAATACCGAAAATACCCGCTGAAAATACCTAGAATACCCGCTGAAAATACCGAAATTTGCCCTGCTGAAAATACCGAAAACTTGCCCCGCTGAAAATACCGAAAACTTGCCCCGCTGATAATACCGAAATATTTGTCCCGCCGAAAGTATCCAAAGTATTTTTGTCTTGCCGTTTTGTCATGCCGTTTTGCCGTTTTGTCATGCGGTTTTTCCGTTTTGTCATGCCGTTTTGCCGTATTTTCATGCCGTTTTGCCGTTTTGTCATGCCGTTTTGCCGTATTTTCATGCCGTTTTGCCGTTTTGTCATGTCGTTTTGTCGTTTTGACATGCCGTACCGAAAAATACCGAAAATGCCCGCTGAAAATACCGAAAATACCCGCTGAAAATACCGAAAATACCTGCTGAAAATACCGAAAATACCCGCTGAAAATACCGAAAATACCCGCTAAAAATACCTAAAATACCCGCTGAAAATACCGAAAATACCCGTTGAAAATACAGAGAATAACAGCTATTATATTTTTCTCGCTGACTATATTATATTTTTCTCGCCGACTATATTTTCTCGCCGACTATATTACATTTTTCTCGCTGACTATATTACATTTTTCTCTCAGACTATGTTATATTTTTCTCACCGACTATATTATATTTTTCTCGCCGACTATATTTTCTCACCGACTATATTATATTTTCTCGCCGACTATATTATATTTTCTCGCCGACTATATTTTCTCGTCGAAACTATATTTTCTCGCCGACTATATTTTCTCGCCGACTATATTATATTTTCTCGCCGACTATATTATATTTTCTCGCCGACTATATTATATTTTCTCGCCGACTATATTTTCTCGCCGAAACTATATTTTTCTCGCCGAAACTATATTTTTCTCGCCGAAAGTATCCAAAGTATTTGCCGTTTTGTCATGCCGTTTTGCCGTTTTGTCATGCCGTTTTGCCGTGTTGTCATGCCGTTTTGCCGTTTTGTCATGCCGTTTTGCCGTTTTGTCATGTCGTTTTGTCGTTTTGACATGCCGTTTTAACATGCCGTTTTCTCATGCCGAAAAATACCGAAAATACCCGCTAAAATACCGAAAATACCCGCTGAAAATACCGAAAATACCCGCTGAAAATACCGAAAATACCCGCTAAAAATAACGAAAAAACCCGCTGAAAATACCCTCTGGAAATACCCGCTGAAAATACCTGCTGAAAATACCATCTAAAAATATCCGCTGAAAATACCTTCCCCCTGAAAATACTGAAAATATTTCTCGCCGAAACTGTATTTCTCGCCGACTATATTTTCTCGTGGACTATATTTTGCCCCGCTGAAAATACCGAAAACTTGCCCCGCTGAAAATACCGAAAACCTGTTCCGCTGAAAATACCGAAAACTTGCCTCGCTGAAAATACCAAAACTTGCCCCGCTGAAAATACCAAAATTTGCCCCGCTGAAAATACCGAAATTTGCCCTGCTGAAAATACCGAAAATTTGTCCTGCTGAAAATACTGAAAACTTGCTTTTTGTCCCGCCGAAAGTATCCAAAGTGTTTTTGTCATGACTATAGTATATTTTCTCGCCGACTATATTACATTTTTCTCGCCGACTATATTATATTTTCTCGCCGACTATATTTTCTCGCCGACTATATTATATTTTCTCGCCGACTATATTATATTTTCTCGCCGACTATATTTTCTCGTCGAGACTATATTTTTCTCGCCGAAACTATATTTTTCTCGCCGAAAGTATCCAAAGTATTTTTGTCTTGCCGTTTTGCCGTTTTGTCATGCCGTTTTGCCGTTTTGCCGTTTTGTCATGCCGTTTTGCCATGCCGTTTAGCCGTTTTGTCGTGCCGTTTTGTCATGCCGTTTTGCCGTTTTGCTGTTTTGACATGCCGTTTTGTCATGCCGTTTTCTCATGCCGAAAAATACCGAAATACCCGCTAAAATACCGAAAATACCCGCTGAAAATACCGAAAATACCTGCTGAAAATACCGAAAATACCCGCAAAAAATACCGAAAATACAAGCTGAAAATACCGAAAGAACTATATTTAGTATCCAAAGTATTTTTGTACCGCCGAAGTATCCAAAGTATTTTTGTCCCGCCGAAAGTATCCAGTGTTTTTGTCATGCCGGTTTGTCATGCCGAAAAATACCGAAAATATCGAAAATACCCGCTGAAAATATCGAAAATACCCGCTGAAAATACCGAAAATACTCGCTGAAAATACCGAAAATACCCGCTGAAAATACATTATTATATTTTCGTCGCCGACTATATTATATTTTTCTCGCCGACTATATTTTCCCGCGGAAAGTATCCAAAGTAGTTTTGTCATGCCGTTTTGTCTTGCCGTTTTGTCA
Source organism: Stenolophus ochropezus (assembly GCA_035578165.1). Taxonomy (NCBI): domain Eukaryota; kingdom Metazoa; phylum Arthropoda; class Insecta; order Coleoptera; family Carabidae; genus Stenolophus; species Stenolophus ochropezus. Next base: position 44,256,361 of record JAQOWZ010000002.1, on the reverse strand, counting down.
TGCCGTTTTGCCATGCCGTTTTGTCGCCGTTTTGTCATGCCGTTTTGTCACCGTTTTGTCATGCCGAAGAATACCGAAACTATATTTTTCTCGCCGAAAGTATCCAAAGTATTTGCCGTTTTGTCATGCCGTTTTGCCGTTTTGTCTTGCTGTTTTGCCATGCCGTTTTGCCGTTTTGTCATGCCGTTTTGCCATGCCGTTTTGCCGTTTTGTCATGCCGTTTTGCCGTTTTGTCATGCCGTTTTGCCATTTGTCATGCCGTTTTGCCATGCCGTTTAGTCGTTTTGTCGTGCCGTTTCGTCATGCTGTTTTGCCGTTTTGTCATGCCGTTTTGACATGCCGTTTTGCCGTTTTGACATGCCGTTTTGTCTTGCCGAAAAATACCGAAAATACCCGCCGAAAATACCGAAAATACCCGCTGAAAATACCGAAAATACCCGCTGAAAATACCGAAAATACCCGCTGAAAATACCTAGAATACCCGCTGAAAATACCGAAATTTGCCCTGCTGAAAATACCGAAAACTTGCCCCGCTGAAAATACCGAAAACTTGCCGTATTTTCATGCCGTTTTGCCGTTTTGTCATGCCGTTTTGCCGTTTTGTCATGTCGTTTTGTCGTTTTGACATGCCGTACCGAAAAATACCGAAAATGCCCGCTGAAAATACCGAAAATACCCGCTGAAAATACCGAAAATACCTGCTGAAAATACCGAAAATACCCGCTGAAAATACCGAAAATACCCTCTAAAAATACCTAAAATACCCGCTGAAAATACCGAAAATACCCGTTGAAAATACAGAGAATAACAGCTATTATATTTTTCTCGCTGACTATATAATATTTTTCTCGCCGACTATATTTTCTCGCCGACTTTATTACATTTTTCTCGCTGACTATATTACATTTTTCTCTCAGACTATGTTATATTTTTCTCACCGACTATATTATATTTTTCTCGCCGACTATATTTTCTCACCGACTATATTATATTTTCTCGCCGACTATATTATATTTTCTCGCCGACTATATTTTCTCGTCGAAACTATATTTTCTCGCCGACTATATTTTCTCGCCGACTATATTATATTTTCTCGCCGACTATATTATATTTTCTCGCCGACTATATTATATTTTCTCGCCGACTATATTTTCTCGCCGAAACTATATTTTTCTCGCGGAAACTATATTTTTCTCGCCGAAAGTATCCAAAGTATTTGCCGTTTTGTCATGCCGTTTTGCCGTTTTGTCATGCCGTTTGCCGTTTTGTCATGCCGTTTTGCCGTGTTGTCATGCCGTTTTGCCGTTTTGTCACGCCGTTTTGCCGTTTTGTCATGCCGTTTTGCCATGCCGTTTAGCCGTTTTGTCGTGCCGTTTTGTCATGCCGTTTTGCCGTTTTGTCATGCCGTTTTGCCTTTTAGTCATGCCGTTTTGCCATTTTGTCATGCCGTTTTGCCGTTTTGTCATGTCGTTTTGCCGTTTTGTAATGCCGTTTTCTCATGCCGAAAAATACCGAAAATACCCGCTGAAAATACCCTGCCGAAAATACCGAAAACTTGTCCCGCTGAAAATACCGAAATTTGCCCTGCTGAAAATACCGAAAACTTGCCCCGGCCGAAAGTATTTTTGCCCCTCCGAAAGTATTTTTGTCCCGCCGAAAGTATTTTTGTCCGGCCGAAAGTATTCAAACTATATTTTTCTCGCCGAAACTATATTTTTATATTTTCAACTATGTTTTTCTCGCCGAAAATATTTTTGTCCCGCCGAAAGTATCCAAAGTATTTTTGTCTCGCCGAAAGTATTTTTGTCCCGCCGAAGGTATTTTTGTCCCGCCGAAAGTATTTTTGTCCCGCCGAGAGTATTTAAAGTATATTTTTCTCACCGAAACTATATTTTCTCGCCGAAACTGTATTTTTCTCGGCGAAACTATATTTTTCTCGCCGAAACTATATTTTCTCGCCGAAACTATATTTTTCTCGCCGAAACTATATTTTTATATTTTCAACTATGTTTTTCTCGCCGAAAATATTTTTGTCCCGCCGAAAGTATCCAAAGTATTTTTGTCTCGCCGAAAGTATTTTTGTCCCGCCGAAGGTATTTTTGTCCCGCCGAAAGTATTTTTGTCCCGCCGAGAGTATTTAAAGTATATTTTTCTCACCGAAACTATATTTTCTCGGCGAAACTATATTTTTCTCGCCGAAACCATATTTTTCTCGCCGAAACTATAATTTTCTCGCCGAAACTATATTTTTCTCGCCGAAACTATATTTTTCTCGCCGAAACTATATTTTTCTCGCCGAAACTACATTTTTCTCGCCGAAACTATATTTTTATATTTTCAACTATGTTTTTCTCGCCGAAAATATTTTTGTCCCGCCGAAAGTATCCAAAGTATTTTTGTCCCGCCGAAAGTATTTTTGTCCCGCCGAAAGTATTTTTGTCCTGCCGAAAGTATTTTTGTCCCGCCGAAAGTATTTTTGTCCCACCGAAGGTACCCGCTGAAAATACCGAAAATAACTTCTGAAAATACCGAAAATACCCGCTGAAAATACCCGCTGAAAATACCCTCTGAAAATACCCGCTGAAAATACCCTCTGAAAATACCTGCTAAAAATACCCTCTGGAAATACCCGCTGAAAATACCTGCTGAAAATACCCTCTGAAAATACCTTCCCGCTGAAAATACTGAAAATATTTCTCGCCGAAACTGTTTTTTTCGCCGACTATATTTTCTCGTGGACTATATTTTGCCCCGCTGAAAATACCGAAAACTTGCCCCGCTGAAAATACCGAAAACTTGCCCCGCTGAAAATACCAAAATTTGCCCCGCTGAAAATACCGAAATTTACCCTGCTGAAAATACCGAAAATTTGTCCCGCTGAAAATACCGAAAACTTGCCCTGCTGAAAATACCGAAATCATGCCCCGCTGAAAATACTGAAAACTTGCTTTTTGTCCCGCCGAAAGTATCCAAAGTGTTTTTGTCATGACTATAGTATATTTTCTCGCCGACTATATTACATTTTTCTCGCCGACTATATTATATTTTCTCGCCGACTATATTTTCTCGCCGACTATATTATATTTTCTCGCCGACTATATTTTCTCGCCGAGACTATATTTTTCTCGCCGAAAGTATCCAAAGTATTTTTGTCTTGCCGTTTTGCCGTTTTGTCATGCCGTTTTGCCGTTTTGTCATGCCGTTTTGCCGTTTTGTCATGCCGTTTTGCCGTTTTGTCATGCCGTTTTGCCGTATTTTCATGCCGTTTTGCCGTTTTGTCATGCCGTGTTGCCGTATTTTCATGCTGTTTTGTCATGTCGTTTTGTCGTTTTGACATGCCGTACCGAAAAATACCGAAAATACCGAAAATACCCACTGAAAATACCGAAAATACCCGCTGAAAATACCGAAAATACCTGCTGAAAATACCGAAAATACCCGCTGAAAATACCGAAAATACCTAAAATACCCGTTAAAAATAACAGCTATTATATTTTTCTCGCTGACTATATTATATTTTTCTCGCCGACTATATTTTCTCGCCGACTATATTACATTTTTCTCGCTGACTATATTACATTTTTCTCTCAGACTATGTTATATTTTTCTCGCCGAATATATTTTCTCGTCGAAACTATATTTTCTCGCCGACTATATTTTCTCGCCGACTATATTATATTTTCTCGCCGACTATATTATATTTTCTCGCCGACTATATTATATTTTCTCGCCGACTATATTATATTTTCTCGCCGACTATATTTTCTCGCCGAAACTATATTTTTCTCGCCGAAACTATATTTTTCTCGCCGAAAGTATCCAAAGTATTTGCCGTTTTGTCATGCCGTTTTGCCGTTTTGTCATGCCGTTTTGCCGTTTTGTCATGCCGTTTTGCCGTGTTGTCATGCCGTTTTGCCGTTTTGTCATGCCGTTTGGCCGTTTGCTGAAAATACCGAAAATACCCGCTGAAAATACCGAAAATACCCGCTGAAAATACCGAAAATACCCTTTGAAAATACCTAAAATACCCGCTGAAAATACCGAAAATACCCGTTGAAAATACAGAGAATAACAGCTATTATATTTTTCTCGCTGACTATATTATATTTTTCTCTCCGACTATATTACATTTTTCTCGCCGACTATATTTTCTCGCCGACTATATTTTCTCGTCGAGACTATATTTTTCTCGCCGAAACTATATTTTTCTCGCCGAAAGTATCCAAAGTATTTTTGTCTTGCCGTTTTGCCGTTTTGTCATGCCGTTTTGCCGTTTTGCCGTTTTGTCATGCCGTTTTGCCATGCCGTTTAGCCGTTTTGTCGTGCCGTTTTGTCATGCCGTTTTGCCGTTTTGCTGTTTTGACATGCCGTTTTGTCATGCCGTTTTCTCATGCCGAAAAATACCGAAATACCCGCTAAAATACCGAAAATACCCGCTGAAAATACCGAAAATACCTGCTGAAAATACCGAAAATACCCGCAAAAAATACCGAAAATACAAGCTGAAAATACCGAAAGAACTATATTTAGTATCCAAAGTATTTTTGTACCGCCGAAGTATCCAAAGTATTTTTGTCCCGCCGAAAGTATCCAGTGTTTTTGTCATGCCGGTTTGTCATGCCGAAAAATACCGAAAATATCGAAAATACCCGCTGAAAATATCGAAAATACCCGCTGAAAATACCGAAAATACTCGCTGAAAATACCGAAAATACCCGCTGAAAATACATTATTATATTTTCGTCGCCGACTATATTATATTTTTCTCGCCGACTATATTTTCCCGCGGAAAGTATCCAAAGTAGTTTTGTCATGCCGTTTTGTCTTGCCGTTTTGTCATGCCGTTTTGCCATGCCGTTTTGTCGCCGTTTTGTCATGCCGTTTTGTCACCGTTTTGTCATGCCGAAGAATACCGAAACTATATTTTTCTCGCCGAAAGTATCCAAAGTATTTGCCGTTTTGTCATGCCGTTTTGCCGTTTTGTCTTGCTGTTTTGCCATGCCGTTTTGCCGTTTTGTCATGCCGTTTTGCCATGCCGTTTTGCCGTTTTGTCATGCCGTTTTGCCGTTTTGTCATGCCGTTTTGCCATTTGTCATGCCGTTTTGCCATGCCGTTTAGTCGTTTTGTCGTGCCGTTTCGTCATGCTGTTTTGCCGTTTTGTCATGCCGTTTTGACATGCCGTTTTGCCGTTTTGACATGCCGTTTTGTCTTGCCGAAAAATACCGAAAATACCCGCCGAAAATACCGAAAATACCCGCTGAAAATACCGAAAATACCCGCTGAAAATACCGAAAATACCCGCTGAAAATACCTAGAATACCCGCTGAAAATACCGAAATTTGCCCTGCTGAAAATACCGAAAACTTGCCCCGCTGAAAATACCGAAAACTTGCCCCGCTGATAATACCGAAATATTTGTCCCGCCGAAAGTATCCAAAGTATTTTTGTCTTGCCGTTTTGTCATGCGGTTTTTCCGTTTTGTCATGCCGTTTTGCCGTATTTTCATGCCGTTTTGCCGTTTTGTCATGCCGTTTTGCCGTTTTGTCATGTCGTTTTGTCGTTTTGACATGCCGTACCGAAAAATACCGAAAATGCCCGCTGAAAATACCGAAAATACCCGCTGAAAATACCGAAAATACCTGCTGAAAATACCGAAAATACCCGCTGAAAATACCGAAAATACCCTCTAAAAATACCTAAAATACCCGCTGAAAATACCGAAAATACCCGTTGAAAATACAGAGAATAACAGCTATTATATTTTTCTCGCTGACTATATAATATTTTTCTCGCCGACTATATTTTCTCGCCGACTTTATTACATTTTTCTCGCTGACTATATTACATTTTTCTCTCAGACTATGTTATATTTTTCTCACCGACTATATTATATTTTTCTCGCCGACTATATTTTCTCACCGACTATATTATATTTTCTCGCCGACTATATTATATTTTCTCGCCGACTATATTTTCTCGTCGAAACTATATTTTCTCGCCGACTATATTTTCTCGCCGACTATATTATATTTTCTCGCCGACTATATTATATTTTCTCGCCGACTATATTATATTTTCTCGCCGACTATATTTTCTCGCCGAAACTATATTTTTCTCGCGGAAACTATATTTTTCTCGCCGAAAGTATCCAAAGTATTTGCCGTTTTGTCATGCCGTTTTGCCGTTTTGTCATGCCGTTTGCCGTTTTGTCATGCCGTTTTGCCGTGTTGTCATGCCGTTTTGCCGTTTTGTCACGCCGTTTTGCCGTTTTGTCATGCCGTTTTGCCATGCCGTTTAGCCGTTTTGTCGTGCCGTTTTGTCATGCCGTTTTGCCGTTTTGTCATGCCGTTTTGCCTTTTAGTCATGCCGTTTTGCCATTTTGTCATGCCGTTTTGCCGTTTTGTCATGTCGTTTTGCCGTTTTGTAATGCCGTTTTCTCATGCCGAAAAATACCGAAAATACCCGCTGAAAATACCCTGCCGAAAATACCGAAAACTTGTCCCGCTGAAAATACCGAAATTTGCCCTGCTGAAAATACCGAAAACTTGCCCCGGCCGAAAGTATTTTTGCCCCTCCGAAAGTATTTTTGTCCCGCCGAAAGTATTTTTGTCCGGCCGAAAGTATTCAAACTATATTTTTCTCGCCGAAACTATATTTTTATATTTTCAACTATGTTTTTCTCGCCGAAAATATTTTTGTCCCGCCGAAAGTATCCAAAGTATTTTTGTCTCGCCGAAAGTATTTTTGTCCCGCCGAAGGTATTTTTGTCCCGCCGAAAGTATTTTTGTCCCGCCGAGAGTATTTAAAGTATATTTTTCTCACCGAAACTATATTTTCTCGCCGAAACTGTATTTTTCTCGGCGAAACTATATTTTTCTCGCCGAAACTATATTTTCTCGCCGAAACTATATTTTTCTCGCCGAAACTATATTTTTATATTTTCAACTATGTTTTTCTCGCCGAAAATATTTTTGTCCCGCCGAAAGTATCCAAAGTATTTTTGTCTCGCCGAAAGTATTTTTGTCCCGCCGAAGGTATTTTTGTCCCGCCGAAAGTATTTTTGTCCCGCCGAGAGTATTTAAAGTATATTTTTCTCACCGAAACTATATTTTCTCGGCGAAACTATATTTTTCTCGCCGAAACCATATTTTTCTCGCCGAAACTATAATTTTCTCGCCGAAACTATATTTTTCTCGCCGAAACTATATTTTTCTCGCCGAAACTATATTTTTCTCGCCGAAACTACATTTTTCTCGCCGAAACTATATTTTTATATTTTCAACTATGTTTTTCTCGCCGAAAATATTTTTGTCCCGCCGAAAGTATCCAAAGTATTTTTGTCCCGCCGAAAGTATTTTTGTCCCGCCGAAAGTATTTTTGTCCTGCCGAAAGTATTTTTGTCCCGCCGAAAGTATTTTTGTCCCACCGAAGGTACCCGCTGAAAATACCGAAAATAACTTCTGAAAATACCGAAAATACCCGCTGAAAATACCCGCTGAAAATACCCTCTGAAAATACCCGCTGAAAATACCCTCTGAAAATACCTGCTAAAAATACCCTCTGGAAATACCCGCTGAAAATACCTGCTGAAAATACCCTCTGAAAATACCTTCCCGCTGAAAATACTGAAAATATTTCTCGCCGAAACTGTTTTTTTCGCCGACTATATTTTCTCGTGGACTATATTTTGCCCCGCTGAAAATACCGAAAACTTGCCCCGCTGAAAATACCGAAAACTTGCCCCGCTGAAAATACCAAAATTTGCCCCGCTGAAAATACCGAAATTTACCCTGCTGAAAATACCGAAAATTTGTCCCGCTGAAAATACCGAAAACTTGCCCTGCTGAAAATACCGAAATCATGCCCCGCTGAAAATACTGAAAACTTGCTTTTTGTCCCGCCGAAAGTATCCAAAGTGTTTTTGTCATGACTATAGTATATTTTCTCGCCGACTATATTACATTTTTCTCGCCGACTATATTATATTTTCTCGCCGACTATATTTTCTCGCCGACTATATTATATTTTCTCGCCGACTATATTTTCTCGCCGAGACTATATTTTTCTCGCCGAAAGTATCCAAAGTATTTTTGTCTTGCCGTTTTGCCGTTTTGTCATGCCGTTTTGCCGTTTTGTCATGCCGTTTTGCCGTTTTGTCATGCCGTTTTGCCGTTTTGTCATGCCGTTTTGCCGTATTTTCATGCCGTTTTGCCGTTTTGTCATGCCGTGTTGCCGTATTTTCATGCTGTTTTGTCATGTCGTTTTGTCGTTTTGACATGCCGTACCGAAAAATACCGAAAATACCGAAAATACCCACTGAAAATACCGAAAATACCCGCTGAAAATACCGAAAATACCTGCTGAAAATACCGAAAATACCCGCTGAAAATACCGAAAATACCTAAAATACCCGTTAAAAATAACAGCTATTATATTTTTCTCGCTGACTATATTATATTTTTCTCGCCGACTATATTTTCTCGCCGACTATATTACATTTTTCTCGCTGACTATATTACATTTTTCTCTCAGACTATGTTATATTTTTCTCGCCGAATATATTTTCTCGTCGAAACTATATTTTCTCGCCGACTATATTTTCTCGCCGACTATATTATATTTTCTCGCCGACTATATTATATTTTCTCGCCGACTATATTATATTTTCTCGCCGACTATATTTTCTCGCCGAAACTATATTTTTCTCGCCGAAACTATATTTTTCTCGCCGAAAGTATCCAAAGTATTTGCCGTTTTGTCATGCCGTTTTGCCGTTTTGTCATGCCGTTTTGCCGTTTTGTCATGCCGTTTTGCCGTGTTGTCATGCCGTTTTGCCGTTTTGTCATGCCGTTTGGCCGTTTGCTGAAAATACCGAAAATACCCGCTGAAAATACCGAAAATACCCGCTGAAAATACCGAAAATACCCTTTGAAAATACCTAAAATACCCGCTGAAAATACCGAAAATACCCGTTGAAAATACAGAGAATAACAGCTATTATATTTTTCTCGCTGACTATATTATATTTTTCTCTCCGACTATATTACATTTTTCTCGCCGACTATATTTTCTCGCCGACTATATTTTCTCGTCGAGACTATATTTTTCTCGCCGAAAGTATCCAAAGTATTTTTGTCTTGCCGTTTTGTCATGCCGTTTTGCCGTTTTGTCACGCCGTTTTGCCGTTTTGTCACGCCGTTTTGCCATGCCGTTTAGCCGTTTTGTCGTGCCGTTTTGTCATGCCGTTTTGCCGTTTTGTCATGCCGTTTTGCCGTTTTGTCATGCCGTTTTGCCTTTTAGTCATGCCGTTTTGCCATTTTGTCATGCCGTTTTGTCATGTCGTTTTGCCGTTTTGTAATGCCGTTTTCTCATGCCGAAAAATACCGAAAATACCCGCTGAAAATACCCTGCCGAAAATACCGAAAACTTGTCCCGCTGAAAATACCGAAATTTGCCCTGCTGAAAATACCGAAAACTTGCCCCGCTGAAATACCGAAAACTAGCCACGCTGAAAATACCCTCTGAAAATACCCTCTGAAAATACCTTCCCGCTGAAAATACTGAAAATATTTCTCGCCGAAACTGTTTTTCTCGCCGACTATATTTTCTCGTGGACTATATTTTGCCCCGCTGAAAATACCGAAAACTTGCCCCGCTGAAAATACCGAAAACTTGCTCAGCTGAAAATACCGAAAACTTGCCTCGCTGAAAATACCAAAAACTTGCCCCGCTGAAATTACCAAAATTTGCACCGCTGAAAATACCGAAATTTACCCTGCTGAAAATACCGAAAATTTGTCCCGCTGAAAATACCGAAAACTTGCCCTGCTGAAAATACCGAAATTTGCCCCGCTGAAAATACCGAAATTTACCCTGCTGAAAATATCGAAAATACCCGCTGAAAATGCCGAAAATACCCGCTAAAAATACCTAAAATACTCGCTGAAAATACCGAAAATACCCGTTGAAAATACAGAGAATAACAGCTATTATATTTTTCTCGCTGACTATATTACATTTTTCTCGCTGACTATATTATATTTTTCTCGCCTAATATATTTTCTCGTCGAAACTATATTTTCTCGCCGACTATATTTTCTCGCCGACTATATTATATTTTCTCGCCGACTATATTATATTTTCTCGCCGACTATATTATATTTTCTCGCCGACTATATTTTCTCGCCGAAACTATATTTTTCTCGCCGAAACTATATTTTTCTCGCCGAAAGTATCCAAAGTATTTGCCGTTTTGTCATGCCGTTTTGCCGTTTTGTCATGCCGTTTTGCCGTTTTGTCATGCCGTTTTGCCGTGTTGTCATGCCGTTTTGCCGTTTTGTCATGCCGTTTGGCCGTTTGCTGAAAATACCGAAAATACCCGCTGAAAATACCGAAAATACCTGCTGAAAATACCGAAAATTCCCTTTGAAAATACCTAAAATACCCGCTGAAAATACCGAAAATACCCGTTGAAAATACAGAGAATAACAGCTATTATATTTTTCTCGCTGACTATATTATATTTTTCTCTCCGACTATATTACATTTTTCTCGCCGACTATATTATATTTTTCTCGCCGACTATATTTTCCCGCGGAAAGTATCCAAAGTAGTTTTGTCATGCCGTTTTGTCTTGCCGTTTTGTCATGCCGTTTTGCCATGCCGTTTTGTCGCCGTTTTGTCATGCCGTTTTGTCACCGTTTTGTCATGCCGAAGAATACCGAAACTATATTTTTCTCGCCGAAAGTATCCAAAGTATTTGCCGTTTTGTCATGCCGTTTTGCCGTTTTGTCTTGCTGTTTTGCCATGCCGTTTTGCCGTTTTGTCATGCCGTTTTGCCATGCCGTTTTGCCGTTTTGTCATGCCGTTTTGCCGTTTTGTCATGCCGTTTTGCCATTTGTCATGCCGTTTTGCCATGCCGTTTAGTCGTTTTGTCGTGCCGTTTCGTCATGCTGTTTTGCCGTTTTGTCATGCCGTTTTGACATCCTGTTTTGCCGTTTTGACATGCCGTTTTGTCTTGCCGAAAAATACCGAAAATACCCGCCGAAAATACCGAAAATACCCGCTGAAAATACCGAAAATACCCGCTGAAAATACCGAAAATACCCGCTGAAAATACCTAGAATACCCGCTGAAAATACCGAAATTTGCCCTGCTGAAAATTCCGAAAACTTGCCTTGCTGAAAATACCGAAAACTTGCCCCGCTGATAATACCGAAATATTTGTCCCGCCGAAAGTATCCAAAGTATTTTTGTCTTGCCGTTTTGTCATGCCGTTTTGTCATGCCGTTTTGCCGTTTTGTCATGCGGTTTTTCCGTTTTGTCATGCCGTTTTGCCGTATTTTCATGCCGTTTTGCCGTTTTGTCATGCCGTTTTGCCGTATTTTCATGCCGTTTTGCCGTTTTGTCATGTCGTTTTGTCGTTTTGACATGCCGTACCGAAAAATACCGAAAATGCCCGCTGAAAATACCGAAAATACCCGCTGAAAATACCGAAAATACCCGCTGAAAATACCGAAAATACCTGCTGAAAATACCGAAAATACCCGCTGAAAATACCGAAAATACCTGCTGAAAATACCGAAAATACCCGCTGAAAATACAGGGAATAACAGCTATTATATTTTTCTCGCTGACTATATTATATTTTTCTCTCCGACTATATTACATTTTTCTCGCTGACTATATTACATTTTTCTCTCAGACTATGTTATATTTTTCTCACCGACTATATTATATTTTTCTCGCCGACTATATTTTCTCGCCGACTATATTTTCTCGCCGACTATATTATATTTTCTCGCCGACTATATTATATTTTCTCGCCGACTATATTACATTTTTCTCGCCGACTATATTTTCTCGCCGAGACTATTTTTCTCGCCGAAAGTATCCAAAGTATTTTTGTCTTGCCGTTTTGTCATGCCGTTGTGCCGTTTTGTCATGCCGTTTTGCCGTTTTGTCATGCCGTTTTTCCGTTTTGCCGTTTTGTAATGCCGTTTTCTCATGCCGAAAAATACCGAAAATACCCGCTGAAAATACCCTGCTGAAAATACCGAAAACTTGTCCCGCTGAAAATACCGAAATTTGCCCTGCTGAAAATACCGAAAACTTGCCCCGCTGAAATACCGAAAACTTGCCACGCTGAAAATACCGAAAACGTGCCCCGCTGAAAATACCGAAAACTTGCCCCGTTGAAAATACTGAAAACTTGCCCCGTTGAAAATACTGAAATATTTGTCCCGCCGAAAGTATTTTTGTCCGGCCAAAAGTAGTTTTGTCCGGCCGAAAGTATTTTTGCCCCTCCGAAAGTATTTTTGTCCCGTCGAAAGTATTTTTGTCCGGCCGAAAGTATTCAAACTATATTTTTCTCGCCGAAACTATATTTTTATATTTTCAACTATGTTTTTCTCGCCGAAAATAATTTTGTCCCGCCGAAAGTATCCAAAGTATTTTTGTCTCGCCGAAAGTATTTTTGTCCCGCCGAAGGTATTTTTGTCCCGCCGAAAGTATTTTTGTCCCGCCGAAAGTATTTAAAGTATATTTTTCTCACCGAAACTATATTTTCTCGCCGAAACTATATTTTTCTCGCCGAAACTATATTTTTCTCGCCGAAACTATATTTTCTCGCCGAAACTATATTTTTCTCGCCGAAACTATATTTTTCTCGCCGAAACTATATTTTTCTCGCAGAAACTATATTTTTCTCGCCGAAACTATATTTTTCTCGCCGAAATTATATTTTTCTCGCCGAAATTATATTTTTCTCGCCGAAACCATATTTTTCTCGCCGAAACTATAATTTTCTCGCCGAAACTATATTTTTATATTTTCAACTATGTTTTTCTCGCCGAAAATATTTTTGTCCCGCCGAAAGTATCCAAAGTATTTTTGTCCCGCCGAAAGTATTTTTGTCCCGCCGAAAGTATTTTTGTCCTGCCGAAAGTATTTTTGTCCCGCCGAAAGTATTTTTCTCCCACCGAAGGTACCCGCTGAAAATACCGAAAATAACTTCTGAAAATACCGAAAATACCCGCTGAAAATACCCGCTGAAAATACCCTCTGAAAATACCCGCTGAAAATACCCTCTGAAAATACCAGCTAAAAATACCCTCTGGAAATACCCGCTGAAAATACCTGCTAAAAATTTGTCATGCCGTTTTGCCGTTTTGTCATGTTGTTTTGCCGTTTTGTCATGCCGTTTTGCCGTTTTGTCATGCCGTTTTGCCGTATTTTCATGCCGTTTTGCCGTTTTGTCATGCCGTTTTGCCGTATTTTCATGCCGTTTTGCCGTTTTGTCATGTCGTTTTGTCGTTTTGACATGCCGTACCGAAAAATACCGAAAATGCCCGCTGAAAATACCGAAAATACCCGCTGAAAATACCGAAAATACCCGCTGAAAATACCGAAAATACCTGCTGAAAATACCGAAAATACCCGCTGAAAATACCGAAAATACCTGCTGAAAATACCGAAAATACCCGCTGAAAATACAGGGAATAACAGCTATTATATTTTTCTCGCTGACTATATTATATTTTTCTCTCCGACTATATTACATTTTTCTCGCTGACTATATTACATTTTTCTCTCAGACTATGTTATATTTTTCTCACCGACTATATTATATTTTTCTCGCCGACTATATTTTCTCGCCGACTATATTTTCTCGCCGACTATATTATATTTTCTCGCCGACTATATTATATTTTCTCGCCGACTATATTACATTTTTCTCGCCGACTATATTTTCTCGCCGAGACTATTTTTCTCGCCGAAAGTATCCAAAGTATTTTTGTCTTGCCGTTTTGTCATGCCGTTGTGCCGTTTTGTCATGCCGTTTTGCCGTTTTGTCATGCCGTTTTTCCGTTTTGCCGTTTTGTAATGCCGTTTTCTCATGCCGAAAAATACCGAAAATACCCGCTGAAAATACCCTGCTGAAAATACCGAAAACTTGTCCCGCTGAAAATACCGAAATTTGCCCTGCTGAAAATACCGAAAACTTGCCCCGCTGAAATACCGAAAACTTGCCACGCTGAAAATACCGAAAACGTGCCCCGCTGAAAATACCGAAAACTTGCCCCGTTGAAAATACTGAAAACTTGCCCCGTTGAAAATACTGAAATATTTGTCCCGCCGAAAGTATTTTTGTCCGGCCAAAAGTAGTTTTGTCCGGCCGAAAGTATTTTTGCCCCTCCGAAAGTATTTTTGTCCCGTCGAAAGTATTTTTGTCCGGCCGAAAGTATTCAAACTATATTTTTCTCGCCGAAACTATATTTTTATATTTTCAACTATGTTTTTCTCGCCGAAAATAATTTTGTCCCGCCGAAAGTATCCAAAGTATTTTTGTCTCGCCGAAAGTATTTTTGTCCCGCCGAAGGTATTTTTGTCCCGCCGAAAGTATTTTTGTCCCGCCGAAAGTATTTAAAGTATATTTTTCTCACCGAAACTATATTTTCTCGCCGAAACTATATTTTTCTCGCCGAAACTATATTTTTCTCGCCGAAACTATATTTTCTCGCCGAAACTATATTTTTCTCGCCGAAACTATATTTTTCTCGCCGAAACTATATTTTTCTCGCAGAAACTATATTTTTCTCGCCGAAACTATATTTTTCTCGCCGAAATTATATTTTTCTCGCCGAAATTATATTTTTCTCGCCGAAACCATATTTTTCTCGCCGAAACTATAATTTTCTCGCCGAAACTATATTTTTATATTTTCAACTATGTTTTTCTCGCCGAAAATATTTTTGTCCCGCCGAAAGTATCCAAAGTATTTTTGTCCCGCCGAAAGTATTTTTGTCCCGCCGAAAGTATTTTTGTCCTGCCGAAAGTATTTTTGTCCCGCCGAAAGTATTTTTCTCCCACCGAAGGTACCCGCTGAAAATACCGAAAATAACTTCTGAAAATACCGAAAATACCCGCTGAAAATACCCGCTGAAAATACCCTCTGAAAATACCCGCTGAAAATACCCTCTGAAAATACCAGCTAAAAATACCCTCTGGAAATACCCGCTGAAAATACCTGCTAAAAATTTGTCATGCCGTTTTGCCGTTTTGTCATGTTGTTTTGCCGTTTTGTCATGCCGTTTTGCCGTTTTGTCATGCCGTTTTGCCGTATTTTCATGCCGTTTTGCCGTTTTGTCATGCCGTTTTGCCGTATTTTCATGCCGTTTTGCCGTTTTGTCATGTCGTTTTGTCGTTTTGACATGCCGTACCGAAAAATACCGAAAATACCCGCTGAAAATACCGAAAATACCCGCTGAAAATACCGAAAATACCGAAAATACCCGCTGAAAATACCGAAAATACCCGCTAAAAATACCTAAAATACCCGTTAAAAATAACAGCTATTATATTTTTCTCGCTGACTATATTATATTTTTCTCGCGGACTATATTTTCTCGCCGACTATATTACATTTTTCTCGCTGACTATATTACATTTTTCTCTCAGACTATGTTATATTTTTCTCGCCGACTATATTTTCTCGTCGAAACTATATTTTCTCGCCGACTATATTTTCTCGCTGACTATATTATATTTTCTCGCCGACTATATTATATTTTCTCGCCGACTATATTATATTTTCTCGCCGACTATATTTTTCTCGCCGAAACTATATTTTTCTCGCAGAAACTATATTTTTCTCGCCGAAACTATATTTTTCTCGCCGAAATTATATTTTTCTCGCCGAAACCATATTTTTCTCGCCGAAACTATAATTTTCTCGCCGAAACTATATTTTTATATTTTCAACTATGTTTTTCTCGCCGAAAATATTTTTGTCCCGCCGAAAGTATCCGAAGTATTTTTGTCCCGCCGAAAGTATTTTTGTCCCGCCGAAAGTATTTTTGTCCTGCCAAAAGTATTTTTGTCCCGCCGAAAGTATTTTTGTCCCACCGAAAGTACCCGCTGAAAATACCGAACATAACTTCTGAAAATACCGAAAATACCCGCTGAAAATACCCTCTGAAAATACCCGCTGAAAATACCCGCTGAAAATACCCTCTGAAAATACCAGCTAAAAATACCCTCTGGAAATACCCGCTGAAAATACCTGCTGAAAATACCCTCTGAAAATACCTTCCCGCTGAAAATACTGAAAATATTTCTCGCCGAAACTGTTTTTCGCGCCGACTATATTTTCTCGTGGACTATATTTTGCCCCGCTGAAAATACCGAAAACTTGCCCCGCTGAAAATACCGAAAACTTGCTCCGCTGAAAATACCGAAAACTTGCCTCGCTGAAAATACCAAAAACTTGCCCCGCTGAAAATACCAAAATTTGCCCCGCTGAAAATACCGAAAATACCCGCTTAAATTACCTAAAATACCCGTTAAAAATAACAGCTATTATATTTTTCTCGCTGACTATATTATATTTTTCTCGCCGACTATATTACATTTTTCTCGCTGACTATATTACATTTTTCTCTCAGACTATGTTATATTTTTCTCGCCTAATATATTTTCTCGTCGAAACTATATTTTCTCGCCGACTATATTTTCTCGCCGACTATATTATATTTTCTCGCCGACTATATTATATTTTCTCGCCGACTATATTTTCTCGCCGAAACTATATTTTTCTCGCCGAAACTATATTTTTCTCGCCGAAAGTATCCAAAGTATTTGCCGTTTTGTCATGCCGTTTTGCCGTTTTGTCATGCCGTTTTGCCTTTTTGTCATGCCGTTTTGCCGTGTTGTCTTGCCGTTTTGTCATGCCGTTTGGCCGTTTGCTGAAAATACCGAAAATACCCGCTGAAAATACCGAAAATACCCGCTGAAAATACCGAAAATACCCTTTGAAAATACCTAAAATAAACGCTGAAAATACCGAAAATACCCGTTGAAAATACAGAGAATAACAGCTATTATATTTTTCTCGCTGACTATATTATATTTTTCTCTCCGACTATATTACATTTTTCTCGCCGACTATATTTTCTCGCCGAGACTATATTTTTCTCGCCGAAAGTATCCAAAGTATTTTTGTCTTGCCGTTTTGTCATGCCGTTTTGCCATTTTGTCATGTCGTTTTGCCGTTTTGTCATGCCGTTTTGCCGTTTTGTCATGCCGTTTTGCCGTTTTGTCATGCCGTTTTGTCATGCCGTTTTGCCATGCCGTTTAGCCGTTTTGTCGTGCCGTTTTGTCATGCCGAAGAATACCGAAAATACCCGCTGAAAATACCAAAAATTCCCGCTGAAAATACCCGCTGAAAATACCTGCTGAAAATAACCTGCTGAAAATACCGAAAACTTGCCCCGCTGAAAATACCGAAATTTGCCTTGCTGAAAATACCGAAATATTTGTCCCGCCGAAAGTATTTTTGTCCCGTCGAAAGTATTTTTGTCCCGCCGAAAGTATTTAAACTATATTTTCCTCGCCGAAACTATATTTTTATATTTTCAACTATGTTTTTCTCGCCGAAAATATTTTTGTCCCGCCGAAAGCATCCAAAGTTTTGTCATGCCGTTTTGCCGTTTTGTCATGCCGTTTTGCCATGCCGTTTATCCGTTTTGTCATGCCGTTTTGCCGTTTTGTCATGCCGTTTTGTCGTTTTGACATGCCGTACTGAAAAATACCGAAAATATTCGCTGAAAATACCGAAAATACCCACTGAAAATACCGAAAATACCCGCTGAAAATACCGAAAATACCTGCTGAAAATACCGAAAATACCCGCTGAAAATACCGAAAATACCCGCTAAAAATACCTAAAATACCCGTTAAAAATAACAGCTATTATATTTTTCTCGCTGACTATATTATATTTTTCTCGCGGACTATATTTTCTCGCCGACTATATTACATTTTTCTCGCTGACTATATTACATTTTTCTCTCAGACTATGTTATATTTTTCTCGCCGACTATATTTTCTCGTCGAAACTATATTTTCTCGCCGACTATATTTTCTCGCCGACTATATTTTCTCGCCGACTATATTTTCTCGCCGACTATATTATATTTTCTCGCCGACTATATTATATTTTCTCGCCGACTATATTATATTTTCTCGCCGACTATATTTTCTCGCCGAAACTATATTTTTCTCGCGGAAACTATATTTTTCTCGCCGAAAGTATCCAAAGTATTTGCCGTTTTGTCATGCCGTTTTGCCGTTTTGTCATGCCGTTTTGCCGTTTTGTCATGCCGTTTTGCCGTGTTGTCATGCCGTTTTGCCGTTTTGTCACGCCGTTTTGCCGTTTTGTCATGCCGTTTTGCCATGCCGTTTAGCCGTTTTGTCGTGCCGTTTTGTCATGCCGTTTTGCCGTTTTGTCATGCCGTTTTGCCGTTTTGTCATGCCGTTTTGCCTTTTAGTCATGCCGTTTTGCCATTTTGTCATGCCGTTTTGCCGTTTTGTCATGCCGTTTTGCCGTTTTGTCATGTCGTTTTGCCGTTTTGTAATGCCGTTTTCTCATGCCGAAAAATACCGAAAATACCCGCTGAAAATACCCTGCCGAAAATACCGAAAACTTGTCCCGCTGAAAATACCGAAATTTGCCCTGCTGAAAATACCGAAAACTTGCCCCGGCCGAAAGTATTTTTGCCCCTCCGAAAGTATTTTTGTCCCGCCGAAAGTATTTTTGTCCGGCCGAAAGTATTCAAACTATATTTTTCTCGTCGAAACTATATTTTTATATTTTCAACTATGTTTTTCTCGCCGAAAATATTTTTGTCCCGCCGAAAGTATCCAAAGTATTTTTGTCTCGCCGAAAGTATTTTTGTCCCGCCGAAGGTATTTTTGTCCCGCCGAAAGTATTTTTGTCCCGCCGAGAGTATTTAAAGTATATTTTTCTCACCGAAACTATATTTTCTCGCCGAAACTGTATTTTTCTCGGCGAAATTATATTTTTCTCGCCGAAACTATATTTTCTCGCTGAAACTATATTTTTCTCGCCGAAACTATATTTTTATATTTTCAACTATGTTTTTCTCGCCGAAAATATTTTTGTCCCGCCGAAAGTATCCAAAGTATTTTTGTCTCGCCGAAAGTATTTTTGTCCCGCCGAAGGTATTTTTGTCCCGCCGAAAGTATTTTTGTCCCGCCGAGAGTATAAAAAGTATATTTTTCTCACCGAAACTATATTTTCTCGGCGAAACTATATTTTTCTCGCCGAAACCATATTTTTCTCGCCGAAACTATAATTTTCTCGCCGAAACTATATTTTTCTCGCCGAAACTATATTTTTCTCGCCGAAACTACATTTTTCT
This sequence comes from Stenolophus ochropezus, assembly GCA_035578165.1. Taxonomy (NCBI): domain Eukaryota; kingdom Metazoa; phylum Arthropoda; class Insecta; order Coleoptera; family Carabidae; genus Stenolophus; species Stenolophus ochropezus. The sequence goes on along the minus strand of JAQOWZ010000002.1, from coordinate 44,237,138 downwards.
CGCCGAAACTATATTTTTATATTTTCAACTATGTTTTTCTCGCCGAAAATATTTTTGTCCCGCCGAAAGTATCCAAAGTATTTTTGTCTCGCCGAAAGTATTTTTGTCCCGCCGAAGGTATTTTTGTCCCGCCGAAAGTATTTTTGTCCCGCCGAGAGTATTTAAAGTATATTTTTCTCACCGAAACTATATTTTCTCGGCGAAACTATATTTTTCTCGCCGAAACCATATTTTTCTCGCCGAAACTATAATTTTCTCGCCGAAACTATATTTTTCTCGCCGAAACTATATTTTTCTCGCCGAAACTACATTTTTCTCGCCGAAACTATATTTTTATATTTTCAACTGTTTTTCTCGCCGAAAATATTTTTGTCCCGCCGAAAGTATCCAAAGTATTTTTGTCCCGCCGAAAGTATTTTTGTCCCGCCGAAAGTATTTTTGTCCTGCCGAAAGTATTTTTGTCCCGCCGAAAGTATTTTTGTCCCACCGAAGGTACCCGCTGAAAATACCGAAAATAACTTCTGAAAATACCGAAAATACTCGCTGAAAATACCCGCTGAAAATACCCTCTGAAAATACCCGCTGAAAATACCCTCTGAAAATACCAGCTAAAAATACCCTCTGGAAATACCCGCTGAAAATACCTGCTGAAAATACCCTCTGAAAATACCTTCCCGCTGAAAATACTGAAAATATTTCTCGCCGAAACTGTTTTTCTCGCCGACTATATTTTCTCGTGGACTATATTTTGCCCCGCTGAAAATACCGAAAACTTGCCCCGCTGAAAATACCGAAAACTTGCTCCGCTGAAAATACCGAAAACTTGCCTCGCTGAAAATACCAAAAACTTGCCCCGCTGAAAATACCAAAATTTGCCCCGCTGAAAATACCGAAATTTACCCTGCTGAAAATACCGAAATTTTGTCCCGCTGAAAATACCGAAAACTTGCCCTGCTGAAAATACCGAAATCATGCCCCGCTGAAAATACTGAAAACTTGCTTTTTGTCCCGCCGAAAGTATCCAAAGTGTTTTTGTCATGACTATAGTATATTTTCTCGCCGACTATATTACATTTTTCTCGCCGACTATATTATATTTTCTCGCCGACTATACTTTCTCGCCGACTATATTATATTTTTTCGCCGACTATATTTTCTCGCCGAGACTATATTTTTCTCGCCGAAAGTATCCAAAGTATTTTTGTCTTGCCGTTTTGCCGTTTTGTCATGCCGTTTTGCCGTTTTGTCATGCCGTTTTGCCGTTTTGTCATGCCGTTTTGCCGTATTTTCATGCCGTTTTGCCGTTTTGTCATGCCGTGTTGCCGTATTTTCATGCCGTTTTGTCATGTCGTTTTGACATGCCGTACCGAAAAATACCGAAAATACCCGCTGAAAATACCGAAAATACCCACTGAAAATACCGAAAATACCCGCTGAAAATACCGAAAATACCCGCTAAAAATACCTAAAATACCCGTTAAAAATAACAGCTATTATATTTTTCTCGCTGACTATATTATATTTTTCTCGCCGACTATATTTTCTCGCCGACTATATTACATTTTTCTCGCTGACTATATTACATTTTTCTCTCAGACTATGCTATATTTTTCTCGCCGAATATATTTTCTCGTCGAAACTATATTTTCTCGCCGACTATATTTTCTCGCCGACTATATTATATTTTCTCGCCGACTATATTATATTTTCTCGCCGACTATATTTTCTCGCCGAAACTATATTTTTCTCGCCGAAACTATATTTTTCTCGCCGAAAGTATCCAAAGTATTTGCCGTTTTGTCATGCCGTTTTGTCATGCCGTTTTGCCGTTTTGTCATGTTGTTTTGCCGTTTTGTCATGCCGTTTTGCCGTGTTGTCTTGCCGTTTTGTCATGCCGTTTGGCCGTTTGCTGAAAATACCGAAAATACCCGCTGAAAATACCGAAAATACCCGCTGAAAATACCGAAAATACCCTTTGAAAATACCTAAAATACCCGTTGAAAATACCGAAAATACCCGTTGAAAATACAGAGAATAACAGCTATTATATTTTTCTCGCTGACTATATTATATTTTTCTCTCCGACTATATTACATTTTTCTCGCCGACTATATTTTCTCGCCGAGACTATATTTTTCTCGCCGAAAGTATCCAAAGTATTTATGTCTTGCCGTTTTGTCATGCCGTTTTGTCATGCCGTTTTGCCGTTTTGTCATGCCGTTTTGCCGTTTTGTCACGCCGTTTTGCCGTTTTGTCATGCCGTTTTGCCATGCCATTTAGCCGTTTTGTCGTGCCGTTTTGTCATGCCGTTTTGCCGTTTTGTCATGCCGTTTTGCCGTTTTGTCATGCCGTTTTGCCTTTTAGTCATGCCGTTTTGCCATTTTGTCATGCCGTTTTGCCGTTTTGTCATGTCGTTTTGCCGTTTTGTAATGCCGTTTTCTCATGCCGAAAAATACCGAAAATACCCGCTGAAAATACCCTGCCGAAAATACCGAAAACTTGTCCCGCTGAAAATACCGAAATTTGCCCTGCTGAAAATACCGAAAATTTGTCCCGCTGAAAATACCGAAAACTTGCCCTGCTGAAAATACCGAAATTTGCCCCGCTGAAAATACCGAAATTTACCCTGCTGAAAATATCGAAAATACCCGCTGAAAATACCGAAAATACCCGCTGAAAATACCGAAAATACCCGCTGAAAATACCGAAAATACCTGCTGAAAATACAAGCTGAAAATACCGAAAATACCCGCTAAAAATACCTAAAATACTCGCTGAAAATACCGAAAATACCCGTTGAAAATACAGAGAATAACAGCTATTATATTTTTCTCGCTGACTATATTATATTTTTCTCGCCGACTATATTTTCTCGCCGACTATATTACATTTTTCTCGCTGACTATATTAGATTTTTCTCTCAGACTATATTATATTTTTCTCGCCGACTAGATTTTCTCGCCGACTATATTATATTTTCTCGCCGACTATATTATATTTTCTCGCCGACTATATTTTCTCGCCGAAAATATATTTTCTCGCCGACTATATTTTCTCGCCGACTATATTTTCTCGCCGACTATATTATATTTTCTCGCCGACTATATTTTCTCGCCGAGACTATATTTTTCTCGCCGAAAGTATCCAAAGTATTTTTGTCTTGCCGTTTTGCCGTTTTGTCATGCCGTTTTGCCGTCTTGTCATGCCGTTTTGCCGTGTTGTCTTGCCGTTTTGTCATGCCGTTTGGCCGTTTGCTGAAAATACCGAAAATACCCACTGAAAATACCGAAAATACCCGCTGAAAATACCGAAAATACCCTTTGAAAATACCTAAAATACCCGCTGAAAATACCGAAAATACCCGTTGAAAATACAGAGAATAACAGCTATTATATTTTTCTCGCTGACTATATTATATTTTTCTCTCCGACTATATTACATTTTTCTCGCCGACTATATTTTCTCGCCGAGACTATATTTTTCTCGCCGAAAGTATCCAAAGTATTTATGTCTTGCCGTTTTGTCATGCCGTTTTGTCATGCCGTTTTGCCGTTTTGTCATGCCGTTTTGCCGTTTTGTCACGCCGTTTTGCCGTTTTGTCATGCCGTTTTGCCATGCCATTTAGCCGTTTTGTCGTGCCGTTTTGTCATGCCGTTTTGCCGTTTTGTCATGCCGTTTTGCCGTTTTGTCATGCCGTTTTGCCTTTTAGTCATGCCGTTTTGCCATTTTGTCATGCCGTTTTGCCGTTTTGTCATGTCGTTTTGCCGTTTTGTAATGCCGTTTTCTCATGCCGAAAAATACCGAAAATACCCGCTGAAAATACCCTGCCGAAAATACCGAAAACTTGTCCCGCTGAAAATACCGAAATTTGCCCTGCTGAAAATACCGAAAACTTGCTCCGCTGAAAATACCGAAAACTTGCCTCGCTGAAAATACCAAAAACTTGCCCCGCTGAAATTACCAAAATTTGCACCGCTGAAAATACCGAAATTTACCCTGCTGAAAATACCGAAAATTTGTCCCGCTGAAAATACCGAAAACTTGCCCTGCTGAAAATACCGAAATTTGCCCCGCTGAAAATACCGAAATTTACCCTGCTGAAAATATCGAAAATACCCGCTGAAAATACCGAAAATACCCGCTGAAAATACCGAAAATACCCGCTGAAAATACCGAAAATACCTGCTGAAAATACCCGCTGAAAATACCGAAAATACCCGCTAAAAATACCTAAAATACTCGCTGAAAATACCGAAAATACCCGTTGAAAATACAGAGAATAACAGCTATTATATTTTTCTCGCTGACTATATTATATTTTTCTCGCCGACTATATTTTCTCGCCGACTATATTACATTTTTCTCGCTGACTATATTAGATTTTTCTCTCAGACTATATTATATTTTTCTCGCCGACTAGATTTTCTCGCCGACTATATTATATTTTCTCGCCGACTATATTATATTTTCTCGCCGACTATATTTTCTCGCCGAAAATATATTTTCTCGCCGACTATATTTTCTCGCCGACTATATTTTCTCGCCGACTATATTATATTTTCTCGCCGACTATATTATATTTTCTCGCCGACTATATTATATTTTCTCGCCGACTATATTATATTTTCTCGCCGACTATATTTTCTCGCCGAAACTATATTTTTCTCGCCGAAACTATATTTTTCTCGCCGAAAGTATCCAAAGTATTTGCCGTTTTGTCATGCCGTTTTGCCGTTTTGTCATGCCGTTTTGCCGTGTTGTCATGCCGTTTTGCCGTTTTGTCATGCCGTTTTGCCGTGTTGTCATGCCGTTTTGCCGTTTTGTCATGCCGTTTTGCCGTTTTGTCATGTCGTTTTGTCGTTCTGACATGCCGTTTTCTCATGCCGAAAAATACCGAAAATACCCGCTGAAAATACCTAAAATACCCGCTGAAAATACCGAAAATACCCGTTGAAAATACAGAGAATAACAGCTATTATATTTTTCTCGCTGACTATATTATATTTTTCTCGCCGACTATATTTTCTCGCCGACTATATTACATTTTTCTCTCAGACTATGTTATATTTTTCTCACCGACTATATTATATTTTTCTCGCCGACTATATTTTCTCGCCGACTATATTATATTTTCTCGCCGTCTATATTTTCTCGCCGAAACTATATTTTTCTCGCCGAAACTATATATTTCTCGCCGAAAGTATCCAAAGTATTTTTGTCTTGCCGTTTTGCCGTTTTGTCATGCCGTTTTGCCGTTTTGTCATGCCGTTTTGCCGTGTTGTCTTGCCGTTTTGTCATGCCGTTTGGCCGTTTGCTGAAAATACCGAAAATACCCACTGAAAATACCGAAAATACCCGCTGAAAATACCGAAAATACCCTTTGAAAATACCTAAAATACCCGCTGAAAATACCGAAAATACCCGTTGAAAATACAGAGAATAACAGCTATTATATTTTTCTCGCTGACTATATTATATTTTTCTCTCCGACTATATTACATTTTTCTCGCCGACTATATTTTCTCGCCGAGACTATATTTTTCTCGCCGAAAGTATCCAAAGTATTTATGTCTTGCCGTTTTGTCATGCCGTTTTGTCATGCCGTTTTGCCGTTTTGTCATGCCGTTTTGCCGTTTTGTCACGCCGTTTTGCCGTTTTGTCATGCCGTTTTGCCATGCCATTTAGCCGTTTTGTCGTGCCGTTTTGTCATGCCGTTTTGCCGTTTTGTCATGCCGTTTTGCCGTTTTGTCATGCCGTTTTGCCTTTTAGTCATGCCGTTTTGCCATTTTGTCATGCCGTTTTGCCGTTTTGTCATGTCGTTTTGCCGTTTTGTAATGCCGTTTTCTCATGCCGAAAAATACCGAAAATACCCGCTGAAAATACCCTGCCGAAAATACCGAAAACTTGTCCCGCTGAAAATACCGAAATTTGCCCTGCTGAAAATACCGAAAACTTGCTCCGCTGAAAATACCGAAAACTTGCCTCGCTGAAAATACCAAAAACTTGCCCCGCTGAAATTACCAAAATTTGCACCGCTGAAAATACCGAAATTTACCCTGCTGAAAATACCGAAAATTTGTCCCGCTGAAAATACCGAAAACTTGCCCTGCTGAAAATACCGAAATTTGCCCCGCTGAAAATACCGAAATTTACCCTGCTGAAAATATCGAAAATACCCGCTGAAAATACCGAAAATACCCGCTGAAAATACCGAAAATACCCGCTGAAAATACCGAAAATACCTGCTGAAAATACCCGCTGAAAATACCGAAAATACCCGCTAAAAATACCTAAAATACTCGCTGAAAATACCGAAAATACCCGTTGAAAATACAGAGAATAACAGCTATTATATTTTTCTCGCTGACTATATTATATTTTTCTCGCCGACTATATTTTCTCGCCGACTATATTACATTTTTCTCGCTGACTATATTAGATTTTTCTCTCAGACTATATTATATTTTTCTCGCCGACTAGATTTTCTCGCCGACTATATTATATTTTCTCGCCGACTATATTATATTTTCTCGCCGACTATATTTTCTCGCCGAAAATATATTTTCTCGCCGACTATATTTTCTCGCCGACTATATTTTCTCGCCGACTATATTATATTTTCTCGCCGACTATATTATATTTTCTCGCCGACTATATTATATTTTCTCGCCGACTATATTATATTTTCTCGCCGACTATATTTTCTCGCCGAAACTATATTTTTCTCGCCGAAACTATATTTTTCTCGCCGAAAGTATCCAAAGTATTTGCCGTTTTGTCATGCCGTTTTGCCGTTTTGTCATGCCGTTTTGCCGTGTTGTCATGCCGTTTTGCCGTTTTGTCATGCCGTTTTGCCGTGTTGTCATGCCGTTTTGCCGTTTTGTCATGCCGTTTTGCCGTTTTGTCATGTCGTTTTGTCGTTCTGACATGCCGTTTTCTCATGCCGAAAAATACCGAAAATACCCGCTGAAAATACCTAAAATACCCGCTGAAAATACCGAAAATACCCGTTGAAAATACAGAGAATAACAGCTATTATATTTTTCTCGCTGACTATATTATATTTTTCTCGCCGACTATATTTTCTCGCCGACTATATTACATTTTTCTCTCAGACTATGTTATATTTTTCTCACCGACTATATTATATTTTTCTCGCCGACTATATTTTCTCGCCGACTATATTATATTTTCTCGCCGACTATATTTTCTCGCCGAAACTATATTTTTCTCGCCGAAACTATATATTTCTCGCCGAAAGTATCCAAAGTATTTTTGTCTTGCCGTTTTGTCATGCCGTTTTGCCGTTTTGTCATGCCGTTTTGCCGTTTTGTCATGCCATTTTGCCGTTTTGTCATGCCGTTTTGCCGTTTTGTCATGCCGTTTTGCCGTTTTGTCATGTCGTTTTGCCGTTTTGCCGTTTTGTCATGCCGTTTTGTCATGCCGAAGAATACCGAAAATACCCGCTGAAAATACCGAAAATACCTGCTGAAAATACCGAAAATACCCGCTGAAAATACCGAAAATACACGCTGAAAATACCGAAAATACTTGCTGAAAATACCTAAAATACCCGCTGAAAATACCGAAAATACCCGTTGAAAATACATAGAATAACAGCTATTATATTTTTCTCGCTGACTATATTATATTTTTCTCGCCGACTATATTTCCTCGCCGACTATATTACATTTTTCTCGCTGACTATATTACATTTTTCTCTCAGACTATGTTATATTTTTCTCACCGACTATATTATATTTTCTCGCCGACTATATTTTCTCGCCGAGACTATATTTTTCTCGCCGAAACTATATTTTTCTCGCCGAAAGTAACCAAAGTATTTTTGTCTTGCCGTTTTGTCATGCCGTTTTGCCGCTTTGTCATGCCGTTTTGCCGTTTTGTCATGTCGTTTTGTCGTTTTGACATGCCGTTTTGTAATGCCGTTTTCTCATGCCGAAAAATACCGAAAATACCCGCTGAAAATACCGAAAATACCCGCTGAAAATACCTAAAATACCCGCTGAAAATACCGAAAATACCCGTTGAAAATACAGAGAATAACAGCTATTATATTTTTCTCGCCGACTATATTTTCTCGCCGGCTATATTATATTTTCTCGCCGACTATATTTTCTCGCCGAAACTATATTTTTCTCGCCGAAACTATATTTTTCTCGCCGAAAGTATCCAAAGTATTTTTGTCTTGCCGTTTTGTCATGCCGTTTTGCCGTTTTGTCATGTGGTTTTGCCGTTTTGTCATGCCGTTTTGCCGTTTTGTCATGCGGTTTTGCCGTTTTGTCATGCCGTTTTGCCGTTTTGTCATGCCGTTTTGCTGTTTTGCTGTTTTGTCATGCCGTTTTCTCATGCTGAAAAATACCGAAAATACCCGCTAAAATACCGAAAATACCCGCTGAAAATACCGAAAGTACCCGCTGAAAATACCGAAAATACTCGCTGAAAATACCGAAAATACTTGCTGAAAATACCTAAAATACCCGCTTAAAATACCGAAAATACCCGTTGAAAATACAGAGAATAACAGCTATTATATTTTTCTCGCTGACTACATTATATTTTTCTCGCCGACTATATTTCCTCGCCGACTATATTACATTTTTCTCGCTGACTATATTACATTTTTCTCTCAGACTATGTTATATTTTTCTCACCGACTATATTATATTTTCTCGCCGACTATATTTTCTCGCCGAGACTATATTTTTCTCGCCGAAACTATATTTTTTTCCCGAAAGTATCCAAAGTATTTTTGTCTTGCCGTTTTGTCATGCCGTTTTGCCGTTTTGTCATGCCGTTTTGCCGTTTTGTCATGTCGTTTTGTCGTTTTGACATGCCGTTTTGTAATGCCGTTTTCTCATGCCGAAAAATACCGAAAATACCCGCTGAAAATACCGAAAATACCCGTTGAAAATACAGAGAATAACAGCTATTATATTTTTCTCGCCGACTATATTTTCTCGCCGGCTATATTATATTTTCTCGCCGACTATATTTTCTCGCCGAAACTATATTTTTCTCGCCAAAACTATATTTTTCTCGCCGAAAGTCATGCGGTTTTGCCGTTTTGTCATGCCGTTTTGCCGTTTTGTCATGCCGTTTTGCCGTATTGTCATGCCGTTTTGCCGTTTTGTCATGTCGTTTTGCCGTTTTGCCGTTTTGTCATGCCGAAGAATACCGAAAATACCCGCTGAAAATACCGAAAATACCCGCTGAAAATAACCTGCTAAAAATACCGAAAACTTGCCCCGCTGAAAATACCGAAATTTGCCCTGCTGAAAATACCGAAAACTTGCCCCGTTGAAAATACCGAAAACTTGCCCCGCTGAAAATACCGAAAACTTGCCACGCTGAAAATACCGAAAACTTGCCCCGCTGAAAATACCGAAATATTTGTCCCGCCGAAAGTATTTTTGTCCCGTCGAAAGTATTTTTGTCCCGCCGAAAGTATTTAAACTATATTTTTCTCGCCGAAACTATATTTTCTCGCCGAAACTATATTTTTCTCGCCGAAATTATATTTTTATATTTTCAACTATGTTTTTTTCGCCGAAAATATTTTTGTCCCGCCGAAAGTATCCAAAGTATTTTTGTCTCGCCGAAAGTATTTTTGTCCCGCCGAAGGTATTTTTGTCCCGCCGAAAGTATTTTTGTCCCGCCGAAAGTATTTAAAGTATATTTTTCTCACCGAAACTATATATTCTCGCCGAAACTATATTTTTCTCGCCGAAACTATATTTTTCTCGCCGAAACTATATTTTTCTCGCAGAAACTATATTTTTCTCGCCGAAACTATATTTTTCTCGCCGAAATTATATTTTTCTCGCCGAAACCATATTTTTCTCGCCGAAACTATAATTTTCTCGCCGAAACTATATTTTTCTCGCCGAAACTATATTTTTCTCGCCGAAACTATATTATTATAAAAAATATAGAAAAATACTTTCGACGAGAAAAATATAGAAAAATAGTTTTGGGCGAGAAATATAGTTTTGGACGAGAAAAATAGTTTTGGGCGAGAAATATAGTTTCGTGGAGAAATATAGTTTCGGCGAGAAATAGTTTTAAAAATTCGATGGTTTAAGCGGGACAAAAATTCGGTATTTTCAGCGGGTCGATAATTCGGTATTTTCAGCAAGACAAAAATGCAGTAGTTTCAGCGGTACAAAAACGGAAGTTTCAGCGGGACAAAAATACTTTCGAAGGGACAAAAATAGTTTCGGCAGGATAAAAAATACTTTCGGCGGGACAAAAATACTTTCGGCTAGACAATATAGTTGCAGCGAGAAATATAGTTTAAAAAAAATTCGATAGTTTCAGCAGGACAATTTGCATGCATGAATCAAAGTAAGTTCGGTTCCGGTTTTAGTAACGTCAAAAATAGCTGTCATATTGGTCACACAAATTTTATGAAGGAAATTTTAGGTATGAAATGAATTAAACGTATTCACAACTGCAATAACAAACTAATTTTAAAACTACAAATTAAATGTATTGAAAAACTTTTATTGAAAATATTACTACAGTAGCGGAAGGTATTGTGTTGGACACATCAGATTTTTAAATTTTACAATAAAATTACTTCATTTTTCCTTATTTTATCTTTTACACTTCCTTACATCAAATTTGACATCACATGTCAAATTTTGTGAACATATGAATAACTCATCTGTTTTATCGAAATTCCTCAGCCTAAACGATATGTAAAATTATTATAATTTATATATATTTTTTCTATCTAGCTAGAAGTTATATATAAACATAATTATGCAGATCGGTAGAAAATTAAAAAATCTTTATATTTAATAATAATGTAATTTGTGAAAAAATGGTTTTACAGGTATTTTTTAGGAAAAACGGTTTAAAGCTTCAAGTAAAGTACTACTTCCGTTTAATCAATTGTACTCAAAATCTAATCAGTTCATCATATTTGAATATAAGTCTTAAATACCAAATATTATATTTTTCACATGTCTCGTATTGGAGTTATCGTGGACGAAAAATCGTCACAGACACACAAACACACAAACACACACACGCACACACACACACACGGACATACAGACATCACGTCTATCGTATTGTAGGGACCCTAATTCGTGCTCATATGTTGAAAACTCGTACTCGAGAAATCTGACCAAAAACAATACCTCCCTTATCTATATATTGATAGGTGGGAGGTAAAAACTGTGCCTCTGAAAGCTCTTGATATTGAATGTCAAAATTTTTAAATAAAAATATGATTTGTAAAATGGTACAACATTGCTGTGTTAAGGTTTGCAAATCTTGGGTGAGATTCTATAACTTCGGTTGCTATCATTTGGACTTGTTATTATTAATTGCAAATATCAACTACAAAGTACACTTGCTATTCTATAACAGTAATGGTTATTTATGGTTGATATGTACTATCATATACTCATACATATATAAAGCATTCTCTACAAGTGTACACTGATGTGGGAATGTATTAATTTATAGAAAATTTGAATTGCCGCCATGGTGATATTTGACATTTGACGATTGTAATCAATTGTAATTGATATTTTATCAAGTGCAGTTGTTATTTGTAATTGATATGATTTATAAAATCCCATCCCTGTTTGGCACTCAAATAAACATTTATCCTTTTTTAAGTACGTAATAAATTATTATAACAATGAATATAAGAGAAATAATTTTTTCAATCTCTTTTGAATTTCAGTTTTCCTATAAATAATGAATTGGTAGCAACCCAGTGGAGAGAAAATGTACCCTGTAAAAGTTCACTTGGAAAATACTCCTACGTTTATAGTGATCATTGATTGTACGACAAGGATCGAAACACCTGCAATAGGCTCTCTTTCGGATTGAGTTGGTGCCGCTATTTTTCAATGGTTTCAACCTATAACATAATTATTACCTTTTGTAGAAGTAAACTGCAAGTGCAAACCGATTCTTTGAACTGCGTGCTTCCAATATCATTATAGATCCAGTCCTATTGTGCAAACCTATTGTACTTTTGTCGATTGGAAACACTTTTAAATGCAATTAATAAAAAATATATTATTTGAAATACTTCATAATATACCTGGCATATATCTGAAACTTACAAAAATATAATTGCTGTGTACGGGAAATATGTATATTAATTTTACAATTTATATCTTATTCCAGGAAACTTTATTTATAAAAATTGCAAATAAAATCTTTATTAAGTACATACAGCCGTTTAAACTACAACAGCTCAACTTAAATTATGTGTTAACAAACACATTACATTGTGCATAACATGGAATGTATTACAAAAGTGATGCACCTTAGACTAAAATGTAATCGCACTTTTCGTATTGCTATTTATAAATATGAATACATATTAAAGCACATTTTTACAATTGAGAATTCTTATTATAATGACAACATTGACGATAAATATTTGTAAACAATATAAAAACATTTCAAGAATTTTCTTCACAAAGAAAATTGTAAAATATAAAAGTATAAAGATCTTTATGTAAAATTTGATATTTAAAACTTAAATACTAAATGTCTAAGAGTAAAAGAAATGTGAAAAAAAGATTAATTTAACATAGACTTTACAAAATTTGTGATGTTTTTTACAGAAAGTCTAAGTTTAATTAATTCTGGTGTACTTCAAGGATTGGACGATACCAGTGCCGGCTTTAGGGGCAGGCCACGATGGTGAGAGATTACTAAAAAAAGAAATTTTACAAATTAATTGTTTGTCGACAAAAAAAGCACGCAAAAAAACAGTTTTGTTTCTTTTAATGATAATTGTTTTATAGAGTGTCCAGATATAACAGCTAAGACTCTGATTTTGGTCTATTTCTTCTTCCGTAAATAATTCCTAAACAGTTGAATATTCAAGACAATGTTTCACATAAAAAAAGTTAAATACTTTTATTGTCTAGTCAGTGACATACACAAAAAAAAAATTTTTTCTCGCCGAATATTTTTCTCTCCAAATACTTTTCTCGCCGAATACTTTTCTCGCCGAATATTTTTTAGCCGAATACTTTTCTCGCCGACCACTTTTCTCGCCGAATACTTTTCTCGCCGAATATTTTTCTTGTCGAATATTTTTCTCGCCGAAAATTTTTCTCGCCGAATACTTTTCTCGCCAAATACTTTTTTCGCCGAATATTTTTCTCGCCGAATACTTTTCTCGGCGAATATTTTTCTCGCCTAATATTTTTCTCGCCAAATATTTTTCTCGCCGAATATATTTCACGCCGAATACTTGTCTCGCCGTATATTTTTCTTGCCGAATATTTTTCTTGCCGAATATTTTTCTCGCCGAATATTTATCTCGCCGAATATTTATCTCGTCAAATATTTATCTCGCCGAATTTTTATCTAGCCGAATTTTTATTTCGCCGAATTTTTATCTCGCCGAATATTTATCTCGCCGAATATTTTTCTCGCCGTATATTTTTCACGCCGAATACTTTTCTCGCCGAATACTTTTTTCGCCAAATATTTTTCTCGCCGAATACTTTTCTCGCCGAATTTTTATCTCGCCGAATATTTATCTCGCCGAATACTTTTTTCGCCGTATATTTTTCTCTCCGTATATTTTTCTCGCCGTATATTTTTCTCGGCGAATATTTTTCTCGCCGTATATTTTTCTCGCTGAATACTAGTGAAATACAAATGGGTTATGATTAATTTCATATTATTTAGTGATTTTAATACGACATGTGCCTCGGCAAACAATCCGTATACATATTATGAAAAGACTAACCTCCCTGCCATGTTGAGGAAATAACTATTGTCTCGAAAAATTCTATAAAAATTGAGTAGTATCTTAACACTTTTATTCTAATTAGAATGGGCGTCAAAATTTCTAAAATCAGTACTCGATACGTACTTGTTAGTTACACTACGACGTCTTCTGCTCCTCTTCTACTGGTGGTGGTGTTTTGGGAACTTCTGGTTCACCTTCTGTTTTCTGTGTGTAGATGATTTCAGCATACTCCGTCTTGTCGTCATCGTTTTTCACCAATGGTCGAAGATTCTGTGCCACTAGGTCTAACTCTGCGTAGACGATGCCTTCTGGTTTGTCAGATTTTTGTTTTTCGGATTCTTCTGTCTTTATTTGCAAACAATGATTAATATACTGACATATTATTTGTAGTTGAAAGTTACCTTAGGTTCATCCATTTCCATTGGTTTTGCTGTTTCATCTTCGTGGGTGACTTTATCTTTATTTTTTTTAAAAACATTTGTGAATTGTAATTTCGGGGCTTTTAATTTTGACTGACGTTGTCTGACTTCGGCAGCTGTACTTTCTGTGTCACTACTACTAAAACAAATAATCAAATAATTGCTTAATTTATTATTATTTCAACGGTCATATATAACAAGGGAAATTAGACTGAACAAATTTTAATATTTAAGCTTTGAGTTAATCAATTTTTGGTAAAAATCAGCCAAAAGTGACAGATTACTCTTTTTGCAAAAATATCGTAACAAGAAAATATTTCGAAAGAAATTATTTCAAGAAAGTTGCTACAAAGTTAGTCTTTATTTGAATAAAATATTCAGTAATGGCGGTCGGTTCTGTGATTGTTACAGGTTATTTTAAAAATACTTACGTTTCACCAACATGTCTAGGATTTTGACCTAGAAATAAAAATAATACAATTAACTCAAAATACACATATTCTGGTAAATGTTGCTCAAAATTGAAAAATTGTTTGTTATTAATAATATTTTATTTATAAAACAATTATTCCATATTTATATCATCAACTTATAATAATTTTTATTATTAAGTACACATATTTTATAACATTATACTTTATAATATCCTTAGTAGTTCTCAAACAAAGACGAGAATCACAGATACACAAATATCTTACATTATTCAGTGATTTGAAACTTAAAACCAAACTTTAAATTTTGCTTAACATGATAACTTTTCTATACATTATCTAGTGACATATGAAATGGTTATTTACAGATTTCGTTAAGAATAGTTAATTTTGATGTTCGAAATAAGTAAAATAAAAGTTATTGTCTAGGTGGAAATATAAATAAACTTAAAAAACTTATACTAAATGAAATGCGCCATATTTTTCATTTTGAAAACGTGTTAGAAAAATAAAGTAAAATATTTTTGATTGTATTAGATTCAATGTATAAAATGAATGTAATTTTGATAAGTTAGTGTTCTAATACTAACAGTCATAATTATAATTTTAAAGTGATAATATGGCAGTTCTTTTTCTTAAATCTAAAATCTTAAAATTAAAAATAATATAAAAATTATATCTAATAATACTAAGAATAAATGGAATGTTGTATTTGTACAGAAAAATACGGAATGTACATTTAAATATTTCACAATAATTTTGCGACAAAATTGAGCAAAGAATAATGGAACATATTTTATTATTTCATGAGAAATAGAATAATAAAAATAACACTACCCTGATTAGCTGCCTTACAAATACAGGGTTGAACTTTTTGATAAAAAAAATATTCCATCTTTAAACAAATTTATTGTCTTACTATAATATTATTTTGCAATAAATATTAATGTAACTTTTTATTAAAATAATTGAGATTGTCATCAAACAGTAAAATTCAACCCTATAACGAGTATTATAAGTACATTCCATTCATTATATTTCCATAGACCGAAATCCCAACAATTAAAAAGATCAAAGTCCTACATAGCAGAATTAACATAATGTAGAATTTTTATCCAATATCAGTATTTCATTTCATGCTTGAAAATTTGACCATTGTGACACGGTCGTATGGAATTATACGTTTAAAAATTTATTGATTCAGGGGTGTATTAAATTTTTATGAACATTCATGTCTCATGAAAATAACATTCAGAACAATGAAACAGGAAGATACAAATAAGAAGATATATTTATACTTACATAAAAATAAGTATTTTTGATTATCATACTTAGGAATATTAAAATGTTTTATTTAAAACACTCATAAAAATTTAATAAAAACGGTTGCTCTTAAAATACTTTTAGTGATACACTTATAAATTTCGTTTAAAACATTTAAAAAGAATAACAGTGTATCATGTTTATACAACGTAATATTACATCAATTTTTAATTCTTTTGCTTTTTTATAATTTGAAATATATTCACACAATTTCATATATCTATATTCGTAACTAAAAATTATCCTAAAAATTCGCGTAATTAAAATTACTACCAAACGTTACCCTTAATGGTATTTGCACAAAAAATACGTTATGACGTCATAAGAATCAAACCCAAACTGTCAGTGCTACCAATGCCAAAGAAAAACATTTGAGATGAAGCTATAGACACGGCGGCGTCATAGAAAAAAATCACTGAAGTCTAGCAACCTCATTTATTTATAGTTAATCTTTATTCACTATAATAATGAATAGTTTTTGAAAATAAAATAATAATTAAAAAGTAAGTTCAACTTTCAGGCACTTACAAGACTTTCCCTTATAACCAATAACAAATTGGCTCTCAATTATTACTTTTAACGCGGTAAATTTAAATTACAAGTATTTTATATTTATCTTTTTTAAGCACTACACTTTAACATCAAAAATAAGTACCAAAATAAAGACTACTTTAAGTTGACACAGTCCATTAGAATGGTATGGAAGTCACATTATTTGACTGTTAAATGAACTTTATTAGTGACTAAGTCTTAGAGTATTTTATTAAAATATGAATTTAGAGAAAATTAATGAGACGATTGGGAAGCCAAACTAAGATCATGAGATAAAATGTAAAATTGAAATAATTTAATTGCTTATTCTTGACGTAGTGGTGTTAAGAAATTCAAAATATTGAATTTTATATTACCGCATTTAAAAAAAACAGTTGAGAGCCAAACTACAATTGGTTGTAAAGAAATGTAAGTGCCTGAGAGTTGATGAAATAAAAAAATTAAAAATAACTAAATAGATTGTCAATAAAATAAACAAATTTTTAGTTTGTTTAAAAGCTAAAATATTTAAATATTTTAAAAATACGAAAAAGATAATAAATACATAAATTGTATTTAAAATTCCCGCTTTCAATAACCTGTTGGGAGACATATGATTGGCTGTTTTGTTAAAACATAAACATTATGTTTTTGTTTTAGAACGCGAAGCCCGTAAATGAAGTTCCTAGACCCTGCCCCACTGACACAACACAACCCTAGCGCGTTGTCCTTACACAGCGGTGTCGATCTTCTCGTCCTTCTTCTTCAGCGGGTTGTCGTTGCCGTTGATGTACTCCTGCGACGCGTGGTGGTGCGGGTTGTCCAGCCCCTCTCGCGTGGGCGCGTCCACCTCGTTATTCACGCCCTGCCCCCGCTGCGTGTAGTCGATCACGTGCGCGCCACCTACAACCAAACAAAAGCTAATCGGTACGTGCTGCCATCGGGTAGGCGGGGGGCGAACTGTGCAAGCTACCCGGCGTGAAGGCAAGCGGTCTACTCCATCACCATTGTGATTTACCGTTGGGGATTGTATTCATAGGTGGCGCAACGTTTAATAGACTGGCTTTTACATTTATTTAAATATGAATTGTGGGATAATTACTTTGAATACCTTCTTTTGTTATTGTTTGTTTTCTTAAAAATAGTAAAATGCTTCTGTATGTCACGATAACATTTTTTTTACGACCACTATGGAAAGTGGCAATTTTCTCACATTATAATTATAAATCTTGAAAGTTGCGTATTTCCCATAATCGTGAGTTAAAAGAATTCCCTCCTCACAGTATTTGCTAAATATCATTTCCCACAGCAACTGCGGATGCTTGAAGGCACTTTTTGCTGGTTACCTGCGCCATATTTTTTTTAAACCAAACAGCTTTCGTGCATGAATTTTTATTTTATAATGTTTAGCAGTGTGGTCGTAAAAAAAGTATAGTATAAGTATAATGAGATCTTATGTGATTCTAGCACTCGACTTCGTCTCGTGCGAAACTTTCACGTCTCGTAGGAAAAAGGCAACTTTCTGCACTTATTGCACAATATGGAACCCTTTTATTTCCACCTGGATTCCTGTTTTTCGTTTTTTCAGTTTTAAATAAAATGATTACACACGTATTTTTACTTTCTTGTACGAAGTAGAGGACGTATTGTAATTGCAAAAAATTTAGGTTTTCATATTTTAACAAAAATATCAGTTTTGACCATCTCTGAATCCATTTTGACTAGTTACGGCGTGACGTCTGTACGTATGTATATATCTCGCATATCTCAAAAATAATTTACCTTAAAATGTTGAAATTTTGTACATGGGACTGTTATAACATGTAACTGTGCACCTCCCTTTTATACTGCAATCGACAGTACCGAAAGGGCATTTTACTCGAAAGGAGTTTTTGAATTTTTCGCATAACTCAAGAACGATTAGCCGTAGAATGTTGAAATTTTGTATGTGGGGCTGCTACAGCAGCTAGTTGTGCTACTTTCTTCTCTTATTGTGTACAAGGAAGTCATAAATTACTTAATACCGTTTTCGTGAGGTAGCACAGCAATTACAAGAGAAATAGAAGTACTGATGTCTTTAGTAAACATAAGCGCATGACAAAATGCTCCCTAGCAGGAGATGCGATGTCACAGGGACACGCTCATTTTTTAAATTTTAATTATATATGGATAAATATTAAATATTTTGTATTAATTTTTACATTATTTATTTAAATTCCTTTAATGATAGTTATCTCAGAAAACTTCGTTATCAAGCCAGTCTACTAAATGTTGAGATAAATTATACAATCTTAAATTCAGCTTGTACAGGGCGAAATTAACAGCCCTAACTACTACATTTACAATTCTTAAATCAATCTATAATACTTCATTTTCAAGAATGAACTAAATCTAATTTTTACTTTTACTACTACTGCCAATTACAGAAAAGAAAAAATAATTGTGGAAAATAATTTTATGTTACTATGAAAGGTGAACGTATTATACACCAATTTCATAAAAAATATTACAGTAAACATATAAAATTTTATTTGTAAATGTTCAATAAAATATTAAGTACCTAATTATTGTTATTTTAAAATAGAGTAAATTTAAAATAATGTATTGTAAACAACAACAATACAACAAATATAAGAAAAAACATGAAGAGTAATAAAAACAGATAAATTGAACAGTTAACATGTAGAGTATAAAATTCTACCTACATGCAATACAACAACTTATGGAACTTGCCTTCATAGCATTACAAATTAGCTTTTGTTTGTCTAACAATTTCTATTCTACTCTAGTCTAATACAAAATGCAATTTTGCTTACCTTATCTTAAAGTATCATGCAATAAAACTAAACATGCAAATTTAACCAAAAACAATTCTCACCAAAGTCTTATGCCTTTACTGTCCGATTATAACAAAAGAAATACATTAGATATTTCATGGAGTTCATTTTGAGCAACATTTACTTCATGACATTCTCAATCCATGACATGGCATACACAGAACTAAAGAAGTTTAGGAGCGCTTACCTGAGAAACACCATCTACCGGTTGCCCGAGCGAATACAAGCAGGAATATCACTATCAGCAGGATGAGGATGGATACGACGATGCCGACGATGTAGCCGATGCCCAGTTCCAAACCTGCAAGAGCAAACAGGTTAAGGATTGAAAAAAATCTAAAACATGCCGTGGCTAAAAACTGCTTTATCTAAAAATAAGTAAAAATAACTTAAGAACTACATCATTCAACATTCCTGCTAAATGGGATGTGTGACCTTTTAGAACAAAATTACTCCTGTGGTAACTCTCTTCACCAACTAGAGGTCTGGTAAAGATATTTTGAGATATAGCAGATTGGCAAATCCAGCAATAGCTAATAAGTTGTGAGAGTTATATTTATTTATGATTAATACTTACATCTTCTCGTAATAATAAAAACTATTATGATCTTATAGTCGCTTAGTATTTCATGTTTGAAATGAAAAAAATGAAAATAAAAATAAGTCGGTCAAATTGGAGCAAAGTTGCCGTATTAATTTTATATCATTATATTATAATGATGTTTTTGTTTTCCCGAAAAAATGCATAGCTCTCTAGATATTAAAAAAGTAAATTTGTATGAATTGAAACAAGAAAGTTATAAGTTAAAATCATTATTAAAATGGTCAACTAATGCAGCAACACAAAAAAATACTAACAGTTAAGCAGGGATTTAAACAGAATATTTCCCTCGAATAATTTTAACCAATCAGGTTACAGTATTTTTTGAATTTCCACCAATGAAAATCGAATATCTGGGAATATACTGCATAAGTGCATAACCAGAATATATTTGATGTTTATGGAGTATTTTAATGACATAAATGACGTTCATATGACAGTTAAAAATAAATATTATAAGTGTACAACACTCTTGTAAGTATTATAACGAATGCCATTAATTTATTGATAAACTTTACGAATAGTTATTGCGTAGTAACCGACAAACGAGTATCAAAAATGACATTTAAATCACGACAGCGAAGCTGAATTTAAGAATCATTTTGACCGCGAGTTGTCGTTACTTCGCAGGAATTATGAGTAAATTTTACGCATTAAATTTATAGCTTGCATTATATATGCTAGATTATTTCACGAATGACAACTGCTGAAACATTTTTTTTTATCAACAAATGATGTATTCTGATTGGATGAAAATACGTGTATGTAATAATCATAAATAAATAAACGTTGGTCACATATCCCATTTTAATTTTCATAAATATGTAACAAAATTATGTATATTAAAATGGCTAATATAGCATTATTCATAAATAAATATGTAACTGAACTGAAAGAAATCTGTAGCAATCCATGCTGTACACTGAAGTCATTTGGTTACCATATCTTACCGTATATTTTGAAATATCGTGCTCCAGCTGAAATGTGCAGGAAAACTGTGAATTTTAGTGCAAATTCAATTTACTATCTAATCTACCGATTTGTATAGAATATTATATATATTATTCAGTAATAGTTTTCAACTATTATAAACAGCTCAATTCTGCAAGCTTAAAACATGTAAATATTTTTAACATATTTATTTAATGTCGGATTTGCAAAGCTAAATATAAAATATTACACAAAGCTTTGATTTTTAATTGAATTACACCTATTCTTCATAAGCGAAATAATATTTCAGCTTATGTTTGGAATTCAATATCTCGAAAATTACACATTGAAATTTAATTTCCTTTATCACGATTGAAACCGAATACTTTAAATATGTAATTTACAGTGGCGTGCGGTCTCATTTTTAATAGGGAAGTGATTCCAAAGAAATACACAAAATTTAATTAATAAATGTCGCCATTATTGTTTTTGTAATTTTGTACATCAGAAATGCAAAGATATATTCTCAATACATTTATTTGTCTTTGTTTTACTAGTAATATTTAATGTATTCCTTTCATTTTCACTACAACTTCTGAAACTGTTTTTTTTTTAAATAAATGTTCCATATTACAGCTACAGTTTCATTATTATTATCCATTATAAAAGAGCTTGAAACAAAAAAAAAATTAAAACATCTACCTGTAAAATGTAATGATAAAGTAGTTAACTATATATAATAAATCCCAATTTAATAAACCAATACGCTCTCGGTTCATTAAAGTAATAGTTCTCTATGTGGCTGCGTTAGTATCATTATTTTGTTTCCGCATCTCCGCTGTGTTTAAGATTGCAATAGTAAACGAACAAAGCGCATACTGTTTTCGGTGGCTGTCAGTTGCTATCGCGGATGCGTTTTATATTCGATTACCTGGCCGCATCTCTATTGAATACTCTGGTATTATGAAAGCGTTAAGTGTATTTCATGTATGAAATCTGAGATAACATATTGTGAAATGAAATACAAGCAATAGCTTTAGAGATTGATTAGATTTAAAGTAATAAAAGTTCATTTAAAATAATATGCACGCCACTGGTAATTTATTATAAAGAAACTATGTCGTTAGAATTACTTTAAATGAAGGTAAATATGTTGAGTGTCTAGTAAAAAAGAAAACAACATTTTTATTTGTCTTCCGCCATGTTTAAGTTGACATTTGACTAAACCTCTGCAGAATTAAGCCTGTTTAAAGTAGCCAGAACTATTTTTCCATCTCCTCCTTACCTTCTGGCTGGGGCGTGGTGTGTATGACCACGTAGTAGTCCGTGGAGCCCTGGTCGTTGTACGCAGTAAGCTTGAACTGGGTCTCGATGTCTTGCTTCGTGATGGATGCTATTCTTAACGTAGCGATGTAGTGGCCTCGGCCCTGCAATATTAAACACATAAATATACCGTTTTTCCTTCTTCACAGAATTAACTTTGTTTTGCATTTGTTTATGGGCCCCGAGCTTTCATTTTGGTAGAGGTTACTGCGACGGTTTGTTATCATTGTGTGTAATCTCCCATAAAAGAAAATTAAACAACAATAAGTAAAAATAAATATATCACTCTTGGCTTCTTATCCAGTACTGGGTGTGCCAATCTGTTTTTATCCCAAATAATTATTAATAAAATTAAAATTTAAAATTTGTTATATAATTGTAGACCTGATGATGACTCAAACCGAAACGTTGTCAATGTGAATATATTATTTTTCAATAAACGTTTAAAGCCATTTGACTCCAATAATAATTCCTGTCTCTCAATAATTTTGGCTTAACAATCAAAAACTTCAATATATGTAATTAGAAAATGTAAAAGTAGCCTGAAATGTATGTTGCCACAAGACTATAAACACACTCATGTATTGTGGGTCATAAAACATTAAAAGATTAGAGTATTAGGTAATGTTTAAAGCTCGAAGCAAAGCGGAGAGCTTTAAATTTCCTGATAGCTATAATCTTGATTATGTTCTTGGTAAATACAAAATTTTATTTTGGTACTTGAAATTTTTAAAAAATCTGTTATTTCTTTATAGATCGGTGACATTGTTAATTTATTTGTTCTTAAACAATTTTAAAATAACAGAAATCAAATATAGAACGCCATGTACTGATTATTCTGTCAAAATATTAGTGGATTTTTTAAGCTACACAGGCCAAGTTGATTTCTAAATGTTCAAAAGATTTATATGAGAAGGAATTGAAAAGTTCAATGAATGCTAAATCAAATTTAAAATTTATTGTGTTATTTGACATTTATTTATTAATCACAATTTTAATTTGTTTGAATAACTATTGCTTGTCAACTTTATTTTCGCTCGGGCGATAAAAGTCAAATTACGCCCACATTTGAGAATAAACAATTTTATGATTCCAAAATATAATAAATATATTAATAAATCACTAAATTATTACCCATTTTTGAGTGAGCAAGTTTGCTTTTATAGCAAATACCGGTAATGATATATTTATAGTAGTCCGAACAAGATATGTATAAGATACGTATTAGACGTCACCTCTAAGGCACTCTAGCTGGGGTGCAGAGTGCACCATCGGAGCAATTTTTTGTAAGAAATAATTAATAAATGATAATGGCAGTAAGTTTATTTATACCTATGTAATACGAATACAACTCCATAAATAAATACGAGCATATATTTTTTTTGTATTAGAATAGATTTTATTTCCAAAAATAAATACTCTATTTAACTATAAAAAAATGTACAACCCTGTCGTTTTTTATATTTTATTCCCTCAATAGTAACGCAACTAAAAAATGCTAAAAAATCCATAAAATTTTCTTACCTCATCCCTAGCTGCCTGGGCTTCTAATCTGGCGGTAGAATCAGTATTTCCTTCACGAATTCGTTCTTCACCGACTTGCCATTCCAAAACTGGTCTTGGATTGGCGTGGATGTCCAAAGAGATGATTCCAGGTTTGTTTAATTCGAATTCGTAGAGAGGTGTAGGGGTAGTGTCAGCTGGTAGGGGTGGATCTAGAGGAAAAACAATTAAATTTATTATATTTGTTATTGTTTTAAATTATATTGTCTAGAAAAAAACTTTAGAATTTAATGATAGTCTCAACAAAACAGAAGTGTAAGGTGGACTATAGATAAAGTGCCCATTTATTTTTTTAATGAAATCAGTACAAATATAATATTTAAAGAAAATGATAAAGGAAAATAAAATCTGATGTCATACAATGACTAATATTTAATAATTCTTCTATTGTGTAAAAGCAGTATTTTATCATATACTGTTTTATACGTTTTTTGAATTTTATTTCTTCGGGACATTTAATATTCTCGGACAAAATATTTTCTAAATCCAAATATAACTTTTCCTATAATATTATTTACTGCAATTATCAATTCTTGAGTTTTGCATTTCTTTTTGTTTAAAAGTAGGTTATTTGATGAAAACAAAAGTTCTGCTTTTTATAGAATAGCTTTACATGTTTACATACCTCTACCTCTCTATGTTGTTATTACTATAATTTTAGTGCTATTGCAGTTTACAGTTTTTCTCAAAATCAAACAGTGTAACCAAGTCACTTACTACTCCAACGTTAAATCAATTATTTTATTACTGAATCGATACATAGAAATTTTAGTTAATTCTTAAATTACTATTACTTATATAAAAACGTATAAACATCTATCAATAAATAATTATGAAAAATCGAAAATCAGTACATTCAGTAGTCTGTAAAAAAATCAATGCAAAATATGTTGCAAATTGTTTATCAGTACAAGGGTCTGAAAATCAGTAATGTACTGACAAAATCAATACGAATGGTTACTCTAACTATAGAATTACAAGAAAAAAAAAGTGTAGGTGATATTTCTAAAATATAGAAGGTTTATGAAAACAAGGATGTGACGAGGATTCTACTACTATTACTAGAGTCTAAAATATCACAGATTTTATTATAGTAATAAAATGTATGTGAATATATTTTGCTTTAGTAAACTAAGAAATAAAATGAATTTATTATATTTATATTTGCAGTAATAAAAGAAGAAATAAATGTTGGAAATAATAACTTCGTTCTTTGTTCAATATTACTGCGAAGTAAACTACATAATATAATAACGTTCAATATTGCAGACATCTACATTGCATCGTATACCGTACGTGTGTTTATTTTTGCAACAAGAAACATATGAACTGTTGAAGCATAAATTTTCCACAAAATTACAGAAGAACAATAAGTACACGTTCTTTGTGTCTAATTCTTATTTGAGAATTTGTTGAAGTATTAACGTCTGGTTTACAGAACAAATTCTACAGGAACATTTTAAAACAAAACGACACATTATGTAGTTAATTGCTCTTGTTGCTAAAGCTAGGATAACTGCGGAGTCATCTTGTTAGGGTGAAGTTAATGCAGAGGTTTCTTGTAAGAAACATGCATGAGATCGTTGCTTGTAAGATTTTAGAATATTTATATACTTGAATACTTGTATTGTTTTGTTATTTCAAATTGCATACAGGTAAACCAAAATTTATACCTCTAAATACAAACAAAGACATGCATTGTGGGTTCTTTCTTCAAACATACAGGTTTCCGAAAATTAATATGAAGAAAGAGTAATTGTTTTGAGCAAATTTAATATTTAAAACTGTTCATGAAAACAGACTATACCAAAGAAAATATGACAGTGTATGACAAAATTGAATGGTAGTTTTTATTACAAAAGCGCACCAAAGAATGTTACATAAATGTACCACGGTTTATAATTGAAATAATCATATATCAATTAATTTGATGTAACTATTTATTTAGTGATGGTATAAAATATGATCAGGTCCGGTTAGATTAGGTTAGTATAAATTAGTTTAGGTTTGATGAGGTTATGTTAGGTTAAGTTACGTTAGGTTACGTTATATTAGGTAAAGTTAGATCAGATTACGTTAGGTTAGTTTAGGTGAGGTTAAGGTACGTTAGTTTAGGTCAAGTTATATTAGGTTAGGATAAATTAGATTATATTAGATAAGGTTAGGTTAGGTTAGATACGGGACGAAAAAAGAAGACTTGGAGGCATACCTGACCTCTGCGAGTATCTCTTAAGGTGCTATCCCCGAGCGGAACGAATTCACCCGTTTTCTGATCTAATCGGGTGCACTCACACTAAATTCCAAAATTTTACTGGTGTGCTTTTGCTACGTTTTTTTGTGCGCTTGTAAACTGTTTAAAAATCTGAACGATACGCTATTGTCGATTTGAATTTTATTCAAATGCATACTAAATACCTGTACAGATAAAAACATTTAAAAATGACTTACATTTGATGTCAAGCTGCCTGGATACTTCATTATTCTGGCTAGAAAGAGCTGGATGAATAGCCACACACCGAAGTTTCTTTCCATTGTCGTAAGCACGTAACTTCCGGGTGAAGTTCTGTATGGTAGAATACAGGTCTTCTTTCGCGTTGTCTACAATTGTTACCATGCCTAGGTTGTCGAAGATTTGCTCATCATCTGTGAAAAAAAACATAAATTTACTTAAAAATAAAATTTTATAATACAACATCTAATTTTGCAATATTAACTAAGGTATATTTGTTTTAGAATATAATATAGTATTTTTTTAAAAATAAATAATAATGTAGTAATGATAATAAAACAAATACTAACCTAAGTACCATGTGATGTTAGCTGCAGGTCTGCCGTCCCGGACTATGCACGAAGCTTGCAACATGTCATTGACCCTGTAAACTTTCAGCGAATCTGTCCCCCGGCTAAGATCTAATTCAGGTGCTTTTGGTGACTCTGAAAAGAAAAAATAATTTATTTTCTTGGTTGAATATGTTAAATATGTAATTCCAGCTTTGAAAAAGAATTCTTGAATCTTGAAAATTATTTTTAGGACGTCTGTTTTATTTTACGGGTATAAAAGAAACGCCCTAGTTGTTCAGGCAGAGTTGGTTTTGAAAATATATTAATTTTAATCTTTAAATTGTCGTTGTTTGTTTATAATAGTTATTTGTGTAAATTTCGGGTCGAGTAATAAATATTGCAAGTCTCGAAATATTTTTAATCCTATTCAAACATTTTTTTACCCACAAATTGATAATAGTTTATTGTGGAGCAAGTGCAGAAAGTTGTCTATTTCCTATCAGGTGACTTCGTCTCCTGCCGGATTCACACAACGTGGGAAATAGGTGATTATACGCGAGTGGCACACTATACTTTTTCTACGACCACACTGCTAAACGTTACAGAACAAAAATGAATGGACGAAAGCTATTTGACATAAAAAAAACAATATGGAGCAGGTAACCTCACAAAGATGATTTCTCACACTTTAACTCACAGTTGTGGGAAATACGCAAGTTTCAAGCTTTATATACAGTGTTAGAAAAGTGCCACTTTTCATAATGGTCGTAGAAAACATATCTTATGAAACGTGGAATGTAAAATTTGAGGTTAAACTACTATAATTTCAGTGATAAGTTCGTATGCATGCACGTATGCTTTACCAAACGTAATCGATTTTTGGTTCTCGGACTAAAAATAATATTTTTACTACAATGGGGTATTCCAAGTTTTTTTCATTTTTTAATATGTTATTCTATGCAAAAAAATATTAGACCCGTATTTTTTCTTTTCGCCGAAAGGTTTCAAACACGCCAGAAATAAATTTTTAAAGTTTCAATAAATTACACCCTAGAAAATCGGCCGTGCGTGTGACGTCACAGGCACTGAGAATCAGCTGAGAACATCATTCGTAGGTCTGAGTCAGAGGCGTGGCGCGTTCGAACAAGAGCCAATAGGCTGACGCGAGTGCCTTCTTCGACACAACAAGGCTGATACTGAATTTTCGTACTCGATTCAAATGCATTACAATTTCATTTTGATATTATGGTATTAAAAATCAGAAAAATAATGATTATATTCACTTTAATATTACTTATATATGGTAAACAATGATATCCAATAAGAATTTCTTTAAAAGCCGTAGGCTTGGAATACCCCATTGTCATGATGGTACAATATTATTGTAATATTATACATAGTGTACTGTTATTATAGAAAAAGTTGAAATAATAGCCATATTTAGTTGGGTGAAAAAAAAAATATATATTGAAAGTAATAAACAGACATCTCAATTTTTCAGGCAGAATTGTGAAATTGTTTTCAGAGCGTCTTTTTTCTCAATTTAAGAATAGTAATATTTGTTTTAATTTGTTTGTTTGTTAAAAAAGAATTATTCGAGGAAGAACAGACGTCCTAATTTTTCGGATAGCATTTTTTTAAAATCAAATCTGTATATTCTCAATGTTAATTAGGTATACGCTAGGGTATACGTATTGTTTATTGTTAAAATTAATATTTAAGGTAACTCACTAGCAACAGTCAAGGGCATATTAGCAGAAGATTCCCTTGCATCATTTTCTGTAGCCATTGAACATTTGACTACCCCATTGTTGATTTCTTTCACGCTGTCGATAGTAGCGCCACATTGGCCAGCTTGTAAACCAGCTCCGTAATACACAACCTATAAAAATAACACAATAAAATTATTTCCCATGTTCTGATCAGATAGATTTAAAGACAAGAAGTGTGAATTAGTGAATAAACTTACCCCATTGCTAGAGGGGATGTTAGGGTTGAGAGACAAAGGATGCATGCCAGGGATTTCTATCCTGCAGTAGAATATGGGCACCCCTACTCTGCAGAGGAAAGTGACGTTTTGGTTCGGTAGTGCCACTACCTCCCTCGGGTTCACTTCTACGTACACCGCCAGACATCCTGCAACCAACAAAACAGATGAACAAATATTCACACTGAAGTTTTTAATTTAACTTATTATTTTTTAATTGTTTAGAATACATAGTATAATCACAAATATAAGAAAACATATTTGGTTAAAACTAATACTTTACTTAAACATGAAATAAAATATTAAAATCTAATAATAAATGCTTTACAAATATTTGTTTCCAAAATCATAAAATCTAATTTTCGAAACTTTATTTTCTCAAAATTTCTTATCCTTTTGTAACATTTTGTATTACACTGTTTTCCAAAGTGGGTTTTTAAGAAGTATGCAAAGAATTTTAAATTTTTTAATTAAAATTAATACAATATAACTTAAAACTAACGTGATAGAGCATGCTTTAAAACGACTTTGTAATTTTTAAATATCTTATATTTTATTTTCAATGATTTGAAGATGTTATGAGAATTTAATGACAAATTTATAAGGAATACAATTTTTCCTAACATTAGAAATAAAAAAATCTAATTTTCTTATACTCAATCTGGCGACACATTTTATATTACTAAAAATTATATTGGTACATTTTTTTATACTAAGCGATAATATGTTAAATGTAACAATGAAATAGAAAACTAAATTTGTCATTATATTATAAAAATTTAAAATATCGGTTACGACTTCGTCTAAAAATATAAATAAATGTAACTCTTATAATAAAATAAGTTATATTTTCCATTACATTTAATTTACATTCTGCAAAGGTTAATGTACTAAACTTAAGAAAAATCTGAAGTTCTGAATTACGAAAAAAATCTTTGATAAATTATTCAAAACCATTTCTTTTAAATTTGTTCTTTGCTCCAGGCGTATACATCTAAGAAAAAGAAACCCCTGTTTTCTGTATCTTTCCAAATCTTAATTATTTATATCCCCAACTTAATTTACGATGTCAATTACAAATGTTGTTTGTTTTGTTGTGAATAAACAAAACACATGAAGCAGCTAAACAATGTACAACAAATGGAGAACATTTGAAATTTGCAAAGATGAAGTTAGAAAACAAACAAGAAATGCTGCACTCAGCTGTCTTGATTTTTACCCTCAGTTTTTTGTTTTCTCGCCTTCGCATAGGCTCTGTGGTTGGGAAAGTATGTCTACAGGGCCGTATCAGGCTAAATATAAATTCTTAAATATTTTCAATTTTTTATTACATATCAAAAAATGTTCGGAAATAGCAGACAAAAATACTTTCGTAGGATTCAACTAATGATATGCAACACTTTGTAGAATTCTATGACTTATACAAAGGGATGCGAAACAATAATAATAAATATGGAACTATGGTTATTACGGCGTTTAGACGAAGTGTATTTGAAGTACACCTGAAGAGTATGTTGCCACATGACTAATAAACACTGTTATATATTGTGGGTCACTTTTTAATGAAATGTTTTATGTAAAATCTGTTTCTTACATCGTTTCGATACTTTTTGTAATTTTAGAACTTTCTAAATCATTCGAACCAAAAATAATTGGGTTAGATTAAGGTTAACGGTATTTTGAAAACATTATATTGGTTTTCGTTACGGTTAAAATAAACAAATCAATTTCGGTTTCGTTACGGTTTCGGTTTCTGTTAAAATCGTAAGATGTTTTAAGTAGTAGTAGTAGTAAATCAATGTACTTGGGTGCCTAGACAAATATGACACAAAAAGAATATAAAAGTTTAACAAAGTACATTTAAAATGCATTTTTATTCGAATACTTAAATACAGATTTAAATTAGGAAACATCTTGAATGCAAATTTCAGGTGTACAGTTCATTTTAAACGATAGAAAAGATGTCGTTACTTTCGTTGATTGCGGCTGAGAATTACACTAGAATATTATAAAAATAAGTAAAATTTATTATTAATATTTCCCATGCAACTTAGTCAGATACGATCCCAGATTTTGTCGTATCGACACGATATCGACCTTGGATAAAAATCGAACTGAATACCCGTTCCCATGACTGTTTTCAATCCCAAAAATATAATATAACTCTTAATATAGATATATATGGTGGAAATGAACTTAATGTCATAAATTTAAAGGTGTTTAGTATGACATGTGTAGATTACGAAAGTGATTTTTTTTTTAAATTCGCATATTTAAGGGTAGTTTTCATTAAACTAACATTTTTGGTATCACTGGACCACGCATTTGCATTCTTCTGTAAGTAAAAACGTTATTTTCGTTAAAAAAAGTATTTAATTTAATTATTAAGAATATCTTATACAACTAATTTTGAATGTATTTTTGATAAACATATTTTTAATGAAATAGCAGTAAAAAAAAGTTTCCTTAAGAAAAATAGTATTTCGTTTTTCGAAATTTTAAAAAATTATTTCACTTTCGTAATCTACACATGTCATACTACTCACCCTTAAATTTATGACGATTATTTTCATTTTAATCCTGTATAATTAATAATTAAACATATATTTTAAGTGATGGAAGTTTCTTGACTTGAATTTAGGTAGGGTTAGGGTAATAAAATAATAATGAGATTAGGTAACTTATTAAAAATTCATTCACCTAGTCGCGTTTTGGATTCGTTAGACCGTTGTCAGAAGGTGATTAATAAAATTAAATGTAAATAATGTCGTAGAATAAAAAAATAAAATGTATAGCACATTAAAATATTTACCATAAAATCAAAAACCGTGCACACATGTGAAAAACTATGAACTAATTGTTTTAAACCGGTCGAGACTATTTGAATTTTTATATCTTTTGTTTAAAATTTGTTTATTTTAATCTTATAGTTTAACGTAACTAAACATCGTTGTACTTTACTTAATCACTTCTTATAACCGAATACTAGTATTAGAGAAACTTTTTGGGCGAATACCGAACAGTGAAAACATAGTCCAATACCGAATAATTATTCGCAGGGTTGGAAAAAATCATGAATTAATTAAAAAAAATCAAAAATCATTGATTTAAAAAAAAAACCATGATTTTTTTGATTTTTTTTGTTACTGCACTTTTTAGTTGTTGTATTTTTATATTTTTCTCCTGTTATATGACAATTAAAGTGATACAATATCATTTAATTTTAAAATATTTTTATATGCAGAACATATTTTATTTATTATTGATAGTTTTGTAGCAAATAATTAAATTTTTATTATAATTTGTATTCTTTTTGTATTTTTGATAAAAAATAGTGATTTTTATTTAAAAAATCAGTTGATTTAAATCAGGCCAACTATGATTATTCAGCTTCGGTCCTATCTCTATTATAAACGCGTTCTTATATTATGGGTCACATTATATAATATTTATATATTATGTTTGTTTGTAAATATGTTATTAGTCCCTGAGTACGGCCCTGGAGGCCATACGCGTATAACAAACGTGTCACCCGCCCCTATCTAGCGCGGTGCCATTTCAGCGGATTTTTCACCATTTCTTAAATTGCTATCTCCTCGCAAATAAAAGGTGTGCGCGAATTCCGCTTCCTGAGCCAACCGCAACTTATATGAACACATCAAATTTGTCTGTTTGCCCTGCGATGAAGACAAGCGGACCCTTACAATACCGCTAAATAACTTATTCGGGAACTCCGCACGCACGGCGCTACAAAACTTTTTCATTCAATTCTGAGGAGTGGAACTTGAAAGGAGATTATCCCGAACACTTGAAATCAAGAACAATTTAATTAATTTATTATTTCGTGCTTCTTTTATAATAATTATTTTTATATTTTGCGTTAACAATTATTATATCAAAAACGGTTTAATAATAGACGCTATTGTAAAACTGTTATTAGTATTCTTTTGTTGTTAAATTGATACTTCTAAATTCTGTGCTACACGTTAAATGTCAAATTGATAACCTCAAATATTTAAAAATGTTTGTTGATCTTTGACGTACATCCACTATCCACAGCAACATAAGTTGTAAGTTTGGATAGGCAAGCTTATGAGAAAATTCGTTTCACATACAGTGGCACACAGAATTATTCGTACACCTAAGTTTTCTATTTAAAAAGTAAAAAATATAGTACTTTCAAAAATAATATTGACATATTACTGAAGGGATCATATTCCCTCTTATTCCAGAAATAAAACACAATAGCCAATTATGAAAAAAGTATTATTTTTCTTACGTAAATTAAATAAAAACAAAATGTATACAAGAAATAGGTACACAAAATCATTCGTACACTTATGAAATCTTGCATTAAACGAGTCAATATTTATATTTATAAATATAATACATCTATGATTGCGTAATTATCATTTGTTTGAGTATTTTGTATAAGGTTTTTTCAAAAATAGGTCACAAAAAATAAGTAGTTACGGTAAGTTGAAAGGCGAATCTGTTTGAAATTACTTTGTCAGTGTTAATCTTTAAGGGAGGTTGTCAAAATTGAACGAAAATCGCAATCAAATGTTGAGAACCTTAGAAGTAAATATAAAAACGAGGACCAGTAGAAAAATATTTCCCGTGGAGGCCGTAAAAAATTTGTAAGTCAACAGAATGAACGATATATTGAACGTTAAATGACATTAAATCCTAAAAATCCCCTGAATAAAATAACATTATGAATATCTGAAACTTTTTAATGATCTATTGGAACATAGACTATTCCAAGAATTTAAGAAATTTTGGTTTTAATGGTGTTATAGTAAAAAACGAGCTCTATAATACTGTACCGTTTTATTTATTTAGGTGAAGTGTAAAATGGATGAAAAACACTAATATTTATATAACTAAGTTTAATTAAAGAAATATGAATTATAAAGAATAAATAAAAATAACTAACACTAAGAATTAACAAATATAAACACTAATTTAAGACTAACTATTATTACTAAAGACCTAAACACTAAGATAATTTATTTAAACAATTATAACTACGCAATATTTATTTTTACAATATTTATATCACTCTTTACTTATTTATATCACCATCTGTTCACTACCCGTATCGATACAAGACTGTCCTCGCGATCTTTTGGTCGGGGTATTTATATTAAAATACATCATTCTAGAAGATTCTTTGATTCCTTGAAATCAGAACAATGGGGGACGAACGGACGTGTTCTGACCTGCACGCTAGCGGTCGCCGCCCGCGCCGCCGCCCGCGCCGCGACCCTGGGTTCGCTACATTGCCCCCTCCTTAAGACTGTTTCGTCCCGGAACAGTTCGTTATGACGAAATCTGCATGCATCACCCTTGGTGCATCTGGAAGTCTTGAAGAAGTAACAGTCGACGGTCCGTTTGAGCTCCTCTTGGCCGGTAGAGTTGAAGCTGCAAACTAGAATTTCCACTCCGGTAAAGCGGAAGACTGTTTCTAACATGCTTCTAACAATCCTCCAATCCAAACCATCTAGTCCACAGCCTATCTTCGGTACTGCCAGTTTCATGATGTCGTTTTCCAACAGATGGTCCTTCATGTCGCACAGCGAGTCCCATAAATTGCGGTATGACGGCTTCTGATGTGAGTATTGTTTCGTAACGAGATAGTAAATGTACCGCTTGTGTTCTACGTTATCATCCTTCAGTTGTAGCGTTTTCCCGACAGTTGGACGTTGGTTGGCCAGTTCTTGTACTCGTCCAAATTTTCTTTTAAAAACTGAAGCGATGCCGCGGGACATTTTAATGTCTTTCGCTACACAGTGAGCGAGGGAATATTCTGGGGACACGGTGAACAGATCTCGTTGTTCTTCTCGTGTCACGCCATACCGTGCTTTGTGACCAGTGGAATGACTTTCCATAAAGTCATCAAATGTGGGTTCCTCAGCTATAACCCGGCGAACCGTCCCTCCACGATGATCGTCAAAATTATCACCAGCAAAAGGGGCTAACCGATTGAAGTGGACTACTCTCGGCTTTCCATTTGGTGTTTTCCTAATTCTGTAGACCACATCATTTATTCTTTTTACGATCTCGTAGGGACCTTCCCAATTCTTTTGCAGCTTCGGTGATAAGCCACGTCGTCTTTGTGGATTGTAAAGCCACACCAAATTCCCAGGTTGAAAACCACCTTTTTCAGCCTTGACGTCATACTGGTCCTTCATCCGATCGCTGGCACCTTGAATGTTTGTGCGGACTTGTTCATGGATGTCATTCATTCTTCTCCGTAAGTCCGTTACATAGTCCTCCCCGGCTAGATCTTCACCGGGCTTACTGCCAAATACCAGGTCGCATGGTAAGCGCAACTCCCGCCCGAATAAGATGTTAGATGGTGTCTGCCCTGTTGTCTCATGCACTGATGAACGGTAGGCCAACAAGAACACATGAAGATGTCGGTCCCAGTCTCGTTGATGGTTAGAGACTACCTTTGACAAATACCGATTTATTGTTCTATTCATCCGTTCAACCATGCCATCAGACTGCGGGTGTAATGCAGTAGTTCTGGTTTTCTTTATTCCTAATATCTTACAGATATTTTGGAACAGGGCGGACTCGAAATTCCTTCCTTGGTCGGAATGTATCTCTCGCGGTACTCCAAATCGGCAGATGCATTCTTTAACCAAAACTTCAGCGACCGTTACGGCTTCCTGGTTGGGTAATGGGTAGGCCTCAACCCACTTAGTGAAGTAGTCCATTACTACCACTATGTATTTATTTTCCTCATCAGTTTCTGGGAATGGTCCGGCCACGTCAATCGCAATGCGTTCGAAGGGACTTCCAACATTATATTGGCGCATTGGGGCTCTTCTTTTCCTATGTGGCCCGTTACTTCCCGCGCAAACCACACATTTCTTGCACCACTCTTTAACATCTTCTTTGCAATTTACCCAGTAAAATCGTTCGCGCACTCTCTCAAGGGTTTTATTCACTCCAAAATGTCCAGATCCGTCGTGGATCTCCTCCAATACTTCCGGTACTCTATTCCTAGGAATTATCAGCTGGGTCCTACTCACAGTACCTTCAGTATTTTCTACGACACGTTTCAGGAGGCCCTCTTCAACCACAATAGAATCCCATTGCGCCCAGTACGATTTTACACTTTGTGAGTGTCGTGCAACATCTTCCCAAACTGGTCTGCTATCGCCACGTTTCCAATCCAGTATGATTTTCAAGTCCGAATCATTCTCTTGGTCCTTGCGAAGGTCTTCCGTTTGCCAACTATCATTTACTACTGTTGTTCTGGCGATGGTCGAGAGTTTTTCTTCTAGACGACTGCAATGCTTGCATTCGTCCTGGCAAGGTCTTCTTGATAATGCGTCAGCATTACGATGGCTTGTACCTGCTCGATGCTCAATAACAAAGTTATATTCTTGCAATCTTTCAATCCATCTAGCTGCCTGACCTTCAGGATTCTTAAATTGTAGCAGCCATTTGAGAGCAGCGTGGTCAGTTCTTATAAGAAATCTTCTACCGTACAAATATTTGTAGAAGTGCTCCACGGATTTCACGACAGCCAAAAGTTCTTTTCTGGTGACGCAATAATTCCTCTCTGGTTTTGACAAGGTCTTACTAAAATAGGCAATAACCTTCTCTTGTCCGTCTTGTATCTGGGAAAGAACGCCACCAATTCCAACGTTGCTGGCATCTGTATCAAGAACGAATTCTCCTTCTGGTAAAGGATAACTTAGAACAGGTGCGCTTGTCAAGGAATATTTAAGTTGTTTGAACGCAGCTTGACAGTCCATCTCCCAGATAAATTTTCTGCCTTCTTCAGTAAGCCTTGTCAATGGTTTCGCTATGTTGGCAAATCCAGGTACATAACGTCGGTAGTATGTACAGAGACCAAGGAAACTTCTCAATTCATGTTTGTCCCTCGGTACTGGCCAGTCACTCACAGCCCTTATTTTGTCCGGGTCAACTGCAATACCCTTACCAGAAACTACGTGTCCAAGATAATGCACTTCTTTTTGAAATAAGTGACACTTCTTTGGACTGAGTTTCAGGTTAGCCTTTCTCAATCTTTGGAAAACCTCTTCCAAGTTCTTCATGTGGTCCTCGAACGTTTTTCCTACCACAATAATGTCGTCGAGATAGACCAAACATGTTTTCCACGATAGTCCAGCCAACACGGTTTCCATAAGCCGTTCAAACGTTGCAGGGGCATTGCAGAGCCCAAATGGCATAACAGTAAATTGCCACAGACCGGTACCGATGGTAAAAGCTGTCTTTTCTTTGTCTTTTGGATCTAAATCCACTTGCCAGTATCCGCTCTTTAAATCAAGAGTAGAGAAAATCTTTGATCCTGCCAATGTGTCCAGAGTATCGTCTATTCGGGGTAGCGGGTAGCTATCCTTCTTCGTCACGTTGTTAAGTTGACGATAATCGACGCAAAATCTTGTAGAGCCATCCTTCTTCTTCACTAGCACCACTGGTGAAGCCCATGGACTGTTTGAAGGTTCAATCACACCTTCAGTTCTCATATCCTCTATAATTTCTTCTGCTTCTTCCCGCTTCGCCAGTGGTAATCTTCTTGCTGTTTGGCGGATGGGTCTTGCGTCTCCGGTGTCTATTTTATGATGGACTACATTGGTTCGTCCTTTGTCCTTCTTGTCAAATTGAAACACATCTTGAAAGTTGCCAATTAAACCCTTAGCCTTGGTTTTCTGGTCGGCGGTCAAGTCCTGGAACGATGTTGATAGCTCTTTCAACAGAATATCCGGAACTGCACAGGATGTGTTGTCTTTGGCCGTCACAGTTCGAATAATTGATGATACCGTTGAGCATTCTCCTACTATGGTCCCTTTCTTCAGTATAACGGGATAAAAATTTATGTTCAGTACTCGAACTGGGATTATCTTGTCGGTTTTGAGCAAGGTTTTTCCAATTAAAACTCCAGTCCCAGTTTTGGCATCATCGTTTTTCGGCTGGAGCATGACAATGTTTCCCTCATAGAAGCTACCCTCTATCTGTGCTTCCACGATTGATTCACTCCGTTCTGGGAGTGTTACATCTTCCGTTATTAATACTCGCATGGCATTATCGTCTCGTGGATTTAATACCAGTTCTTCATCATTGACCATCATCACTCCATTCTTCAGGTCAAGTTTAAATCCATGCTTTTTCATAATGTCCATGCCGAGAATGAATTCATCTTCTACGTCAGCTACCAGCACACGATGTTTAATGCACGTTTTTCCAACAGTGATGCTCAAATCTATTTCTCCAGATGCGGTAGCTTGTTCTCCGGTGGCTGTGCGTATCTGCCACTTTGTTGGAAGTAGATGTTTTCTGCATAGTTTTCTTGCTAAGTCGGGTCTAATTATTGTTTTTGTCGCACCCGTATCCAGCAACATTTTAAGCGGCCTGCTGTCGATAGATCCGTCTACATAGACACTGTTAGCTTGGTGATGAAGGGATGCGACATAACTAATGGATTCTGGGGCTCCTGGAATACGGGTCGACGATTGCCCCTTCGCATCAACCCGACTTAGTTTCCCGACTCTTTTTCTTCCTTTCTTGCTTCTGCTTTCCTCTGTTGTTTTCTGCAGAGCCTTTGCGGGTGACCTAATTCACCGCAATTCCAACAGCGGAGTTTCTTTCTTCCCGCGCCATGAATTTCAGATGAAATTCGTCTTATCCTGTCATCTAGATCCTCAGTGTCTTCATTCCTCTCAGCATCGATAATTCGCACTCGCGATTGGTTGCGTGAAGCTTGTTTTGCAGCTTCATGATCTAAGGCATATGAAAGTGCATCAACCAGAGTTTTTGGTCGAGCCAATCGTAGTGCCTGCTGAGTTTCATTGTCTCGGACCCCATAGATAAATGCTTGTGTAGCTAGGCATTCCAAGACGCTGTCAGGAGCTGTAGGGTGTGCAAGACGAACCAGGCGAGCTATGTCGGCTTCAAATTCTTGCAAGTTCTCTTTAGAATTTTGATACCGGTTTCTTAATTGCGTTTGGTACACCTGCTCCAGATGCGCATTGCCATATCGCATATCCAACCGCTTGACAAGTTGGTCATAATCTTCCTGTTCATCCTCTTTTAGCGTCTGGAGGATATCGATAGCTTCTCCCCGAAGCGAAACTGTCAGCGCAGTAGCTTTTTCTTTGGAAGTCCAACCATTTGCTTTGGCAGCGGCTTCAAATTGTTTTACATAATTCGGCCATGATGACTTGCCATCGAATTCGGGTGTTTTAATGTGCAGTTTTGAATTATGTTCCGCTTTTACTGTTTTGTTTACTTGAATAATATCTGCCACATCAGAATTTGAAACCGCTGGCGTAATTTTAGAGAAATTTTGCTGTAACTCTTCAACTTTTTTCTCGTAAGTTTCTATTCTCTCTTCTAATATTCTAGAACTTTCTTTCAATTGTTCGTTTAGCTTGTCCTCCAAACCTTTAGAATTTTCCATTAATTTCTCCTCCCATATTCTAGAATTTTCTGTTAATTTCGCTTCTAAAATTCTAGAATTTTCTATTAATTCTTCTTTTAAAGTTCTAGAATTTTCTGTTAACTTTTCTTCCAAAGTTCGAGAACTTTCCGCCAACTTTTGTTCTAAAGCTTTAGAATTTTCTAGCAACTCTTCTTTCAATGTTCGAGAATTTTCCTCAGATTTTCTAGAACTTTCCTCGAATTTTTGTTCTAATTTTTTAGAACTTTCCGCTAACTTTTCCTCCATAATTTTACCAAAATCGGGCAAGCTACCCGTAATTTCGAATGAAAAGTCATCAGGATTTTCACCAGCTTCTACCAAAGCTTGCCGTAGACGATGTTGTAAAACAGACTTGGTTCCCGATGTCTCCAACTCTCGTTCTTCCAGCTCTCTCTTGAGATCAGCCACTTTTAATTCACTTAATTTTACTTGTTTAGTAGCCATTTTATTTATTTTTATTTACACTTCACAGTTTGTTAACCCTCGCACCTGACACCAATTGTACCGTTTTATTTATTTAGGTGAAGTGTAAAATGGATGAAAAACACTAATATTTATATAACTAAGTTTAATTAAAGAAATATGAATTATAAAGAATAAATAAAAATAACTAACACTAAGAATTAACAAATATAAACACTAATTTAAGACTAACTATTATTACTAAAGACCTAAACACTAAGATAATTTATTTAAACAATTATAACTACGCAATATTTATTTTTACAATATTTATATCACTCTTTACTTATTTATATCACCATCTGTTCACTACCCGTATCGATACAAGACTGTCCTCGCGATCTTTTGGTCGGGGTATTTATATTAAAATACATCATTCTAGAAGATTCTTTGATTCCTTGAAATCAGAACAATGGGGGACGAACGGACGTGTTCTGACCTGCACGCTAGCGGTCGCCGCCCGCGCCGCCGCCCGCGCCGCGACCCTGGGTTCGCTACAATACCAAACAAAATAGTATAAAGAGACTCACCTTTGCTAATAGTACATTAGCACGGATTGTGTATTTTGGAAATTGGTAATTTTCCGGATGAAAGTAAATTGTACCTATTTGAGTGGAATGGCAAATCTTTTGTTTGAAGAAATCCAAATCCTGAGCTTAATTAATACAATTTATGGAGTACAGCGAAACACAGCGACAGGCACATAATAGTTTGGGGTTCCTTATGACTATACGGCCATTAAAACCAAAATTTCGTAAACTTCTTCGAATAGTCTATATTCCAATAGATCCTCCAAAAATTTTAA
The DNA here is from genome assembly GCA_035578165.1 of Stenolophus ochropezus. Classification (NCBI taxonomy): domain Eukaryota; kingdom Metazoa; phylum Arthropoda; class Insecta; order Coleoptera; family Carabidae; genus Stenolophus; species Stenolophus ochropezus. The sequence continues at coordinate 44,196,915 of JAQOWZ010000002.1, read as the reverse complement.
ATATTCTTAATGTTAATTTATTCATAGGTATTTTCGGATTTATATTCATTTAACGCTCAATAAATCGTTCATTCTGCTGATTTAAAATTTTCTTACGACCCCCGCGGCACATATTTTTCAACTACTTCTCATTTTTATATTTGCTCTAATGTTCTCAATAATAGAGTCCAATCTTCATATAATTTTGATAACTTCCCTTAAAGATTTACACTGGCAAAGTAATTTCAAACAGATTCGCCTTTCAACTACCGTAATTACTTGTTTTTTGTGACCTATTTTTGAAAAAATATTATACAAAATACTGAAACAAGAGATAATTACACAATCATAGATGTTTTATATTTATAAATATAAATATTGACACTTCATAACTAAGATTTCATAAGTGTACGAATAATTTTGTGTATCTATTATTTGTATACATTTTGTTTTTATTTAATTTACATAAGAAAAATAATATTTTTATCATAATTGGCTATTGCATTTTATTTCTGGAATATAAGAGAATATGATCCCGTCAGTAATATGTCAATATTATTTTTAAAAGTACAACATTTTTCACTTTTTAAATAGAAAACTTAGGTGTACGAATAATTCTGTGAGCCACTGTACATAACTCTGTGTCTGGTTGCATTTGGGTTAATATCAGGCGTTTCTGTCAAATATTATATGAAAAGAACAAATGTCAAATAATTAATAATACAAATTAATTCTATTTTAAAATATACCAAAGAATTATTGAAAGAACCATTTTAATAGGTATCAAAAAAATCAGTAAATATGTAAATCATCTTTATTTATCTGATATTTTTGTCTGTTTAATTACGGAAATTAGTTCATGGAATTATAAACGAGATGGCTCTGTCAAATCTGATTCCAAAACAGCGGAACGCAAAAACATACAGACTTATATATTTTCCAATCAACGGTTTCTGATATTATATAATATTTGGTTACCATTGTCAACTTAGTGCTGTAGAAAATAACAGTGATAAAGATAGTACTAACTACCTGCTTCCCTAATTAATTTAGGTAAAAAGCTTCAAATAGCAGTTGTAGCGTATAAAATTCTGCATCTGAATCAAAAAGCAAAATTAATTTTACATGCCTTGTAAGTTCAAAAATTAGGTATGAAAATGACGTAAGACACCTTAAAACTAAGCAGTAGCCATAGAATTGAGATAAAAATAACAAATGTTTAACGGTTTACCTGTCAAGTCAGCTACGCTAGTTTATTTGTATTTACTGTTTTGAGAAAGTAAAGCTAAAAAATATGGCAATTTAATTTACTTTTTATTTTTTAAATTCAAAATTAATTTATGTAATATTGTTCACTTCAACAGTAACTTCAAATAATAATAAAAATAAAATAACGCCGCCAACTTGACAGATTAACCGTTAAACATTTGTTCAATGTTCCATGGCTACCGCTATTTTTGGGTTAATTTATGTCAATTTCAAACCTAATTTCTGAGATGCAAGGGCACGTCTAATTAATTTTTGTTCATTGATTCAGATGCAACATTTTATGCTTTACAGCTGCTATTTGAAGATTTTTTACCTAAAATAATTAGGGAAGCAGCAAATTATGAAAATATGATTATACATCTTAAATCCTTATTGTCCGGTATTCGACTCATCACCCAGTATATACATACATTTTGTCGTCTACCAACGGACATAATTAATTATAAAAAGTTGCAAATAATTAAATCTGAACTGTCAAGTGGTTCACATGTTATAAATATTTTAACATAATCGTGTAGGAGTAACAGACTGTTTATTTTACTGAAATTTAATTTGAAGTATGCCTAAAGGATATGTTGCCACATATCTATAAACACAGACATGTATTGTGGCTTGCATTGTATGAAAATATAAAATGTATATTTTACAAATAAAAATCAATGCATCTGTGTAATGTAAATGAAAAAAAATAAGAAATAATATTATAAAAATAATTCTATTTATCTGTAATATTCAAAGGAATATAAATTCATGAAAGCATTAATTCACAAAGGATAAAATAAGAAATAAATAGGTACTAAAGAATTTTCAATTTAAACATTATCTTCCATATTTTTCTTCAGGCAGCAACAAAACCAAAATCCAACTATTTAATATTTAAATTATAAAATACTAGAGCACAAATAAATGTCGAACAAATAGAAAACTGAATTAACTGCTGTATAGGAATAAAATATTAAAATTCTGAAAAATTTAATATTTAACTTGGGTTTCATCAAAGAAATTCATTAGACAGTGTTTTGTTTATTCATTTATTTTTTCTGATTCTCATCGCTTCGCGAAGTCAAATATGATAACGCAGTGGCGTGCAGAACTATTTTACAAAAGAGAGTGGATTTATATTTAAAATTAAATTCACATGGAAATTATATGAATAATAAATAGAAATACATAAAAATGTAAATTTGTAATGGACACAAAAAAAATATGCCAAAACAATATTCAGTTTAATGCATGAAAATATTAAAACTTTTTAATTTTTTATAGATATTCAACGATAGTGAACTCTATAAAATAAAAAAAATATAAATGAAATATTTAAAAATTTAATTATTATATTATAAATTCTTACTTATTAATGATATATTTTTTAAAAAATACGACAGTTATTTCTTGTTCATTTCTTTTTTCACATTGTTTCACAATTTGACAACTTGAACTTAAATTGGCATATTGGTAATACTGGAACAATTGCATTGCTAAACGTCGAAGTTTACTTATCCTAATTTTCTGGTTATAATGTTGCTGCGCCTTTTCGTCTGAATAAATCGATTTTGAAACATGTGAAAAATAAATGTTGTGTACGAAAGGAAAGCCCAAGTCAAACTCAAACTCGAGTGGTAAAATGATACACTTTCCTCCCTAGTTTGACAAATAACTATTGTTCAAATATTCTGCATAATTTCAACCATTTTTTCAAATGGTTCACCTTATTAGATTTTTTATTTCACATTATGAACTTTTTACATAGCCACTTAAAATTAATTAAGTAAGTTGTCAAAAATTTTATTTATTATTTTAATGCGATATTTTTCTATTAATTTTAACCAGAGGTGAAAAAGTCGGCCCTTAATAAGATAAATCTTTTATATACAGTAAATTTTTCTATTCCTCCTAATAAAAAAGTTGAGACACCTTGTAAAGAAAAATGTTTTAAAGCTATTTAAATATAAATTAAACTAAAACATAACTGTCTCAAAAATAGTATTAACAACCCCTCATAAATCCAACGATAAATTATTTAAGAAAGCATTGCCGGTGCGACGGACGCCTATGGCCACGACCACGGCCATCTGCGAGCTGGAGATATTAATCTCCTGTCTTAGCCTTCTAGATTATTCATTTCGTAAATGTGTACAAGACTCAATGCTTCAAAGTAATTACTCATAGACGCACCTTCGAACCGAGAAACCAATAACGTTGCGACGGCAGGGGAAATGACGTCATCGCCATGGCAACCCTGATCTTGGCTGAGGCGGGAGAAAAACCTCCGGCTATTTACCCAGCTTCATCAAATCAGGCTATTTTAAGATGTTTTTCAAAGGGTTGTGACCGATGTTTGGCGCACTCGATGGGTTAATTAAATCAAATTAAACATTAAGGCTTAGCTTATTCTAATTTTCAAGCACGACCAAGAGAGACCAAGTATAGAATAAGTACTAAAATGTAATAAAAATATCACTAATTATTTTGCTTCTAATAAATATTCATAAAAAAAACTTAAAATGATATGAGTAAACTGTCATTTTGTTTCTTTTGTGTTTCTTAGAGCCACATGTGTAAAAAAGACCTACATTCCGCATTTGTATAATAAACTACTATGAAATAAACAAAATTACAAATGTGAAGATAAATTGAAAACTATGTACTAATTAAGGGTCATATGTGAGAAAAATTATTAACCTTACAAAAATTACTATTACATGACGAGCAGTGCCGTTCCTGGCTATGTTATCACCTCCGTGCCATTTATTTTTTGGCGCCCGTTTTTTTCACCGTTTATATTTTATTAACAGGGATGATAAACTTCATTTGTTTCTTTTTTTATAAATTTAAAAATTGATTCCTTCAATTTTTCTTTTTCCGCTTCTTTTTCTATATTTCTCTTTCTATAAAAACTTCCAGATGGTTTTTTTTATTTGTTGAGACATTATATCTGAAATATTTTTATTAGAAAATACGTAGGCAACGCGAAATGTATTCGTATATGGCGAAAAGAGTTGCTTAAAAAACCCCATTAGAAAACTATGTCGAAAATAATAACTTATTTCACAAACAAATTAACAAATAAAATTCCAAAATTAATCATTATTTCATCATTTTTGTTTGATTTCATGAAAGAAGTGTACGAGTAAAAAATAAATAGAAACTTACATTGACAGCTACTCAAATAAATGAAAAGAAAAAATATGATGATAGTACAACGAAGAAAATGTTTTAGGTTATAAACAATATTCATAAGTTAATTCTTAGAAATTGGTCTACAGTATACAATGGTAGTACAGTGTAGTCAGATGGCATATCAAACTTTAATTACCGCCAAAAATCGCCAAGATCTGTATGCTGAAATTGTCTTTTAAATAGAATTTATCCTATAAATAAAAATACTTTTGAAAAATATTTATCTGTAAACAAAACTTGAATAACAAAAAATTCAATCTTTTATAAAACCCCATTTTCCTAATAAACTAAAGATATTTGAAAGCATTGGTATTTTTTCTATACTCTATCTTAAAGCATCTGATGTTGTTTCTTTTACAATATTAATACCTAAATAAACAGGTACAATTTTCTTTTCACTGTTGCTGTAATATTTTACACCATATATCGTCAAACATTTCTACATTTCTAATTGGTGGCTTTAATCACCTGTCGCCAAAATAACTTTTTTGCCCCAGAACATCGTAAAAAAAATCGCCCAAATGACGGAAAAATCACCATATCTGGCAACACGCCGGTACGCGTACGCCATTCGTCTGGAGAATTGCGTTACGCAGAAGCCAATATTCGTCCGGATGAGTTAAATTTATCAAAGTAGGGGTGTTACAAAGTACTTTTGTTTAATAGTCTTATTTCTTATTAAATAAATGTTATGAAGAGATTATTTATGTTTATTGTGTTTAGTTAGTTTCACTCACAAAATAACAACTTTAACCTTCAGAAATTTAGGTACATTTAGTAATTCAAGAGCATTTTTTTTTAATCATAATGAGGCGCCTTCCGGCGCCCTCTCCGTCTGGCGCCTCCGTGCAGGCACGGCTTGCACGTCCGTCAGGAACGGCACTGATGACGAGTTATGACTTACTCTTATCTCCGACTATGACTGACTCTCATGTCTCACTGACTGGTCTTGTTTAATTTCAAAAGTTTACTTTGACGATCAACCCTGTTAATAGTTACAAAATTCATTCCCGTTTTCTGATTCTTTCAACTGGATATCTCCGTACACTCTCACAACCCTAAGATTATCAAAAAAATATTATGTCGTTCCTAATTAAACTTTTAAAAGCAATATAATAATAAACTTAAATGCAAAATGGTATTTTGAAATCCTAAATAACTGTTAACTATTTATTACTACTATCTGGCGAATCTTGTTTCATTCGAGTTGAAACAGAGATTGTAAAAGAGAAAAAGAACGCTGCCGAAGAATATTATATAATATTATCTGTCCTTGTCTATGCGCAGGTTAATATAGAATCTTGAAACAATCTAGTTTTGATATGTACACAAGACATTTTAATCTAGACTTAGGCTTAGTCAAGTCTTTTTTTTAGACAAGACAAAATTTTGCAATGTCTTGTCTTTTCTAGACAGCAACACTATTTAATACCAGAATGAATTTTAAAACTAGTCAACAGTGAAAATAAATAACAAAACGATATGTTTGTTTAACTGGATCAGAAACGTTTTTTTTTGCATTGTTTTGCTGAAATTTAATATAACATATTTATTTCACTTTATTGTCGCAGAAAAATATAGTATGCCGTACGTATAAAATGGCTATTACTCATAAGAACGAAGTTTGCTACATGAGCGCAAGTGATAGCTCATTGGTGACTATTTTTAATCTATCTATCCTTTAAAATCAAATTTCATATTTGTATGGCAAAGGAGTTTATAAGACGTCACCTCAAAGTTGGTTTAATATTATTACATCAAAATGAATGTTTATCTTAAAGGATTTTGAAATATTTACAGTTTCATTGTTCCGTTCATATTTAACTCCATTCCAGCATTTTGGAATATTTAAATACTTCCAAAACAATACTTGTGTAAATTTGTAATTTAATCTTTCCACTTCCCAAAACTTCTGTTGGTTTAAATACTCGTGTTTCAATTGAACCCGCACATCAACGTAGGTTGTGTTTCATAATACCTTCTGCTACATATGTGCAAATGTTTGTTTCACCAATTCTAGTTTTTAATATTCGAAAAAATGTTCAGCAAAGAGCTTTGGAAATGGAAATAATTTATATGCAAAATAGTTGAACACAGCTTTTAATAATTGTTGTAATTTAGAGAGGAAAAATAATTGTAATTGCTTACAAATTGTTTTGCATTATATCCATTAAAATTTCGCATAATGTTTCATTTTTGACACCGTAAAATTTGCATGTGCTATTTTACATATTTACTCAGATATAAATAACAATAATGAATATGTTGTGTCGCCTAATTATTTATATGATTATTCCTTTTAAAAGTGCTGTTTAAAATTGTGAAATTCGCTGTAATATTTCTCTTTTATTACATTGTAGCTTTATGAAATGTTTTAATTTTGTTGGTTGTGTGACACTAATCATATTTTATACGACAGTTGCAAAAGCTTCTAACTGCTGTTATTTTTTAAATTGTTGCAATAACAATGCGCCAGCTCAGTTTTATTTGTTGTGAATGTAATAATAGTTTGTAGGTGCTCATGGGACAAATTAATGCCATCATTTTAACATCTTTTATCCATTAAAATATTTCACTTTACAATTTAGTTTTGTGCATAAAATATACGAATATACCAATATTTTAAATGTTGACAAAGAAAATATAATTTCAATTATTGTAGCTTATTGCAAATCAGTTTTAGGGATTGATAAATAAAACATAAAGAAGAATGTCATAAACTCATTAATAAATTTTAAATATTAAAAACGGGGTGTGTCCCTATGATGCCTGTAACTAGGATTGTCAAAATTCGATATCCATATGAATCCGATGTCCGAATATTCGGAGAAAACTGGTATCCGATATCCGGATAAACGGATTAAATCTGTATCCGAATGAATGCAATACCGAATTATAAAAGAAATATTATTACTACTTAAAATTTTATACACTATAGGTTTTTATGTCACTAATATTTTCGATTCACATGGATATATAAACAATTATTTTTTTTATTCAAAAAATTTAGTGACATTTGTTCTAACCCAAAAATTAAAACGAATGTGTATTGATATTTTTCAACAATTAACGTAATCATAATCATACAAGATGAGTATAATATGAATAATAAATCAAAAATAGTTGATTTAATTAACGTTTTACATTTCCAATAAAATCAAATTTAAAATTTTTACAGAATTTAATGCTAAAATATATAAGTTGGCATCCCTACATTTTGCCGGCCTAGACCGGCAAACAGAAAATTTCTGAACGATTTTGAATTCTGTAATACTAGTCATAATGAAACGGAGGCGCCAAAATATTTTTTACAATACTTACGGTCGGATTATTATTATATTCAGCGTTCTAAACCAGTACAAAATTTATTTTATTTGAAACAGTTTTTTATGTACTTATTGTAAATTTGCACCCCTTAAAATTTGGCGCCCTAAGCCATGGCTTTAGTAGACTAGGCGGTAATACGACACTGCGATTCTCAAACTATTATTTATTTTACTAGAAAAATAAAAGCATATTTTTTTTGAAAGAAATTTGTCGCGTAAAGATTATGACATTTGACTTTAACGCGGCTTATATTTGTAGCTTTTCACTAATTCTATCTCGCGTAAAAAAGTTCTCGGTCTTTTATCTCATATGTTACCGTCACGAAACAATTTACAAATTTGTTTATCTTGTACTTCGAAGTTGTTTTATTGTAGCTGCCCCTCCTTGCTTATACCTAGCTAATACGCCCATGGTATAAAAACCACAGTCACTACATTAAATAAAAAATTGGTACAGTTTTTGTAGCGCTGTAGTGTAAATAATGATATTATTAACTCCAAGTACCTATGAGAATTTTCCCTTTAACAATTTAATTTCCTCCCTTTCAAGTAGATTTTCCGTTTATTTATGAGAAAGCTCCCCGTCCTGCGGCCAATATTCAATAATTAACGGTGGCGGTGGACGAAAGCGAAGAGTAGCCGGAGCGCATGTAATGGTGCCGGTATCTGCAGTATGTTGAGCGCGGTATGCATGTGTGTCTGTGTGCTCATAATATGTAAAGTGTGTGTTTGTGTGGGAGGCATGTCTTGGCATGCATGAGGGCTGTCCAGGGCCAGGGCCGGCGCTAGGGGTAGAGGGAAACGGCAGGGGAGGCTTGGGGAAGTTTGGTGAAGACGCCAAGTATTAAATTTACTATTTTTTAACGGGAAACAGATAGGATTTGTGATGTCCATTTCATTCATAGCAATGTATTTACCTGTCTCACTTAAAATGAAATGTATGGAATGAATTTGATATTTGTTTTTTCAATTTAAAATATTATGCTGTATTATGCAGATTTTAATTTAAGTTTAAGGTAAATTTAAAATTATTGTACCACGCATATTTTCCTGACAAACCTATACAAAGAACAGCAACAATTTTGAGAATGATTAATATCTTTAGGAGAAATGTTTTTTTTTTATTGGGGATTTCTAAAAATATTACAGTTGTCAAATATTGAATCTATAGTATATAGTAATTTTTGTCAAATTCGTTTGCTATGTTTAATTTTAAATGACACAACTGTCAATCAAATGTCAACTCGTAATCATAAATATGAGAAATCTCATATTTTACGTTAAAAATACTCACGGTATATGAAAATAATACATAAATGATATACCGTGAGTAGGTTTTAACGTAAAACATGGGGAATTATCATATCCATGGTTACGACTTGATATTTGATTTTGATTGACATTTAAAATGAAACATAGAGAATGAATTTGAGAGAAATGTAAAATTTTAATATTGTACGAAAATAAAAATAAAGAACTAATAAACCAACTAATACCAATAGTAAGGAACAATTATACAATAATTACAATAAATTTTCAAAACTCAATCTGCTATAAAACTTTTGAATTACATACGATAATATTTGGACAATTGTAATATTTTGAGATATGTTTTTAATTTGATATTTTAATTGATCTAAATTTTGAAGATTTACCTCAGTGCAAACTCAGGTCACCAATAAAAAGAATCTAGATATGTAAAATTGTGTGATCTACAGCATACCATTCTGCTATTCTATCATTTCCTCTAAAGTTATTAATGATTTTTAAAATTGTTGTAGTACATGGTGTAGGCCTGTCAGAAAATTTTATAACCCTAAAAAAGCAAATGTCAAGTTTGTTTCCTATGTTTATTTTAAATAACACAAACAAATATATATTGCTGTCAATGAAATATCAAGTCGTAAGCATGGATATGATAAATCCCATATTTCACGTTAAAGAATACTCACGATATGGACAGTGGAGGCCGGTTGGTAAGTATGTTTGGACGCAAAACTAAATGTAGAGTAACATTTTTATAAGTGAACATTTACAAAAAAGCAGGACCAGCACTAGTGTATTAAATAACAGGGACGGGCCAGACAAAATTTGGTGAAGGAATCAAACAAATAAAATTTATATATTTATTGATTAATAAATGTGTTAACAGCATTCGACTAAAAAACCTCTACTTTAAATTAGAGATGAGCGAAACTGCTAATTTGAATCACAGTGTGATTTGCAATTGCTACTTTCCAGTATTTGTGATTTTAATGTGAGATTGTGATTAGTTATTGTACGGTTAAATTCGGGAATTTTTGTTATATATACAATAACAAATGGTGACTGTGGTAACGAATCACAAGTTTAAAAAATATTGAACAATAAAGACCTGTGATTTTTTAATATCAGTGACTAAATCACAGTACGGTTGTGTGGTCGTGGCGTGTCTTGTCTGATCGTGTAGATAAGCAACATAGCCCGCCCTGTCCAATTGGATGGGTTAGCGCACAACGGCTCGGTGTGTGCTGACCTTGCAGAGACTGTAGGCTGACAACCTGGATCACTAAAATGCAAGTAAAACTGTCATGAAACAAGTACCTCAGGTACTTGAGGCCCTATTCCTTAGAGGAATGTTGTGCCATATATATAAATCACAGTTCGTGGAATATCGCTCATTACTACATTAAACACTTCTTGCGTAAATAACTATTATGTGGGTATAAATATATAATTTGATGTATGTTGCCAAATGACAATATAAAAATCCACGTATTATGCGTTATTTTTGCTATATATAAATTATTATTTCTAAAAATTGTAGATGAAGTAAATTTAAAATATTCATCTGAAAGATATGTTCCAACATGACTGTAAACACACTCTTCTATTCTGAATCACAATACTAGTAGAACGGTTTCTTTTCACGATTATACGCTATGTAAATTTTCGATTGTTTCTACTCAATTCCAGAGTTAATCTGAATTTTTGTGCCATTTGCATCCAAGTGCGAAATCCCTTTAATCCAGCCCTGCAAGTCACCTAATGCAGTCCTATTAAACTAACGTCTGCATGTAAACAAATTCAGTACATCCCATTCCCGCGATGGCGCTGTCATCGCTAGCCTAACCTCACATTCGCCACAAAGAGTGCCGTTCCATGTACCAGAACAGCCGCCATATTTCTGATAATGTTCACACGTGTAACACGAGCAGAGGAAGTCACAGGAAACGTTCCATGGCACACGTATGCGCATACACTACGTAATACTTGCATGAATATTGGATTAAAAGCGGATTATTGGTATTTGAGGTTAAGTACGAAGAGGAAGTGGAGATAAAGGAGGAAATGATAAAGGAACAAAGCTCCGGAAACAAACGCCGCACGTATTAACGTCTAGATAAATAACTTTTGTTTTGTATGTCAAACAAACTTACAAGGAAATTATTTGCGGAGATATGACGAAAAATATATGTACAGCCAATTCCGCTGAATTGTCATATAATCCATTTTAGTCTAATTAAATTTACTAATATAAGATTCTAACTAAATCTGTCAATATCTTCAATTCTTTAATGTCACCCTCCGTAAAAATTAGTTGCTAATGTAATGTTTACTGCCTGAGAAGGAGGTGCTCACTCACTATGAAGTATTCTAATTCTTGCTCTAATGTAATTACTAATTAGATTACAATCACACTCCGCAAAAACTACACACTTCAGTTATATAAATGTTGAATATTCGAAGCATATTTTTTATCTTTTAATAAAATTGTGCGAAATGCGAATCCAAATTTAAAAAAATGTCTGAAAAGGGGCGCCATTTTTAGATGTTGTCCACCCCAACTTTTGTTCTATATCCGGCCCTGGTAATATCCTTATAGAATCTCAGGGAAATACTAAATTTAAATAAAAGTATGACAATATGAAAGCTATGTCACAAGAGTTTAAACACACTCATGTAATATGGCTCAATTTAATATACTGTTTAAATAAATATCAACTTCAATAATATATATTTTTATTTTTAAAGTACACCTGCAGGGTATGTTGCCACATGACTTTAAATACTCGTACATTTTGTGGGTCACATTTTATTGTTTCGTTGGGGAATAAAGGAATGTTATAATTTAACAAATATTAATCGACAATAGTTATTTGTGCTGCTAGGTAGGAAAGTTGTTCTTCTTGAGGACCAGAAAACAACTTTAGTGCCATGTAGCACACACTATTTTTTATCCTACACAACAAAACAACATAATAAAACAATAAAAACATCTTACGAACATTGAATAATTTCACATTTAATTTAACCTCAATGAAATAACATTAGAAATAAAGTAAGTACAAAAAACAAACATTTTATTTTGACACATAAATAAGTTTAGCAATTCTGTTCTATTATTTACAGAATATACATATAATACAAATACTTATAAACTAATGTAAGTATCAAACTTATTTAAGTTACAATATTTTAAAAGCTTGTAGTCATTTTATTCTGGTAATTATTTTTAACGCATTAAACGCTATCTGTTAGTCCTCACACGAACTGTTTTTTTCTTCCCTAGGGAATACTGATATTTTGTAGGTCTGGACCGACAAATGACTACTTTCTTGTGCACGCACACAAAAAAAATATTATTTTGTAATAGCGTAAAACAACAATTTTAAAATAAAAAATGTTGAATATTAGCAAGAAAAAGTGTAATATTAAGTTTAGCAGATAAAAATAAAAAAAACCGCAGAATGTACTTAGAAGCGGACATATTTCATCTCTCTCCAACTTATCGATATGTTTGTTTGAAATTCTGCATAGCAATGCTCTCCACCAATAACACTCGAGTTTTTGTCAAATAATGGAAGAAATATGAGCCTGAACGGCGTTTTAGGAAGTTTTTCTTTGTTGTTTGAATATTTGATGCTCTCAAATTACTTTCCAAAGTGAAAAGTAAATATAAATATGTTTAGCATTTTTCCTAAGTTATTTTAGCGAATTGAAAATAATTGTAATTCGGGATGCAAATGAGATGGGATGGAGATGTTTGCGAGACGCGGTACTCTGCACATTTAGCTGAAATATGACTTCAGCTTCAGTTTCAGCTCACAGGTAATTTCTGCTGAAACACCAAACAAAAATAATAATTGCCTAATGTTTGCTCTTCAAATTATATGTTTATATTTTTGTAATTCAGAGCTTATGAGTATTTAGGGAAGCAGAAAATTACCAAAATTCGCATTTTATAATTTTTTCATTGTAGGCAATATCATTGATATAAATATTAAACAAATTATTGAAGTAAAACTCTTTTACAAAAAAAAATTGTTGGTTGAGTTGATTTTGATTGGTATAATAAAATATAATAGTTTTTGTAACCTACACAAACAATTTTTATTTATTAAAATTGTAATTGTTTTTTCATTTATTTTAATTTAAAAGCCCGAATATTGTATGCATGGAAATATGTATAATTTATCTTTTATTTCCATTTTTGTTATTAGTTATTGTGAACAGTTTTTCATGTTTCTATAAATAAATTTTAAATGTTTAATTGATTCCGATGAAACGTTAAATGTGTTCGAGTAAATACACATATGTGAGTAATACAGGTAATTAAATTTTAAAATTAAATTTTAATCAAAAAACAAATGCGTATCATACGTGTAAATTAGATTATTTTAACAACTCTGTAATTTAGGGAGATAATATTTATAATGGAACAAACCCGCAAAATATCAGTGCCATTCATATGAAATTAAAGGTTGTGCAAATATTTTTTTCCCTTTTTTTATGAAATTATATTCCTTTAATAAATATAATCTATGGACCACGTAGTTTATAATATTTGTTTATTATTACTTTTTAACAATGCATCTTAATAATTTAGATGTAATAACGCAGTAAGATTAATATTTTTGAATTTCTATTACTAGTTAAGATGGTAATAAAAAGATAACTAGAAACGAAATAATAATCTTTGTATAATTATTTTTTTTGATGTCGTATATTTTATTTTATTTTTTTTTTAGTGTATTTTTTAAGATTTTAATTTCTAAAGAAATATCTAAATAACTACATGTATTTTATTCCGTAAACTAAAACAATTGTACTTGTACTAGTACTACTACTAGTATTCAGTAAAATCCAATTATAACGGCATTGAAGATAGGTATATAAAATATCCATTCCAAGTTATAATCAGATTATCGTTGTAAATGGATTTTACTGTATTTTTTGGTGTTTCTTTAAATTGTTCTTATTCTTTACAATATCATTTTTTATAAAAAAAAAAACCCAATTTAAATGAAAAGAATCTGATTTTCTTATTTTTTTTTACAAAACCTTGCTGTAAGTAAAAACGAAAATGACAGTAGTAGTCTAGTAGAGATGGCAGCCTTTTTTTAATTTTGTAAATTTATTTATCTGCGACTGTGCTCTAATAAGTAATAAGTACACTAATTTCAGTGTCATTAAATTTCTTAATGGCACAGAATGTCAAATTCAATTGAAATTTATATTATCTACGAATTATCATTGATTTTGTATTTGATTTAAAAAATCATTAGTACTATGGAACATTATTTGATTCAAATTCACACATTTTGTCTTGTAAACTACGGTGAAAGGTACACCTTTTAAAGAATCGAATGAACGAATATTGAAGGGATTGCAGCAAGATTTGATTGACAATGCAATTTTCGTATTCGTCAATAACCTACTGCGCGCCTTTGACACAAAATGTACTATTTGATCTGATCATTCAAATTTGATTTTGCCGCCCCCTAAATTGCGGCTCCCGGGTCGGCCGCCCCATTTGCACCCCCCTAGCTGCGCTACTGCAAATAAGAAAATAAAAATTTGCAGAACGTTTTATATTTAAGAATTTGTTGTCATTTGATTAGCAGGAACAATTGTATGAATCACATTACACAGTAACAAATAATTGAATAGATAATAGATCTATAGAAAAGTTATAAATGTTGTTGTTGATGAAGGTATTTTATGAGAGGATTTTTTGATTTCCATATGATTGGTGTGCGTGTCACATATTCACAATTGGATTTGTTGATTCGGAGTTTGCAAGAAGCCGACGTATTCGCAGCCGCGTTCAGCGAAAACACAGCGGTGATATATTTGCTGCAGATAAGGAAAAGTTTCTAATTCAATCTCAGGGAGATGGCGAAGTAATCTGCCGTCTCTAGAGAGCCGATGCGGCGTGTGGATTCTCTGCCTTGTTTTCGCGGCTTTATTGATGTTTTTATTGACTCCCACACGTCAACTGATCGCTAATTTCTGTTTATTCTCACCTCAGGGACCACGTGTTTATTCCGCAAATATTTACCTCATGTCAAGTTGGGATGTGATTTCAAATTATATTTACATACACTCAATTACTTTCACACTACTACATTCAGCAGTTTGAGAATCTTCAAGACTGAGGAATTGAATGGGGTCATCCCAAAAAAATGTTACGGTTTTGTTTACATGGATGGATTCTGCAACTTCTACAATGCATATTGCTGTATAAAATATAATACTTTTCACTCATAATTTTCTTTAAAAATATCCCCGCTTTATATTTTCGTGATGTTATGAATCAAAAGTCACATAAAGATTTATCTGACACATAAAATACACAGATGATATCAAGGTCAAATGTAAAATTAGACCACAGAATAGTTACTAATATGGTGTCCAAAATTTGTATGACAGGGATAAAACACAGTTTTCAATAAAGTAAAGAATGCAACAACTACTAACCTGTAGAACTGACGGATAGTTTTATAGGTTAATAGCTTGTAAATTTTAGTTCCCCTAGTGAATAAATAATTCAAATAAATGACGGTTTACAAATAAATAACAAATAAATATTTTATTACGACATGTATAACTAACGTGTATGCATGAAATATAACTGAAATTACTTGTAAACAAGAAAATATAAACCACATTAGTTTATATTTCTTCCGCAGATGTGAACTGAAGATTTTGATTTGTGACGTTTAGGTAAATGTTATTCTATTGAGACTTGAAATCGAGGTCTATTTTCAAAAAAATATATACCTATCTACAAAACAATATACACAAATGGTCTGAAAATATGATTTACCAACAAATAAGGTACTGTAGCCGTTAGACTTTTAGGAAAAAATAAAACAGAAAATGTGGGATGACCCCATTCTATATTTTATTAACTTTTAGAAACTAATTTTTGAATAAAAATAATAACGGGCAATAAATTAATAAAATTTTCGTAGCTATCACAATAAGCGAAAGATGTTAGTGATTGTGATTAAGATATAAAAAATAGTTGAAAGAGTATTTGTAATGTATTCTTATGGAACATTTCTATTAATAATTAAATAAAACAAAATTTTACTTCATTACTACACATTTTATTAGGTTCGTTCTAACCAACTTCCGAAACAGTACATACGACACATATGCAGTATGGAAAGTACATTCCAACAAACTTTAAACTCAAACCCAGACTGTTAGTTAATTAGTTGGCTGTTCCTACCAATTTCTTACTGATTTCAAAAGCTTAAAACAATCAGAGTATCGGAGCATGTACTGTTACTCAGAACTTATAATAATTTATTTCCTATGTACCTATGATTTTATTTTCAAGTAATGTAAAACTAACCTAATGCAAGTGACAGTAATGATATTAACGATTTAGAATCAGCACACAGTTCGTTTCAAAAAAAAAATGATCCGGAACTATCCATTGTCCGCGCTGTATCACGATACGTGAACTGATACGTAAACTAATCAGAAACCGTCAAAAATATCTAGTTGGATCAAACCCATTTACGTTACGATAGTTTCGATTTTACAGTCATCATCAGATAAATTATACTTTTTCGGTTAGATTATAGTAGGTTTGTTCGAACCTACAGTTCTAAGAAGTTCTTAAATTAGTGAACATGCGTATTTTACTAAAAAGCGTTCGAAACACGTAGTTCTGGAATTTGGTAATTCTGAGAATTACCAGTTCGGCGTTCGGACAGGTCACAGTTCTCAATTCGAAATTTAAAACTGAAAATATCTGAATATACGAAGTTCATTGTCACAATTAAATTAATCAATGTAATTAAACTCGTCAGTGAGAATTGTTCCCAAAGCAGTGTATATAATATAAAGTAAGCAAAGATCGTTACATAATAAGATTCAATGTAATAAAATAAATATGATACTATACGGAATACAAAACTCGGTATATGTTGAGTAACGACGCGTTTCATCACCAGGTTACTGATGATTTTAAATTTTAACGGAACAGTTCTGACAGTTTGCTAAGGATCTAATTTTTCTAATACTGACAATGCGCAGAAAATCTGCTATCTGTTACGAAATATATACCAATTTTATTAATAATATAATAATACTCTATTTTAAAATTATATCAGACCCATAATTCAAATAAATCTTAGAACCATTCGACTAAATAAAAATAGTTATGGTATGTAATTCACAACAATGAATTATGGATAATGAATAATGGACTCATAATTCATGATAGTGGTTTATATCATAATTCACGACAGTGGCTTATAATACTATGTGTATTGAACTGTTTGTTCTAAATATATGAAAAGGTACAAACGTACCACCAAATTTAATCCAAACTGAACGTTCGAACCTGTCCAAGTGAGAACTGTTCATAATTCGCTTTTTTCGATGATATGCGTATAGAACTCCCAATCCTGGAACAATTCCGAACTGATAGTTCCAACAAACCTAATATTAGATTCATCTAAGAAATTTATAGACAAGTCTAGTATAATGTAAATCAGAAACTTTCTTCTGATAATCTAGTATAGAAATTAACATCCGGTTTTATATTTCGAGTTTTGTATATTTTTTTTTCACACATGCATGGTTACACGCAAAGTTGTTTTGCCAACTGTTAGTTGCATTTGTCGTTCTCACATGGGTTTGTTGTTTTCATTTTGCTGTTCAGTTAAGTTGGTATTCACGCCTATTACGAAATTACTCAAAGATTGCGAGCATTGTGCGAATCGGATGAAACTCGTATGAAAATTTGACTAGAATATCTAGTATGAAAATAGAGGAAATATGTTTAATGTATGAAGTGCTTATTTATTAAATCTCGTTATTTGATTTTCATCACAACTAAAATTTAATTATTAGCTGAAGATGAAAACAAATAAAATGCACATGACACAAATAGTTTTTTCAAATTCCGTGAATCATATAGATGTTCATATAATAATGTCAGGAATTTCAGTTATTAATCCTTAACTTGAATTTTATTCTTAGACAGGTATCAGATTATGAAAGAAATGTAACAGCGAAATGCTGTTGAAAAAGTAATAGAGTTTTATTAAATATAAATGAGAAAAAGAATGAAATGAAATTTACGGATGGAAAATATTATTTATGAACTGTAAGTAGTAGTTACTTTAAAGTAATAATGCTGCGTCTTCATCGCTTTGAATTTAAGATAAATTTTAATGAGATAGAAACGTAGAGAAAACCCCGCAATTGTAGCGAAAGAACTGCATTGTGCATAGTAGCTCGGATTTCAAATCCTTATTTGCTTTTCAACCATTACGACTTCATAATACCTTTAAATATACATAACTTGTATTAAAAACATATTCTATAATTTACTTGAGCTTATAAAATGTCTGCATGACAATTTTTAAAATTAGGAATTTATATTTTCGACGGTTATTTAATTTCTAAAGGTCAATGCATAAAAAAGTTACAAAAGTTTCTGAGCTTATTGAACTTCAAACTATATTGCAGTTTATGCAAAATGATGAAAATGAATGCAAATTCTGAAAAACAATTTAGAGTTGTGATCTATTCAAACGAGACTATCTCTTTGTGCCGGTTTTACTACAAAAAGCAGCTCGTTGTTTTATTTTCACGTCCGTATAAAACTCATAACATATTCATAAACAATGTAGTGCATTATCATTTTATATGAGATACATTAAATTACAATATTTATCACACATTAAACATTTCCTAAAACGATCAAAAAGTAAATTTAAATATGTAATAAGGGTAGATTATATTGTTTATTTTTATGGGTAAATTTAAAATAGGTACATTTGAAGTATATTGGCACATAACTATGTGTACACTAATGTATTGTGGGTCATATTTTTCAAATGTATCAGAAAACAATCTGTAATAAACTTAATGGACTTCGCTGTCGATTCTAGTTGAAATATTGTAACAAAAACAATAAAAAATATTCATTTAAGTTTAAAGATTTCAATTTATTTCTATGCAAATCATATAATTATAACAGAATATATTTTAATCTAATAACAACGAATTAAAAATTCAGTATAATAAAATTCGTGAGTATTTATATCATGGTATATAGAAAAAAGTTCACTGGAAAACGTTCACAATAAAACCTAATATAACTATATCTAACCTAACTTTTATTAATAGTTTAATCAGATTCACAAAAAAGATTAAATTAGTTTTGGATTGTTCGAAGAAAATTATTACAATTGAAACAGAAAAATAAAAAATATCATATTTTCAGATTTTTAAGGATTATCTTGATTATCCACTGAACATTGTAAAAATCAAAATATTTTGAACTGAAATGAACATTCTATATTCAATTACTACATTATAAAATAAAATATATATACGAAATATATTCTGACAGTTGTCAATGTCAATTTATTATCAAATGTTTCCTACAAAAGTTAAAAGCCAACTAAATTATTATTTTTATTAAGTTTCTACCAAAAGTAAACTGCCCTTTGAAATGGTCAAAATAGATATTTTCGTTGAAATCCGAAAACCGAAATTTTTCGCGATGAATGGTTGCTTTGCGCATTCGTGCAAATCAAAATATTTTACTTCTAGATTGTCAAATATTACCACGAACCTCTATATTACTTAAAAATATTAGACTTATCTTTCAAACTAAAAAATACACTTAAGCCATTTTATGAATAAGGATTGGAGTTTTTAGATTATAATTATAAATTTTAAGGGATATTAGATTTGGTATAACTTTGGGACTAACTCTAATTGGAGTTACCGACTAATATCTGTTATGAATACGAAACAGAGTCAAAACCGGGATTAAATATGGAATGAGTGGCTAATTCATTCAACAATCTGGATGTATAAGATTAATAATTAAATTTTTCCTTTGGGTTTTTCTTATTACTTAAAAATGTAATGACTTTAAACACAGAAATGTATTGTGGATCGCATTTTAAGCAATGTAATATTACATTAGGGATAATCATTTCCATTTCTGGACGGATTGAATTCCCGACTTCCAAATACTGCGAAAAGTGGAGTCTTTGTTCGTCGCCAACCTTTGCACGTTCATTACTATAAAACGCCTCGGCGTCGCGGCAGTGGCGTGCGTTAACAAGGCGCGCGCGTTATCCCTAATTAAAAGCTCAAAGACAATTGTTTTGGCTCAGACGGCTTAGCGCAGATAAGCGCCGATATAATTGCCAGCTATTGACGGGATCTTAGAATTCGGCCTAGGGGATTTCCTTGCCCTTGCCAGTGCTGGAACAGGAAAGGATCAAAGGATAACCCCTTTATAATTATTGTTCAACAAGTTATTAAGCATTATTAATTTATACTAAATTGGGCTCGGCTTCATCGCGTATCTCTACTATTATTAACATATACCAACTTAGTTCAATACACCTTCAAAATCATATGTCTTTCCTTTTAAATTATTTAACTATTGTGAATTACAACAATATTGCTTTCCTTTAATGTTTAACGACAATGCCTATTACACAATATTCCTAGATGGAATAAGGTTTCAAGTAACTATAGTGATGGAAACTAAAGTTGAGCTGTACGGCAGGTGAGAGGTTTATTGAATGTCATACATAGACAGGGTATCATTTTTTATCAGTTTATTCCACACGTCATTTTCACCCACTCAGAATGCGTCATTTGATGATTATATGCAGTTTTTTTAGTGAAAAATTTTGATAAAATCCAGTGGCTCGTGCTAGGTGGGCGACTAAAGCATTCACTGATCATTTGACTAATTGTATTACGTCTCAACGCTTTTGCGCTTATTTAAGCCACAATATAACATAAAATGAAGAAGACATTTTGTTATTTAATTTTTACATATATTTTAATAATGTACTTATATTAATAATTAATAATGGGCCTTTTTATTTTAAATTTTTGATGGTTCTGCAGCACTGCAGCAATTAAGGAAAAGCGGCCACTGTCACTAATTCTGCTCGCTGTCTCTCCTTAGTAGTTACTATACTCTAAATTCTAAATCACTCGGTCATAGCAATATTTTATTTGTATCAAGATCAAATCGACCCCAACTTCTCAACTTCGTGTCGAAGCGCTCTAACCATCTGAGCTACCATTGTCTGTAGTTTAATTACTTTAAGATTTTTATAATATTTTAAAAAGTTCTCCTCCTTGCAGGGTTGGTTTCGCTGACTGGATATTAATAACAGGAAAGTCGCTTTAGAAGCTGCAGTCATTTAATAATATTCACGAATACACCGACGTTTCGACTGTAAATAAGTCTTTATCAGGGTGATTTATAGTTTTCAAACATTATAGAGTAAATTATATTACAGAAATTTTTCGTCAAACATAGATAAAACACACACACATATATGTTGCTTAACAATTATTAACCAACTGGCAGCAGTACATATATGTGTAAAAACTGGCAAATCAGGGATTTGAAATTTGAACCTCAAATCTCACACATCGGTCTATTCGAGACTGAATGCACTGACCAAGTGAGTCATTGCTACCAGTAATAAAAACGTCATGAATAAATGTTCCACTTTTGTGCGAGCGCAGTGTACACCCTAATACAGAAACGGTGTCTAGTGCAATAAAATAAAACAGTAGCGTTCGCTTATCAACAAAACAACAAAGACGTTTGAAAGAGTAAAAAGTATTTTTAATTTGAGAGCCCGTAGATAAAATTTTCAGTTTAATATCGCTAGCAGTGTTTCCATAATGACCTGGAAATACTCGACAGTATATCGTTTTTATCTTGCCAGGAGTACCAACATCTGCGGGTGGAAATTACTAGAAAAAAACTAAGATTAGGTTTTTGCAGCGAAACCCTTGTGACTGGTGGGTTTTTTATTTCTCCCGATCCGATTAACTGATCCCGGTGATCAGATTGCGGTTATTGATCCAGGGTGAAAAATGGATTTCAACACCGGAGATCTACGGTGCATGGCCCAATGCACTGACGGCCGCACAGTCATTTCGCAAAGCAAATAATCCACAAAAACACGCACACTTCTCTTCTGTCTGTCGCTCTTTTTATCAACATTGGCCATCTCCATAATGTACCTTTACTTCAGTATTTTTTATTGCTTTACTTGAAATGTTTATTTAGGAAGGTATATTTGAAAAGTATCTTGTTAAGTGACTGTAAATAAATAAATATATCACTCATGTTATATGTGTCATATATTTAGTAAATGTTTCATATAAAATTTGTATCAAAATATATAGGAGTAGATTCTAATTAAAATAGGCCTAAAGGATAAGTTACCACATTGGGTCACATCTTTACCTCTTGCAGTAAGAGAGGTATTGGAATCATGCTAAAAATCGGATAGTTAGTTTTCAATGTATAAGCATGTTTTGAGTTCCCTAGAACACGATTTAATATTCTTACGATGATGTCTGTCCGTGTGTGTGTGGATAGATGGATAGATGGATGATGTATGGATATTCTCGTAACGAATACTCAAATACTAATAAATAAAAAAAGTTGAAATTTTGGATATAAAATTCTGACACCCTACATTAGATCTAATTTTGGTGTTAATTGTGCGACCGGAAGTGGTGTTTTCGTGAAGATCTGAAGTGTTTTTCTTAAATTTCATTAGCTAAAATTTTATAGTTCGTATTTGTTTTTAGCTAGCTCCATTTAACTATTATAAGTAATTATGATTCAGTAAATTTGTTACAATTGCGGTTAATTTGTTCACCTATGAATATAATAGTTTTATATATGAGAGTGACAATTATAACTGTCAACGAAAATATTGTAAAAATAATTATCGAATACTCTAACAGGAATTATACTAATATGAAAAGTACTATGTATTTTAAAAATAATATATATATATAAATCGTTTATTGAAAATTTATTTCGAAATTAGTCAAAATGGATTCAGGAATATTCAAAATGGATATTTCCATTGAAATCTGAAAACCGATTTTTTTTGCGATTATAATATTTCCTTATTTTGTATGAAGAAGTAAACATAGCATTAGTTTAATAATGAAGTATTTTAAATAAAATATATTTGTATGTAAATATACTTGAAGAATATATTGTTATATGTTTGAAGTATACGCTTATGTTTTGCGAATGAATAATATATTCCTTTAAGTTGTAGAGGCTAGACCATCGAATAAAAGAGTTTGAAATATAGTGAACAATATTTCTATTTAATTCATAGCCTTCTTTTTTACAAGATTTATCCTTCAGCGAACTAAACATTATTTAATTATCCATCTATAAAGATTATTTTTAAATCAGCAAAACATCCCTCTTTGTTTTACTCTCTCCCTCCCTTTAGTAGGGGTTAAATCGTCCCACAGGGATAATTCATTCGCTGGTCAGTGGCGTTGCAAGTGGGTTTAACTAGGGGATAATAAAATGATGTATTAAGGTTAAATGATGCTGAGAACATAAAAAAACGATTTATATCATCTCTGTGGATGATATATGGGAGGGAATAATAAATATTATGATGATACAGTAGACAGTAGAGGTTTAACTGTTACCCAGTATTAATATTTACGGCATTTTTATTGCCTAAGCATAAAAATAATCACTCACGGCATGTTAACCATTGCTCGGTGTGCCAGATTTGTTTTTCTTAGACATTACCTGTGATTATATTTATGTGGTAGAGAACTTTTATCGGACGTCAACTCCCAGTCATTTCAGCTGATGAAAAGAGTACAGGAGTTATTTTTTGTGGAAAATGGACAGGGTTGAGAACATAGGATTTATATAAAAAGTCCAATTGGGTTTTATTTGTTTTGTTTTTGTATACCTATTTGGATATTTTTTGTTTCAAATGTTTTTGTTCAAAAATATAGTTAGTATGAAAAATTTGAATGGATTGTTTTATTTAGTGAACAAATGTTTTATAAAATATTTTCATAGCTGAAGATGTACCACTATGATCCGAAACATCCTATTAAAAAAATAAAACAAAATTAATAAATATTGAATCAGTAAGGCATTCTTTTTTTGAAAAATTACCTCGTTCATACAAGGAAGGAAAACAGTTTTTTTATGAGTTGGATAAAATTACCCAAAAAATAAATGATAGAGTATTTAACTCGACTGGACTCGAACTCAGGTTCCTAGAACCACACCCTATTTATTGTTAGTGTTTACTTAACCTCGTGGGTACTCTACCTGACGTGGAGATTGTACCAATTTGCTCGGAATCCCGCATGACCATTTTGAATATATTTTAGTTTATAAAAATAATCTAAACTGAAAATATAAAAGAGTAATGTTGAATTGTAGGACGTATTTTTCAGTAAATATTTGTATATTTTATGTTTAGGATATGTAGAAGTAAAGTACGAAGGATATTAATTCCATATCTTTTTGTGCTTCGTCGTAATGCTATGTAAATTCATTTCTTTGCAATAAAAGAATGAGATACATGAGTACATAAAGAGCGTTCGATATTTGATCTCTAAAGCTTTGAAAATATATTTCGTGCACGCTGACTCCAGAACTAATATTATTTTCTCAAATAAAGCTAAGGTAAAATACATCATATCAGACAAGACAAATACAAAGGCACGAATATTGTATTCAGCTTTTAACCTACATTCTTATATTAAAACTCTTGTGATTGGCATATATTAAATTTATTTGTTTCATCATTAATTTCTGTTTCGAAATTAATTTTTATGTAGCAAATTCAGATAGTATTAAAATGTATAATGGTCCTGCTTTTTATAAACCATGTTTGTGGTAAAATAACAGTAATATTATTTTTTATTATACCTTCATTATAATCCTTGTTTAACAAAATGAAAAGTGTGTGAAAACGCAAGATTTAAAACATGTTCTGTTTTAAAGTTGTTAAGCAATATCATAATCCAAAATCTAAACAAATGCAAATCAATCTCCATGTAAAAATTATGAAATGTCAACATCAACATTTAAAATCTTTTTTAAATCTCTATGTTCACGTGATCTGGTCACCAACCTTATAATTAGTAAATATCATAATATCGTATCGTAGGGATGGTACAAAAATTTTATTTTCATTTTCATTTTCATCGTGAAAAAATAATTATGACCAGTATAAATCAAGACAAAAAAAGTCTTGTCTTGAAATGTCAAGTCTTGAAACAATTTAGTGTCCTGATATCTACAAAAGACTTTTTAATTTAGACTTAGACTTAAGGCTAGTTTGTAATGGATTTAATTTATTTATTTTAATTTCAAAATTTTAATTTAAAATTTAGATTTTTTCTTCAGGTTTACGGTGAATTTTCGTTTCCTAAATTTATCCAATTATAAGGTATCAAGTGATATAATGACGGTGTGTTTAGTTTTTATGTGTGACTGTTGATTTAACATTTCTTTAAAGTAAAGTGAATTTGTTCTAGTGCAAAATGAATTTAATATCTGATCATTTTTATTTTAACATAAAAATCAAAATAAAACCCTGAATCTGTCACTTGCAACCTAACCTATAAATCTCAGTTCAATGCTTTTTTATGATTGGCTGAGTTTGGAATTGGTTATAACCCAAATCAAAATTTTAAATTTCTAAATTTGTAAATCGTTTATAAACCACAAAATGTGTTTTAAGAGTGTATATATTTTAAAAAAATTAGAAATTGAAAATTCGTAAATTATATCCATCATAAACCAGCTTTTAGTCAATTTCTTGAAATTTCTAGATTTTGCAAAGTTTTGGCTTGTCTTGTCTAGACGGCACACTACTTTGTAAATATTGACAATTTCAGCTGAAAAAGTATTGAAATGAAAAGGATGTTATACCTACTACAGTCGAAATCAAAACATGTAAAATCGCAATAAAAATTCCTAATATTTTTCATTAATTTATTTACCTTACAATTTCAGCTGAAAAAGTATTGAAATGAAAAGGTGAATGATTATGTAAAATCTGAATTTTTCTCAATGTTATTTACAAACAAGTGAGTAACGAATAAAAACAATCGATTGATATGAAATGTTTAGGACTGATATGTGTTTGAAGTGTGTAATTAGTGTAGTTGGTATAAGTCCGCATTGAATTGGAATTGCAGCATGGAATATATTACTTGGATGCACCAGAGTTCATCATATCGGCTAATAATAAACGGGGAAGTTTTGCTACATATAAATAGCATACGTCGTGCAATCAAACATGAAGCGAATTTGCTTGTTTTGGTCCTGATTTCGTCTTGTTTTGTTTTATGTGTTGCCCCGGGTTCTGCTGTGTAGATCTCTCTATTGTTGTTCAAAACAAAAACAAATCAAGATAAACAATTGCCTCTATCTCGCGGAGGGAGTTCATCATACATTAAACGACAAATAGAACGGTTCATATATGCAATAAAACCTGTAAGATCTAAGGCGCTTACGGAAAGCTTGTAATAATATTGTCATCATTAGCTTTGCTGGCCTTCTACAGAAGTAATTAAAAGTGACCCGCAATACAGAGGTTAAAGTTTTGTAGCAACAGGCATTCTTCATATAAAATGTGAACATGCTTATCTAGAAGAATACTAGTAACAAATTTGTATTATTCGTAAAATAAAACATTATACGAAAATATGACTCACAGTAGATGTGTGTGTTTACCACAGTGGCAATTTATTCTCTAGGTGTAGTTCAAACAAAATTTGAATATATTTTTGTACTCCTCTATAAATATATCCACAATACTTCAATTTTAGCTATATTTCAGGACAGTAAAATATGACTCATAATTCACGCTTTCGAAATTTTAATGAATCGTGTATTTTTTTTGTTGAAAACTTTCATGATAATCCGTGTTTCATTTATTCAGAGTTCCTTCTCCAGGAAAAGGATAAAAGTATGTTAGAGGAATGATAATATAAACCGTTTCCTCCATTTCCCAAAATTTCGGCTACTGTCATATTTGGGCAGTCTTTTATTAATGGAAATTTAGCGCTAAAGGACGCATAAATCCAGATGTTAAATGAGACTTTGCAGCTAAATACGAAATATTTTAAAATTCCAAACAAAAATCTACCATTACCTTGTATTTTCGTTCTTATAAAGTGACTTCGTTGTAAGCGATCGTGTTATAAATGACTATACTGTGTATACCTACAAATTTAAATAAAAAATAATGAATTACTATTTCACGCAGAGTGATTTTGTTTGTGCGAAGACAATAGTTTTGGATCGAACTCAAAAATACCCGACCGAAACTAAACCTAATAAATTATTTCACGAGTTATAGTTTTCAAGTTATAGATCATAGTGACATTTAAACTTTCCACTAACAGTTTCCGTGGAAAACAATTCTAGTATTCCTTTGAGAAAACTAATATCGTGGTAGGATTCCGTGCATTTTTTGCTCTCAGTCTGTCATTTCGTTTCCCTGAGCTCAAACCGCTCAAACTCGGTGTCATCCCTGGGGTGCCAACTGTCATCCCGCTAACTCTTCAGCGTTGCCAACCACGTCCCACGCGGGGATCCCCACATGTAACGGACTTTGTTATCCCATCAATGCATACGCGATCTGTTTTATCGGCTGGGCTCACAGCAGTCTCGGGTGGCTTGCCAGCCTAACGGTTAGTTACCTGCCCACCGCTGTGGCTCTGTGGCGCTGCGGTCGCCCCTCATATTTGACTGCTCGTTACGGACAGAGGTTATGTTATCGATGAGCAACGAAATGGACTATGGAAAGGGATTCAAGCGCTTTGAATTTGGATTATATAAAACTAACCTTTACAGACAACGGATTCGTGATTATTCATTGTTAGTGAAGTTTTCAATATGGCGGATGTAAGAGCAAGGCCATACCAGGTATGGTTTTCGGGGTTTGTTTAAAAATACAAGTCTATCACGTATACGGAAACATGCACACCTAGATATTTTTCGGAGGGGGTTTGCAAATACAGATTGTTCATTTTAAGTTACTTTATTTTTTCGACAGTTTACAAGGCTAATACTCTTTTTTGAGTAATATTTGAAATCTTTTTTCTGCTTAGGTAACTAAGTATTAAATTTATTTCGCATATTTTTAACAAACTTGAGCAACTCATCATAAAGATCTATAACTTCAACAAGGCTCACATCGATTTTCTGTAGTTTTTTTCTACTAAATGGAATTATTTTTATGAACTAAGTTACTTTGACTCCAAAATCATTTATAGGTGCGTTTTAATTTAAATAGTATCTTAAAATCCTTTGTTATGAATCTATGTATTTGAACCGCACATTTTTTTTTTTGAAGTTGGATATCATTTAACAAGTTGTACAACCAAATTAATGATCGTCCAATCATTTTTTCTCTACTTAGAATTAAAAAAAAATAAAAACTTAAATCGGAATCAAGAAGACAAAAATGAGTTCATTTCATGGAAATAATATATTAACGATAATATAAAATTGACATGCATTATATAATCAATACATTTTTTTTTACTTTCATAAAATATCTAATTAATTTCGGGAGATGTTTGAACCATCATTTGCTTGATACTCTGCTATATATTGTTGGTTATCTTTACAAAAAAATATAACAGAAAAATTGTCCAATATATCTAACTGACTTTAAAGAGATTATCACTTGCGTTCCAAAAGTCAAAAGTCGTGGTTCTACTATATATGTACAAGCACTATATAGTGTGTACGGATCACTAAGGTTATGGCTTTGATTTTCAAATCGTTGGGTGACCGTAACTCAGCGGGGTATCTGGCAGTCAGGGTTAGATTATTTTAAATATATTTAAAATAATATATAGTTTATTGTATTTGTATTATATACGTACCTTTTAACAATCATACAATTTCCTCAACTTACTATTATTATCTAGTTATTTATATATGACATCAATTTTAGATTCATGTATTTTTAGTACAAAAGTAATTAAACAAACTCAGAAAAATTAAAAAGCAATCCTGATTTTCCTTTTCTCCCATAAATGTTTTGCAGTTATCCTCGGCTTAAGTTCGAAACAGACAATACCTGTTTCTCATTTGAGTGTTTGTCCTACGACTTTTCATGCTCTAATTGGTCCAACTACATTCTGTTGACTGTAGTCACTTTCTTTCAGCTCCTCGTTAGGCACACCACATCATTATGCGTTAAGAAATTTAAAATAAAACGTGAAAAATTTGCATGAAAAGGCGTCGTTATGTGTAACGTATAACAAGGGCTTAAAATATTCTTTAAGCGAGCAACATTAATCTAGCAATCTGCGATGCCAGGCCAACTCGAATCTCCTCATTAAATTTACAGAAACAAAAGTCTGTCGGCATTGAAAACAAGTGGATAACCCACGCCTGCTGCTATGAATACGTTTCCGTCCGCACTGTCAACTGTTTTATTTCAGCTTCAGGATTCAGCCTGGCCATCAGCACGCGCTGAAATTTGACTGAAGTGAGCAGAATTTTAATTCCGACTACGCGGATCATTTTATTTGTTTTGAATACGTAAGGCTGTTTTTCAATTTAGGACGAATCACAATTGCTCATCTCTAAATTACATTGGTTAGCTAACTTGATCGCGGAATGAAATTGTGTCAAACAATAAATTAAAAAAAGATTGTATATATTGTTTAGCCTTCACACATACTTTAAATCATATTTGTTCATATAAAAGTATTGATAACTTAATTTATAATTTACCTACATTAATATGTGACCCACAAAACATGAGAGTGTTATAGACATGTGGCAACATAATCTTCAGGTATACATCAAATAATATTCCTTTAGATTTCTTAAGCAATGTGACCCATATTAAGCAAAAACAGGGAGAAATGGACCGGTAGGAGGGATGGACTTTGAGTTTTTAAAATACATTAGAGTGATATCTCTATGTAAATTTTGTTGCTTAGAGACAATGTAAGAAGCTGCTTGAAAATTAATGCAGTCATCACTGAATAGTCCTAGATTTACTTTAAAAATACCCAAAAAATGTTGTATCTTATATACACAATCAGTTAATTACTACTTCAGTACGTTTGAACTAATTAATTATATACATACTTTATACACATGTGCATAAGACTTAACATAACCTAAAAATGTGGTTCTATTGGTACACAGTTATAACTAATTTAGTGGTTTATTTAACCTCTGCTCTGAGGACAAATGGACCACCCACTGCTGAGAAGAGATGGATTAGAGTATTTTTATTGTCAAAAAGATCGAATCAACCGCTAAACAGGAAAAAATCATTGTCACATACAAAGTTAGACGATCTAGTTGCTATTCCATGAGTTCTAAAAATGTGTTGTTAAATGGTTAAATAGTGGATTATAATAATGAAGAAGCTGAAAATTATGAAAACGAATATGCAGGATGCAAGCAAAATTATTTAAAAAAAATGATAAACAAGGATGATTGGATAAAATGTGCAATTTGTGGTCGTTGTTTGCAAGAAGAGTGTACCACATATAAAAAATGACAACAACCGGTTAACCAGTTCATCTCCTCATAGCCTTGGTCTGTCTTACCTACACTGAAACCAATTAGTGTCCGTACGCCAGTGAAGGAAGTATTCTATTCTCTTCAAGTTTGGTATTAAATATATATACACGAAATAAATTTTTGTATTGTACTTACTATATTAATAAATAAAATGATGATTTAACTTCCTAAATTTTTCATAATGAAATCGAGAAAAAAAATACTTATTATTTATAACCAACTACGGCAATTTACTCTCCGTACACCTGTAAATTATATAGAATTAATGATCTTTTGAACCGCCATTCACTAGAATTACTTCTTTTAAACGGTTTGTCATACTTTCCACTAATTTTCATGAAGTTTGGGAATAAATTTTACTCCATTATTCTACCATAAATGTAGTAGTTCTTTTATATTCTTTGGGTCTCTTGTTTTACACATTTTTTTTAATAAATCACAGATATGTTCCATGGGATTCATATCTGAAGACTGTGGAAGCCTTTTTAAATGTTGTCTACAATTCTACAATAACTATTCTATCAGTTTACGTAGTATGTTTGGGTTCATTATCTTGTTGAAACATATATAAGAATTCCTTAAACCCATTTTTCAACACATTTTTCCAAATTCTCTTTTAAAATATTCAAATAACACATTCTCCCATCAATAAAAATAAAGTCTCTTCCATATTTCACTGTTGGGCATAATTATTTTGTTTTCATTTGTTCATTCTTCCTTTTCCAAACAATAATTCGTCCATTTGTTTTAAAAAGGTTTATTTTGCTTCATCTGACACAATTATTGAGTTCCAGAAGGTTTCAGAGTGGTTTATATATTTCAAAAACAAAGCGCAAAGTTGTGTGTACGGAAACTAGTTTGAGTGTATATAGCGGAGGAGAGTTAGACTTCTTTGAATTCGAATTGTTGTGGTTTTCAAAAAATAGTTAAATTTTTTTCTTTATTCTTATTCTTATAAATAAGCCCAGATTACAAGTTGTTATAAATAAGTTTTGTTTTTTAAATATTATTGAATATTATAAAGTATAATAAGTAAATAATTATATTTCCAATAAGTGGTCCATTTCACCCCCACTAACCCTATCAAAAATTGTTGCATTTTGTGTTACGTAATTTAAGGGCGGCCCCTAAGACAAATGTGATAAATAAAACGTATTCCAGAAAATGTAACATTTTAAAAAGTTGTGATGTGAAGAAACACATATTTATCCATGGAGAAGTTGGCAGCGATAAATCTGAAAGTTGCCTGAATCCCGGTCTGTTGTTCCCAACACATCAATCAAAAATTCAGCAGATTTTCACACGAACTTCGGGCATTTAAATTTTCGCGGCAATCACGAGGCAGAGGGCCGGAAACAGATATGAATCGCGTGGAATGTATCATGTATCCACGATAGTTTCCGCCTGACCGCGTCCTTTAATGTTTTCATCTGTGCGACTCAGGATTGAGTACGCGTGATATATGGTAATGTATGGATATCTGACTCTGTGGATTAATGAAATTTTATGTTGATTTTCATTCGCTTTGTTGGTGAAGTAATAATTTTCGAATTTGGAGTTATGTTTTTTTATCTCTAGCGGAAAATTGCTTGTACAAGAGAAATTAATTTGCTTTATTATTGCATTTCAATTGTTTGTGCTGCGCAAATAATACTGGATAAATTGCAGATATCAAATGTGTTAATTTCGCTTCAACAATAAAGTTAAAAATAACGTATTTCAATATATCTATTTTCCATGTGACTTCGCATTTATCAAATATAGAACATATTACATTTCTCATATGTGCTAGATATGTCTTTCACAGTAGTAGCTAGGTTAGTTCGCTAGCATTAATAGTTGAGTAATAATCAATAAAATTTAATAGTTATTTAAGGCCCGGAACGGAAACGGAAGTATAAAAGTAGTTGTACACCACTTAAGTCTAGTAACCAGAGATTACATACAAATAGCGAAAAATATGTTGAATAAAAATATATTATTGTAAGGAAATAGATAATAGCATAAGTTTTTGTCATAAAACTATCAAAGGATTATAAAATATAAATGTTTGCGTATCCTCTCGAAAGTTCATTCTTGATATGAGAATTTAAAAAGTATAAAAAGTTTATTTTATCGCATATTCAAATCCAATACAAAAAGACTACAGAAGTTTGCTTTTCTTCCGTCTTGGCTAACAAATAAAACTTCCAAGTTAAATAACTTTACAGAAGGCGAATCAAACTATATTAGAATGTTATAACAAAATTTACAGTAACATATCCTCTCAAAAGCAACCTGACATTTGCTAGTTTATTCCTTCTTTCAACTTTTGTAGTAGGCGTTCGATTTTTAAAATGTATACATCTTATTAAAGCATTCCTTTTTAATACGTGTAAAAACAAAGGAATGTTACACAGAGTAATTTTAGTAACAAATTTTTTTGTTACATGCTTATTAAAATTAATATTGGTCTTAAATTATATGGCAAAAAACAAAATACATATATTTTTCTTTATGCAGTGTACTTTTAGACAGTACATTAATAGTTGTATATTTAATAATTGTTTATTTGCTATAATTATAAATAATGTCCATTCGGGAACTACTCAACGGATTTACTTGAAATTACAATATATTACATAAAACATCAAATGTATGAATATGTTATTAATTTCACAAAAGAAAACAAAACTGTTTTGAAAATATTAATAATTTACAGGGCCAACGCGTTTAAAATGTTAAATATAACTTAAAAAAATTACTATACATGTAAGTCATGTACATACATTATGTATATTTTTTCATATTTTATGTTTAAGTATCATTAAAAATGTGCATATTAATCAAATATTCATGTTTAAAAGTGATATTACGAACAATAAATGAACTGCTGTATTTTTGTTTTTCTTATTATATAAACATAAACAATACGATGTCACTTTTGTTCTTTCTGTTTGTACATTCCTTTTCTAAAAAAATGAGTTTATAATATTCTAAAATTTGAAAATAATAGTTCATGTTCATTAGTTATTTAAATATAAATTTGCTCTAATTCGAATTGGTATAAAAAATTTTATCTTTTTTATATTTATTTTATTATTTTTTAACCGGCTGTACTTAAAAAAATCCATGTTTAATATGTATCAAGAAATGAATAATGATCATTTTAAAGTTTACCGCAATTTTTTATATGGATTATTAGAATATATTTACCTTCAAAGTGAACTGATTATAATTATTTATCAGATAGTAAGTCGCTAGCTTTTCATGGTAAATTGGTAAAAATGTAGAACTGTTAATAAATTATTTTTTGAAATAAATGTACCAGATAAAACATAAATTGAGATATTAAAATTTTTATTCGTGGAATTATAGCCTTAATTTAATATGCAATGGTGACCCGTGTGTCCATATATTGTACCGGCAATTTTAATAAAAATTACATATCTTGTAAGTGCTTTTTAGTTTGAAAATAGTGTGCATTTAAATTTAAAGCGTTATAAAGTAAATTATTAAAAATTACAGTTCCATTGGTCGCGTGCAAATACATCGGATTTATCTCCGACATAAAGTTTCCCCGTCCCTAGTGACTTTAGCTGCGAACGGTTGGCACTGCAGTTATACAGCTGCGGGGCTACCAACAGCAAAAACGAAAAAGCCCGACTTGCATTTCTTACCAATTCTCAAATGTGTATTTCGCCCGGATATATTTGCGGGAATTTTTCAAGTTAGATCTACTTACACTGAAGCGGAAGTAGGACGCCATTTTTAAACTATCCACTACTGCTGGAATACTCCGCATTTGTAGAGAAAATTTTAAATTCAAATTCCGGAACAAATAAGCAATCGCTAAGAAAGGATAATCTGATTTATTACTGGTTAAATTATTTAAAAGTTGAATTATTATAATTTATACAAAATTTTTGTTGTTTACAATTTTTACTTGAATTTATTGTTGTTAGCTTATCAGGCTATTAAGGTAATATGTAAAATTAAAAGTACGGTTGAAGTTGAATTAAAAAAATACAGATTTTTTTAGGGTAAGTGGGGGGAGAGATGGACCTGTATTTTGGCTTTAAAAATAAATTAGACTGATATATCTTGTAGAGAAAGTTAATTTTGTTGTTTAGTTACAGTGTAAGTAAAAAGTTGAAAATTAATCCAGTCAACACTGAATAACCCAAGATTTACTTTAAAAAATTGGAAATATTACTTAATGTAACCTAAAAATGTGGTTCTATATGTAAACAGTCATAAATAATTTAGTGGTCCATTTTATTGATAAGCGATATTTCACGAACTGTGATTTAGTCACTGATATAGAAAAATCTCAGGTCGTGATTGTTACCCATTTTTTTTAAAACCTGTGATTCGTGATCACAGTCACCGTCTGCTATCAACAAAAATTTCCGAATTTAACCGTAATCACAAAAACGCTTTAAATTCACGGATATGAAAGTTGATACAAAAATAGCAGTTCGGGTTTTCAGCCTTACTAAACAATTCCGATTAGTAACGGAAATTCCTGATTTTAACCGTACAGTAAACTGTGATCGCAGATTCGCAGTCACAGATATGAAACTAGCAATTACAAATTATAATGTGAAACTGTGATTCTCAATAGCAGTTTCACCTCTCACTAAACAATTCCGGTTAGAAACGAAGATATCCGGCTTTAACCATACAAACATACAATGAACTGTGATCACAATGACACTATAAAATCACAGTTACTGAAAAGTACTAATCACAAATCACAATGTGATTCAAAAGTAACAATTTCGCTCTTCACAAATAAAAATAAATTAGAATAATTTTCACAATTAGCCTACTACTTGTAGGGTTGTAGTAGGTCAGTTATTTCCTATAACTCCGTTGTCAATGGTAACCAGATAATAATGTTATCAGTCACTTACGACTTATATTGCTATTGACTTAAATCTTATACCACAGAATAGGTTTATACAGAAGCGACAGGAAGATAGAGAAACGAAAATTAGAGAGAGATGGGGATAGGGAACAAATTTAAAGGGCTCATTGTTTAAAATCGGAAAGTTTCGTCACATCTTAGGGAGAGATAGGGGAAGGCAACAAATTTAAAGGTCTATACAATGCTCCAAGGTCATAGAACTGAATAGGGTAACATGAAAGGTACCAATACGGAGTGTCGCTTCTGAATGTAACTATTCTGTGCTTATATTATAACAATCCTGTTTCTGTGAAAGCTATGATTTAATGGTCCATATATTTTCAATTTTTCGATGGACGAATGTGTTGAATAAGTGAACATGTGGCGAAGAGGACATGGCCGATAACAACTGCACGAGTGTGGGTGTTATTCAACATTGGGACAGCGGTAATATCAAAGTGATTGACACATGACAACACTCATGCGTAGAGCATTGTTGAGTAGGTTAAATGACTATTGGCTTGATTGCTCACATTGTAACTATCATACTGACACTGACACTATCACACCAACAGCCGAATACTAAACTGCATCGAATTCATCATTACGTATTCCGAGGGAGAACAGCATATAAATAAATATAATAATAATAGTTGCATGAGCAATGTAACATTTTGAGTTTTAAGTAATGTACTTACATAAAAATAACAATAAGGAATAAGATACGGATGGTAATATTTTAATTTGAAATAAAAATGTGACCAACAATACAGGAATGTGTTTTTAGTCATGTGGTAACATACCCTACAGTCATATTTCAAACATAATGTATGTATTTAGCTTTATTAATTATTATTATTAAGTAAAAGGAAAACAGACATATGACTTATTTAATTCACGCACAAAATAAAAACAATATTTTTTTACAACTAATTTGGATCATTAATTATAATAATTTTTGTATCTTTATAAATTTAGTAAAGAAATGTTTTCCATCACCGTGAAAAACGTTTTCCATAAACATGAAAAAACGTTTTCTCAGGTACTTCGCACACCTTGTCAAAGTACGCGATCGGACAGTTAGGGAATTTTTAATTTATTGAAATTATGATATTACTACAAGTAAGACAAAATTAATTATGATTTATTTAAAACATTACGAGTAATGAAGAAATGAACAAGAAATGTTTTACATAGTATTATTTTATTGGGTTTGTAAATAGTTTTAATTTTTTTTAGATTGTCAGTTAGTTTTTTTTATATTCTGTAGTTGGTACTTTTTACTAGTGATATATCAATTCTTTCAGTGTATTGTGATTGTGTGATCTGCGGGTGATAGAAATAAAGTCAAATAATTGTCGTAGAAAAAGTATATTAAATAATTCGAGTTGTAAAACAATTACGCACTAGTGGAATTACAAACTCGCAGCTTCGCTCTAGTGAAACTTTTCCACTTCGTGACGTTTATTTTGACATAAAAAAATATGACATTATTTTAAATTTACCGCTAATTTTTAAAACTACTAACGTAACATGGAACATTCATTTGGAAGTAAAACGAGTTACATTTGGATAATGCCTGGGTTGAACCCAAAAGTAACAAATAAATACGGCCTATATTTTAAAACTTAGAGAACTGTGTAAAATAAAGCACTGAAAATAGAAGAAATGCACATTTTGGTCAACAATGTCCGGGGTGACACTTATTGAGATGTGACAACCTTGATTGTGGGTTCAAATACAAGTAAGGTATAATTGTCATTGTCTTCTGCAAGGAAGGAATATTTTAAACGAGAAATATTATCAAATAATCGAGCGGACAAGTCTTTGAAGTAAGCAGTGATTTCCTAGTAAAAGTATGAAAAATGAGAAGTTAGGAATGCGTGATCAAAACTTTAGCAATATGTGTTCGCTTTGTCTAGTGTATATTCCGGAAACTAGAATTTTCCTTCCATTAAATCTGTAGCAACAGGAAGGCAACAGTTTTTATTGTCAACTTATAAAACTTCCCCAACTTATTAAATATAAATAAACATCAAACTTTTTTCCCCAAGAAAAAATTTTGTCACTATTGACTGGTTCAAGTCGATAGCCCAGCTTGTTTTTCGCAGGACACAAAAACTTGGATTTGGGGAAATTTCTCCTTTCAACTTGAAAAAATGTGATTATCTCTGATTTCGGTTCAGATTAGATCAATTCAGGGCTTTATTGCAAGTTTAAGGGCCGTTCATGGCTTGCTTCGTATCAGATCGGGCTTATGTGGCCAAGAAAGTTCCAACATGAAAAAAGGAATAATGTGAGATAAACGACGGAAATTTCATTTCATACAAAAACGACGAGTTACGTACAAATTTCTCAATATCATATGTTTCATCCTTCTATAAATGTAGAATTATAAAATAAAATAAATAAATATATCACTCAAGCCTTATTAACAGTAGCATGCGATGGGTTTCATATCTGGATAAGAACAAAAAATAAACACATACTTGAACTTTATAAAAACAGTAAGACTCTCAACTTCTAATAATAAATTGAAACTATTTAAAAACCAATAAAACAATATTATGTACAACACGTAATGTTTAAAATTAATTATAATAATTTTGTCTTACTTATATTACTAAAGTAATTTTAATAAATCAAAAATTCCATAACTGTACGATGACACTTACATAACCTATAAGTCGTACAATAATGACCATGTATATTAGTGGTCGTAGAAAAAAATATAAAACTATACATTTCAAAATGTTCTGGTTCTTTATATCCAACCAGACATAATCGTAAAATTGATAAAATTACCTTCTAGGAATCTAGGTCAACAATTTTTAATACGATCTCGAATTCTTTTTAAATTTTAAAAGATATTATTTTTATTCAAATCTTTTGCAAAGCAGATTGGTTGCAATATATATTTTTGTCTATTTTAAAACAAAAAATAAATAAAGTAAGTAGATTATTGAAGCCAATAAAAATAAAATCAAAGCAACCACTTCAAATAGGGTAGTAATGAAATTAATTAATTTTAATTAGTAAAACGTTCGTTATGGTAATTGGCAAGCAAGTAATAATTAGTTTGCAACAGTTGAAGATGTAATGAGACGAAACATCTTGTGATATTGATTAGACCTATTAATTAATTAAGGCGCAATGACAGAAATACAATCTGCGACAAATAGATAATTGTGTCGCCAATTTGGTTTAATTGTTGCTGGCGTTTAGCGCTAAGTTTGACAACTTCTCGCGAGATGGCGACGCGAACACTGAATTGCGAGTAACAAAAATTTTATACATACAAGCAATACGAGAAAGATATTTTTATTTAACATGGGATTTCCAAAAATTGCGGATACTCTCTCTCCTGATAGATTTAGAAATAAACTACAAGAGTACTAAGTTGATCAGAATAAAATTCTACATTAACTAAATAATATAGTTGATGCGGCAATGCGCCAGCAGTTCAGGATATATTAAATATAAAATGTAACTATTCGTTAAAAATCAGACAGCCATGGAAATAAATGAATATATGTATGTGAAGAATCACTGATTATAATTCTGATTGTGTTTATTTAATATTGTTTAAACTGAATTTTGATTCTTTTAAATAATATACCAACATTACAAAAATTTAAAATGATCTATAATGGTATGTAATTAACTGTCACAACTAACACATACATATTTTCTTTTATTTCCATGGCAGTATGATGAATTTTAACTAAAATGTTACATTTTATATTTTATATATCTCGTACTGCAGACGTCCTGTTGCATCATTTATAATCTTATCTCATGTAGAATTTAATTTTAAACAACTTTGTACTGTTATAGTTTTGCTCTAAATCAATCAGGAGAGATAGTGTCCGCAATTTTTTGAAATCCCGTGTAAAAGTCCTATGTCCTGTGTTTTGTTGCACACACTTTATATAAGATGGGATAAAAATATATTAAATATCAGTATATCGCAACACATTCAATGTACTGCATCCCTCTGTTACACATATTTGTATTTTTTATTTGGGAATATATTTCTTTCAACATCGTTTTAACAAATTTGGAATGGAAAATACAATGAAGATTATACAAAACTGCCTTTATGGTGCTAAAAAATTTTAAAGTATAATAGATATGTCAAAACTTATATATTAGCGTTGATTCCATTAGAAGAAATACAAAAAATAACGTCGATTTATATACATTTCCGAAAATTTAAATATTTGAGTTTAATCATAAAATACACAAATTACAATTATATTTATTTACATATGTATTTACAATTTTGTGTCCGCATTTTAATTTTTGCTATGATAAACTGAAGAAAACTTAATAAGCAACTAAAATTAAAACTCCGCTGTTGTTATGTTAAGTTCACACACGTTATATTTTGTTATAGATTCCAATGTAAATATTTCATATTTGTTTTTAAAAAGGGAGGACATTTTTAATAGTTACAATCGCCTGGCTATCCTTTAAAATTTGTAATTGAGAAAAACTTCATTTATTAGATGGAAAAATAAAATACAGTTTTTAAGTAAACAAAAATAAAAAAATGCTGATTAGGAAAATGAGAAAATACTTCTAATGTAATTGCTTTGACTTTTGCTTCATCCTTTTCGCACTATATCCGCAGCGCTAATAATTCTGATTTCCCAAACACAAAACAGCAATAAATTTAAAGGCATCGGCTGAACTGAAGACAAACTGGAGTTTAACACAGAACAAAGACAGGCCGCAATAAGAAACGAATAACGAAGGCGGAGCAAGCGAACACCTCTACGAATATTCAAAAAGAGATATAAGGAAAATTGAACGGCTTGGCAAATGTCAGCTCGCCGATCCGCCGAGGAAATTGTTCGAATTCAAATATCGTTCGGAGAAGCTGCGGTCCCCAAACGGCGCGACATCTACCGGTTCGATTCTGATTCCCGTAACCTCTAAGGACGCAACACGACATGGAAGCTGATGCTGCAATGTTTCTCAAGCTGTTTATGTATTCGTTTTCTCGCTACGTCTGCCTTAATTGTAAAGCATTTGTATATTTTATTTATTCTACAAGAAAACAGCAGCAATAATGGGGTATGTGAGATGTGAGCAAATTTTGATTTGATAGATTTAGAGCAAAACTATTAGAGTACAAATTTGTTCAAAATTTAATTCTACATCAGATACGATCATAATTGATGCAACAACATGTCTGCAGTGTGCAGTTCGTTAAAAACCATAGCCATGGAAATAAAAGAAAATATCTATGTGACAGTTGTGACAGTTAATGACGTCATTATAAATAATTTAATATGTTTGTAACATTGGTCTATTATTTACAAACAAGTAATCTACATTCAACATATATATTATTAAAATAAAGACAATAAAAATTATAATCAGCGATACTTCACTAAACTGTCACATAGGTATATTGTTTTATTTCCATGACTGTCTGATTTTTATCGAAAATGTTACATTTTATATTTAATAAATCCCGTACTGTAGATGGGTGGTTACATCAATCATGATCTTATCTGATATAGTATTTAATTTTTAACAACATATTACTCTTTTTTCATTCTAATTTATTAAAAAGTTTCTGTTTTACAAGACTGCTTTAATGAGCTAAATAGTTATTTATGCAACTAGTGTGTAAAGTAAAAGTATTTTAGTCGAGTGCTGTTGAAATTATAATAGCACGAGATAAAAAAAACTGTTATACATGAGTTGCAGATAACATTTTTTCTACAACCGAAATAAAATTTATTTCAAAAATAAATAAAACAATTGGTAAAAAAAAGAAAAAAAAACTTTTTCACTCAGTGATTCTCAAAGTATTAGGACCAATTTTGTTATTTTAAATGGGATCATATACCTACTTGTCATTTGTTGTTGTATTTTTGTATGTAGCAATAAATATATTTTAAGAAATTAATTTCATTATTTATATTATATTAAATCATCATTAATATCAATATCATTATATTAAGAATTATAACATTAAAAAAATCACTTACAAATTACGATACATTTTCAAAATGGTACTGCTAAACATACCTGAAAAATAGAAAAAACAATTAATATTTTTTATTAAGCTATAAATAATATACTTAGGTACACTATGTGTATGTGTAATAAAATGTATAATGGATCAATTACCAAATATTATTAAACAAGTATTATAAATTAAACATTATTATAACTGAAGAATACCTTAAGGGCATGTTACTACATGATTATAAACACACTTTTGTATTGTGGATACCTACATTACACATACAATATTAATGTAACTAATTATTAACCTAATGAAGCTCATATGTTTAAATTATTTGTAGTATGGCTGAAGGGTATATTGCCACACGATTATAAACATACTCATGTATTGTAGGTCATATTTCCCAAAATATTTTAGGCCTAATGTATATGTATATATATTCATGTATTTTATTGTGCGAATTAGGTCTATTATGTGAGTCAATATGCATGAAATTTTAAAATCAGTAAAAATATTCTTTTTTCTATAGCAGATGTTAAAGTGTAACTTTATCTACTCAAAATAGTGGATAAAGTAGCACTTTAACCGCAAGGATAGATAAAGTAACACTTTAACAGCAAAGGTAGATAAAGTACTTTAACTTTTGTTTATTAGAAGTACATTTCCATAACAACGCAGACTACTGACATTTTAAAATTGTTCTTAAATATTAATTTAATTTTTCTAATTCTTTTCTCTTCAAAACCTGCTATAGAAAAAAATAGAATTTTATACACGACGATAAAATTATATTATCGACTCGCGAAAAATAATTCACTCACGATTATAGCGCTCGTGAATTAACACTTTTCGCTTGTCGATAAAATATTATTTTATCGTCTTGTATAAAAAATAACTATTTATCTACTATCGCGCTATAATGAACATATTAATATTTTTATTGTATGTGAAGTATGTCATTAATGAAATCGTGTGTGAAACAAACCAAATCGCGTGTAAAAGAACAATGTAAATTAAATGGGACTTTCATTATTAAACGCTTTCCGTTTACAATTGAAATTCATGTTTTGACAAAATGGTCATATACAACAGCTACCGATTCAGGACCGTAGAAAAATACTACAAATTATTATTTTTTAAATGTAAGAAATTTTTTACGACAGTTTTATTTTTGTATCGTTGTCAGCAGTCAGCACTGAGGAATACTTAACGCACCCAGTATATTGCCTGTGTTGCTGTGTGCCTTGGGAATTTTTTGAATCATAGCGGTAAGAAAATTAATAAAATACTTTATTGTAGATTTAATGATATTTTATCATTTAGGTTTCGTTATTCTAAACAGAGTTGATTTTATAAAAGATGAAGAAAGAATTTGTACACCTCCAGAACTTTTAATTTGCTTCCTATTTACATTTTTACATTTCTATTTATTTTTTCTAATTTGTTCGTAGATAAAATATTGTATGACACTCATGTGTGAAGGATTTTTATGCACTCATTACATTTAATTCCCTCGTACCTTAAACCCCATAACTCATGCAAGAATGTACTTTTTCACACACTACTATAATAAATAACTATTATATAAAAATAAATTGTTACATTCAAATTGAAAAAGATTTTTTTTTAATTTTCGCAATATATTTAATGATAATTGATGTTTAAAAAATGATAGAACTATTAACTGTAATTAGTAAATTAAAGAGTCTCTTATTAAACGGAGGTAGAAAAATAGTTATTTTTCGCGTGTCGATAATATAATTTTATTAACGCCTATAATTTTTTTCCGTAGTTGTTTTTAAAGAGAAAAAGCATAGAAAAATTAAATTGTTATTTGAGAATAATTTGCAAATGACAATATTGTGGGTTGTTATGTAAGTCTAATAGATAATAGTTAAAATATAAGTACTTTATTTACCATTGCTGTTTAAGTGTTACTTTATGTACCCTTGCGGTTAAAGTATTTCTTGATCCACTATTTTGAATTAAACAAAGTACAGTTTAACATCTGGTATAGAATATATATTTATTGCATTCAAGGACCTTAAATGAACTTTTTATATTTATTTCATATTTAATGACATTAATTTAATTCCCCTATTAAAAGTTTTATTCGTATTCTGTAAAAAAAAATCCAAGAGTCTATAATTTTAATTTCCTCAATTATGTTATTTCAAAATACCAGTAAATAAATATATTTTTGCAATACCTGCACAGTAAGTTACCCATTAATAAGAAAATTTAAACACAGTAAGTGGAACTTTTATTGCAGATTTGGTTTCCATGGTTATAGTAAACACTTCCCGTGCACGGTGGACAGTAAGCGTGTTACTTACAATTCATGGTGGATGGTAAGTATTTAGTTTCCACATCATCATAAACATTCATGGCACTCTTACTCTCAATTGCAATTCAACTTTTATTTTTGACATCAATCTGACAGACGTTAATTTTGAAACCTATTTTTCTTTTTC
Organism: Stenolophus ochropezus; assembly: GCA_035578165.1. Classification (NCBI taxonomy): domain Eukaryota; kingdom Metazoa; phylum Arthropoda; class Insecta; order Coleoptera; family Carabidae; genus Stenolophus; species Stenolophus ochropezus. Next base: position 44,153,138 of record JAQOWZ010000002.1, on the reverse strand, counting down.
TATTATTTTTGTATAGGTATTGCAAAAAATAGCTTACTAACCTTGAACTGTAAGTGATATTTGAAGTCTCGAATGTTTAGGAAATCTCGACCCTTCGAGTCTCGACTTCCCAAACAACATTCTCGACCTAAAAACTGTCACTTACAGTTCACGGTACGTAATATACTATTAATAGTTTGTAGGGCGTGAAAATGTTGAGAAGCGCTGTGTGATTGACACTAAAATTCGAACTTTTATTCTTGAATGTTGATAGGTAAATACCATCGGAAGTTGGGGGAAACAGTTATAAGGAAATGAGTTAAGAGTGCATCATCCGTTTCCCCCGGATCTGAATCCCGACCGGAACTTGTCGACTTTATTCCTCTTTGCTTCCGGCGTCCACGGCCAATCACATTCACAATAAAATCAAAATATGGCCGCCGTGAGGGACAAATAAACGAACGAGGAAAGTTTCCGCGTCGTTCGTGGCCGGATAGTTCCGCGCTTCGATTTGCTCAAGTGTTTACGTAATTGTAGAATGGAAATGAGCTTTGTACGAACAAAGCTCGAGTCGGAGTCATTACGTTTTATACTACGTTCAATTCATTGCGATACTCTGATTTTACTGTTGATAACTACTTGAAAAATTTAACACACTCTCTGTATAATCATGTGAAGTCAAAGTATCAACATTCAAGAGAATGGTTAAAACATCACTTAGCAACACTCATTGAGGCAAGAATCTTACCACACTCTCAAAGAAATGTATTTTAAATAATTTATTGTATGAAAAATATAAGGGTAACCAGCATTTCTTTATTTTCAGCTATGCTCTTTGGCATAAATCAGTATTTCTCAAACTTTGGTAATTTACACTTAACCAACTAATTATTATTTAATATTCGTTTATTTTCACACGATAGTATTTATAAATATATCAATATTTATTTCTACTTTACATGTTGTTGGTCACCGTCTGTCTCGACTCGACTCACTTCACTCTTCTCTATTTGACTAACTCTACTGATTCCGACTCTCGCACTGTCCTTCACTTTCAACTGCCTGCCCATACCCCAGGCTTCGAGACTTTATACCTGGGGGTTATTAATCTCGAACCTTCTAGAGTCCTACAGACTCTATAAATTCCCGAACAATAGCGGCGTCGCTCTTAAATCACTTGACCTATGCAGCGAGACTACCTGTCTAAACAGATCATGATGAGTCATCGGCAGTGAGTCATGCTTGTTACAATTTGACAGATTTCTTATTTGAATACAATCTTATGTGAAATCAAAACTAACATGATAAAACTCTTTTGTTAAACAAATATCTGAAATGTAATGAACTATTATATTTTTATATTTTCTTAGAACATATAAAAAAATATTTCCTTGACCGTAGACGTAAGTAAGGATAACTTATTTCCATAGCAACATAAGTCGTAAGTTTCTGATAACATTTATTATAACTATTCTCGTACGGTAATATGAACTTCGCTTCAGTAAGCTCGCCCTCAGTTCATACCTTGAAGTTTATAATCTATATACATTCCTTGCAGCTTAAATAACTATTTTTTTATTTAATACAAATTACAAATATATTTCCATAACAACCCACAATACTGAGATTTTAAAATTGTTACTTTCGTAGTGCGAGCTGTACAACTTGTGGATCAATAGTTTTAAATTTTAGTAAAGGTTAACGATCTTTATTTTAATTTCGTTTACAACCCTTAAATTCCATCTTGCCATTTTATTCGATTGTACGTAACATTAAAAGTAGGGCACTCGTTAAACATTAAAAGAAAAAAGTATTAAAAGAAAAAGCGATAATATCTAAATGTTGACACTGGCAATTTAAAAGCAATATATCGTATGACGAGTGGCGCATTTTCGCACTGTGCTCCACTCCCTCGAAACTTCCAACAGAGACAAAATATGTGACAAATTATGAGAGTGACGTCACAGCAACATGCTACCAACTGTGATTCATTCGCTGGTCAGTGCAGCCAACACTGCGGCCAGAAAAACACTGACAACTTTGGGAAAGCGATCCGTTTGCTCTTTTCAGAGCAGACATGAAAATTAATCGTCCTCTGCGGGAAACCTGAATATGTATGCTCTCTCTATGTAAATACCTAATGTTCCACACAGTTTTTGGTTTCGTTCGGCCACGGATACGGGATTACGTTTTAATTAAGAATTAGGAGATTTACAGAACACACATTTTAGTCCTTTTCGCATCTTACTCCATTTGCGGACAATAATTAAATATCTAACTAAGAAATATTGTAGTATCCCAGTGGTTCGGAAGTTGTACGTTGCAAATATAAATTCTTTTTATAATCTTTATCTACAAATGGAAAACTTTTACAGTGAGTCGGAATAGAATTGGAGACTTTCGATTCCAAAGATCGTTGTTCTAACATCTTTCAGCAAAGAGCCATTTTTATTCTGTAAAGCCAGATACATGTCATTCAGTTTAGAGCTCAATGGTCTAATGGTTAAAAAAATAAATACGAATTATTTATGACATATAATGTAATTTATAACCAATCAGAATGTTTCATTTAGTGCAAAAAGACAGCTTTTCAGTAAAAAAAAATTGATAAAACCACTATAGCATCGTCATGGTTATATTTTGTTCATGTGAAAAATATTATGTTTGAACTAATCAATGTGTGCAACGAAAGGGCTTTTAACATGGGATTTCAAAACATTGCGGATACTCTCTCTCCTTAGAGTAAAACTACAAGAGTGCAAAATTGTTCAAAATTAGATTCTTAGATAAGACAATTGATTTAACAGCACGTCCGGAGTACGAGAGTAATTAAATATAAAATGTAACAGTTTCGTTAAAAATCAGACAGCCGCATGGAAATAAAAGAAAAAATATATGTGACAGTTTATTAAAGAATCTCTTATTATAATTCTTTTTATTTGTATGTTAATATTGTTTAATTTGAATTTAGATTCTTCTTCTAAAATAATATATCAATATTACAAAAATATAAAATTATCTATAGTGACATGTTATTAAAAGACACAACTGTCATGTAGATATTTTTCTTACTTCTATGGCTGGCTGATTTTTAACGAAAAAGTTACATTTTATATTTAATAAATCTCATATTGCAGACGTGCTGTTGCATTAATTATGATCTTACCTAATGCATAATTTAATTATGAACAACTTTGTACTCCTGTAGTTTTGCTCCAAATCTGTCAGGAAGAAGAGTATCTTCAATTTTTTGTTGTTAAAGTCCTGTTCCGCGTTTCATTATCTACAGTGTATATGTGAGCTAAGTTAATTTAAAATATAATCCATTTTTATAAAAGAAATTAACTAAAATTAGTTTTTATTTTTTTAAATTTATTTTAGTAAACTTGTAACAAATTATGGAACTAAAACAAAAAATAAATTTACATTTTATACATACCGAGAAGAAAACAAAACATAAAAACAAACTGAATAGGTTACAACCCCTTGTCATAATAAATTGTCCTATTTAACTTTTTATGTTAAGTTAAACAAGAAAATTATAATACTTTTCATTAAAATATAATATTACAAAAACTATATTAAATGTAAGAGTGATAATTGTATATTACTATTATTATAAATATTATATTGTAATTATACGTATTATGATTTTCTTGTTAAACTTAAACGGTATTAGTTTGTAACGATATCTAAAAATATCCAATAACCATGAATTATTTATCGCTTTTTCAAAATTTGAGGGGGGCGGGAAGTAACCCCATTGCTACTCCCTCACCCTTTTCGGGCGTCAATGAGAGGTATTAAAATAAATAGTATATTATTCTTATAGCTGGACAGTTTTAATTAAAAAAAAAACTGTTTTTCAATGTTTTATATCCAAGCCAACCTTTGATGGAATACACGTTTTATATATTCTATAATTCCAGTGATCATCAGATAAGTGGAATTTCGTTTCATGTTTAACATAAATAGGTGGTAGAATGCATGTTCTGCATGAAGTATTATTCAGTACAACACATGTAGTAAGTAGGAAGCATTTACAAAGAATTTGCTCGTTCGTGAAGTTTAACATATTTAATGAAAACTTCATCGAAAACTTGGTATGAAGTCTTCTCATTATTATTATGCCAGGCACTCACACCAATATCGTCTGCCACTATACATGAAAAATAAAGTTTGTTATTTGTCGATAACTTCACCTGTTATGGAAACTTGCCAGTTGGGGTTCATACATATTTAATCACAAATACTATTCAGTTTGTTTCTGATATTTCCAAAAGAAGTTTCAGCTTTCAGAAAATTTTATTCAACGTCTTGGAAACCAATGCGCTAAGGTTACAAAAAGATGTATAGACATAATCAATAAGTAATGTCTACCACCTAATAAATTGAAAAATATAAGTTTGTAAGGTTGCTATAGAATAATAGTTATTTATGGTACAAGTGTGTTACATTACAGATAAGTCACGTGGGAAAAGTTTAGCTCACGAGGCCCTTAGGCAGAGTGTGGTATTTTTTCAAGTGACTTAGGTAATTAACACACGTGTGCCATAGGTACAACATTTTATCCAACACATTTTAATCATTGATATAAAATACATATAAGATTTTTGACAGATGGAATTTCGAAATGACATTTAGGAACAAAATAGTGTAGAGAAGGTTTTATAACGTAGTTACTATGATACGAACCAAAAAAACATGTAAATAAATATAAATCCTAATATATTTAGCTCACTAGTGACTTATGACCTACTTTATTTATCTAAAAATAGCATACTTATATCGTTATAATTACACGGTGTTGGATAAATAAATATTTGTTATTTATCTACTCCCACTCTAAGATAAACACATTAATATGCAAGTTATTGTATGTGAAGTTTAAAGTACGTTATTAATAGCAGTCGGATTTATATTTATTTACATGTTTTACTCGATTATTCATATGAAATTCAAATAACAAGTTTTATTTTGCATATCATTTAATATTTACGATGTTACCGTATAGAAACTTATTATCTATATTATTGCATAAAAATGCATGCACTATATTTCTCGCTGTTGATCCTCACGTCATCTATTTCTACTGTAAAAATTTTAATGCAACTTTTACCTTGCATCTTTGTCATATACGCATGGTATACATGAGATTTTTTCTTTTCTCTATCTCATTATCGTACGTACCAGAGTCGTGAAACTTAAAGCCAATTGTAAAGAAATCTGTAAGACTTACAGATCTATAAATTGCAACGAAAGTAGCTACTCTTATGAATAATTTTATAATAATCAACATAAATAGATGGGTTTTTATCAGTTTTTTACAGATTTATAAGGTTTGTAAGACTTACAGATTTGTTCAGAATTGGCCTATTAAACGGGTGACATTGGGCTCGTTTTGTCCTGCCATCTCTTTGTTGCTCCCCAGAAGCTTAATAGAAATAATAATTTAGTTGGCTTTAATTTGTACCCAAAACATTTGATTTCTTATTTATAAATTAAGTAGTACGACTCTTTCTTTGCAAGTTTTTCAGCGATAATAGTTATTTGTATCACTAGTCCAGAAACTGAACTTTTGCGAAAGTGAGCTTAAGCTCGGTCTGCAAATAATGCGAGATCTCGCAAAAGAGTTTCTGGGCGTACATTGATAAAGATGATTTTTGCGTCGACAATTTGTGCACAAAATTGATGACGTGAAGATCAACTGCGGGAAATAGAGTATATTTCATCAGTTAAAAAGAAGAAATATAGGCGTAGTATAATTTTTGTAGTACGGTAGGTACTGGTTGGTAGCAGTGAGTATAATGAAAATATCTTCGATATATTCCAATGGTGCGTTGCTGAAATATGCACCAATTTCGTCATGTGATGTCCTTTTCATTATATAAAAACGTCATTGTTTGACTATAGATAATGTAAATATAATATTGGCAATGTATAGTCATACTCATATGTGAAGAGCTGTTACATGCATTTAATGCAAATTAAAATCATATTCGCTCGTTCTTTAAATCTCGTCCTACTTCATACACTTGTATCATAAATATTTATTTCATTATGAATTCATACTTATTGTGAAAGATATATAATAAAGAAGTGTTACTTTTAATCTTCAATTTAATACGTTTTCAATAGAACGTAATGAACAGTATCAGTTGTGTTAATATCGGAAAAAGTTTCACTAAACTTTGTTTAAAATTCTGATTTAAAAACATGATTCACTATTTACACCAGATAAAAATACTATTCCGTGTTTCATGCAATTTTTTTTAAATTATTTCAATTTAGCTGCGAGCTGCAAACAATTTCATTTAACATACATATTAATGAAATGCGGTATGAAGGATGAATATATGGTTCAGTAAATTAAAACACGGACATTATTAATGAAATGAAAAGCTGTATCGCGGAAAAATTTGGATTAGCTGAGAATATTAATGACATCCACACGTGGTTTGTTTCGTTTTTAAAAATCTCTTTATTCCAACACAAATGTACCACTGTTATTCATAATTAATAAAACAATTACTAATATTAATAATTAATAAAACAAAGATAAAACTGATCTTAATCTGTTTAATTGGTACTTATGGATTTTGAAAACAATTATTGCTATTTCAATTTATATAGATGTGCATTATTCCTCTGAGGAAAACAGGACAGATGACATCGAAATGAAATTTCTTTCTTCTTCTAGATAATTTTATTTACATTTTACATAGTTTTGTAGATTGTGAATCTACAGCCTCTACAAGATACCTGCAGATTATTGTAGATAGTCACATTTTATATTTAGAAATCCGATAAAATCTGAATGAAATATATAGTTATATTTCTACTCCTGTATAAATATATACCTATTATTTCATTTTCTTCGATTAATTATAGTAGACATATTTCAGGACAGTGAAATATGACTCATAATTCACTTTTCTCGACCAATTACAGAATCAATTATTCATACGTTTATTTTATATGTTGTTCATTCTTCCTACGGTCGTCTGACAACTGATGGTACAGTCATTTGTCATTGCGTATTTTTATGTTGTCATTTTCTAAAATATTTATGCGTTTTTCAGAATTTAAAGGACAAGAAAAAGTATAGTACTATTTTCGGAATTATGGTCATTATTCGCTTAGATAACTTGCACCACTCGTCTAAGGCTCGTGGCTCAAACTTCATATTCACGAATAATAACTATCATAAACCCTTATATAATGATGTAGGTACTATTATTTATTTTTACTGTAAATACGTTGATATATTGTGGGTTATATTATCTGACTATATTCTTATTTTATTATTTTTATCATTCTCAATATTAATAACAATAAAAAATACAGACATTTAATAAAAACATAATGTGAGAAGGTTTTATAACGTAGTTACTATGATACGAACCAATAAACAGTGAGCTATAATTTTCAACCCACTAGTGAGTTATGACCTGCTTTATTTATCTAGAAACTCTCTTTACAAATATCATTAACACAGTTATTATATGTAATAGATTCGTTATTGTTCATATTTTACAATTCAAATGTTAAATTTTTACAGAGTATTTGTGGAGCATTAATTATTTCATCTTCGGCAAATTTAGCAATATTATAAATACGGTAAGTCACACAGGGACAAAAATTCTTCAATTTGATTCTTAGAGAATCAGCGAAGTTCAAATTTCCCTTATTGTTTACGTTCGATGTTAAAATATAAAATATAAAAAATGCTTGCAATTATCTTATACCATTAAAACTGGTCCAAAACCACATCACAAAATTGTTGTTTATGAATAAAAAAGCGATATAACTATAACAATTTTGTTATATTAAGTAGATAGGCATAAAATTAAGGAGTCCTTGGTATTGCCATTTTTATTTATTTTATTTCATTTTGAAATCATAAACTCGTTTGTACACCATCAAATGCGGGCGTAATTTTTCTATCACCCGAGTGCGTATAAAATTGCTAAGCAATGGTTACTCAAATTAAAATTGTGGCTAATAAATAAATGTAAAACAATACAAAAATTTAATTAAGTAAGTATTTAGCATTCACAGAACTATTTAAATTCATTTTCATATAAATATTTTGAATTTTTAGAAACCAAAAAAATTCAATTAATATTTCGTCAGAATAATCAGTACGTGGCGTTCCACATAAATTTGACAGTGTTAGTGATACTTCGTTTAAATTTATTTAAAAACAAACAATCTAACAATGGTAACTATCTATAAAGAAACCACAGCATGGAGTATATACTTCCAGATTTTTTTCATTTCAAGTATATGAAATAAAACGTTGTGTGTACCACGGGTATAATCAAGATTATAGCTCTCAGGAAGTTTAGCTCTCCGCTCTCCTCGTGCAATAATATTTTGATTATGCTCATAATACATAAATAACTATTAAAAATATGACTAAAATGTCAAAATATCATCATTTCACATACATTTCTGTACTTATTTAACAGGTTAACTGCCATGAGGTACATCTTATGTGTCTCACTAAAATATCCTCGTATGCTCTGAGATACATCGTTTGTGCCTCAGTGTTTATGCTCCGTGGTCTAATGTTTGTACCTCGCAACGCATATCTGTGAAAGTAGTTTAATTCTCGGTGGCCTGACAGACCAAAACCTTTTCTTAGCGCATGATTTTTTTGTTTTTTAGTCTCTGAAATGATAAAATACTGCAAATACAGCACAATACATGTGCATCAATAAAATTCTTCAAATTTTATAGCAACATTAAAAAAAATTAATTCTGTTATCACCCTAATGCCCGTATTCATAAAACATTCGTTATAATTATAACGCTTTGTTAAATATTTTCTCCAATAGCATACGTCGTCTTTGATGAAAAATAAAATTTTTGGTTTGTCTACTGTTTTATAATTTGTCAAAAAAATTAACGAAGTGTTATAACTATAATCAACGTTTTATGAATACGGGCATTAATCTGTAAAAAAGAAAAAATGGCCCAAGGGACCCACCTTTTTTTTTAATGGTGGCAGTTAACGTGTTAAACGGAATTATAAAAAATATTGTGTGAAACGTGTAAGGAAATTGGTGGTTATTTAACTTTTGCTTTTACAAATCTCGCTCGGGTCTCTTTACTTATTACATAAATAATTATTTTAAATCTATGTTATAATAGACTAAAGGATTTCAATTCAATTACATATAACCTATATTTTGAATATTATCGGTATGTGCAAGTGTTCGTTTGTTATCAGCGTTTTATTTGAAGTATAAACAATAAAACGAATTGATTTGTTTGGGTGAAATTGATGAGTATTTTATGCATTTTAAATCCGTTGTAACACCGAATATTTATTGTATTTATTGCAGCTACTAATTTAAATATTGCATTGCATTTCTACAGTATCAGTATCGGGAATGCATTAGTAGCAAAACATCTGGAAAAAACACCAAGTTCTGTGCGAATCAACCGGCCGCAATTTATTTATTTATTCCGAATCTAAATGAAACTTTATTCCCAATAAAATTAATTTATACGCCATTGATTTCCGCGGGATTCGCTTTAATTGCATTTGTTTGCATGTATAAATCATTACTATTGGGTGTGTTTGGCTGGTACACAGGGCTTTAGACATGATTTTAATAGGTATTTTAGTTTTATGGATATTGTGAAGTCTGAATTATTCAATTGCAGGTTGTGATAATGAACGGCTTTTTATCCTCTACGACAAGGGTAATTAAAATTTCATTTCATTTGTAAAAGACTAGTTTTAATTAGTAAATATTGGATTTAATTAACTTATTTACCTCTTTATCCACTTTGCCTTTGAAATCTAATAAACAGATAATTAATTTCCTTCACTATTAACTTTACTTAATTGTCACTAATTGCATCAAACATAAAAAGAACCTCAGCTATCTATGTGATCAGTACTCAATAAAATTTAATTTATATTTCACATTAATAATATTTTCAGAGAATTCCTGATAAACTTTTCACAATAAAATTTGTGAAAATTAAAATAAAAGCTATGCTCTACAATACATAAGTGTGTTTATTGTTATGTGGAAAAAGGAAATATACCCATCAAGTATACTTAAAAGTATATTGTACAAGGGTGGCAATATATACTATTTTTCTATGATTTTTTTTGTCAATTTTCATTAAATGTAATTATCTTAATCTGACATTTATCATCTATTGTTTCAAATGAAATTTAAAAATGAAGATATCGTCCCTGAATAGTTGTCGTAGGAGAACTAACTTAGTTTAAGACAAAACCGAAAACGACACGTCAACCATTTTACGTTTTCGCTAGCTGAAATATTCATAAATGACGAAATATATTGATTTCAAAGAGTGAAGAATTTAGATCTAGATCCAGACTAAATATATTTTGTTTTCTTTCAGTACTAACTTATTTCTGACGTATTAATTAAAATAGAATAGGCATCCACCAACATATAGATTTTTCAAAAATAAAATAATAAAAAACATTAAGAACGGTAAAGCCATTTTACAGACCGTAGACAATCCAATTTAATTATTGTTTAAGATCGATAGTCCTTGCCGTTTGAAATGCTTATTCTTTGCACGATCAAAATTAAATTTCCCTCAACATCAGGAGAAAGAACTATCCAAAATGAGGTGTATTAAGATTTATAATAATTGAACAAAGGAAGTTTTCAGGAAAAAGTAAAATCCGTTTCCATGGTATTTTCCAAACATTTGTTCCATTTTGTAATTTTCAAAGTTTGTCATTTGTAGTTGTGTTTTTTTGTAAGAAATAACTGCGAAAATAATACTACAGTAGGTACTATTATTTATGAATTATTTTATTAGTAGTGTTGTTGAAAAATTCGAATTTAAATTGACTTTGTAACTTTTCAAATTTTAAATTTAAAATTGATGAACGACATGAACGAATTTTCAATTTTGTTTTCGATTTAATTACTTTTGCGTATTTGTATATAAATAAAGAAACCGAAAAAATTGGGGAACCTAAAATAAGTGAAGTACATATTCTATAGTTTATTATTCTATTCTTATATTTTTATAATTAGAAAAAATATATTCTCGGTTTCATATATTTTTTTTCTATTTTTTTTACCTTCTTCCTTTTGAACTTCCGAATTTCATATTATTTTCCAATGAAATTTCGAATTCATTTTTTCCGAGAGCTAATTATTAGTAACTGCACTTTTAATTTCAATAGCAATAAATGAATATAATAAATCAATTCGGAGCTTTACGAAATTCTTTTGTAAAAAAATATTAATTTACTTGTGAACAGCAAATGTTTTGCTAGACAAAGTAAAGACGCAGAAAAATGGATTTTGCAAAATAGGTACTTATTTGTGTAACAAGAGCCTAAAGTATGTCTTGTACTTGTAAATTGAGATGCACACATATTTTCTTCTATAATTTACCAATATAAAATATAATTAAACCAATTTGTGTTTTGTTTGTAAAATAAATAAAAAAATATATTTAAGCCAGCAATTAGTGTATTTTACCTCTTGGTTATAGCGGATCATTTTACCAAAATCAACTCATTAATTCTAATTTAATAATAATACCAAACATATAGGTATATCAATAAATATTACATAAATAAACAAGGTATAGGTATATTTGTTTAAAAATAAAATTTTAACTTAGATTTAAATTCATAGACAATTTTTGAAGAATTTATGGTGTTGGGTAAATTATTATTCATCAATATCTCATTGTGAAATATGATTTGTACGATCTTAGATTAATAATCTAACTAATAGTTTTGGAAACATAAAAGTGGTTAATTTGCCGAGTTGCATAATATCAAGAAAAGTATGTTTAGACTAATAAAAATAGTATTTGGTCTAAATGTTTGGCCATATATCACCCCCTCTGAATAAATCACGGAAACAAGCAAAATTTTCATCTCCACATACATCATTTGAGATGAATTACCGCTGAATAATTCCAGCGGTGCCCGTACTAAATGCTGCAAGCTAATATATCATTAATCAGTTAGAGAATATTACCTACCGGCTTTGCAGCGAAAGAACACCTTATTAATATAACCTCCGGCAGCGAGGCCCTCGTCTTAATCCGCGAAACAAGCGCCGTTTACACCGCGCGATTACGATTGCCAAATCCACTGCCGAATTACGGCTAATCTTATTGGAATAATAAATGTAATCTTCTAGAGCTGCTATATATTTTAATGATAATAAAAATTATCATAAAATGGGGATAGTATTAAACGAGGGTAAGATTAATGTCCTGATCTATATAGATGTGATCGGAATAAGGGTTTGAGAGAAATTCTACCGGAATATAATTTTGAGTTTGTCACTTAATAAATTTACCACGCGTTAGAAGTTTCATATTATTAAAAATATATTGTCGTCTGATAATAGGGTAAAGGTGGGATTGATAGATTGTTAGGAGAGATAGATTTTTGGTTTTAACAGTACATTAGAGTGATATCTCTCATAGGGAAAGTTAATTTTATTGTTTAGAGACAGTGTAGTTAGCCGCTTAAAAATTAATGCAGTCAACACTGAATAATCCTAGATTTACTTAAAAAAAATAGCCAAAATATTTTGTACTTTATATACACAATTAGTTAGTTACTACGTTGGTAGGTTTAAATTAATAATTTATTTACATACTTTATAAACATGTGCATAAGACTTAATGTAGCCTGAAAATGTGGTTTTATTTGTATACATTCATAGGTAATTTAGTGGTCTATGTAGCCTCTGCTCTGAGGATAGATGGACCACACCTTAGACTGAGGAGAAATGGACCAAAGGATTTTTATTGATAAAAAGATCAAAACAATGGAAAAATATCATCGGCACATAGAAAGGTGGACGATCTAGTTACTATTCCACGAGTTGAGCAATTACTAGATCACATTCTGAAGCAAATGAGAATAAAATTACCGGTAAATTAAAGAACATATACATCAAGTATTAGATAAATTGGAGCAAATTATGTGGTAAATTAATACTGAGAACTGGGCCATGTGTCATTATAAGATAATTATTATTAATAAATTTCTTAGATAAAAGAAATTTGGGCTTTGTAGTATATGTATATTTTTTATTGATTGCTATGACGGTTTTTATCTTGTCTCTGATAAAATATTCAACAAACTTGCAAATTGTCTTCTAAATTTAAGTAATTTTATAATAACATATTTTTAACTTAACGTTACCAATCAAGTCAGTACGAAACGTCCAAATTTAAACATTAATTAATTAATAAACAGAATAGGAAGCAAAAAAAAAATGTAGATTAAAGAAATAATTACTTTACAAAAATAAGTAAATAGTACGTATTTTTACATTATTAGGTATGAGGAAAAGAAATTTATAAATTGAAGTAAATTTAAAAAGAAAATTAAAACTCTTTAAAGGAACTATCGACAAATATAATACGACTTGTAAAAGGTAAAATCAATAGGAAAACAACGTCTGCGAACGAAATCGTAATGAGTGTCGGCATATTGTAATTTTACGACAGACAATCCTCGTCGTCCTTTTATTAATTTTTCGTCCTTCCGCTGACGTATTTTACGGCGCTCTTAGGAGGCTATGAGCTGAAAACCGATTCGAGATTCGACGCAAAGCGACGCTTGTTCCTGTCAAGTCGAGTGGCCCATGAATGGAAGCCAATATGGCCGATAGGGGCGATATTCACTTGTCTTGCAGGACGTTACAGGCCCGCTCCACTAAATTATTTACAGGGGAATTTACAACGAATCGTTTATACAAGAAAAACGACGAATGCTCTTCAGATCGGTTGCGGAGACGACAGAAAATACGGGATACAAATATACCGAACCGTTCATGTATATAGCACAAAAAATTATTTTTTTTTAAATTGTATTTAATTTATTGCAGTACAACCGTAAAGTTTGAGACCTTGAAGAGATATTTTAGATTACTTATTTTTTTAAATAAATTGTAACACGTGTTCTGACTAGAACTGAGCGTAGCGTGACATAAATATAAAAATTTGAGTTCCACAATACTTTACATTACTTGAAAATCAAGCTATTTTTAATTACTTTAGCGATCAAAAGGTCTAGCCCAGGGCGACGACCACAGGTAGATCACAAACAGGTGTATTATATTGACGCATAAAATCTGCTAGAATATTCGAGAGTTTAAATGTTCGAGTATAGGAAAGCGGAGAAGTTTGCGAGGACAGTCTGATATTATTACAACACGAGTGGTGAATTAGTTAGTTATGTGAATATCGTGTAAAAAATAGTGCTTAGTATTAAGTGTTTCAATAAATATTTTTAGTGTTTAAGTCTTTATAAATCACTTTTACTCTTATATTAGAGTTTATATTTGTTTATTCATAGTGTTACTTTGTTCATTAAACCTAGTTATAAATATTCGTGTTTCAATTATTTTTACATCCAAACAAATAAACGCTACCGTATCTCACTTGACAAATTTATGAATAAAGTGAGGGGGAAATGGAAATTTACTGATTGGAAGTGAGAGGCAGATCAGCTTGTTCAAGTTATCTAGGGTTATTTCATTTCCTTGTAGTTCATATTAGGAACAAGAACAAGACGCGAAGTTATTTGAACTAGAGTACCACGAACTTCGACATTTTGACTCCAAAAATTGTTAGGCAATTGATTTGAACATGATTTGATTTCTAGTCAAGTCAAAACAATAAACAAATCAAGTAACTTAAATATCAATTTAAACCATGAAACCGTAGTTTATAGTTACATTATACGTTAATTAGAACGTTTGAATTGTGGGCTATAAATTTGACAGTGGCGACTCGTGGTTCGGAAAACAGGGTAGGCGACAAAATAAACAATACAAAAAATATGTACCTATATACTTAAAGGGTAAATATAATATAATTTAAATGTTGGCCACTGAAACTTGTAAGTGTTTATAGTAGTGTAGCAACATATCCTTACCTTATTCATACTATTCCTAATTGTATAATATAGAATGTGACCTACAATACATGAGTGTGTGTAGAGTTAAGTGGCAACATACGGTACAGAAATTATTTGTTTTCTCCTGGTAAAAATGCTCATTAATTTTTTAGGTTAGCAAATTGCTCAGTGAACTTGAGTTTTTTTGCAATGTAAACACGAATTTTCGTAAATTTTTGATTTAACGGTTTGTCTAACAATGAAGCTTATAAATATTCATATGTGTATTGTTCTCTTTTATGAATAATTTAAATTTGGGTGGTGCATAAATTGATATTCACAATTTTTGAATTAATCTAGCGTGTATTGACGGCACTACACACAAATCCCACAATTATGGCGCGATTTCACTACAAAGAGCCGGCCAAACAGTTGTCATACATTCCATAATCACCCACTTTATTCATTTTATTCATTTCGATGGGCGAAATCTACACATACCACTCAAACATTGCACATTATTATTCAATTTCCTATTATTCATTTATAATTATTATATTGTAGGTAAATAAATCGGTGATATTTTGTTGATGATGACAGTTTTTATTACATATTATATTATATTGTAAAACATTTCGTTACTATACCATTTTTATGGGGATGAAATGATGAAAAAACTTACCTGGACTTCGAACCCAGTATCATTGAATAATAACTAATGAAAAACAAACGCTACCGTCATACTACATCAGTTCTGACATCATTAATTTACAATAACGTAAATATCATTTGATTAGTTTTTCCTAAGTTCCCAAAAGGAGCAAAAAGCTATTGAAATCAAGAAGAAAATGGGGTATTCCAAATTTTTTTCATTTTTTAATATGTTATTGTATGCATAAAAATATTAGACCCGTATTTTTTCTTTTCGCCGAAAGGTTTCAAACACGCCAGAAATAAATTTTTAAAGTTTCAATATATTACACACTAGAAAATCGGCCGTGCGTGTGACGTCACAGGCACTGAGAATCAGCTGAGAACATCATTCGTAGGTCTGAGTCAGAGGCGTGGCGCGTTCGAACAAGAGCCAATAGGCTGACGCGAGTGCCTTCTTCATCACAACAAGGCTGATACTGAATTTTACGTACTCGATTCAAATGCATTACAATTTCATTTTGATATAATGGTATTAAAAATCAGAAAAATAATGATTATATTCACTTTAATATTACTTATATATGGTAAACAATGATATCCAATAAGAATTTCTTTAAAAGCCGTAGGCTTGGAATACCCCATTCTACATGGGTTAGTGTTATTTGCACTTGCATTTTAGAAGATGAGGTTAGGAACCAAAAGCCTCAAAATGAAAAGTTATATAAAGTACAACTGAAGGATAATATGTTGCCACATGACTATAAACACACTTATGTATTGTGGGTCACATTTTTAAATAGATGACTTTATTTTTTCTTCAAACACTTTACTTATATTTTATATTTTTTGTACATTGTAGTTTATTAATATTGTTATTTACATATTTTTTTGTATTGGTGAGTCAATGTTCACAATGTAGCTGTAGTTCTTTTTAAATTAATGTAAATATTCCTCTGTAATTGGGATTATTATCCTGTTGAGTGAACAAATAAATAAATATTACAAATTGGACGTAGTATATTTGAATTTTACGGTGACTATTATTTCTAGATAAAAAATGCAAGACAAATCATTCCTGTTTTCATCTAAATAAGAATAATATCATATAATAATTTTAAAAATCTTGAAAATTGTATCCCTGATGTTTATCTGTTTATTGTTTTTTGATAGAGTTTTTCAATTTAATAAAAAAAGATAATAAAAATTAAATATTCTATTTTTGTAGTTGTTAATATTTCTGTATATGCCAACTTTCCAATTTGATTTCAAGGGAAATAATGATCTCATTATTTCAGATGTGAAATAATGGTATTTATAACCTAACTGAAATTAAAATAAAATTACAGAACGTACTTTAATTTTTTAAATAATTATACAGTATAATAATGTACTGTATAATACAGTACGCTTAAGTATACCTGAACATATTTTCAAATATATTACATACATTACATTACATTTTTCTAAATGATTTGCCTTAAAATGTGAAAACCTATTTTACTAATTAATATTTAACTTTCATTTAATTTTTTTTGTAGAAAAATAAATGATATAGATCGGATTCGAACTAGAGTCGTCAATATTGAAAATTTAATAAAATTTAAAATATCTGTTTTGTTTACAATGTCAATTCCAAGTGAATATGATGATTCAAGTTTGTTAAGTTTGAAATTTATTACTCGGCAACTGTCAGGTCGACTGCTTTGGTTTATCTTTTCAATTACTCGTCCGACATATTTCACTTTAAAGAGTTCGATGTTTAACCACAAGATTTAAGACTAACATAAACATTTAGAGATAAAAACTTTAAAAGCTGCGTTTTCTTAATACTGCAGACTTAGTTTTAAAAATAAATTACTTTGGAAATGTTTAGCTGGAAGTAGGTGACTCACGATACATTCCAAACACGACCTTTTTTATTTTTTGATAGTTTCTTTTTTTTAAAATAAAGAATTAAAAATATGGACTTATATATACAGTGTGTTCATTTTACTTTATAGCAATGTTTTATACACCAAAGTTAAAGAATAAAATCCTGCATTATTTGGTACGAAAATTTATTATTTTGTGTCCTCCGCAGTAGAATAAACTTAATTTGAATATTTCTTAAACAAGAATCCAGTAAGTGTAAAAGTAATAATATCAGATAAGCTGTCATTATGACATTTTTGCGCATATGTCAGTCTGATTTATTTTTGATTTGAGTTCAAAACCTAAGTTTCTGTAAAATAAGATACGTTTATAATCATCATGAATAATTATAGTCATGAACTTAATTCAAAATAAATTAAAATGACACATGCGCTAAAGTATCATAATGACAGCTTATCTGATATTCTTATTTTCATATTTATACTTACTGGATTCTTGTTTAATACATACTCAAATTAAGTTTTTTCGACTACCAAGCGAACAAAATAATTTTTTATACCGAAAAATGAAGGATTTAATTCTTTAAATATTGATGTATAAAATATTGCTATAAATTAAAATGTGAAGCAACGCGCATAAAAAAACTGCTTTCCCATGTTAAATCCCTATGTTCTGAATTTCGATGAACACACTGTATACACATTTTTCAGAATAGAATTTTAATTTGTGCTTATGATAGTGGAATTAAAAACCTAATAAATTATAAACGAAATATAAAATCAGTTTAGTTGGAATATTGTGTTATATTTGATGAAATCGCAATGAAGTAACAAACTTGAAATGGAAAAATGAAAATGTAATCACTGTTTTGTAGATTTATCAGGGCAGTCAAATATAAACGTATGTCATCAATGAATGTATGTCCAATATTTTAAAAATATCAAACAATACCGTAAAGTTTCATTTTAAACGTGAAACTTTTGTTGTACAGCATCCATTGTGGAACAGAATTGATAACCGACAATAAATTATTAAATAAATGCGTACTGAAGTTGCATGAAGTTTTTAATTTTATTTGGAAAATAAGTTTAATGTGTCAGGTCCCATTGTAATTTAAATAACTTCACTGCGATGCGGCATTGTTACATGACTCAAAATAAATCTATCCATGTCATCATATTGAATCATCTCCCATCCTTTTCCCTCGAACCTGCACTCCGTGCATCTGTCTCTGTCTCAACAAAAGTACTTTCTGCAAAATATCATCTATCTCGCTCCAAACAACTGCGTCGGCTATCTCCGTCCCTGTTTAATGCAATTGGTTGTGTACGTGCAAAAGAAACGGAAAAACATTGGGAAGTGTCAAGTTTTGCAGTCTGTCTTTGTCTAACTCCGTGAATTGTGATTAAGAGACAAGGATAGCAACAGCAGGTTGAGTGGTTTTTTACGCTGATAGGAAAGTCTGAAGTTTGAAAAACACATTTTTATTTGAGTATGACAAATTACACAAGTTTCAGCGAATAAAAAATACAAAAGTGAGACTCAAACTTGGGGATTTTATTTTATAATTTTGGTAGCACCTTTCCCGCAAATATAATACGGAATCGGAAGTGCCATCAGAAACAGATGAATGTATTTATAGGAATAAAATATTTGAATTTATTTTTTAAAATATCAAACAGATACCTATAAAAATTAATCAAAGAGTCTAAGATTATAATATATTTAAATTAAAATAAAAGTTACCCCTAACCTTAAAAATTAAGTTTTTTATAAAACAAATTAAAACTATTTTAATTTGTTTAATAAAAAAAATTAATTTTTAAGGTTAGGGGTAATTTTTATTTTAATTTAAACAGATACCTGTCTATCCACAATAACCGAGTGAATTCACTACAGATTTAGTCCCACAATTTGTTAAGGCAGGGTTTTGATGGATTTAATTAATTTATTTTAATTTAAACTTTTGATTTTTTCTTCTTCTTTACAATGGATTTCAATTTCCTAAATTTATCCAATCAGAAAGTATCATGTGATATTATGTACGTGTATTTAGGTTTGCTGTTTGACTGTTGGTTCGACATTTCTTCGATGTGAAGTGAATTTGTTTTGATACAAAATGAATTTGATGTCTGTTTAGTTTTATTTTAACATAAAAATCAAAATAACATTCACAAACTGCCAAATGCAATTTTATACCAACCTAACCTATAAACCTCGGTTCAATGCTTTCTTGTGATAGGTTTGTTTGAAATTTAGAATATAAAAATTGGTAATATTTCAAATCTAAATTTTAAATTTCTAAATTTGTAAAACATTTATAAACAACCATATGTGTTTTAAGTGTGTTTATATTTTTAATTCTAAATCATAAATTAAATCCTTCATAAATCAGCCTTTACCATTTCAGTAATTAATATTTTCGGAATATCTACTTTATTTATGCTTTTGAAAATAAATTCTATATTCGTATTTAAAAATAATACATAATTTTTAATATAAATAAAAGGCTCTCAGACGTCCCGGAAAACCGGGATTGTCCCAATTTTGAAGTGTTTGTCCCTTTGTCCTGAAACAAGGTTTCGGGACATTTATTTGACCCGGATTTGTATCTTTTCATAACTCACTGTCTTAATTGAGTTTTATTTAGCTCTTTGCCAATAGTGACATTTTGTAATTTATTCCGACCGCGCAATATTCGACTCATGACGAAAATGGACAAAAAAAAATCTAGGACATATTTAGACATTAAAATATATAAATATATCATTTCTATGCGAGGCCACAATACGAATATAAAACGTTTTTTTCTTTAATGGAAATTCAGTGGACTGACGAACGTAACTCATTTATCTTTTAACATGATAGGAGTTATTTTACAAAATATTGTCAATTTTAGTTTAATTGTACACAAATGTATAATTATATTTGAACATAAAAAAGAGTTATTAAAAACTACCAAACCTTATGAAAAGTATATGTATAAATAAAAAAAGTAAAATATAATTTATATTATCGTTTTATGATTTTTGTATGGACCTTAAATCAACTGAGACCTTTATTTTAAATAATAAAAGACCAATGATTCTAAATAAAAATGGTGCACGAAAGTGATATATTAGTAGAACATTTCTAGAGAAAAATTTCACACTAAATATATATAAAACATTGATATAAATATTTAATATTTATTTTAAACTGTTTTATAAGTTGTCATATAATAGTGTATTATACACTAAGGGACTAAAGTGCATTATTTAATTCTGAGAGTGAGGTTTATTTCACGAGTCGTAGGCGAGGGAAATAATCACTTCAGGGATTAAAAACACTTTAGTTCTGTGGTATATACGCTATTTTTTGCACTTCCGCATATACGTTTTAAAATAATAATTACTTGCTGATATTTATATAATTGGCAAATACATGACAGCTTTGAAAACAAAATATTATTATGCACTTTTTTCTGGTAAGCTAGACTAGGTTATAAAAATATAAATAAATTTTTCCTACGACCACTGTTAAAAATAGTCTTTTTAACGGTTGCTTGGGAAGTTAAAAATAATAATTTATAACACAGTGAATACTTTTAAATCGTTGTCATTGACAACGAATTAAAAGTAAAAAACAAATTTACTTTTAACACTTGTGTTAAAAAGGAACTAAATTTAGTTACTTGTCATTCTATAATGCTTAGTTTTCATTTACAAATACATAACTAGGGGTCGTAGGAAAAATAGTGTATGATATTTGTGTTAAAAGTGATTTTATTTCGTTCGTGGGGTTTGTTACACTCGGTTTCGCCTCGTTTCAAACTTCCCCACTCACTCATAAAATGTCACTTTTAACACTTATATCATAAATAACTATTATATGTACCTCTTACCTTAAAGTTAAGTTTTTAAAGACTAATTAAAACTAAATACGTATTTCGAGAACTAAGTTCTCATCATCAGTAGTGAAAACTACTAAATTAGTCTTTTAATACTTAACTTTAAAGTTAGGGGTACATATAAATTTTATTTATATTTTTATATTATTATAACCTTAGACTCTTCAGTTTTATTTTATTAGACTAGGTTACATACATATACCTACTTGTTTCTTTGATAACATAATGCTAGTTTATTAATTTAAAAAAGTCATTTATGTCATTAAAATACTTGATAAACGTGAAATATATTCAGGGTTCAGGCTATTGTGCAATATACTCACTGATATTGGATTTTTATCGACTGATTCCAATTATTATGGAAATATTCAGTAATATAATATTAATTAATTTACAACTTTCTCAAATGTTAAGACTTGTAATCCTTATAGCTTAAATGATTTGACCATTATAATGCCACGTTTTTAAGAATTTGGGAGATTAAAATAAAAAATTACAGCTTAAAATGTAAATTTTAAAATTTCTCTTAACAGATATACAGCAGGAGAAAGATTAAGCCAAAACTCATTCCGCAAATCAGATCATCTGTTAAATTTCTGTAATTTATAACTTGTATTCAGTGATTCCAACCAGTGCTGCCAACATGAAGCTCCATTCCCTTGCTAGACAAAGCAGCAACCCCTTAAGCCGTGCCTGTGGGAATCAAACACAGATTAAACAAGGACAACATTCCTAAGTGTGTTTAGCCAAATAAAGACAGAGTCCTGGCCATGTCACCATGATAGCTCTTTAGGAAAAGTTATAATGTACTCGTGGAGTTGGCAAGCCTGTAGTTATTGTTTTGTTCTGGAACTTTTTCTTTTATTGCGAACGTGCCTTACATGCGATTTGTAAAATTGTTTTTTTAGGGTTGGAATTTGATTATATTTGGATTCAAATCCCGGGATGTTAATGTTATGAGGTTGGTAATAATATTTTGAAGAGCACTTGTATTCCCATATGACATACGTTCACATGTATAAAATTTTTATTGAAAATGTACATTGCAATAAAGGACAAATATTTGATGACAATATGTTTGAATTTATTAAATGTCGATTGCATTCTGAAACGTTTAGTAATATTTAATTATTTGTGAACAAATTAATTAATTTTAAATAATTTAATGTCCATCAATATTCCATATAATTTTAAATTAATTCTAAGTATACCTTTTACCTGTTTTAATTAATTTTCTCAGAACAAATTAATCGAAATTTGTACATACAAAGAAGCTTTAGTTTAAAAATATTATAAGAAAATATAGCAACTGTTATTTATTTTACTTATTCGTTATTTACATGTTTAATTGAACTGTTTCTTCACCGGGAATACTAACCTTTACAAGCTACTAACCTATAAAACTTTTACAAGTTAGCTGTAGATTTTCTTGCGTTGTTTAAATTTTTGAAAATTGTGTTTTGTTATTGTTTTGTTACTAACAGGATTTCGTTATAATTTTATTTTCCAGCACTGTGTGGCTTCCCCAGGTAGTTATTATGAGGGAGACAATATTGAATTGTAATATCAATCTTATTACTTAAATTACACAATTCGTTTACTGGTAGGTAAATAACTAATATTCCTTCAAATGACCTACTGACAATATATGAATTTATCGGTAAAAATAATTGTTGCGTAATAATTGACAAACGCTTGTCAAAAATGAATTATCTTGAACCAAATTGTTACTTGGCAGGAATTATTTCCGATGAAATTTATAGCTCGAATTATATTTGCTTGATTATTTCGCCAATGATAATATTTCCAAAATAATATTTTTCGTATCAGAAAGTATAACCATGGCATCCTAGTGAAATAGAAGTGTGTGGGATAATCCATGTAAAAATAAAAGAAAAATGTTTTGAAAAACTCCATTAAAGGTTTTAATAATTCATACCATTTTAACTTAATGTTAATGGGAATCGAACCCAGTCCTCTGTGGTGTTCAATCTATGGTATAAATTTTAATGGGAAGTAAATGGCATTAAAACTTTCAGTTTACGTGCAACTAATTTCCTGAAATCCGATTTTCAAGTCAATATTTCAGTAGCCAATCAATTAAAATTGTCGGAAGAATTTAATTTCACAGTTTTTTATTCTTCATTGTTACAAATTGGCACATAAAGTTTATTTATAGCATCATTTAGTAGCGAATAAATAAAGCTCACATTCTAACGACCGGTTTCCCGGAATTATGTTGTGGTGGCACCGCCAAACACTTAGAATGTGATCGGCGTTAATAATTTAAGAAACACAAAATATTGATTAATAAAAGTTAGGAATTGCGATGGAAATGGGTTCGAATCCCGTTTCATTTCCTCTGCGCGTAATATTTTTTTAATTAGAAATTTTTGAGCCGAAGAAAAGCAATTACGGTTTTTTAATTACTTCAGGGATTTTTTGTATAATTTAAATTAGATTCAGATTCACTTTTAAGATTAATTTCAGCAGATTATTATAATTGTATTTAGATTACTTTGGAAAATTGAGAAATAATGTGATTACTGTATAAGATTTTCCGTCGTTTTCACAAAATAAACTCATAAACAAACTTTTGTTTTATCAACTTTCAAATGTCACATTTTGATGGGAAGTCAGAAATAAAAAATTAATACTCTTAAAAACTTGAAACAAAAGTCGATGATAATCAAAAAAATTAAATTGTTTTTAAAATTTTAAACCCGTTATATTCTTCTGCTTTATAAAGAACCCAGTAAATCTTATAAAAGTTTATTAATATCCATCCAAAAATTGCTTATTTTCTAGTTTTTTATTACCTACCCACTTAGGATATTAATAGGTATTTGTCAAACGAGAGTGGGTGAGTTGGGTCAGTAAACATGACCATTAAAAAAATAATTTTTAATATAACAATGAATTTTTCCAATATTTCGTTATATAATAATATCCATGTTATACTTTTGGTAACACTGTATAAAAAAGAAGAAAAAGTAATTTTCCTCAATATTTCGCGAGAAGAATGTAGAGCTTTCTATTCTTGTCGTGAAATGGATTGATTTTCCGGACGATTCAAAATATGTAAAAATGTTCTTATCGAACGAATGTAAAAAACAGTTGTATCAACGGCATTTTAAAGGAGTTTTTACCTTAGGGTATAAAATCAAATATATTTCGTAGTGCGTATATATTTTATGCCTTTATTATCATTTTTTTAATAATAATTATTATTTGAAAATGTTAATATAATTAAATTGCCATGACAGTAATTCATAATGCCCATACGGGTATTATATACCTCATAATATATTTTATACTTATGTTATTAAGAAATATCAAATAATATTAACAAATAACTTCTCAGTAAAGTATTTATGTTCAATTGTTCAATATTATTGAGAAACAAGATACTGATCAATTTTCCAATGTCTTGTTGTTGTCATGGTAACCGGATAGCGTTGTACTTTTATTGGGGTTGAGATAGTGTTTTGTTTCGTAAAGCATGTGCATTATTGCATTTAAAGCTCATTCAAGAATAGTTGAAACGAGCAGGAATGCTAGAGATCCCGACCATTCCAAATATGTAAATTTGACCAACGACAAACACGTAGGTAGGAAAATTTGTTTACGTGCACATACCAGTAGATTTACGTGGAAATTCTATTGCGTTCAAAGAATAGAGATAGAAAAGATTTTAACAGCAAAATTTGTGCCAAAAATTGTTCCCCATTAATTGTGTTCCGAAAAGCAATTTAAACTTTTTCGCTTATATTTCATATTTAGAGTCAATACAGCAATATTCATTAATTAATACACTAATTTATAAACTTTTCTAATTGAGTCCTGAATTATTTATATACTTGTTGAATGAACCCTTCAAACGCAAGCAACTTTTTATTGTGCAATGACCATGAATGTTATAATTGTTTTATTAACTGTGACCCGCACTACACAAGTGTGTTTACAGCAATGTGGCAACATATTAAGGTTAATTTTTAATATATTTCATCCAGATTTTGAGATGCGATCTTAAGATCTGTGACCTGTGATCCACGATATGTGAGAGTTTATATGTAACAATATATGCTTCAAGTACATGCATCAAATACGAATCCATCATTACTATGTCATTTGATTTCTTCTACATATTCTATTTTTTATAAGATAATAATAGGTTCTATCTGTACACAGTCATAAGTATTTAGTGCTTCATTTAACCACTGCTCTGAGGATAAATGGACCACCTAAACTGAGAGATGAATCAGAGAATTTTTATTGTTAAAAAGATCAATTCCAGCGGTAAAAAGGAAAAAAAAAGTCATTCACACATAGAAAGGTTGACGATTTAGTCTGTTTAAATAGATGTCAAAATATTTTTAAAATATTGTGATAAGTAATTAATTGAAAATATATATTTCGAGGAATTGTCATGCCGAATACCATACATAACTAGAATTGTACTTTTAATTTTTGCTTAACTCACTACTGCTTGTTGCTTTAGAAAATAGTCATTTGTGATGCACTCATTTAATTTTCGCCGTAACAATCAGTCCTGCCCAGGACGACAAAAATTTCTAGTAAAATTCAAGTTATTAGTGGTATTACATATGAATATTGTTTTGGAAAGTTTTTAATAATCGAATTTCAAAACCAGTTTGTTTTCTGCTTCCATAGGTTTTTGAAAGGAACCGAAAATTATTAGCAGAAAGCTCACTTTGCGTATTTGAGAGCTAATATCTCAGGAACGAAAGAGATAATTAAATTCTATTAGTACAGAATAATTTGTAAATCCATAACTTTTCACCAAAAAAATTGCTATTTTGGAAATATTTACTTCAGATGTGAGAATATAATTCTACGTCTAAAACTTTAAAGTTTGTTATAAATACCTTACTTTATTTTGCGGCACATCAAAAACAAATCTGAATAATGTTCTCGTGTTTTTGTTACTCGAAACTATTACAGGGTGACTTTTTACGCAGGCACACCTGGAATCTTTCCCGGCACATTAATGTGCCACGGCACATAGTTTGGCAGACACTGAGTTAGACAATAATTGTTGTTGACTAGAAACTATAAAAACTCAAAATATATATCTACATAAATTATAGAAAACAGCCACAGTTTACGCAAAAAACAAGAAAAAACTATAAAATGTAGGACACGAAATCACAGATTTTTTGTAGCATTCCCTGCATGTGTGGTGTAAAATCCCGTATTTTGACGCAGCCACCCGTCGACCCTCCCTTCGATCGGCGGCATTCACGTTACACACATTATAACGATTCCTCGTGCAGCGCCTACTCGACGTTGACTCCGTGTGGACAAATCGAGCGTGTGATTGCTTTTCAGTGGACGCGGGCCTAACCACATAAGCTCGGCAGGACCGAATCGGAATTAAAGTAAGAAATAAGAGAATAGTACCGGAAATATATAAGTTTACTAGATAGAGTCACAGAATAGGTTTATACTGAAGCGACTGTAAGACAGAGAAACGAAAATTAGAGAGAGATGGGGAAAGCCAACAAATTTAAAGTTCTACACAATGCTCCAATGTCATAGAACTGAATAGGGTAACACGAAAGGTACCAACGAGGAGTGTCGCTTCTGTGTGTAACTATTCTGTATTACAGTACGTGTGTTAGTGCGAACTTAATAAATCCAGGCTTGTTTATATAATTGAATTGTTCTCACCATAAAGAGTTTATAAAATTTAAAATAATATGAACAATAAGACACCCACACTTATGGAATGCCCGTTCTAAGAGCCTAACCATTAGGATCTCGAGAACCGTAAGAGATATAAAGACGATTAAATTGGGACAAAGTTGCCATATTAGTTGGCCATTTTAATCATGTATTTGATTACTCCATACTTAAAAAAACTTAATAAAATCAATAATTCTCTAGTTTCTTAGTTAATTTTCATTTTAATGTACATATGTTTTATATCGTTGGAAAAAGAAAAAAATCTCTATTTTCTATTTAATATTTACGACATCTTTGAGCCCCATATGAAAATTGAAAGTTAATATAAATTTCTCGAAAAGTAGTAGCTATAAAAAAATGAGGATTGCTATAAATACCTCGTAAAAAAGTGTGCAAACTAGAAACTTGCATGAATTGAAACAAGAAAGTTATAAGTCAAAAAGTAAAATTTACTAAAATCAGTTTTTTGCTCAAATCTAGTGAGCTGTGCATTATTTCGGGACAACAAATACATCATTAAAATTGTAGTAGGCTAATTAAAAAATATCAAGATTGACAGAAAAATAAAAAAAGGTGTAATGTCATATATATTTGTGAGTGTAATTGAATACAATATTTATAAATAAATAATATAATTAAAAGTGTATTGTATTTTTTCTGATCCTCTAACAATTGGTAGCAGAGCGTAGTTCATACAGAAGAAGAATTCAAAAAATAAAAAAAAAATAAAAATGGATCCAATAAATATGGTCAAGATGGAACAGTTAAATAACAATAACTATTCCATATGGAGTATAAGAATGGAAGCTTTATTAGACTGTAAAGGACTTTATGATGAGGTCATTTTACAAAATGAACCAGATATGTTAGAAGGAGATGCTCAAATGGAAAGGTCGCACAACGAATGGATAAAGAAAAATAAAGAAGCGTATAGTTTTCTTATCTTCAGTCTATCACCTGAATTAGCAATGGCATTTAAAGGCATAAAAAATGCAAAGCAATTATGGGATGCTATTAAGGAAAGATTTGAAGGAACAGTAGAAGAGAAAACTATAGATTTGATGCTGGATCTATCAAGATTAAAAATGAAAGATAACGAAAGCATTGATGAGTTCTTGACAAGAGCACAGGGTATTTCAAGACAATTAATTGATTACGGTAAAACAATATCGCAGAGAGAATTAGTTAGATATGTTATTGAAGGTCTACCGAAGACTTATAATACGGTTGCAACGCCCTTGTTAGTTAATCGTGGTATAAATTTCGCAGATATGAGACATTCTTTAATAGCGTATGAAAAAAAATTAAAAGAAGAAAAAATAACCGAAGGACATGCATATAAAACTCATTTTAAATTGAAACCGAAAGAAAAATATCAAAAAGAATGTTATTATTGTAAGAAACCTGGACATATACAAAAATATTGCTGGTTAAAGAAGAATCAAAAAGAAGTACAAAATAAGAATTTTCAAAAAACAAGGGGAAAAAATGAAAGAGCAAATGCTGTAGAAGAATATGAAGAAAATGTAAATGAACAAGCATTAACAGCAACATCTAATTTATGTAAAAATGAAAACGAACAAAAATGGTATCTAGATTCCGCATGTACTTCACACATGACGTTTTCAGAAGAATGGTTGGAAGACGTAACTAAGGTAGAAAAAGAAATAAATGTTGCTGAAGACGGAAGATGTATTCAAGCTTCTTCCAGAGGAAATATACGAGCAGTTACAGAAAATCAAGATGAACCACAAAATGTCAAATTAGAAGATGTTCTTTATGTACCTAAATTGAGAGATAATTTACTTTCAGTGCCTTGTTTAGTAAAAAAGGGAATAACTGTTACTTTAAGCCAAGATGGTGCTTACTTATATTCCAAAGAAGGAAAATTAATTTGTGTAGGTAAATTTTCAGATAACATGTTCAATATAACATTATCAAAGAAACAAAATTTTTATAAAAATAAAGAAAACAATTGTTTTTATACAATTGATAATTCAATACAAACTTGGCACAAAAGATTGGGACATATTAATATAGAATATTTAAAGAAAATTGAAGAAAAACAATTGTTAAGAAACATAGGTAAATTCAAAGGAGAAATATCACATTGTACATCATGTTTAATTGGAAAAATGGCAAGAAAAAAGTATGTAAAAGTATACGGTAGCATAACAAGAGAACCGCTTGAACTACTTTATATAGACCTATGTGGACCAATGAGAACACCAACTTTAGGTGGTAATAATTACATTCTTTTAGTAGTAGATGATTTTTCAAGATGTTTCTTTGCTGAACTTCTAAAAAGCAAGGAAGAAACAACATATAAATTACAAGAGATAATAGAAAAAATTGAAAATCAACAAAACTCAAGAGTGAAGAAAATAAGAACTGATAACGGGAAAGAATTTTTAAACAAGAAATTGGAGATGTATACAAAAAGTAAGGGAATTAAACATGAAAAAACTATATCTTATTCACCGAGAAGCAATGGAGTTGCAGAACGAGGACATCGAATATTATTAGACAAAACAAGAAGTCTATTGGCTGACGGAGATTTAACAGATGAATTTTGGGGAGAAGCCTTTATTACTGCTGTATATCTACATAATATAACTCCAACAAAAATAAGAAATTTTAAGACGCCATATGAATTATTAAAGGGTAGAGAACCATCTGCCAAACATTTGAAAGTATATGGTTGTTTAGTATATTATAAAAACAGTAATCCAACAAAATCAAAGTTGGAAGCGAGAGCAAGAAGAGGTATTTTTATTGGATATTCAAGGGAAAGAAGAGCATACAGAATATATGACGAAAATGAAAATAGAGTGTATGAAACATCAGACGTTCATTTTTATGAATCAATTAAAGGAAGATCTATAAAATCGGCAGAAGACAACTTGGAAGAAGAAAATAATAATAATTATGTTATATTTAAGGATAGAGAAAAACAAGTTATGAAAAACGAGAACTATATACAACCAGAAGAAGAATCTACATCAAGACCAAAAAGAAATAGGAGAATGCCTGAAAAACTTAGAGACTATGAAGTAAATATAGCAAGAGAAGAAGAAGAAGAAGAGCCAACTTCATATCAGAATGCAATGAAATCAAAATACAAAACTGAATGGAAAAACGCAATGGATATAGAAATAGAAAATATGAACAAGTTTGAAGTTTGGGAGAAAACAGAAAGACCTAAAGATAAAAAGATCATTAAATGCAAGTGGGTATATAAAATAAAAGAGACAAGAAATAAAATGAAAACTTTTAAAGCAAGATTAGTTGCAATTGGATCGGGACAAAAATACGGAATTGATTTTTCTGAATCTTACAGCCCAGTTATAAAATGGGAATCAATAAGAATTATTCTGACGTTATCTGTAATAAAGAAGAGTACAAGAAAATATTTCGATGTGAAAGCAGCCTATTTAAATGGTAAATTAGAAGAAGAAGTGTACATGGAATTACCTCCAGGATACAGAGATGAAACAAACCATGTTTATTTGTTAAAGAAAAGTATTTATGGATTACCACAATCAGGAAGATGCTGGAATATAAGATTGAATCAAGTAATGAAAATTTCTGGATTTTTGCAGCTGAAATCAGATCCATGTGTCTTTGTGAAAAGAGAAAAAGAAAGGTATGTAATTATTGGTGTTTATGTAGATGATATGTTAGTAATCGGAGATAGTACAGAAACGATCGAAGAATACATGAAACCAATAAGGGATGAAATAATCATAACCGAGACAACAGAGAAGAAAATGTTTCTAGGAGTTGAAATCAAGGAAGCAATAAACGAAAATATATACTTATCACAAGAAAATTACATAAACAAAATTTTACAAAGATTCGACATGGAAGATTGCAAGCATGTAAATACACCGGGAGTAGCTGGCCAAAAATTAGATGAATATGAAAATTCGAAAGAGTTTAAAGTAGATAAATACCAAGAAGCGATAGGATCACTTATGTATTTGGCTAGGGGAACACGACCGGACATAGCATACTCAGTTAGTAAATTATCACAGTACAGCAGAAATCCCAAAGAACTTCATTGGATTGCAATTAAAAGAGTATTCAGATATTTAAAGGGAACAAAGGAAAAGTGTTTAAAAATATCGCCACAGAATGGAGAAATAAAAATATTTACGGATGCTGGATGGTGTACGACTGCAGATGGAAAATCGTTTGGCGGATTTATTACAATGATGGGTGATACTTTAATTAATTGGAAAAGTGCGAAACAAAAAATTGTAGCACTTTCAACAATGGAAGCAGAATTGTTAGCAGTTTGCGATGGAGTATGTGAAGGAGCATGGATGAGGAATATTATGCATGAACTTGAAGAAGAATTTTATGTAAAAAATCCACTTAAAATATTTACAGACAGTACAGCTGTATTAGACTGGATAAATAATTTAGGACAAAAAAGTAGAACAAAACATATTAACAGAAAATATTATTTTATTAAGGATGAAGTTATGAATGAAAATATTTCTTTAAGGTATATTAAAACAGAAGACCAACCTGCAGACATGTTAACAAAGGACTTGAACAAAAATGTATTTACAAAACACATAAATTCCATTGGAATTATTTGATTTTTTAATTAAAAGGGGGATTGTAGTAGGCTAATTAAAAAATATCAAGATTGACAGAAAAATAAAAAAAGGTGTAATGTCATATATATTTGTGAGTGTAATTGAATACAATATTTATAAATAAATAATATAATTAAAAGTGTATTGTATTTTTTCTGATCCTCTAACAAAAATTACCAACTAATGCGGTAAATTTGCCCCAATTTAACCGATTTCGTAATTCCTGTCTAAGGATGCTTCCTTTTTGGTAGTTCAGCTAATTTTACAGTGTATTTTTATACAGATTCATCATAGGACTTACGGTTTTATATATCTTTATTTTTTAAATCTGCAAATAGTAGACTTCGTCGGTAAGTCATTCTTGAATTAAAATGATATACTAACACCTTTTTGTTGTATTCAGAAAAAAAATCTTCGTTATAAATTTAAACATATCTTGAAAAAAAGTTAAATATAATATTTAATATAATAATATTAATATAACTAACACTGCACAACACTTTAAGTATAATTCATCGAAACTTTCCAAAAAAATATCATTAAAAATGTAACCCACAATACACGAATGGGAGGCAATATCCTTCAAATATTTCTCAAATAAATGTACCTAGCAAAACTTTACATCATTATTGTTTTATCCGTTCAGGCCCAAATTTTTCTTATCCGTTTAAAGAGACAGTTACCATAACTATTGGTTACTAGAAAAGTATCAAATCAAAATATTAAATAGCGTTTTGACAACTTCCTACAGTTTTTCGATGTGATACTTTTCTATTTTTTTATTTCTTCATTAGTCGTAATGTTTTAAATTAATTATAATTATTTTGACATTTAGATAACCTACAAGATGTACAATAATGACTATTTACATTAGTGGTCATAGAAAGAAAATATAAATCGATCTTGTCGTCGTTCATATTATACGAATAAATAAATTAGGCAAACTACAAACAACTATAAATATTTGGCCATAATATATAGAAAACGAAAATCAATTGATACTACAATTTTCTTAAATGATTTGTATTATTGTAATCAAAAGCAATTTTGTTTTATTATACTAGGCAGTTCTGATAATGATCTCTGCACACATTGTTTGAGATTAATTAGGATCCCAGTAATAGAATGAGTATATGTATAGATATAATCACTCATGTATAGCACGTCATCTATGATTACAGATCGAAGTCTGTAATTAATTATTAATCCTATTAGGCAATTATAGATTAAGGGTTTACTTAGAGCAGGCAACATATGTGACGTTTAATATTCCGATCTATATATCACAATATCAATAGTACTCATACATAACAATTTAGTCGTAGAGCATCATAATGATTTGCAAGGTTACATTACTAAGTACAAAAAATATTACTATGTTAAAATTGAACATGCTAAGTAAACATTTTTAGTATCGGTATTTTATGTTATTTTATGTTTTGCTGATATAATAGCTAAAAAATAATTAAAATGTTCGATAGAAATAACAAGCATTTATGGGATACACGGATAATAGACGCTATGTTTATTATAACAGATGTACTGTTGAATAAATAAATGCTAACTAGAAAAAAAAATAACTGCAGGTATTTAAGATGTTTGCCATAAATAATAGGAATTTGTATTGCGAAATTTGTTAATTTGGCGAAATAATAGTGTATTGTGTTATTAAGAGTAAAAGTTATATTTTGTGTGGCGAGTATGGAAGTTTGCATGCGAGGCACACAAAGACACTTTTACTCTGAATAACACATGGTATTTTTTCTTCAAATGTAGAAATTTAAAAAAATAAATTAATGTTTGACGTTTAATATGTAGGTTACCGGTCAGTTATTCATAATTTTTAGTAACTTAATTCTTAGGTTATCTAGTTTTTATAGTGACATTTAGGGCGATATTACAGATTCCTATTGTACAAGTTACTTCTTATTGGCTGATTCTACATACGGCGGCGAAGAAATTATACGGCGACTAGAATAAAAAATTATATTACGCCGGCATAGAAATTAAACTTCAACCTTATCAATCACGTCACAGAAGATGTCACTTTTATGACATTTGAAGAAAAAACATTTTTCCTTTCATTTTTCTACGATTGGTTAAGTTAGGCGTCTAAGGGCCGGTACTTTTGCTCCTGATTAAGCTAAAATAACGACCGATTAAATTTAAACAACCATTTTCAGTACTTTTCGTACCGATTAATATTTAAGCATTGATTAAAAACTCTTATGACTGATTAAATTTAACAGCACGATTCTAGTCTGTTAAATAAATAATCAGCCGTTATCCGTAACCTATAACTGAGAATTTGACAATTCATCTAACAAATATGAATCTTGAAGAATTAAATATTTTATTTGATGACGATGACGAAGATATAATTCCATTTATATATAATATAAGATCGTATACAATAAGAGATCGTCCAAATTATATAGAAACATGCACTGATGAAGAATTTTATCATAGATTCCGATTTTCAAAAAATTCAGTGATGAATAAAATTTTACCTGCCATAGAACCCTTACTAAGAATTAATTCAAAAAGGTTCAAAAATTGTCGTATTTTACTTTTAACGAATTTATATCTCGTTTTACATTTGCGTTTAACGAATTAAATGCGTCAGATATCCTTTTCCATGCCTCATTTTTATCTTTGGCACATGCTGCATCTGTTCTTTTGTTCTCTATTACATGTATTTTGTCTAATATACATTTCATTAGAGAATCTACTTCTGTTGTACTAAAGTTCGTACCTCTATCGCGTTTCTTATCCATTTTCAATATTTTTGCATTTGACAGAAACAAATAAACAAATTCAACTGACAGGTAGTAACTTTGATTTACGTTTGCACTTTAAAATTGTGTTTTGTCTTCTTCTACATTATAGAAATAATCAAAAGCGTACGTTTGTTATAAGTTCATGCAAATTTAGGGATATTTTTATTGTATTGCCAATTTGAGTTAGTCGTTGGTTAGTTAATCAGTTAAAAAAATTGTCAAGAAGTACTCACTTCTATTTAATCATGATTAAAAGATGTGATTAATTTAACAGTAGATTATCTAATCAGTCTTTTAATCAGAAGCAAAAGTACCGGCCCTAAATCATGCTGTATTTAATCATTTGGCAATAAGTTTTGCCAAGTTTACCATGTACTCGTAGATGAAATGTTTAGTATCGAGCAAAAAAATAGTAATATTTTTATTGGTTAGATGGTTATTTCGTTGTTTATTTCTACTTGTAAAAAATATTCACAAAATTTTTTTCAAAGATTTAAAAAGAAAATAATGTAAAAGTATTCACTTGGTAAAATATTTTTGGGGTAGATTGTTCTTTTCTTTGTGACCTTTAAAACTGCAAATTGAAAATATATTCCTTTAAACTTTAAAGGCTTAAAGGTTATCTGTTTAACGCGATTGCCTCTGGCACAAAAGTAAAAAGTTTTAGAGTTCTTTTGTTTCGAAAATAATTTGATAATAACGTCCTACCTTACTCTAACTTTACATGAAACAATCGATGCTCACCTGAAACAAAAAACATAATTAGATTTGTACTCCGGCAGAACATAGGGTAAATATTTTTTTAAATGTTGGATGTTAAGAAAAATATACCTTTTACTAGAATAAACAGTTTAAATTAACGATGATTTACAAGCGAGTAGCAAAAAATGGTTTATTATCATAGAAGGACTATGATAGTCATTACTCGCGAAGATGAAGTTTGTATCACGAGCCAAAGACGAAAAATGCATAAATATTTTAGAAAATGACAACATGAAAATAGAAAATGACAAATGACTATACAGTCAGCTGTCAGACGGCCATAGGAAGGATAATCCACATATGAAATAAACGTGAATAATTGATTTCTGGTTTTGTGATTGGCCAAGAGGAGAGAATTAAGAGTCATATTTCCTTGTCCTGAAATATGGCTACTATAATTACACAAAAAAATTAAATAATGGGGATATATTTAAATAGGAATATAGGAATAAATGTTGTGTTAAAAATTTGTTTAACAAAAAAAAACTTTCAGTAATGTAAACAATGCAACTACTAATTTGTAAATTCTTAGATATCAGTTTTCAGGTTAATAGCTTATAATGGTTAGTTTTTCTAGTAAATATACAGTTTAAATAAATTAAACTTTACAATGAGTAACAAATAAAAATTTCAAACTGTTTTTGTTGCGTAATTTGTGAGTAATGATCTTGTTAATAAACAAATAAACAAATGTTTTACAAATAAAAATTAACAACTAAATGTCAGTTTTACATGCTATCATTGATAAATATTTTTAGTGTATTTTATTTTACTTTAAATGAAATATGACAAGATATAATAAAAATGTGACCCACAAAACATGAGTGTGCTTATTGTTATGTGGCAACATACCCTTCAGACATTCATATATTAAAAAATATTTATTCATTTTTAAATGTTTTCAATTACAGATATTAATTTATTAATGTTAATAAATGCAACAGAATGTGAAATTGTGTTTTGGAATTTTGAACATTTTATTCTTCATCCTTTGACATTCTATCCAAATAACGGTTATCTAATTTTGGCGTAAATACAGACGCAGCAAACAAGCAAACAATTCGAAATTGCAGTATTAAATTTCAGCAACGCTATCAAAATGGTTGCTCGGCAACTTTGTGAAAAAATAATTGAAATCAACTTGTTTGAAAATTTGCATAACGTAGTTTTCTAGAAATCGATACAGTGTGTAAACACCCGACTTGTTGATGATATTTATTAATGACTTCAAATCGAAAATTAGTCCGATTTTACGTTAATCCGACCTAGTTTGAATTTGAAGCGATAAACTGACCATAAATAAATAATCAGCCGGGGTTTTTAGATCGCGATAGAACGATCATATTTCAAAGGAATCATTACTGTTTCTGTCTTTTGTATTAAAGAGAACAAAAACGGTTTATCCACAATAAGTGCATTCTTTTTAAGGTAAGTGGGGGATACATAGATCGGTTGGAGATACAGACTTTTGATCATAAAACTTAAAAGTATATTAGAGTGTTGTTCAGAAACACTGTAAGTAGCCACTTGAAAATTAATGCAGTCAACACTGAATAACTTAAGATTTACTTAAAAATTTGTATCTTTTACACACAATTAGTTAATTATTACTTCGGTAAATAATTATTTATATACATACTTTATAAACATGTCTGTAAGATTTAACGTAATCTAAAAATATGGTTTTATTTCTACACAGTCATAAGTAATTTAGTGCTCCATTTAATCTCTGCTCTGAGGGCAGATGATCACCTACTGCTGAGGAGAGATGGACCAGAGGATTTTTATTGTTAAAAAGATCAATACAACGGTAAAAAGGAAAAATGTCATTGGAACATAGCAAGGTATAGACGATCTAGTTATTATTCCATGACTTCTGAAGAACTGTTAAATGGTTAATCGGATATTGGTGATAGTGAAGAAGCTGAAGATTAAGAAAACGAATACGCGGTATGCAAGGAAAATTAAAAAATATATATAAAGAAGGATGATTGGATAAAATGTGTAATTTGTGGTCGCTGTTTGCACGAAGAGTTTGCATATGACAAATGACAATTTGTTCATCTCCTCTTAGCTTAGGTCCGTCTCACCTACATAGTGGAGGAGAGTTGGACTTTTATTAATCCGAATACAATATTTTTTGCAGTTTTTAGAGAAGAATGTTTAATATATTTTTTTTAATCTTATAAGTAAGCCTAGATTATATGTTGTTAAAAATAAATAATAATTATTTTTCCATAATGTGGTCCATCTCATCCCCACCCTAAAAAAAACATCACATCACACATCAGCTAATTCACTTATTGCAATCGTTCTTTTTGTTACAAACTAACTGTGATGAAGTTATAAGATACCTCGTGAATTTGTGCTTGCTGCTGTTTTATTGTCACATGAAAAATTGAGTTATGTTTTGCTGTTAGCCAACAAAATTGTTTCATTATAGAATTTAAAATATCGTTATTAAATTTGAAATAATAACAAAATTTCCAATAATATTGAAGATATTGAGTCAGTAAGTTTTATATATAAACAAAC
Source organism: Stenolophus ochropezus (assembly GCA_035578165.1). Taxonomy (NCBI): domain Eukaryota; kingdom Metazoa; phylum Arthropoda; class Insecta; order Coleoptera; family Carabidae; genus Stenolophus; species Stenolophus ochropezus. The sequence goes on along the minus strand of JAQOWZ010000002.1, from coordinate 44,115,452 downwards.
CGTTAAAAAATGACATCTTTAAATTTATAATAATGTTTTAAATTTATAATTTATTATTTATTATATGAAGATGTATATGATACGGACATTTTTTTTTCTTATTTATATTTAGTTCGAAGGATAGTACAGATCTTCAGAGATAGGTTTGAAATTAACCAAAATTGTCATACTTTTTACGTGTTTATCTGTTCCGTTCATTTCTCTTTTAATGGATTACAAAAACAGGATGACTATGTAACAAAATCTTTGGGTGCATATGTCGTTGATCTAATGTGTAGTAACTAAAATATGAGATTATTTACGCACGCTAATGCAGCTTTTGTATCCACGATTTATTAGCTAATTCACTAAGCGTCATTTTTCAAGTAACAATAGAATTTGCATCTAAATTATTTACTTTTGTTTACTACACGAATAGTTTAATGAACTATTATGTAAACTGTAATTTTTCATCTAATACACTCATGGTCGTAACATGTGTAACTTAATTTTAAGCATAATATTTCAAGTAATAGTTATTTACATTATATGTTAGTGCCATAGGAAGTATTTTACACCACAAATAATAAAATGAATGTATTTTCTAAAAAAAATTGCTTATTAACAGGAAACCATATCAAATTGCTTTCAATTTCAATATTAGGCCCTGCAAGAAAACTAAAATAACGTCGATAAATAATGAAACGTTAAAATCAATCAAAATAATACTAGGTTTCAACGGAAATATCCATGTTGACCATCCCTGACGTCTGTACCTACGTACGAATTTCGCATAACGCGAAAAGATTAGCCGAAAAATATAAAATTTTTAGTTTACTTTTGGAAGACACTTAATAATAATAATAATAATAATAAATCAGATGGTTTTTAATTTTTTAAAAGATGATCCAATTCGAAGTAAACTTCGAAGATATGAAATGAATGGAAGTTGAAGAATGATTTGCCGTAGAATCAATTGACTTTCAAGTAAAATAAGTTTAAATAAAGTGCAGCAAAAAATGTGTATAATTTAGCGTACAACATCAGATTTTTTTATTGTCGCTGCGTGATGTTTATTTCGGAATGAAATAAGCCTCCATTTGAGGTGGGAAAATAGACAAATCAGTCGGCCAGTATGACAGATTTTTCAGCTGGAAAAAATATTGGTCCATAAAATTTTGTTGATTGTTTTTAAATTCGCGTATTAACCTTTAAAAGTGCGGGTATACGTCCGGAAATAAAATCAAATGTGAGGTCGCTGGACTAAATATAAACGCGACAGCAGTGGGTGTTACATAAACCTGTTTTTAAACCAGTTTTATCTTCAGTTCTAATTAGCAGAATGGATTAAGTTGAGCTGAAATTAGCCTGAATACAGCTTTAATTCTGTTTTACACATAAACTGATTTGGAAAATTTGTCTGGGATTTAAAGTTTCAAGATTTCATTAGCTCGCGTCCATTTGCACCTTTGTCGCAGATTTTATTTCCAAAAATAAAACACCCCATCATTCCCAGCACAAAAAATGTCCATCAAATAATTACTTTCATTAAAAGAGTTAAATTTAAAATAAAACAGACAATGACAGTGGCGTGCGACGAGTTTCAAATTTGGGTACGCATAAAAGTTAAACCTTACTTTTTAAATGAATAAGATCTTTATTCAATTATTTCAATAATAAGTTAAATTTGTCTCTTTTTTACTTTCTTGTAAAAAGTAAAGAAAGTATTGTAATCGCGAAAAATTTCATGTTTTCAGGTTTCAACGGAAATACCCATTTTGATCATCCTCAATTAATCTAAAAATGATTAGCCGTAAAATTTTGAAATTTTGTATATGTGACTATTATAACGTCTAGTTATGCACCTCTATTTTTGGTTCCAATTTGTCTTTTAAAAGGACAGTTTACTTTTAGCAGATTATATTTCTTAAGAAATATGTACGAAATAAATGAAAACTATATTTTTTCAAGTTTCTGAGCGATTAAAATAATTTTGTGTAATACAATAAGTAATAGTGATAAACATTTTAATAAAATTTTCAAAAGATGATTCATTTCGAAGGAAAGTTTGAAGATATGAAACAAATGGAAGTTGAAGAATGATTAACCCTAGAATAATCTCACTTTCAAGCAGAGATTTTTCTGCTTATAGCAAAGCTTAAGAATGGTTAAAACGCATCAATCTTTTCCACTGGCTGAAGCAGAATTATTTGTGTCTACCCTGGTTCGCTTTCAAGCGATGATCAAATTTACAATTATTTTTTATAGCGACGCGAAATTTAGATTGCTTACCTAGACTGCACGCCACTGGATAATGATTTAATTTGAAACAGTCAAAAATAAATATGTAAATGAAAATAGAATTAATTAGGGACGTGATACAAGTATTATCTGTTGATATTAAAATCTCATTATAATATTTATAAATAAATGTATTTTTCAATATTTTTATTTTTACACCTAAAAGATATATTGTAATATTATTATAAACCCATTCATTGTGGGTCATATTTTCTTGCGACATTTAATCAATGAATATTATACATTAATGATTGTTATTGTTAAGAAATCTACTAGAATTATATTTGAAGTACACCTGAATAGTATGTTACCATATCATAATAATAACACGAACCTATTGTAGGTAAAATTTTATTATGGTGCTTTATTCAATGAATATTATATATTAATAAATGTTATTGTTAAAAAATCTAGACGAAATTGAAGTACACCTGAAGGAAGGTTGCCACATGTCTTATAAACACATTCATGTATTTTAAGTCACATGACATTCTCCAAGTACAATAAATTATTAATTATATTTGCACTGTACCTGAATGTTGCTATACGATATTTAGTGAATATAAACTGTTTTTATTTTATACTGCTTCGCATTTTCATGTTTACAATTGTGATTTCAGTACGGTAAATGAGACTTTACGGTATTATTTTTCTTTATGGTATGTGTATTTAAATTTCTTAAATTTTTACTTATACATCCTTTTAACGATTTTAAAATATATTTACATTCATATACTTTGTGGTATTAAATGTAATTTCTTTAAATTAAATTTAAAGGGATGTTGTCACATCATCGTGGTAGATTCGTAAAAGTAAAGAGGTAGACTGGGGGCATAAGAAACAGACTACCTGTCTTTTTCCACGATCCTACCACACTGACGTCACGCGTCCCTTCCCCGGAACATTAAATTGTTAATAACTTTATTATTCAAGCAAACATTTACTTTTTATTATTATAATGAGATCCTATGGTGGTTATTATATTTTTTTTTATATTTTATGATTTCCATACTGAAATTCGATTATGGTCACATAGGTACCTGGTACCTGATTGTTGCTATAAGGCTTTGAACACTTTCATGAATTGTGGGTCACATTAGTATGAATCAAACAATATTTTAGAATTGTTTGAATACTGTTTTGAATTTGTGAGGTGAAGGACCTAACGAAGTCCTTGTAATGAATTTTTCGGTGGAAAAAAAAAACCAATTAAAATTAGTGGTACAATAAGATAAGTTCATTAGTAACTTGGTGGGGAAAACAATGAGCAGGTATTTTTTGCTGTGTATAGAGCATTTGCTTGAAAAGTGAAATAATAAAACAGGATTATTTAATACAGTTATAGAGGCCGGTCGAGACAAAGCCACTGAAACATGAAAAAAGTTTGTTAATTATGGATTTTGTAACATGGTGGGGTGGCCAGAGCCGGACTAAAAACCAATTGTATTACTCCCGGCAAAAAATGACATGCGAATTAAATTGTCTCAAATGAAATGTGAATCGTGTTTTTTGTTGACGGGCTTAAGTTGATTAAAACGTAAAAAACGTGTAAAATGCCCGGATAATTATTTAACTCGCATTGTTGCCAAATGGTGAAACGCACTGTTATTATTGCAGAAATACAATTTCATTAGCTTATTATTTTCATCAACATAATTCTCGGTACTCTATTCAATTTTGTTAATTACTAATACAATAATTCATATCAGCTTTAATATAGGTACATTTCACAAGCATTGAAAATGCCCTCTCTGTATTTTACAATAGACTAATTCTTCAAAATAAAATAAAATAGTTATTTGTGCTGCTAGGTAGGAAAGTTATTCTTTTTTAGTTCGAAGGAAATGTATACGGCCGAAGCGCAGTCGAGGATGGATACTTCTTGTCATAGCGCTTTTCTTCTCAATTTTTTCAATGACATCTAAGACTTGGTTTGTTTTCTTAATTATTTAATAAACAAAATCAAATTTTTAAACTGAAAAATATGATACAGTACGAAATAAAATGTTGTACGCCATTCGTCCTTTAAAGATTTTCACGGTACTCATTTCGAAATTCCTGACACGGCTCCTACGTCTTATTCGTACCGTAAAAACTCATTTACCGTCCTTATAACTTAAATTACTATAGAGTCGAAACTAATTAAAAAATTAAACAAATAACAATTAAGACTTTCTGGAACTACACATCGCTTTCAAATTAGATAAAGTTTCATTTATAAAAGTAAAAGAATAAAATAAAGGAGAACCCCATTTGACTTTTATAAATATGTATATTCAAGTTGAGTCGTAGCTAACGTGTTGCAAGAAATGCAGTACCTACTATTATTGTAAATAAATTGACATTTATAGTACCATTTTTTTAGTATCGCTTTTCTAAATAAATATTGATATTAATCGGTTATTTCTACAAGTTTTATTTCATTTTGTAATATTTTTTTCACGCTATGACGTCTCTTTACTCCTTATTTTTTTTACTATATTTACTATATTTGAACTTCACCACAAACATAGAGAGCATTATCTGAAAAACCCTATCCTTGTTTTAGATACAAACAACTACCTTGCCTGGTTCTAAAACGTTTCAATATTGTCCATGGTTTTCTAGGGGGCTGAAATCCTGTCAAAGCTTTTGTACTAAGGTGTCCATTTCTCAATTCAGTACTATTCTACATTATATGTAGGAACAACCAGGATTATCAACAATTTTATTTTATGAAGAGAAAGAATTGAATGTGGTGGAGCGATTGCAATTGTTACGGCGGCGGAGAGGTGGTTTGAAAGTTTCCGCTGTATGCATTATCGCCCGAGGCACTTTGGCGGAAATTGATTGGAACGATCCAATATGTTTTAAAAGTGCATACCGCTGGTCACTTGTGCATCCCGGTCGCCTAGCAACGGTCCTAACGACCTCCATTACCTTAATCATGTCACCCGCCAACCCAAATTTGAAAAGTTTTTTCAATATCGACGCTCCCATAGTGATAAGTTCTGTTCGTCTGTCTTAACGCCACTAACTTTTATATTAAAAGACTTTAAATGGCCGAATTCGATGCCAAAGAGTTAACGCTTTGACAAGAAAACGACGTGAAGTTTTCTTTAAAGACGTTCCATCACATCATTGACTTTATATTACCCAAATAAAAATTCAATCATATACCAAGAGTTTCTTTAAATTTAAAACGTTGCATTCATAATGATATTAATAAAATAAACTGTCCCTACATAATTTATAATCATTTACTTGAAACAGTAAAATCACAAGAAATTGCTATATGTATACTAGAAACCTTGACATAGGGAATTAACATGGAAAAACAGTTTTTTGATGTTACCATCTGTCCCGCTAAACATAATGGGGTGTATATGGTATCATTGGTTAGATTATTTAATTTGCGTCTATTAATATTAAATATTATGGAAAAGGACCGATATTAATTGAAATATTGGATAAAACAAGTTTAATTTTGTTATTTGTTTTTGTTTATGTAATAAGGGTATGGCTTCATAAATAGAACATATTCCAATATGGATTCGGAGTTCGAGACCGCATAGACTCCATTTTTTAATTTAAAATATAATTTACATACTATTAATTGAGACTGTTGTAACATTTATATAAAAGATTTTATTTGATTACAACCATCGGATTATATTTTCTGTTAATTTCACAACTTGTGTCAAGTTGTCATATTTCACCAATAATTGGGATTGTTAATTACAACATCAATATTTTTTTTTATTTATTATAATTTCTTTGATTACAACAAATTTAGCCATATTTTTGGTGATTATATCAATTATTTTGATTGTAACAATTTTTTAGGTAAAAATAACAATCAGATTAATTTATTAATGGTGATGTGAATATGATTTACTTTTACACAAAGAGAAGAGTCAAGTTTTGAAATCATTCTGAATTTGATAACGATATGGATGTGGACAATCAGGACACATGTCCACAAAAAAATGTTAATTTTTTTTCATTTTTCCTGTGGTAATAAAATTTAACCATTTTTAAATTATCTTCCCATATTAATTCCTTTTTAAGATAAAATCTATTAAGTTGTTTTTTTAAGAAAAAAAAGTAGAATCGTTATTACATAAATAGGAAAGCCAACTGTCAAAAAGAAATTTTATTTATTAAATATTTCAATAAACATGCCTCGTATAACAAAATATTATTAGACGCAAAATAAATATTCTAACGAACAGTATCACATACACCCAATTACATCTAGCGAGATAGATGGAAACAGCAAAAGAACACCCTGTATATAAAATATTTATAATTTTAATAATGAATTTCGGAAGGGAGGGGGCTGCAGCCCCTCAAGCCCCTCTTCTGGCACACGTGCTCATATTGCTAAATAAATAAATTTACTGAAAAAGTAATACCTATACCAGAGTAGTCATCTTCAAGATTGTACATAGGAAAATTGCAAAATTAACATGAAATACATTTTTATTCAATGATTAATTCTTAATATCATGAAAATGATTTCATGTGTTAATGATGTATTTTATTTGTAATTATAAATGTCAAAAACAATATTGAATTTACAGCAGGTGTAATTTCCCGTACAAATTTGATTGTAAAACAATTAAATTTAATAGAATAAACTTGAATGATTTTACATGTTCAAACACGTCGTCCACTGCGGAAATGAAAATTACGACCGAACCCACCACCCCCGATTGCTTCACCGCAATTCAATCGAAAAGCGACAAAAAATCCAGACGAACTAAAGAAACTTTTTTCAGTGCGAAAGCTTCAATTATTCCAACTTGATTGTATTATCAAAGCTTTGTTTCAGCAGAAACTGTAGTTAGAAGTTTTCAGGGGCTTTCAGTTATCTAAAGTCGCGAAGATAAAATACAAAATGTTTCGCCGCCAGCCAGTTCGATAGGTAAATGAGCCGAGCGAATTTATGAAAAGGTTAGAGTAATTCGATTCTGGACTCACTGTTTGAACAGTTGGGAAACGCGACTTCGAAATCATTTTGTCAGTAATTCACTTGAAAGAAAATTTATTATAAATTCAACACCTGCAGAGAATAGAAAATTCCCAGACCTACTTCAAAAAATTATCTCGCGAAATGAACTAATCTTTTTTATTCTTTTTCTACAACAAATTACATTTTGCGTATTCTTCCTTCACGTAAAATCATTTCTAAGAAAAGTTGAGATTGGAAATATAAAATAACATGAAATACCAGTGGTTACGAGAACCTGAATTCGAATTACACTGACTCCAATAAAAAAAAACAATAATTGTTGGAAATATATTATGAATATGAATACACGTATTTTAATAACAAGTTTTTTAAATTGGAAAGTACATGTTTTGTTAAAATTCATGGACCTCTCTATTATTGATACATGATACTCTTCTCCTTCAAATACCAAAATTAAAATAAACTAGCGCTAAATTATGTATTCTGATCAGGGTTGGCCTGATTTAAATAATATAATTAAAATCGTGATTTAAATCAACTGATTTTTTTAAATAAAAATCATTGATTTTTATCAAAATTAAAAAAAAATACAAATTTTAATGAAAACGTATTTAATTGCTATAAATTATTAATAACAATCAAAATAAGTTCTGTATTTAATAATATCATTAAATTATATGATATTTTAACAAGTATTTAAATGTGTAACAAAAAGTAAAAATTCTTTTTTACTGTTCCTAGTTTTATTCAGGTGAATAATTTTGGTTTTTTTATAGATTTCTTTTTGTTTATGAAATAAAATATTATTATTGTTTTCAAAACAATAAAAAAGTGCTGTAGCACTTAGATATCTTTAAAAATTAAAAAAATCACGTTTTATTTGATTTTTTTTATATAAATCATGTTTTTTGCCTAGTCGGCTGGATGGCTGAGGGTAGCGCACATCTCTAACTCGCTGTGACGTCATTCGAACTTGATATCGTAGGTTCAAGTCCCAGTGACCGACAATGTGTGATTTGTCGTAAAATAAAAAACACAGCTACTTGTGTATTACACTCGGATGCTATAGACTTGTCATATATACTTCTTAAATAGAAGTAACGCTGACATGAAACAACCGACACAATACGGTAGTTAGCACTGCGGCTCGGTGTGTTCGGTTGCCCTATGCTCCGCTTGGGAGATACAGGGACTCATTATTATTACTATATTATGATTTTTGCCAACCCTGATTCTGATAATAAGGACCTAGTTTTTGGAAAATGTGTACATACTTGAAACAACATTAAAATTGATGAAGTTTGACTTGACGCAACATTGTTGCTCATTTGAGGCGACTATAGCAATTTATTTACAGCGAAATCATTTTTGAAGTATGCGAAGATAATAGGGTGGTTGCACATTTTTTAAAAATTATTTTATTAGAAAGAGTTTGTAATATAAACACAGGAAATAAAGAAAAAAAAAAATATTTTCGTTACAGTTTTTGAAATATTAGAGAAAAAATAATCGCGCCAAAATTTTTTGCTTATATCTACCCCCCACTCCTATGATGTCAATGGTCATGGTTCTTAAACTGCGCGTGTTCGCCAACAAGTGAAGCTGTTTACTTGTTGGTGCACTGCGACACCATGACCAATGACATCAGCAAATAGTGGGGAACACTTTAAGTCATGTGATTTATTTGAAAATTTACACATTTTTCAATCATTAATAACTCTTAATTTATAGGGATTATTACCATTTTGTTTTCACAAATAATGTTTAAATAGATAAATGTATCCATATATAATATAGATTTCCGAATTCAAATTTCTTGCAACCACCCTATTGAAACGAAAATCATTAATTGAAAAAACTGTATGATACACATGGTATGATTTTGAGCAGTATATGATAAATGAGATGTAATGACAAGGCCGGAAGGATATTTCCTCCGTGCAAATGGTGTTTACACGCGGTTAAAACCGTTGGGAAAACTGAATTGGAGCGATGGAAGACTCAATCTCAAGGAGCTCGCGCGCGATTTCACATATTCCTCATATCTCGCATACCTTCACACTTGCCCCATCCCCGGAATTTATTGCGACCCGGTGTATCCAATAAAAATACCTAAAGTGCGTTATCAATAAATATAACACGTAGCCTACATTACTTAAACACTCTTTACGACCCTTACTCTATGATATATTACTCCGGCGATAACATAAGTGTATTAATTCCGTAACTGCTTCATTCTATACTTGGTCTTATGTTTTGTCACAACAAAATGTATATTATATTTAAAGTAGTATATTTAAAGTTGTTTGATAACAAAAAAAATCTAATAACCTCTTCGTTGATTTAGTTCGATCTACAGTTAATGGATTATATATCTCGTCATTAAAAATTCAAACATATTTCTTTAGACAGCATATTCAAAACAGGAGAAAATTATTTCATGTTATCAAATTATCCTTGATAATAACAATGTAAATTAATAATCATACTTTGACAAAAGATTTCTATACCTAATCGTCATTTATTTTATAAATCCAGTGAATTACTTTTTACTGTAGGAATAAGATGTTTCCGGACATGGCGATGAAAAAGCCGAATCTGGAATTTCGAAATAAGTACCGTAAAAATCATTTAACGGACGACATTTTATTTGATACTTTATCACATTTTTCAACATATGCTTAATTTTGTTACATAGAAAATTATTAAGAAAGCAAAATAAAAATCTTCGTTGTTATTGAAAAATTTACGAAGAAAAACTGTCATATGTCATTCACAAACTTTAAATAGAATAATATAAAATTGTTACTACAAAAAAAAATGTACAAACATTGAAATATTTTAAAATCATTTTAAGGGCGTATAAGTAAAAATTTATGAAATTTATATGCAGTATCGTAAAGAATAATAATACCGTAATGTCTCCTTTACCGGACTGAAATTATAATTGTAAATATTGAAATTCGATACAGTGTCAAATAAGGTAATTTACATTTTACTTGATGATATTTTAATACCATTTTTTAAGTTGAATGTATGTCTGTTTAAAAATGTGTGTTATGTTTATTATTAGGGTTAATGTTCCTACTAAATGAAATTGTTTCAGTTAATTCTGTATTTTTTTTTCGTAAGAACATCGATTTTCTTCGCAACAAGCAAGTGATCATATCACGACGGTAAAAATTGCTGGTAAAATTCTAGTACTACTGGTTTCATATATGATAATATTTTAAATTTTTATATGGAAATTTTATTACTCTTTACAGTGAGTGCATAAGGATTCATATTCGTTATACTCCTGCGACATTAATAAAAGTTGTTGAAAATTATTTTGTGAGGCAACCCATGTTGGAAGAGAATGAAAAGTCTACGTACCTTTTACTTTTTTGCTCAAACTTTAATCTCTTTTCCTTTTAGTAAAACACGTTATCCCCTTATTTCCACCTCTTGATTACGAGAAAAATATGTAAAATTTTATCTGAGCGCAAGTTTTAAAGATATTTGCATTTCAACATGCTACAAAATGACAAAAAATTATCCCAGAACTTTGCAGCCCTTTACAAACAAGTGACAATCTGCTCCCAACCTGGATTACACACGCTGCTTGTTAATCACTCATATCAGTTTTCTTTCCAACAGTTTATTACTAAAATTTACTTGTTGCTACATGAGTATAATAACACTCATGCAACATGTTATTAATATTTCTGATATACACTTGAATTTTACCTAAAGGTTATGTTGCCACATAACGATAAACATACTCATGTATTGTGGGTCATATTTTTGTACAATTACAAGATTACAAAACAAGTCATAAAGCACTCGGGCGCCGACATTTCAAAATTTCTTTGGGAGCAAAACAAGAAAAAAGAAGTACTAGAGGAATCACTTTAGAATACTCTAATTCTTGACCCACTGAAACCACAGCACAATTCAAAACAGATAAATCTACTCCAGCATGTGCTTTGGTATCAGCAGATCTAGAATTAGAGCAAACACTTCAATATGCTCTAATTCTTGACCCACTGAAACCAGTGCACAATCAGCCAAATTAGCTTCAGACTGTTCCCTGGTTTCAGCAAGCTCAAAATTAGAGCAAACACTTTACAATGCTCCAATTCTGCTCTGATTTCAGTTGGTCAAGAATCAGAGCATTCTGAACACTTGCTTTAATTTTTGCCCCACTGAAAAAAGTACAGCGTGCTCCAATTCCGGCCGGCTGAACTAGATCGTCTTCAGGGCATAAAATGCCCTGGAAGGCGGTCCAGGCAAAACACCAGACGGGGCGGAGGATGTAACTCACGCCCATTTTAGGGTAGTCGGTAACTTAAAAATGGAAGACAGTACAAAAAATATTTAAAATAATACTAATTCAATTCCCTACAATGCAATAGAAGTAAAGAAAGGGATGGAATTTTTAGCTCAATTTTAATTTCCGTAAGTTCCTTAAAATAGAATGATAGGATATTTTTATTAGTAATAATAATAATAATAATAAAATAGTATTTGAGTATATTATGTATGTATTGAAATTGGCACAATATGAAACTATTGTACTGTTGAGCAAAACTGTTACTTTTGAATCACACAATGTGATTGTGATTGCTAGTTTCCAATGCATTCGTAGGTATGTGTTTACTGTTGATTATTTCAGTATATGCTACATCACAGCATCCATGTGCATCACAATTCATGATCAAATTAGCGGTTCTCGCATCAATAAAGACACAAAGCTATTAATGAAAAAAGTAGAGTATCGTTTAAAAAGCATGTTAAAATAGATTGTTGTTACTCCTGTTAATTTGAGTATTCAATTTATATAATCGTACATATTTGTGAGTGAAATTTTATAAGTATACAGGTTTTTTTTCTGAAATCGTTCAGTTCCTAATCTATCAAATCGCTGCCGCAAAATCGGCAGACAAATTCAATTTCCCTAGATCTGGTAGAATGCAATGTTGCCAAATCTGTATTTTGTATTTCAATATGAAATACGATTATATATGTATGTGATCAGTAAGTTACTTAATCGTAAATTTCTACTTTATTAACATGAAGTACCTACATTATATGAAATCAACTTAAAATCAAAATATTTAATTAAAAAAATAACACAATACTTGATTTTCCACAAATTAAATTTGTGGAAAATCATCTATTTTATTATTATTTTTTTAATTAATTTCAAATATGTTCCACCAAGAACCGACTACACGTACACTTTCAATAATTTGAAAATATTTAATAATTTATAATTATTTTTTTTCATTAAATGTCATAAAAGTGACATATTTTGCGACGTTATTGACAAGGCGTAGAATTCCAACCGGCCTAAATGTCACTACTACACTAGATAACCTTAGAATAAAGTTACTAAAAATTATCAACAATGGACAGGAAACCTACAAATTGAAGGTGGAATAGTAAATTATTTTTTAAAATATCTACGTTTGAAGAAAAAATAGAATGTGCCATTCAGAGTAAAAGTGTCTTTGTGTCACTCGTATGCATTGTCCGACTCGCTTCGCTCATTGTGCAAACTTCCACGCTCGCCGCACAAATAGTCACTTTTACTCTTAATAATACAATATACGAGTACTATTTAACTTTAAATTTGTGATCTATCAAGGATCAATGCACCCATACACCAATCAAATATGTGTTGATAATATAACAAAATTATTATGATAGTTACTAAAAATATAAATAGGTTATGTAGAAATACATATATTAATCAGTGAATTTAAATTCTTTTACGATAATATTTATCTCGTGAGGGAGGTTTTTTCATGACTCATTCCTGGTTGTCATATTCGCCACGAAAAGTCTAACCTGCCTGTAACTAACTATTATTTATTTTTACTTCCTACCTACTAATGTTACTAAGAGAGACCGCTGGTGTTATTTAAAGTTTAATACCGAAATCACGATGATTACGTATTGTAAAAGTTTACAAAAAATTCAGTGACGAAATCACAGATCGCGATATATTGCTCACATAATAATGTGCTATTTATAATAAAAGTAATATTGTAGTAGAGTGTATGATTGGATTTGTAGCGACAGTATTACAATGAGAGTTGATTCGCTGTGATTAAATTTATAAAGCACTTTTCCTTTTTGTGCAAAGAATAATTTCCAGCGAAATATCCTGGAGCAGGATTTAAAGAGGAAGAACTTGAATTTATACGATCGAACGAAATCCGTTTCTATTGTAGAGGATTTGTCCTTTAAAAGTAGTTGATCCTTTCTTCGAAAGCGCATTACACAAAGCAATTTACTTGTCCCATCGATTTCACTTCCATTTTACTTAAATTATTGTTTCCATATGAATTCCACCCCGGATGTCATCGAACCGTCACGATCACCAAACTTGCAGCCAGTTTTCCTTGAAGAGAATTCCGATTTGTAAGACTACTACTTAAAAATAAAATAATTTCTAAATTGAAATTTTAACGCACTAATATGTTCAGTTCTCGGTGTTTGATATAGCTTTTTGAACTTCGTCATAAAAAATATCAGCTCGTTTTATTCTTATTATATTTTCGCGCCATCAACAATAATTAATTTCAAATAATGTTAAAGTATTTGTAAAGCATGAGTCACTTAAGATGCGTTCAAAACTACGTGATTAGTAATTTCAGTTTTCACTTTCAATTTACAATTTCTACTTCCAATTACAAGTGTTAACAAATTGTGAAAGGATGTATACACTACCCACGACAGTTTTTCGTTTATCAAACTAAGTATTATTTTTTTATATACGCTAAAATTCTTACATTTAAAAATATATTGTACAAAACCTAAATGTACGATAATTTATAGTATATTTTTCTATGATACGCTATCGCTGGTAACACTAAAAGATCTTGTACATGACCATAGTTTTAAAGACATATTTTTCCGAGTGTTTTTCCATTTGTTTACAGAAATAGTTTAATAATGAAAGTCCCATTTAATTTCATTATTGACTTACTTCACATACAATAACTTGCATAATAATGTTTTCATTATAGTGCAATAGTAGATAAAGATTATTATTAATATTAAACTATATTATACAATTAGTCCACAATCCAAATTAGGAAAGTTTTGCTAGAAATAAGCTAGTGCGGTGATGATAAGTATGTGAAAGGAATAAAGATTTCTCCATAGAATTAGCGAACGTAAGAAGAGATTTGGCAGAGCAATTGTTCGCCCGGTGTCCCGTGTATGGTTTATTTGTTTTCATTGAGGTAGGAGTGAAATAAGTGCTCCGGTTAAAGTTTCCGCCGGATCTGAAGTGCTAAGCTCCCTCTCCACGTATTACTAAAGTTCATTTAAGTAAACCCAAGTGTTAGGAACTGAAATCTTAGCTTAACCAGAATTAACCCACTCTTTACACTGGATTTACAACCTCCGGAGGAAAATTTCTTTACCATACGTTCTTCAACGCTCAAGTCCTTAACGAAAAGTACATTTTTATTTATAATACTTCAAATTTATAACAAGCTGTGTCAATTTTCCAATAACTCGTTTGTTTCCTTTAACTTGCATGGTCCGAATGATTTGTAAAAACAACAGAATTTAAATTTTTTTCTGTTAAATTGTATTAATTAGTACCTCATTAATATTTCTAACATAAATTAAGATTGCAAAGTACTCAGTCTATGAACATGATTTCTATTTTACAGTGTATCACAATGTCAGTTTATCATTCTATTTTTTCTATGACCACTTATGTAAACAAATAGCCATTATTGTACAGCCTACAAGAAGTATCACTCACACAGTTAGGGAATTTTTGATGTGTCGAAATTATATTAGCAGAACAAACAAACAAACAAGAAATGTTCTGCATAGTACTATTTTATTGGATTGTAAATTTAGTTTCAATTTATTATTTAGAAGTTGATTGTTTTATATAGTAATGATTAACTAGTAATATCTCTATTATTTAAGCGTATTATGAAAACAATCAAAAAATGATCATAAAAAAGTATAGTAATTAACTCAAGTTGTAATACAATTACACACTTGTAGCATTATAAATTCGTTGCAAGGCCGTTTGTGTGGAATTTTTTCTCTTCCTGCGTAAAATTCATTTTACAACTCTTATTATAACTATTAACATACCTAGGAATGTTATGTGTATCATAGCTATACTTTCTTCTCTCGATATAGTAAGGAAATCTCTCTGTAGAGAGGAAAATGTATAGTGTTACCAACAGCTTAACTTGGATATTATTATAGAATGAAATATTGGAAAAATAAATTATTTTATTAAAAATTCTTATTTAATAATGACATTCTCTTATAAAAATTATGGCAATAATGGCTTGTTCTTTTCTTTTTTCACGTTATTTCACAATTTTACATAACATAATTTCTACCTTATTAAGTTGCTGCGTCTTTTCGTCCAAATACATCGATTTTTGAAACATGTGCAAAAAATATTGCGTCTGTGATAGGAAAGCGTATATTTTTTCCACTCTCACTCGACTGACTCGTGAATCAAACCCGGTCTTGAGTGGTAAAAAGATACTACCTCTCTAGTTTGACAAATAACTATTTCGTGATCAAGTCTGTATGGGTTGATATATGGTTACACTTATATTATCCAATTTGACAAATCAGTACGGTAATAAAAGAAGTAAATACGGTAACAATATTACAGTTATGACATAGTTACCAGATTATTTTTGTCTATGTAAACAAAGACTTAAAATCCTGAAACCGGTAAAGCAATTTACTAGTTTTGCATCATAATGTACCTCACTGAGAAATTTGTGATAATAACATAATTTGCAAAACTTATTGAAAGATGAGATGGAATGGTTCGACTTGGTGTGATTTGTAGAGTTATTTGTAAGATGTGAGCAATCTTTCAGCGCGCGGAAAACAAATGCAAACGATGTCTCCGTAATTGAATTCCTGGTGGATTGGGTAGCGCTGATTCCAGCGAAAGTGTTACTCTTGGCTTCATTCCCATTCCCCTACTTAATAATTTATCATGAGATTTTGTATTAAAAGTTCATTAGCTTAATTAAGAGCTAATTAAATTTGGGGCGCAATCGATCAACTGCGAACAGCCGCTTGCCGCCTGTTCTGCTTTTTATAAATGCGAGTGTAGATTACTTATTAACGTAATTGACTAATGAACATCCATGCCACTTTTGTTTACAACTACTTATCTTTATTACGCGATACACCCACTTAATACACACGCACTAATTACTTAATACTATTTTTAGTTATCACATTACTTCTTTGTAATAACTATTTTTACACAAATAAAAAAAAAATTCAATGCTCTTACTAAGAGGATGATATTTTATTAGTGATAGAAGGATCGTGGGTTCAAATCATTACGAGATCTATGAATTGTAAAAAGAATATTATTATTTGGATTATTTACAATTATTTTATCAATAGATTTCTATGGACTAAAATTCGTATATGTAGGTATACGAGGTGTGAAACTTAAATAATAAGCCTGGCAAAGTAGCGTTCGATCTAGTAACAGCTTAAACTTAGAACGAGGGACTTGGAGAGGATTTTTTTTGTACCAAATTTTTTGTAGTGCATTCTAAAAATGAGTAACGTCAAATTCAACAACGGTGTGCTATCAGGTTTTGCTTAAGACTTGCCCACAGTGCAATCGAAATTTTTAACAAAAATAAATTAAATTAATTAATTTTAAATCCTGCATTCTTTTATAAATTTCATTACCCGCTTATGGTTGTAAATTATTTTTTGTGAAATTTCAAAATTGACTTCCGTTTCGAGACGCCACATTTCACCATAAGCCAACACCATGTCCGCATACTCGGTATTAGTAAAGGCAGGTATTTTTATTGATTATAACATTTATTATAATTTTTAATCGATTTATTTGTTTTTGTCAAAATTTATTTGAAAAAGTTGACAACTCACATTTGTACAATTGTTTCATAGATTTTGTTTTACACTAAATAAAATTATTATGAATAAATTTTGTTGCTCTCGACGAGATTTATTACTGGTAAATTTAATGTACTCATTTCTGTAATACTAGCATGTACCCTGTGTTTAAAAAAAAGTGTTGTATCATTTAACATGGGAAAACAGTTTTTGGTAAATAAAAACTGTTGGGATAACAACAAAGTCACCATATTGTACAGGACAACACTACATGTATTCCTACATGTTATTTAATGCAGATTAATTCATTTTTATAACATAATTCAGTGAAATTTACAAAAATGAATGAAATTTTTTCGCCTGATGTTTTTATGTTCTAAAATGACAGCTGACAATTCATAGTTATGAAATTAGAGTAACGGCCTACAGAATCAAAGGTCTTCAGTTCGGATCCGACCTAGAAACATAATTGTTTAAAAAAAATTCTTACCTAATTTTGTTCATAGTTTATTTATTAAAAATTTATACATATATCGCATTGTGTATTATTTCTTTTTAATTTATTTAATTTTAATTATTTCTCTTTAAATATTTTTTATAAAACATAATAATAATTTTGTAGGTATTAACATTAAAATACAGAAAGAATATAAAAAATAAGTTGGTAAGCGGAATCGAACTGAAAACCTTTGAACCTGTAGGTCGTTACTTTACCCTCATAATCATGAATTGACAGCTTTCATTTTTCGCATGTAAAACAATAAACACATCAGGCGAAAAAAATTAATCCTTTTTTAAATTTTACTGAATTATACTATTAAATAACATGTAAAAATACATGTAGTATTGTCCTGCACAATGTAGTGACTTAATTGTTAACCGGACAGTTTTTATTCACCAAAATAAAATGCCTATGACAACACTTTTTTGGAACATACGGTATAAATGTGACTCACAAAACATGTGTGTTTATAGTTATATGGCAACATATAACTTCAGGTATATGTAATTCGTTTTAATTATTTAACGATAATTATCATTAAATAAAATAAAATTCTACGAGATAATGTTACCTAAAATACATGAGTTTATAATAGAAAATAGAATATGCATATTCATATAATAATTTGTAATATAAATTTGATGTACATTATAATTTTATAACCTATATCTTTTGTGTAAGGTTCATTAAAATAGATACATCAAAGCTCGAGTTCTAATGCAAGATTTCCCGCATATCTTAATTATAATTAATTTAATTATAATAAACAAGCAAGTCATGTTTATATGCCAGGAAAATATGATGCACATTAATTAACTATTCACGTAAAACACGCCGGGTTGAAACGTACAAGGTTCGCTGTCTTCCATTAAAACCGTATTCCATTGCCGATATTCTGTTGCCAATTTCATTAAAATATCTCAAGCTATTTGTTCTTTTCTGCAGCGGTTGTTATATCAGGTAATTAATTTGGAAAACTTGGGAAGTAATGAAATTAGATTACTCAATTATTTCCATTCATAATCTCATGAATCCACTCAAATAAGAACAATTAATTTATATTCATTATTTGATTTAATTTTAAGTACTTCCGGTATCACTAATTATTTATTCTAGATAATAAAATGAAGTAAATTTACGTACACATTTACTATCGGAGAAATAATTATAGTCAGTTTACTTTGAACGTAAGTATGTTCTATATTAATCTACATAAAAGATCGCTGTAAAGTTTAAAATGATCGTCATTCATTTCGTGATATACATATGTAAATGTAATGATAAGAATTTTTTAAGTATAACCATTTAAATAATAGAATACGTGTATAAAAAGACAGCATTTTTTGATAAATTACTAATGAACATAGTGTACTATTATTTTCAAATTTTAAAATAGTGTACATACATCTTAGAAACGAAATGTACAAAAAAAAAGTAAAAAAGTGTAATAGTATTGTTTATCTAATAATAATAAAACCAAAAGACAGCATTTTATTTATTGTTCGTGATATCGCTTTTAAACATGAATATTTAATTAATATGCACATTCCTAATGATACTTAACATAAAATATGAAAAAATATACACGACTTACATGTGTAATCATTTTTTAAATTATATTGTAACAATTTAAACGCGTAGGTTGTGTAAATTATTAATATTTTTAAAACAGTTTTGTTTTCATTTGTGAAATTAATAAAATATTCTTAGATATGATGTTATGATAAAATATACAATTATAAATGTACTGTCTAAAAGTACATTATACAAAGAATAGTATATGCAAACAAAAAAAATTTGGCCATATAGTTTAAGAACAATATTCAGTCAATTAGCATATAAGAAAAAAAAATGTCATTTTGATAATTTATTTACGTTACTAAAAGATACACTTTGTACCATACATTTGTTTTTACACATGTTAAAGAGGAAATTCAAATGTGATGTATGAAGTTTATAAACCGAACGCCTACTGTAAAAATTATTGATGTTTATTTCTAACTGACTATAATTATTTCTCCGAAGATATATATTTAATTTAAATTATGTTGAAATTAGGAAAATTAATTCATATTTCTTTACAAAATGGTTAGTCAAATATTTGTGAAAAGATTTTAATGTTGAAATTAATAATCTCCTTCCATTCCCAAAATATTTGCCTTCAAAATTACCAATTTTGAGCCTTAAATTTTTGAACAATTATTACGATTTTTAGAGAGAATACTTTGAAAAAGCGAAACATTCAAATATAAACTTTTGCAGAATATTTATTAATTCGAATAGATATGTGCTTTTTGTACAAAAAAATTAAAATTATTTTTGGAGTAGTAAATATTTATATTGTTAGACAAGGTAAAATTTGTAATACCACTTTTAAATTTTATGCTGAAAATAAAATTAATTTTCATCTCAACAGTATCTTGTTTCTTTAAAAGAGATTAACGTCGTCCATAAAGGTTATATTACGAAATAAACCAGGCCTGTATTAGCCCAATCTGCCTCCAAATCTTTCGCTTTCTCACCCACCCGGTGCTGTGTCGATAAAATAAAAAAAATATGCAAATTTATCGAAACACCCGAGCGTAAAATTAATTTTATTATGTTCGCGAATTAATTAGAAGCAAACAAACAAAAAGCGGTGACGTCACGGAACCTGCCCTGATCCCAATTTTAATGCGAAAATGTGCGTAAGATTAAATGGTATTAGCTCTTGAATCGAAGGACGCCACGGGGTATTTTTATATCCTGGAGAGGAAGAAAAATGGCCGAAAGCGATTAAATATATCATCACTTACTGTTGGGACTTTGCTGCCAATAATTGTAAAATATGGACAGCCCTGTTTTTATTGCCGCTATATTTTGTGATGTTTTCAAACGGCAGAAGTAACTACATATTTTATTTCTGCTTTAAAATATAGACAAAGTTTATCAATACAATAGGTTTTGATATTTCATATTATTATAGAAATATATAACCACGATAAAAATAAAATAGAAACAGTAGTTTAGTTCCTGTTATTTAAGAAGGAGATTTTGGTGACGACCATTTTTTTCTTCATTGCATTGGAAGTTTTCTTAGTTTATTCTACAACTCTTTTCGTATGTTTCTTCCATTTGTAAATTAGTACTTACAGTTTCGACATTTATTTACTTCGGAAATCACACGATTTCACCTGACAAGAATATGTCATAAATCCCCTTTCTCACGTCATTAATTTCTGTTAGATGAGATTTTTATTCACTATATATTTACCGTACGTGATACTGAGGAGTATATATGCATCCGCGTCTAATTAAATATCATTCATGTCATTTATTGAAGTGATTTTGGCGTCGACAATTTGTGTGTTGCTACTTTCGTCAGTTTAATCTACAACTCTTTGTAAATTTCATCCATTATTATATTTGTATAAAATTCTGTCAGTTTTGACATTTATTTACTTCAGAAATCACACCATTTCACCCGACAAGATGATGTCATCAATGCCCCTTCGCCCCCAACGATTTGAATCACATAGTTACAATCGATGAGGTAAGGATCAATTGCGAGAAATAGATTATATATAAAAAAAAATTAAATAAAAATAAGTACTTAAATATTACATTTAAACAATAATTTATTACCTGCATAACATCCAAAAAAACAACTAATTCCATGACTGTAGATTTGAAGAATTTTCTTTAGACTCATAGCTCCATAGAATATGGCAACATACATTCCAGGAGTACATATAATTTTGATTTGAAAATAATTCGATGAAATTGTATCTGTAGGAAAAGTAAAATTGAAAATTATTTTCATTTCTGAAAAAATGCTGGACGATCGCACAAATATCAAATGTCATTGTTAGGCCGGAGGACGTATCAGGTTCCGTTAAACCATCCTCGTTGATTGTAAACAGTTTTAGTAACTCTGAATAAAAGTTGAGTTTTTGGAATTTCAACGAGGGTTATCAGTTTTTTTCGATACTCTGGTCTGATCCGGAAATTTTGCATATTTTACATAACCATAATACTTGTTAGCATACATTCCCCACTTCACAAAGGCAAAAAGCAGCAAAACAAAAAGTCTTTCAAATTTACATTATTCAACAATGGGGGAAATAATTACACACTAACGCGATTTAAATCATTCGAATATGTTACAATATTTCCAATACATTCTATAAAATATTAATCTGAAAGATGTGATCGACAATACATAAGAGTATTTACATACATGTAGTAACATACCGTTCAGGTATTCAAGTGCACTATAAATTTAATTTAAATTTCAAAAAAATCATTCTAATATGAAACTTGGTTTATAATCACTCGCGTTACATTATGTGTTTATACTTTCGATATTATTTTTGTAATTTTCCAATTTATATTTCTAAAAATGTATTACTTACTGAAGTTATAACATTGATACAATTAATATTATTTGACAGCAGAAGTAGAAGCGAATGGTAATATGAATGTAGCTAAAATTTCACTGTTGTTTTCTTTACAAATTCAAGTCATAAATAATTCTAATCTGTTACTTGTTAAGATGAAATAACATAGGAAACGGTAAAAAAGTACTAGTAAGGACAACTTTGCGTAAAATAATAAAATAAATAATTGATAATATTTTTCGTCTTTTTACTTTAACAGAAAGCAAAGCTCGCGATGTTCAGGTTATCTAGCTATTTTTAGAGACAATTAGCTCACTTCACATATATGTCATCTTCTATTTCCTCCTCACTTCAATCTAGTTCCAGTGGTAAATTTACGAATGTGCGAAATACGATCTGTTTATACAGTAATAGATAAACTATGTTTCTATACAAATTGGTATGCATATGAATGAAAAAACTATTATTAAGCATATATAAAAATTATTTTTTGTAACAAAAACGAGAACATACAGTAACATTTTGACAATTAGACATGTCAACCCAGCGCAAGTTCTAAGAAGTGGGGATCCGCGATTGCCTTTTTAAAATCAGGCAACTAATGAAATTGCTAAAGACAGATAAGATGACATTGGAACAAAATTTAATCTCTTATGGTTCGCGATCGAAATAATATTTAAATGAAATATTTTTTCTAATTTTCACATATAAAGTATCATTTTTCAAAGCTGACTGACGTTTCGAAACACCACACTTTTCATAACCAGTTAGGCAATAAAAATATTCCATCACTGAGTGATGAAAAGTATATTTGTTTCTATAATTGGTTATGAAAACTGTGCCATTTCTAAATGTCAAGTCAGTTTTGAAAAGTGAAAGTTTATATGACAAATTCAGAAGAAAAATTAAAATTTAAAGAATCCTATCAAAATCAGAAAAAATCTTGTATGAAACACGTTAGAAAATGCATTTATGTGTAACTTGTGTGATTTTACGGGGTCTCGCTTCGCTCGCTCCGCAAATATCCTGCCGCTACACTAAATGAGGCATTTTCTAACTGATTTCACAAATAGCTATTACTGATATTCATTAATTGTTGTATAGTATTCTTCTGTAAAATTGTAATATTTCGATAATGCTTCAGGACACTATTGTAACAAACAATACATGAATGTGTTTATAGATATGTATGCATCTTACATACAATTCAGATATATCAATGAAAAGCACTTATCTACATTATAAATATATAATTATATTTGCTAAAATTAGCCCATCCCGTAACAGACATAAGATGTAAAGATATATTTGTGCGAAAGTAGCTTTAGAATGAATAATAAAGCAGAAGGAAACTCTGCTGCGCCATTTTGCTTCTAAGCTCTATGTTCATCATCCTAACCTCACTAATTTACCCGTGAGCTTTAGGTTAAGTGTCCGGAGAAAGCCGTAAACAGCCGAGCTCTGCCGAGTCATGTGCATTCATCGCCTAAGTACGCACATATGCTAGCTATCGCTGGCGGCTGATTTATAAGTTATTGTGCGATACGGGTCTGTGTTTGAGTTTAATTCGGCTGTATTGCCAGAGAGAGGTGTATGATTTGTGGGATCCGAGTTGGCGAATTGTCGGCTATTATTATTGGCGCATTGTTCGCCGGCATTAGGCAAAAATTCAGGCTTATGCAATGCGGATACTCCGTGTTTTTACACGGCCGGTGATTATTGGGATCATGTACAGCTCAAGTAATGGTAATGGGGATCATAAAGTTTTACCCTAATCACTTGTTCAAATTTTTATTGTTATTTGGAACATCAACGTATTTGCTAAGCTCTTCAATTGGTTAACTCAGACAACTCTACAAAAAAGTTAATAAAAACTCAAATACAAATCACGTTTTATACTAATAACTTTTATCAAGGCTTCGAATTGTTATTTTTTTTCGTTTCGGTTTTTGTTCTGGAAAAAATAACGGATTTTCAGATTTCGGTTCAGTTTACAACGTTGTAATAATAACGAGGCGAAATAGAAACAACAATGAAAACTGAAATGTAGAGTAACATTGTGTTCCAAAATGTACCCAACCGCAATAAACCGACATTTTTTTTCAATCAGCTCCAATTTTCGTTTCAGAAAAAAAATAGGTTTTTCTTGATTTATAGTTTTTGGTTTACTTCTGGTTCGAATCCCTGATTTTTTTATAATTCAAAGCAAAATATATGTAGGTACTTTCATATAATTCCATGTATGTCTGTTGGGTATGTTGCCACATGACTATAAACACACCCATGTAATGTGGGTCACATTTTCTACAATTAAAACTTTACTTGTATCTCCTTGAAAAAACTCATTGTCCCATTGTTGATCATATTTGGAAATATTGAAATCACTTTCATAAAATCTATACGAATTATATTTAAGTACACCTGAAGTATAGCAATACGTTTAATTAAAACAAAAATGTAAGATTTCAGGTTAAATAGTAGAAAAACTTATTTTTTATTTATCAAAAAGAACATATTCCTGACGCTGACGTGACGTTGATTATTCCAAACTTAGGAAGTTTGTAACTCACTTTAATATAAACACTTTTATCGGATATTCACAGAACTGTCCTAGTGTCCATCGTACTTTAAAAAGAAATTATAAAAAAAATGGTTGCAACCCTGATTGTACCAAAGGAGTATGATATTAAATGACTATAAGTACTTTCACATATTATGTGCCCTATTTTTATGTAAAATTTTAAGCAAAGTCTGAAGTTCAAGAAATTATTTGTAGAAGAAAATTCAGAAAGTGTATTTTGGGATTAGAACGAAAAGGAATTTTGCAAATGTTGTGCGAGAAAGCACTTTCACATATTATGGGTCCTATTTTTATAGAAAAATTTAAGTAAAGTCTGAAGTTCAAAATTAATTGTAGAAGAAAATTCAGGAAGTGTATTTTGGGATTAGAACGAAGAGGAATTTTGCAAATGTTGTGCGAGAAATCGTGGCGAAACTAATTTCAATCCTGTTTCTTTTACATTCCGGGAAAAATATCCTGAATCCAATAGTCGGAATTCCGCGTTGACAGGGTGACATAGCTACCCCAATTATTTAGTAAATCGTTTAACAGCTACGTGCCTAGCAGTGTGAATCGAGCAGCAAGCAAGCAGGCGCACCAACCTCCAACTACCAATACCTCTGCTCCTGGTGATAAACTACAAATAGGGACATTTCTCCCGCCGACGCATGGTTGGCGACACTGTAATTGTATTCGAGATTCTGCCGATTTATTCTCACCATCAAAACGTAACGGTCGGTTTGTTTTAATGCGAGAGGTAACGACCTGGAAACAGTGGCCCTCAACAAGTTTTTGCCAGAATTGAGGAGTTAGAGCATGTAATTGCTTGATGGGGTAGTTTTAGTTCGCGTTCACGCAACTTGCCACCCGCTGGCTATTTGCAACGCTCAACTTCGGTTCCCACCTTTAAATTCCGCATTCAACGCTCAAACGTTATTATTACTACGAGAATTGGACGTTTTAGAAAGAGCCAATCTAGCTACTCGTACATTAAAAATCAGAAGTGAACATGACAGAACTGCTCCAATAATACAACTAATAAAATAGCACTAAATAAGTTTGTTTCGTAAATACGACTTAACTTCAAATACCAATTAATTGATTTTCAAAGACCTTCAAATAATTTTTCACGCCTCTGTCCCATTACAACAAGTATTATAGAACTCAAAATCATTCAAAAACTCTCTGGCAAAATGTACGAATGCCAACTTAAATATTTTAGTATTACATTCTGTCAAAAATTTTAATTTTATTTTACTGGAAATGTGAAACTTTACACAATTAAACTATTTTTGATTTATTATTCATATATTACTCGTGTTGTACAATTATGATTATATTAATTGTTGAAAAATATCAATTTACATTCGTTTACAAGCGTCATTAAATTTGAGTAAAACAAGTTAATTGGTTTATATATCCATGTGAATGAAAAAAACTAACATAAAAACCTATAGTGTATAAAATTTTAAGTAATAATAAAATTTTATTTAACCATCGGCGCAAACTATTTTGCTTTCATCTCGGCCTGTCAAAATAAGCTCATTCTCGCAAAAGTTCAGTTTCCGGACTAGTGATACAAATAACTATATATTTCGAGTTCAAATTTCATTAAAAAAGAGAGGTGTAATGTTGTCGTCAATATCTAGACTTTCTAGACTCTAATCTAGACTATCAAGACAAGACAGGCAAAAGTCTTCTTCTGAAACTTCAAAGAAAAATTTCATAAGGAAAATTCCCCTAAGAAGACACTTCCCGTAGTGCAGCATTTTTAACTTGAGTAATAAAGCCTTAAATAGTTATTATTTAAAAGAATTATTTTATATCTTTCCACTTTTTAATAATTGACTACTACCCTAAAATGGGTATAAATTATACCCTTTGAAGTATTACCATTGAAATCCTCGCATCAAAGTATCTATGTCTACAAATTTTCATTTTGAAATTCCTAGTAGAACCGGCAATAATGCGCGTCTCGGAATATACCGGGAATCCTATGATGTTAGCACTCAGAAGTGTTTGCTCTAACTCTAAATCTGCTGAAATTAGAGCACACTCTGGAGTATATTTAGCTGTTTCGGATTATGCACCTGATTTTAGTGAGTCAGAAATTAGAACAAGTGTTTACTCTAATTCTAGGCCTACTAAAACCTGAGCACATTCTGGAGCAGATAGATAGTACTCTAGTTTTAGTGGATCAATAATAATATCTTTTTAAAGCGTTAGCTCTAATTATTGAACAAGTAAAAACAGAGCACATTTTGGAGCAAATTTGGCTTCTCTCGATTGTGCTCTAATTTCAATGGGCCAAGAATTAAAGCATTATAAAGTGTTTGTTCTAATTATACATCTGCTGAAACCTAATAAAATAATATACAAAACCGATTTATTGTGATAAATACATAATTGAATCATGCTGATACCACATATAAACAAAACAAAGAATTTTAGCCCATAGGAAAAAATGAGTAAAAGGGGCACCTTTTCTTGCCTCCCCAAATCACGCCACTGGTCCCATTAATCTAGCTAATAGAAATAGTAATAACTTCTGATCTATTTTAATGCATGTAAAAAGAGAAGAGATTGGAAATAAATTTTACAGAAGATTACATATTCAGTTGATCGAGATTTCGCTGAGCCAGCAAAGTAGCAGAATGAGTTTCTCAAACGTGCATTCCGATATCGTCATAGAAATAAATGGTGTTGCATTCTCTACAGAATATTTCATGCATTTCAGATTGCTTGGAAGGGTGTAACATTCACATCTACGCGACACACTCAACTGCGGCGATATAAAATGATGCCGGATATCATCAACACTAAGAATGTTCTGTTTTATGTGCTACACGTTATACTTAATAAAACTTATCTCCAGTATAAATATCATGTATTACAAATGAAAAATTACATATTTTTAAAAGATATTTACAATTACGAATGCTAACGTTTTGCATTTTCCATCACTTCCAACAGAATTCAAAAAAAAATATTTTCCGCATATCACTTGTTTGACGCCGTGTGACATGTTTAATTTTTTGTTTTAAAATAGATTTGTAAAATAATGTTCCATCGAAATATACTATAACTATAATAGTTATTTACACTGTTTTGGTAATAGTTTATATTAAAATATAGTTATTTACGCTGCAAGAAATGGAAGTACATTATAACATTCAAAAAAAGGTATGAACTGAGGCGAAGCTTGCGTACGAGAATAGTTGTAATAGGTACTTATATTCCGAGTACATATTATATTTTGCTCGCCATCAACAGCATTTAACTTGAAATAATGTTAAAGTAATGATAAAATGTGGAACACTGGGCATTTTAGATTTATTTATTTGCAACTTTTTATAGTTCATTTTATCCCTTGCTAGACGACCAAATTATATGACATTAAATATTAATAAATATGTGTAATATAGGTAACTGTGTATTTTTACGCATTTTTGAACAATAATTGCTTTTACTCACTAACAATAAATGGATAAAGTACCTTATTATACGCTAGTGAAAGAAAAAACTTATTTCTTTTTTTATATATAAACATCACTGCCACTAAAAATATACCCTATTTGCAATCGAAATTACCGGTAGGAGCGCTGTTTTCTGACGTTCAAGATGGCCGCCGTACGATGGACAAATGACAGATGTGTGATTCATTCTGTTCGTTGCCTTATTACTTTAAGGTTCGTAGTTTCTTTGAATTCTGAGAGTATTTTCTCATGAATATTTGCGATGTTATTATTATTATTTCAACATTCTTAACCTGTATTTTACTCGAAAAGTAAAGTAATTATAGTTGACATGCAGAATGCATTTCCAACTGGTGATTTTATGTTCGCTGCTGTTTTTCACATTTTGCAGACAGATACAATCTGACTTGAACAATCATCGCTGATAATAATTGTCATTTTCTTTTTCGAGTTTGGGAACAGATTAAATCATATTTTTCCGACACACAATATATCAAATATCGTTTTATTTTTGTAGAGAAAAATTTTAATAACAAATTCTCAAATACACTTTCCGTCACCTTAACATTTTAGTTTTAGCAGTACCGATTTTTTCCCCCAGACTGCGAATTTAATCTACGATTGCGAATAATACATGAGTGAAGTTATAGTCATATGGAAACATACCCATAGATAATAATAATACTACCGAAATTTGCGTGATTGATTTTTATAAAGTATTTTTACACACAAATGCCTAAATCAACTCAAATTGGTGTATTGAGCAAAGTATAAATTAGCATTTAATTCATAAGTTCTGAGTTTGAACATCAAGAGCTTTTTCCCCGTAATTAGCATGAAACAATTTGCAATATTAATTAATTTCCATTTTGTTTGTTGTTTCCAATTATGAAACTTTAATTATTTGGTTGTTTTACTATTTTAAAGTTTGATACATTTATCATTTCAGTTTCAATTTACGGAGTAAAAAAGAGACGTACTCATATGGGCTGCTCTATTATTAAATTGTCAATTAAAAGTTATGAACTTCGTTGAGATAATAAAAACAATTTACCAGCGAAATTCTGTTTCGCAACTTTTATATTATTAATACCTTAAGAAGCTTTCGCACATAGGTACAAATAAAAGTAAACACGTTAACTTTCATTTTTAATTAGGGGCGCTAAATAGTAAACTGTTGCGAACTTTTGGCATAGTTTATGAATAGTTATTGTAGCAAATATGAAAAAGGTAAAAGGGTAGTTAATCACGAGAACAAAATGTTGACGCGCACACAAAAACTCCTTTTCATTGAAATTTTCTCTTTATACCAATTTAACACAATACACCTATAAATGGATTAGATTTTTAAAAATTAAAGTAACCTAGTCATCAATTATTTACTTCCTTTGACATGAGACAATGTTTTTCAGTACCGTTTACTTTGTAACCATGGTAACCTAGGTCAATCCAAACTGTCACACTCTAAGTACAAATATTACTTGACTCACTAAACTTAAAGAATTTGTAAACTATGGATTTACAATTTAAATTTGTCGTCTAATATAATACGATATTATACATCAAGGTTTAGAAGACTAACATTATTGACCTAGCGCCAAGTTGTGTACCGAGGAGCGAAGTAAGCGAGGGACATAAGGCGCTGGTCAATAATAGTCTTCTCAATCGTGGTATTATATATTATTTTTTTCACTACTATAGTATTTCAAGCCCAATCCTACTACAAAAAATATATTGACAATAACAAACATTTTGACATGAACATTAACTTGTTTCTTAATATTCATAAAAATAGAGTAGGTTGTGTGTGTTTTTATATTTGACGTTTCAGTTTGTCAACCTCACTTTTGATTTTTAATGTAATTTAATTTGTTTTAATTACTTAATTTTGAGGGCATATTTAAATTGTAAATCCATACATTACACCTTTCTTGAGTTAAATGATTCAAACAATTTTAATTATCGAATATGGTTAATAATTTATTATAGATCTTGGTGACTATTGATGTCAAATAATATAGTGGACGTTTAGGCTAGTAATGAAAAAATAACTAAATCAAATAAAATTAAATCAAATAAAAACAAATCAAAATCAAATGCAGCCACATACTTTATTTTTGTGAATAAGTGATAAATAAATTTTTTTGTTAAAATATTTGCTGTTATCACGATAAAAATATTTAAGTAGGATAGCGATACAATTTTGGATTTTGGTACTAGGTCAATAATGACAGTCTTCTCAACCTTGATTTATAAATATACTATTATATGTTACTTGAAAAAATTGCTGATTCGATTCTCAAAATTTTAAATATCAACAAAATAATTTGAAAAAAAAATTGCCTTTTTTAATTTTTAATATTGAGAAAGTTTACTTGTAAAATTGCTATTGCAGATTTCAAGTCCATAACTCATAACATGTACTATGATAAAAATTTTGTATTGTAATTAAATGAGCACAGGTGAGGCCCACATTTTGGGAAACACTGATTTCCGGTGCGCGTCGGACGAATAACTTCCGGTAAATTTACGCGCAGAATCGAAGAAGACATTATTGTAGGATATCACAGTCGGGCCATTTGACGCCTAAATGTTGGTATTACGACTCAAAAATCAGCATTTATACGTAGCCCACAGTTCGCTACATATGTGTAGCGAATGGCTAGTGAATAAAAAATATTTGCACCGCAGATTACGTGTTAATGCGATGTGAATATCAGCTTTTATAGCGCGGGGATAAAAACTCACCGGGTTTACTGCACTATCGCATCACGGCAGGATTAAAGGTGAAGGATTGTCTCGCTTACCTGTAACAAAAATATAACGTCAGTTCTACACTTTACTACAAATATGCACGAATGAAAAATATTTACGACATTTCTCACTTTTTACAACAAGCTGGTAATTAAAATTGTTTGATTTAAAATCAAGTACTACAAAATAACACACTTTGTCCAAAATTCTAACGTCATTAACAAATTAATACCTTAATTATTATAAGAAGTTTGTTTTAATAGTAATTTGACAAAAAGTGCTTTAGACGTGACTGTACTTGACTCTAAATAAATTAATGAAGAAGTCAGCTTCACACGTTACAAATTAAGAAATGTGAAACAATACTGTTCATGAGTGGGATTCAATAAGTCATAACAACTACAAGTAACAATTGTACTTGTTATTATATCAATTACAAATGACAAATGTCAAATGTCACCATGGCGAAAATGAACTTTAAAATATGATGAAAATGGAGCTATTAAATTTAAGATCGTAATTATCTTCTTACATTCTCATGTTTCCAATCTACAAACATTTGAAATTATAAATAAGCAAAAGAAAAAAACCTGTTAATATTATTTTATATCAATTAAATATATATTTTGGTATTTATTTAATTCCATTTCTTAATTTAAAATTCATATTTTTTAGTGTGTGAACCATGAGTTTATTTACGTATAGTCAAATGACAACATACCCTTAAGACACACTTCAAATATAAATATACTTCTTACAAAGTTAGGGTTAATAAAATTAAATAAATACACTCGTAAATATTAATGGATAAGTTGCTCTTATTTAAATATTTACAGACCAGAAACAAAAGACAGCTAAAGCTTTTATCCAGTTTCATTTCGTGAAGAAAGGAATTAAATGCAAAGAACATTTTACGTTTCAGTTTACGGTCAGTCATTACTGTTAACATTTAAAATTTAACACAAATTACTCAAGTAAATTTAGACGTTAAATCCTAATGTCAAACAATTTCGCATGCTGAAAAGCAATTATCATATTATTTGTGTTGTTGTTTTATTCAAATTATGAAGGAAATCTGATATTACAATGGGCAGGTGGTTGAATGATTATGGTTAAATTCAGGACAGAGCGTACAGCGTTGATATACATTAATCTAAAAATCTGTTAATGGTAACCAAAATTGTTAAATAATAACGAAACCTAAGCCTTAATCCAAATTTAAAACAGATATTGGGCATGCTACATTATTAAAACTAGAAACAGAAATTGAAATTTTATTCTTGTGATAACCAACGCTGACACCATTATTTAACTAATCCAAATTTAGCTTTAGAAGTCTCTATTTATGCGAAGAAAATTAATTCTTGATCATCAGTTTGGTTTTTGAAAACAACACTCCACTATTGAACTAGTTCACAAAGAAGTTCATGTAATAAATAAAATTCTAGAAAGAAAACACGACTGTTCAGCAGATTTAACGATTTTTCTCAAACGTTAGATGAAGTATGATATGCCGGTCTACTATATAAATTAAAAAATAACGCCCCTCATAACTTCAACCAAACCCTAGAATTCTAACAAACAAATAATAAAAAGTAGAACATAGTCTACAATACTCAATGAAATCAGGAGTACCTGGAGATCTACACAGCTGATCAAATCAAGTCTAAAGTTGCCACATTTGCTAATAATCTTGCAATTCTACCCTGTCGTAAAAAAACGATCAGAGGCCTTTCACATACAACCAGGACTTATGCCGTTAAGCAAGTGCTTATGGCTCCAGCTAAATAAGGGTCCACTAAAATTTCCATCAAATATTTTTTTTTGGCAGATACATAGGTTTAAATCTTTTTGTTACATTATTTTAACAAATAGATTGGTATTTTGTAATGTAATTGTATCAAAAAATAACAAAAAAAATACCGAATTAAATAAAACAATTAATATTCAAAACATATCTTTAAAAAATCATTGATTGATTCAAATTTCCCGCACCAATAGAACAATATAACGTCAAACGAACAGATTTTCGTTTTTGGTGGACTTGGGAATATCTAGAGAATGTTTACTAAAAGTTAAAAATATAGTGGCCCTCTATCCAAATGAGTTGAACAATGATCATAGTAACAAGATGAAAGAAAGTGAGAATTTAAAAATGGCTTTAGATGATTGCTATACGATGTGATTCGAAAAGGTAGGATACAGCCTATATACCCAAACTATGAAATGACCCTTCGCATTTCTTTAACTTTGACTCGTTTTCGCAATTAAGACGAATAAAAAATAAACTAAGGAGCAGTATACAGCAAGACAAATTAAATGCACTTTCGTCGCTCCTAGCGAAAAAAAAAATATGCAACAAGAAACACACCGGTTTTTTATAGAACTATTTATTTGATAGAGGAGGCGTCTGAACGAGTAGTGCTTAGGGCTCCCAACGATATTAGTCCGGCCCTAAATACAACTTAAAAAAATCAGAGTCTCACTAAAAACCTGGAGAATAAAGGAAACCAAATCAGTTAATGTAATTTTTACCAAGAACAGGTTCTTGTACTGCGGTAACACTCAATAATCATCTGGTACCGCAAACTAATAAAAAAAGATATCTAAGAATGCACCTAGATAGAAGATTAAAAAAACGTAAACACATCTTCTCAAAAAGAAAACAACTCGGATTAAAATCAGACTATTAGGTAGAAAAACCAAACTTTCAGCGGAGAACAAATTATATATATATATATATAAAAACATCTTTAAATAAATGTGACAATGGACGAAACAATAACAAAAATAATTTATTGCCAAATACATAAAAAGACTTGAAGACCAGCTAAACACAAGTGCAATGAATTTGTTAGATAGGAATAAGAACATTGAACGATTAAAACCTTTTCAACCGTTAGATTTAGTAGATTAATTTAATTATACTTCGAGTTTTTGTCAATGGACAAACTCTCCTCATGTCATTCAATTGTTATAGTTATATTTTATTTTCAATAGATATAGCTATATTTCCCCTATAACTTGTACTAACAGATCATCAAGACCATTGTTGTATGTAGGATGTGTGAATGTAAGAAAAAGTATGTAGTTCGTTGTTTCGGGCCGCCCCTGGGTCGCATCCTTTTAAGTCTCGAGTTCATCCAGAACCGGAATGAAGCAAATCGATCTCCCCACTCCGGGTTATTTCCCGCTCGAAGAGCTGCAGGTGGACAGCGCGCCGGCATTTGTCTCCAGTCCTGCAGGATATAAATAACGCCCGGAAAAGGATACAGCCAGCCAGGACTCTTAGGATGCACTGAATAATGAAATTAACTTTAGGTTACGACGGATTAAGGAAAGGTAATAGGGTTTCTCTTGATTTTTACCCTTTGTGGAAACACTTTGATTCGGGATGTAATCTAATTAGTTTTCGATAAAGGTTTCGCTGAGATACAATGTGCTACAACTAAAAGGGTTGCTTTTAAACTTTCAGGAAACTTGTACAGTTACTATGTCTTATTATATTTTTAAATTAGAAACACAAGTACGAGGTTCCTGGGCCTCGATTCTGTAACTTATAGCAACTCTACATGTTATTATATTCACTATTGCTCTCTAGCGGCAATGTACTGAACGTCCGATATGACTACATATTTGCAGCAACAGTTAGGGAAGTGTTGCTGCATCGTTGCTACAGGCGACTTTTGACAGTTTGAATCATTTTTTTATATAGGTTGTGTGATTTATATTTTTTCTTCTGAATTTTTTTCAAATCATTGGCATAATGGCTCATTTGTATGCAATTCTAAAGGTAATTGCTGAATTAGAAAATGAAGATGAACGGAATAATTCCCGAATTATGAGACGAACAGTAAGGGATTTGAGTAACCCTTTTGGTATTTTGGATTCGGAATTTATAAAAAATAATAATTAAACCTATGAAAAACTTTCTGGAACTAATTTCGGATCTATTCAAAAAATAGCGATTCTGTAAGTGTGACTATTAACTGTTCTTACTGACATCATCACTGCAGCAACATTAACAGTTGTTAAGTTACAGAATCGAGGCCCTGATGTAGTAGAAAGACCAGCTGTGGTTATAACAAGTTTGAACCTCACTAAGATAAAAATTCTTTGCAATTTCTCGCACAAAAATGATCCCTTTGGTACACCTTTCTCGCCAACTAAAGTGGCCGAGAGATGACATCTGGTAAATGTCTCCTCAGGGCATGTGGATATATATTGAGGACACGTATCAAAATATACATTTTTGCACGATCGGACATTAAAAAAGGTTATTCATTGGATTTCCCAAGCAGTAAGTTGATTTAGTGGTTGCTACGTCTAACAAAAGGGTAAGTTAATTAATATGTAATAAGAATGCATGGAAATGATTTAGTACAATAATTTATTGATATTATATTTAAAATGCAGTTACTAATACTAAAATCATTGTTAAATAATTGTACCTAACAAATTATTTTCGCACTTATTCATATACAAAAACACAATCACGCGACAAGATTTTTAAAAATTACAAAATGAAACGAATATTTAGAAATTACCATGGAAACGGGTTTTCGTTTTCATGAATGAATTTTAATATACCTTATTTTAGATACTCTTTTTCTTATGTTGATGGAAATTTAATTTTGATCGTAAAAAATGATATAAGCATTACTTTCGCTCTTCTTTCAAATAATTTTCTGCGATCGATAAAAAGCCCTCACTTTTCTTAATACTTAATAAATAATTATTAGGGAAATTATACGTATTTAAACATCGTGAATGGTAACTGTGAAGGTGATAAATATCTATCGTTGTCTTTTCCCAAAGACGCAAGTTCTAAGAAATATGTACGCGCGATGTTTTTTTTTTAAATCAGGCAGCCAATGAAATGGGGAAGTTTAGCGTATTTTTTTTATTTTTTTATTTTATCAAGATTGCCCTAAAAAGTGATATTCTACATTTTATTTCACCCAAAGATGTCTGGATTTCTCAAAAAATGAAATTTTATACAAAAATGACGTCAGAGTGGCTCGCGGAGAACGTATCGTCTATCTTAACCAGCGCACGCTGGGTTCCCATGGCAACAGAGAAGCATGTAGTATAATGCCGCAAGATACAACCTACGTTCAAAAAGTCACCATCCCTTCTGCGCAAGCGCATATCTCACTTGTGACGTCAGAGTGGCTCGAAGATAAATCATTAATTATAAATAATTGGCAACATAATTTTAACTTTCAATTATATTTTAAGTTATTATTATACTTACAACTAAAAGATATTTCACATGTAATTTCACCCACGCTAAACTTCCCCATTGCTAAAGAAAGATGACATCACAGTACATCATAACAAAATTTTATCTCTTAAGCTCTCGAACGAAATAATATCTAAATGAGATATTTTCACTAATACTCATTAATTATTGTATATTTTTATATTCTTTATTCATATTATTTATATAGAGGAAACATTTTCGAAAGCAATGTTATAAAATATTTTAAAGCGAAATGTTGAAACCAGATATATTTACTCCAGTAAAAAATATCTTATTTTCAGTAATGCATGAGGCTGCAATCAGTTTGTACGAACGCTGAAAAAATAAAAAGCGATGAAATTACGTTTTACTTTTTTGTCGCTTTTCTGTATCTCCAACACCTAACCAGAATTTACTGATGATGAATTTCAAAATGTACCTACATGAAAGTTCATTACAAATTTAATGCTGTAGATTTGTAGCGTTGAAATAAACATGAGCAAATGTCATAAGGTTTCAAATAAATTGCGAATCGAACACGGAAATATTATAAATTGAACTTTAAAATAAAATTATTAATATTAACCATCACTCATACCTTACTACTTATTACTAGTGTGTCAAGACAGCACGTTCATTTTATTTTGTCCACTGTTGCTCGTTGCTATCTCAAGAACTACGCAGTAGGTTAAATTGGCAAACAATTACTATTTTATAAGACTATTAAAACGAGCCAAACAATTTTTTAAACCAGTGGTTTTCAAGATTTGGGGCCCAACTTTCTTATTTTAAAAGGTACCCCCTTCAAATTTTT
The DNA here is from genome assembly GCA_035578165.1 of Stenolophus ochropezus. Lineage (NCBI taxonomy): Eukaryota > Metazoa > Arthropoda > Insecta > Coleoptera > Carabidae > Stenolophus > Stenolophus ochropezus. Next base: position 44,078,600 of record JAQOWZ010000002.1, on the reverse strand, counting down.
ACATACCTATTTGGAATCTACATAAAATTATAAATCCACTGAAGTGTTTGAAGTTAATTTTTACATAAAAAAATACGTATGTTGGCATTATTTTTGTATACTTTTACCTGAAAGTTGTCATGAATAAATAAAAAGCAAATTTCAAATTCTTCGTTCTTATCACGTTATGCAGAATTTGATGTTTGTTTTCAATTTATTAATGACAACTACTATTTTCAGGTAAAAATATGCAAACTTAATGCCAATGTGACACATTTTTATAGAAAATATACTTCATAATGAAATTTAACTTTCGAACTAGAATTAGCATAATTATAGGTATTAACACATAGAAGTTTGTTATGAGTATCATAACTGCCGTAGATATCAATTGAATTCAGAGTTCATAGAACGAGGATTTTAAAACATCTAAGGCCTGTTTGTTCTATAATTTACCGGGTTCAGAAAATAAAAACCTTATTGATAAATATTTTTTATTTTTAAAATTTTCTTGTCAATAACCCTTTTGTAATCAAGATTGTAGGGGTTGATATGACGCCATGGTAAGAGTTATAATATCCAATTGTCCCATGTTATTTTGACAAGTCAGTACGGTAATACTTTTACCGTACAAATACAGTTATGACGTAATTATACCAGCTTAGATTTGTCTGTGTAAACAAAGGCGTAACATCCTAAACTCAGAAAAGTAAAATATAGATCAAAAGATCTTCTATCTTTGCAGGTTACAGAATTAAGTTATGACTTTTGATGCCAGTAAAATTAAAGCATCATTTGAAATAATTGGTTTAAGTGTTAATTAAAATTTTATTCCCATCCTGAAGATAATGGGTAATTAAATACCAAAGTTCCACTTACGTTGTGTATTATATAATGTTCGGTTGGTAAAATAGTAAAATGGAAATCACTGATTGTAAAGTATAAATCTCGTACTTGTTTGGAAACGACTCCATATTTAAGCGCGTCATCAAGAGACTTTGTTGCGCCTTTATGATGTTAGAAATATAAAAATTTTATCGTTAAGTTCAACACTTCAGTCAAAAGGAGATAGTTGGCGTTTAGCAGAAAGATGCGCCGTAAATTTCAAATACAGCTCACTTCGAACTAACAGCTTTTTTATTATTCTACTTTGTACGTAATTCTAGTTAAATACTATAACATTAAAATTGCTTACATTCTAAGCCCTAAACAGGGAGACATCAATAAACTTAATGTTTATTACTTGATTTTGTTTTATATATTTATGTAACACAGAATATTTTGATAAAAATGTGACCCACAATACAGAAGTGTGTTTATATAGTTACATGGCAACATTACGCTTCTGGTATAATTCAATTTATTTTATTTTTTCCATTAGATTTTACCAAAATTAACATTAGTCCACACCGGCTAGTGTAAGCCAAGTGTTTCTGGTTCAAATCCCGTAAGGCCATGGCTATGTAAATGTATATGTATTTTTTATATCACCCTCATAAGACTGCATATGTTTTTGTTAGCAGTATAGTAGTTAAGCGGTCGTTAAACGTTAGAGCAAAAATATTACAAGTAATATATTTTGAAAATATGGCCGATATAATATATGAGAGAAATTATATTCATGTGGCAACATATCTTTCAGGTATTTACGTATGTATATGTATTCATACAAAAAAATAAAATTATTATAGGGTTTATAGAAAAATAATTTGTTAATAAAGTGAAAATTATAATTTTTTATGATTTGCTTGTGTAAAGAAAAGTCTTTATTAAAAATCTCATTCATTGTGATTTCTTTAAACTACATAATCAAATTGATGAAAAATCAAGTAGTCTAGAAAAACTACTTGATTTTTCAAATAAGTATTTAAATATTACTACTTAACTTAACTTGAAATTCGGCTACTACTATTTGATTTGAGCTTGAATTTCTAGTCAAGCCGTGAAAGCGTGAAACTCTAGGTATATGTTCTAAAAATGACTTAAAAATCTGGGCTAGAATGCAGTATACATTCTTATCCATTTTTTCACAACCTGTTGTTCTTAACATTGATGTCCATTGTAAATTACACTCAGTTAAGTTAGGTTTAGGTTACTCTAGGTTTAGGTTAATTATTTTTTAATTTATATAAATTCACTGTTTGTATATTCTGAAGAGTGAAGCGAGACAATAACAATATTTTAAGGACAAGACTGTACACTGCACTTTTACCAAAAAAGTGAAATATACAAATAAACGGACTTACTGCAATTAATTTAAAATATTCACTCTTACGATCCATACACTTTAAGAGTAGAAACACAACTGCTAAAATAATCAGAAAATAATGTTAATTCTTGATTACTGTGTTGCATATTATCCAACAAAACTAATTAATGATGAAATTATACTTTATTAATTAATTACAGTAGGTTTTGTAACATAGCTAACACATAAATAAATTAAAATTTTGAAATGAAAAGTTTTCGAGAAGGGATGTTTATGTGTTGGGGTAAAAAAGTTGCGAAAAAAGTAAGTAAAGGTGCAGGAAAACATTTATTTATGTAAATATTCATGGGAAATTCGTAAATAAAGCCGGGCTCACGAACTGCACTGGGCGTAAAGAGAAGTGTAAGACACTGACAAATTTAAACGCTGAGCAAGAAGTCGGTTGGTCGTACATCCTGTTCCTTAAGGACGAACCTCGCGCGCTAGACGAACAACAATATATATGTAAATCGCGTCGGAATTCCAGACGTATGCAAAAGAATTTCGTATTAAAGCCCAAGTATTTATGTAGGGAATTGCTGTTATTAAACGTTGCCGGCACTGGCGGCTCGAAGAATCACGACGCATTCCGATCTCGACCGATCGCGCCTGAGAATTTGTGTGACACGTGTTGCTGTTGCTCAGCCGATGCGCGGGTTGCGGAATGTACTGCCACTGCTCTGCATCTTCCGACAGCTTTCAGCGTCCGTCTTGGACTTGGACGATAGTAAAATTTAATTTCTTTGAGGAGTGCTTCCAAGCTTCTGGGTTAAACATACTTAAGTGCACCCACACAAAAGAATTTTATGTACAACTTTTCTTTTACTATCATGCTGGATTTATAGTTCCGTAAAGTAGTTTCTTCTACACTAGTCTTACTTATCCTATAATAAAACTTTTCTATTTTTACCTCAAACCTTTTTACAGTTCTTCAAACTACGAACATGTGGGTCATAACTATATAGCTTTAAATGTACTCACCACTCTCATTATTATTATTTTTCTATTGTTTAACGATTGCAAGTTTAATAATATTACTTTATAAATGAGTGGAATTACACATTATCCATGAGTAAAATGTATATTGCACTAAAGCAAGTTCGGTTAATTCTCACGAATGTATTATAGCGATTGCAAGGCCAGAATATTCGAGAATTTAATTGCTCGGGTATATAAACCAAAGCAGAAAAATCACGAGGACAGTCTGTTATTAATACGAGTAGTGTAAATAAATTGTACGTAGTATTAAGTGTTTAAATAAATATTCTTCGTGTTTAAGTGTTTCTTAATTATTATTACTCTTAAATTAGTCTTTACATTAGTTTGTTACTTAGTTTTATTATATTTTTATAATTTATTATTCGTACATTAAACTTAATTATACAATTATTCGTGTTTTAATAATTTTTTCAGTTCACCCAATATAATGACATTTCAATCACGTGTGATATACGACATTTTAACTTAAGTAGCGGTTTGCTATATGAAATAAATTTAAATGTACGAGTATGAAGATGGCGTTTTAGGAAAAATAGACTAAATTGCTAAGGAAACGTCAATATAATTTATTACAAATATTATTCATTACTGGCAAATATTGAGATATATTGTTAGTAAACTATTATCGGCCAAACAGTGACGCGAATTATTGTTAATTATATGTCAACACTTATTAATTATATATTACAACCTATTTATTTCATTTCAAAGTTATGGAAAAAATATATAATATTGTATTCGCTTATAAAGGCTATAATTCACTCGAATACAATACTCGTTGACGCTCGTGTTACAAACTTCATTCTCATAAGTAATAGAATAAATAGCTGACAGTTCTCTATATAATGAAGCATTTTACTCACTTGTGAATAATAGAATGAGTACGTAATGTGTGTTAATACTCAAGAGAATGAATTTTGCATTATCAGCGAAAGCGAGTGTTGTAAAAAATTCGAATGACGTAGGAACTATTTTTCGACAACTAGGATCTGAAATAAATATGTTGTATTATATTTCAGAAAATTTTGACACATAATTACCAAGAGCGCACATTATACGGCATTTGTCTCTAGTGATTTAGTGTAGTGTAATGTAATTGGCTCTCTCTTGTAGTGTTCAGTAAAGAAAATTCAGAGAGAAGTGTTGAATAATAATATTAGTTAATATTTGCCAATAATCAATAATATTTATAATAAATTGCATTAATACTGAGCACATTACTGTACAGGAGTAGACTATTATTATTATTATTATTAGAATTGAACTATTTATCTAATATTTGCACAAATATTATTCCTACAGTGAAATTCTTTCTTTATCAAAAATGTGACCCATAATACACCAGTGAGTTTATAATCATGTGGCAACATAACCTTCAGCTGTATTTGGAATATAGCTTTTTTTATGAAAGTACATAAAAATAAAAATAAATCTTTTGACAGAAAAATAAATATGTTTCAATTGATTTCATGTCAATTTGGTTTTTTGTAACACAATTTATATTGTTTAAAAAAGTGTACGCCCACTTCCCCTTTCTGTTTTTTTCGCCCTTTAAACATAACAAAAGAAATCAAAAACAGGAACAGCATCTCATTATATTGTGCGGGCAATTCGGGTATTCCCCTAACCCTTCACCTGTCAACTGCTGCCCTCTGCCACTCGATACCAGAACCTCCCCCGCAGTAAACAAACGCTTATAAATATCCAGCAAGCCATGCTTGTGATGACAATGAGGGGTGGATATTGTTTTAATGGTTTGCTGTAGATGATGTTTTTCCCGATTTTTATTTTTCTCTTTCCTCAGATTTATGGTGCGATGTGTTTTTTCAAAAGGATAAACAAATAGAACACATATCTAAATATAGATATTAAAGTTTTAAGAAGTTACATATTCTTCATACTTTACAATGTAAAAATAAAATGCAAAAATGTTATTCAATATTGTAGTGTTTGGGATAAGTTTTTCATGTTATATAAATATGTATTGTGTAAGCTATAAATTTTCATATTTGCATCTAGTAGAAGCAAAAGCATAAAAATACACATTGTTACAATATATGACCTGTTTAATATACATTATATATATATATATTGATTTATGTTTTGGTATATTGAAATTTTATGACGTATTTTTGTTATGATTAAATTTAGACAGATACTTAATGTCAGTGTTGACACATTCGGATGTAAAGAATTCAGGAGATTTGATATTTTCGGTAGATTATTTTTTTTTACATTATGTTGCCAATTTATTTAAGTTATGTTTAATAGAGAATATTTTCAAAACATTAGTAACATTATTATAGATACTTTTTTCAAGACTTTTTCTATGTTTTGTTTTTAATAAATGTTTTACTAAGGGACTTTTACAGAAGAGCCGTTATAAAATTATCTAGAGTTTGGGAATTCCCCGACTAATAGAGAGCAGGGGCCTATTAATTGATTACTACTAAAACTAAAGCAAATTTGTATTTTGTTTAGACAATATTTTACATTGACTATCATTAATTTTGAAATTTATTCAAAAATAAAAAATTAGCAGATTTTTTGACAATCTGAAATTTAATTTGAGTAAATAATTTGGTAGAAATCAACGTCTTTCAGTAAATTGAAGAGGAAATCGGTAGATCTACCGAAAAATCGGTATAAATGGTAACACTGCTTCATGTATACCTGAAGATTATGTTGCCACATGACTGTAAACACACTCATGTATTGTGAGTCACACAGTTATTACCTATTTTGTACATAACTTTTTAAAACGAAAACAATATAAATTATGGGTAAACGTTGCGTTGTATTTTCTCCGGTAGTTACCTAGTTATGTTACATTATCAAGATAGGAGAAATTGGGTTTTAGGAACTACAAATTATAATAACTCGACCACGATAAGGACTGCAAATTATCATATTCGTACAAAAAATATACAAGTTTTATTTACATTTAGGTCAACTGTGTCACGACACCAACTCTGTGCCAATCTTAAATCGCGTACAAAGAAAGATATGAACTTTGTTGTTGAATTTTTAATGTCATTGTGGCAGCATATAACAGTATCTATTTTATTATTAATTTTATGGATAAAAATAATAATATTTACTGTACAAACGTCTCAAGAACATGTCGCCACATATGTTGTGGGTCATATTCTTCATAAAATATTATTTTTTCCTTTTGTGGATCGAGGTTTGGGAACTTCAAGACACGATTTTAAATGGATGAAACTTGGGCTTTATAGTTACATATTTTTTGTTGGCACCAACCAAAAATCTACATTTACAATAACCTTATATTTTGTCTTATAACTCCGATAAAATATGGTAATTTAACATAAGATTTTATACGAAATGTATTACTACATTTTACATCGTGTAAATATATCGCTACAACTATAGTGTTTTTAGATAAATAAATTAGGTTATAAAAAACATGTGGGTTATTTTTTATGAATGAATAAAAGTGTTGGATAAAATGTTGTATGGCACAAGTCTGTTAATTTGTAATTAAACACATTTGTACTATAAATAATTAATTGATTTAACAATTTCGAAGGTAATTTAATGTGTCCGAGAAATTATAACAGTATTCTTATTACACATTCAGAGTTGTAACATGTATATTACGCACGAAGTGGAAAAGTTACATAAAATCGAGTTTGTAATTACACAAGTACGTAAATATAAATAAATAAATTTCTGTGACAATTATTTGACTATATTAGAACAAACAATACACTGAAAGAATTGACATATCACTACTAAATAGTAACAACTACACAACATAAAAACAACTCAAACTGTCAACCACAAAATAATATATTGATATTTTTCGGTCCGGAACGTCCAAAATTAAAAAATATATGGAAACATAGGCCTAAATTACAACTATTTAACATACTTTTTGCTTGGATTGGTGGTAGCATTTGTGCTTTACGTGTTAGCGGTTCTGGGTTCGAATGTCAAGTATGGATGAATATTAACGGAGTATTTTGATCATCCCATCCCCATTAATCATTATATAGTAAAGAAACGTTACTCAATATAAGTAAAATCTGAATGTATAAAAACAAATAATAAATAAATAATAATAATAATAATAATAAATAATACGAGTATTACTCTCAATTAATGTGGGTCACATTTACTATTTTGCATTGAGTGCCCAAATGAACCAACCATCACAATGAATTCCTTGAGGGTTTATCTACGCGTGTACATCCCTGTATGTGGAAATGATCCAACCCTGTGCTCGCGGTGGCGAAGGACAATCTCATGTCCTGCCATAAACTCATTGAAGCGATGGCAGCGCCAGTGCCCTGACGGCGAACACAGCAATTAACAACTTTGTGCGATACGTCCCCGCTGACCCCACCCCGCCGCCGCCCATGGAGGTTTAATCTCACGTGATGAGGGTGGCTGTGTACACGCAAATATCTACGCGTTCATACATGCTTCAAAACACACCCACTAACATTTTTAGTGTATTGTGCTCATTATATTTCTAATATTACAACTTGTACAATCTAAAAATAGTTTTACAATTTCGTAGGATTGCAACAAGAGAGAGAGACTTCGACCGCTGGAGTCTCATTTAATAGTAAAAATCCAGAAGTTCTCAATCTCTATTTATGTAGCTCTTTTCGTCTCCTATGTATGAATTTATAAACAATGCTAAAATATCCCAATTATTGATGTCCACCGACGGCATCAAGTAACAGAAACGCACAGGTAGTATTTCCACAGAATAGTTATGTTAGAAAAGTAAAAGACTAAGGGTTTATTATCATTATTACTAACCTAAGTCACAGAATAGTTACATACAGAAGCGACACTCCGTGTTGGTACCTTTCATGTTCCCCTTTTCAGTTCTATGACCTTGAAGCATTGTGTAGACCTTTAAATTTATTCCTTTCCCCTATCTCTTACTAAGGTGTGAGGAAACTTTCCGATTTTAAACAATGAGCCCTTTAAAATTGTGCACCTTCCCCGTCTCTCTCTAATTTTCGTTTCTCTGTCTTACTGTCGGTTCTGTATAAACCTATTCTGTGGTATTTCTTCGAAATTAAGGTCGAAGGTGAAAAAAATGCGCCTTCGCCTAAATCTGTCAGTTTCCTAACCTGCTAAAACCAGAGTACATTCATAATATCTGCTCTGGATTTTGAATTGGTTTCAATCAGATCATTCTTAAGTGTTATTTCTAATTCGTGACCAACTGAAATCAGAGCATATTATAGAGCACCAATTTCAGTAGTCATAGAGCCAGAGCAAACACTAAAAAATATTCTAATTCGTAACTAATTAAAATTAGGGCACAATCCAGAAAACTGCTTTACAATGCGACCCAAATTCAGTAGGCCAACAATTAGAGTAAATAGAACAATGCTCTGATTTATGACTGACTGAAACCAGAGTGCAATTTTTAAACAATTATTCAACAAGTACTACTTTAAATCAGCCAGTATCATTATAAACATGGACGTCGCAAAGCGTGACAAACTGATACAGCTTCTTTCCCTTTGGAGTTTGTGAGATCTAATAATTTCTTTTTGAAGATTATTTTTCTTAACTTTTATCAAAGTGCTAACATATTTGTTGCATGTTAAAAATCGATTTCTGTATTTCCATATTTTTATTATTGTCCCCTTACTGAAATTTTTCTAGACGCATTAATGATTGATAAATAGAGAAACTTCAAGATGTGACGAAACTTTCCGATTTTAAACGATGAGCCCTTTAAATTTGTTGACACTCTCCATTTCTCTCTAATTTTTGTTTCTCTGTCTTACTGTCGCTTCTGTATATAACTATTCTATGCTTTAATTGCGAATGACGTAGTAAGAATTTTCAAACAAAAATCTGTAGGCATCTTTTGATGTGAGAAATTCAGTAGTGAAGTCGATAAGGTTATATCTTATACCCACATATGGGTATGAATCAATTCCTCAGAAATGGCTGCAGATATAAAATTCGTTATTAATCTAAGAACAATTCCATATTTTTTCGTCTAAAATAAATGTCGTAAGAAAGAAATACTTTATGAAGGTGTTTTATTATTACATTTTATTATTAAGAGCACATTTAATAATGTGGGTATAAATCAAAATGGCAAAATACTTGGTCAGGAATTGTAAACAAGTTGGCTAAATTACCACACTGTGAATCATAAAAGCAATAAAAATTATTAACGGCGCTATAACTCACTTTTAAATATAGACACAGGAATAACTCATTCAGTGTTGCAGCGCAGTCTGCGAAACAACAAATTCCACTACATCACGAAGGGAATTTCCTTGTCTCATCAATAAATCATTTACCTAAGTCATAAAAAGTATTCCTCTCGGCACGCAAATAAAAAATCTACGCCATTCGCAGAATGGAACTTGCGGAAAGTAATTTGGGATTATTAACCCAGAAATATGTACACAGGAGAGAGATACAGAAAAAGTTTACATAACCCAGAAAATGACATTACCAAATTAGTTTCATCTACTTTTATATCAAGAAATAACGTTGTATTCGAACACCTTTATAAACAGATAGTCTTCTCAATAAGTTGCAGTAAAAGAGAAAAATAAAAATATGTGAGTTTTTTAATGATAAAAACAGAAACTTATTTTAATTCTTCTGTATATATGCATTTTTAATTAACATACAAAATTGTAAAAAACAAAAAAAATACAGTCCACCTATTCCTCTAAAAATTTGGAACTAACAACATGTTAAATCTTCATAAAAAACTACAAACAATATTTTTATTTTTGATCATACTTTATAACGCCCTGATTCCAATTTTTCAATCGGCATGTCCACATCTCTATTTATAAAAAAATCATCTCATCCGGTGCGCTATCTCTCCCGGATTTACTGTACAGGTTGGAACCTTGGCATAGGGAATTAACATGAGAAAACTGTTTTTTGCTGTTTCCATCTGTGAAACTATTTAATTTTGCATGTTTTTATATAAAATATGATGGAATAGTACCTACTACCTACCTATTTTAATTGAAATATTGGATAAAAAATTGAATTTTGACAGTTGCTCCAATAATTTCGGTTGATTATTTCAAAGTCAATGATATTTTTTAAATTTATTATTATTATAGTAAAAACTCCTAAAAGTGATTAAATCATTTTTTGATTACAAAAAATTAAATATTTTTTTCGATGATCTTCTCAACTATTTTGATTCGAACAATTCTTTCAGTTAAAATAACACTCAGATTAATTTATTAATGATGTGATGAATGTGATCTAAATACGTTTATACAAAGAAAAAAGTCAAATTTTTAAATCATTACTAATTTGACAAGATGAATGTGGACAATCGCGATATATGCTAGCAAAAAAAAATGTTTAATTTAATTTAACTTTTATTGTTAAATCAATTTTTTAAGCTGTTTCTTTAAGAAAAAAATAGGCTCATTGTGGAATAGATCCGCGACAACACAATAAAATTTTAATTTAAAATTTAATTTTTTTCATCTGGTTTATGACGGATTTTAGATTTCTAAATTTATCCAATCAGAAGGTATCACGTGATATTATATTTAGTTGATGTTTGACTATAGGTTTGACATTTCTTTGAAGGGAAGTGAATTTGTTTTGGCACAAAATGAATTTAATGTCTGATTATTTTTATTTTACCATAAATTCAAAATAACACATAAACTTTCATTTTCTATTTGCTTATAAACGGCAGTTTAATGCTTTCTTGTCCTTGGCTGGATTTAGAATTTAGAATATAAAAATTAGTTATATTCCAAATCTAAATTTTAAATTTCTAAATTTGTAAATCGTTCATAAACCATCACATTTGTTTTGAGTGTGTTTATATTTCAAAATCTAAATCACAAATTGTAAATTCTTTAATTAAATGAATCATAAACCAGCTTTAAGTCATGAGCCGTAGTCTTATCCACTCGGCTATGGAACATTTTGATGAAAATTTCTTATTACATAAATATGAAGAATAACTGCCAAAGTAAAATTTTATTTATTAAATACTTCAATAAGAAAACTTTATATTTCTTAATAGTTGATATTAATAGACGTAAAATTAAGTAATCTTACCAACAATACCACATACACCCAATTATATTTAGCAGGACAGATGTGACCAGCAAAAAGCTGTTTTCCCATATTAACTCCCTACGCCAAGCTTTCTCATATTCACCCTATACAGTATCAGGGTTCATATTAAACATTAAACTGATGAAGAGTACATGTACACATTATCAATTTGAATATGGCGCCCTTTATAATAATTTCCGCCATCACGCAAATAAAAATGGAGGGTAGTGGGCATTAAGCGACCGCCGACCGTTACCGCTTCACGTCGAACACGTTATACATTTCCGGGCTAGCGAGCCGGAAGTACGTATGAGCACGCAGAGCCACGCACAGCGGGGGCGGGGGCGTAGGGTAGGCAGCTCACAGGGCGCTGCACCTACAACGCATGAATAATTTTTAACGTGCGTTTTTTTCTAAAAGGTTGAAAGCCAAATTTAATCTACGCAAAATTCTCAGGAAATATTTTTTAATAACTGAGAGATACGTACATGGAATTTGTTTAATTTCCAAAAAGCTCAATGGTTATTATCAGAATATTTATATAAATAAGTTTAATAAGAGAAATATGAATTATAAAAGATAATAAAAATAACTAACACTAAGAATTAACAAATATAAACACTAATTTAAGTATAATATTTATTAATAAAGACTTAAACACTAAGATTATTTATTTAAACATGTAACACTACGCACTATTTATTTTCACGATATTTATAACACCAACTATTTATTTTCACAACGCGTACTAATGTCAGACTGTGCTCGCGATCTCCTGCTCGGAGCTTTTATAGTAGAACAATTAAGTTTGGGAATGTTGTCTAACCCTCTCGAAAACAGACAATAGACGCGAGCGAACATGTCGTGACAGGCTAGCTAGCGGCCGTCGTCCACGACGTGACCTTGGAATCGCTACAGTATGTTAGTATTTTGCGAAGAAGTGTGATCAACAACGCATGAATGTGTTTACAGTCATGTGGAAACATATCCTCCAGGCATTATTAAAATATACTTTCAGATGTTATTAAGAAGATAATTGTAAAAAATGACCTATAGTATATAATTGTGTAACTAATAGTCCAGCAACATATAATTTTTAACGGGCGTTTTTTTCTAAAAGGTTGAAAGCCAAATTTAATCTGCGCAAAATTCTGAGGAAATATTTTTTAATAACTAACGAGAGATACCTAGACGGAATTTGTTTAACTTCCAAAAAGCTCAATGTTTATTTCCTTATACAATATCTTGTAATAAAGTACCTATAGAAATATACATTAAAATATACTTCCAGATTTTTACTTATTTATTTAACAAAATAATTATAAAATATGACCTAATGTATAATTGTGTTAGCAATAGTCCGGCAACATATCCATTGGGTGTAAGTCAAATAATAAACCTCCAATCTGTGACAAATAGTTAGGTATGCAACTAGTGTGTAAAGTAAGTGTTTTTAGTCGAGTGCTGTTTAATTATAGCACGAGATAAAATATTCTATATTACACGCGTAATATACGTATACGTATCCTTCGGACCAGAAAAGAACAACTTTCCTACCTAGCAGCACAAATAACTATTTTGGAACTATTTGAAAAACCAAGGACATGGAGGGTTTTTTCAAAAGTTTCGAGTTAGAGACGCTGTATGACATATTTAGTCAACCGTGAAGTTACTAGACTCGAAGTTCATTTTACGAGGAAATAATAATTCACGAAAATAAATTATTTTTTAAGGGTGGTGAATGTAGGCAACACCCATCTCAAGCTAGTATCACCAATACATAAATATTGGAGATTTATTCATAAATATTCTACAACAATACTATAATTATTTATATGAGTAATACCACTGACACAAACTCCTTGTTTTTAATTTATTTTTTTATTTAAAACTACAGAATATTTTATGTTAATTTTTTAATGTAATTCTTTGTTCCATGTTAGTTACAACTTTGAAGGTTAATTCTTCAATCTCTGGTTTAAATAAGGAATGTAAATGAAATGAAAAGCAGTCATCAGAGATGTAGGCCGGTGAGAAGTTGATGCCGGGAAGACGAACGGTTTCATTAGACTCAAATGGAGATATATAAGAAACGTAACCGACGTTTCTACGAATTCTCTATCCTCTCAAGCCATTGATCGCTGTGAATTAAACTTGAAGAAATTTCTCAATTACAATTTTCAGTAGCCGCGATGTCTTTTTCTAGCGAGCTTTCGTGTACAATGTAACATCTCTCGTTAAACTTTTATAATACAATATGAAAGTTGAGCTTTATTTTAGCGTAAAGAATGTGGCAGGCGTTTTTGCTGCGAAGCACAGCTTTAAGCTTTTATTAATCAAACTCTTAACTTCGTTACTTTGGCCAAAAGCTCGGGCGAGGTAACAAAGCTGCAAAATTGCATAATGCTTTATTATAATAATGTCGTTGAGCTTTTATTGCTTGTATTACTTCTATTTTATAAGCTTTTTAATTGCCATATAAATTTAAACCTTTTTTTAATTACTCATGAAATTTCCTTATAGAACAGGACGATTACCAGAAAAATATTCAGAACATTCTACTCAGTACATTTGAAATAATTATAGGGGAGTACATTCTCTACGTCAGATTGAGTGACCAAGAGTTGATATAAATTTATCATTACCGATATCTGCTATGTACTAATAGATAATAAGCTATGATAGATACATTAAATAAAAAATAATTTTTCAAATCAAAAACATTATTGTTTTATCCATTTAGGACCGGTTTTTCCACCTCTGGTTAAAGTGCCGGTTACCTTAATCATCGATTAATAGAAAAATATCACATCGAAATGGTAAATAACATTTTTTCGATGACTTATTTTTCCATTAACCGATGGTTAAGATAACCGACACTTTAACCAGAGGTCCTTAATAGCATAATTCAACGAAATTTACAAAAAAATAAGTATTTTTTCCCCAGAAGATACCTACCAATTCTTGGTTATGGAATTTTGACAACGACCTACGGAATCGAAGGTATTCATTTCATTTTAAGTGTAGAGCAATAAAAACATTAGATGAAAAATTATACCTCTTTTTTGAAAATATCGTTGAACTACGACGTAGCGTTCGATCTAGTAATACTGGTAATGCGGGAGACAGGTGAACATATTATATGCCTCAGTATGAGTTTGAATTCGCTAGACTCATTTGATTGTCTGTAGCGATTTTTCTCATAAAATAGTTTTTTTAGTGCGTTCTAAAAATGAGTAATGTTATCAAATTTTGCTTCAGACTTGGGCACAGTGAAATGAAAACTTTTACAAAACTAAAGTAGACCTACGGAGGCAGTGTTATTTTAAAGGATCAGGTTTTTTAATGGTTTTAGGCTTTTTGAGAAGAAAAACAGTCGATTGAAGATGAAAAACGCAACGGAAGGCCTTCATCTTGAAGAACTGATGAAAATAACGACAGAATCTGGAATCTTGCACGTTCAGATCATCGGTTGTCAGTACTGAATAATTGGGAGAGTTAAATTTGACCATTCATCAGATTTTGTCTAATTCATTGGGAATAAGAAAAATCTGCGCAAAAATTGTTTTAAAAAAAGTTCTTGTGACTTTTTCCTTATCCAGAGATTGAAAAATCACCTCAAGGGAATTCATTTTGAGACACTCCAAAACATTTAAACGGATGTAACCGACCAGCTGAAGGTGACTCCGGTATCCGAGTTCCAGCACTGCCTTGAGGGTAGGAAGAACTATCTCCTGCACTGTGTAGTTTTCCAGGAAGTTATTTTGAGGGAGACAATATCGAATTGTAATTCTATTTGAACATTTTTCAAAAAATCGGAGTACATGTAGTATTGTCCTGTGCAATATGGTGATTTAGTTACTAGCTGGACAGTATAATAATTTAATAAAAACTGTTTTCCCATCTTGAATGGCTATCACAACACTTTTCTGGGACACTCTGTATATGACGTGAATATATTACTTACAGAAATATTTATAGTTAATACAACAAATAAATATATGAGATATTAAATTCGTCATGTTAAATTAATATTCTAGTAATAAATAACAAAATTTTAATGTGCCATGAATTTTATATATTATTTGTATTATTTTATTGACAGTATCATAAATTTTAATATCCAAATGATATTCATAGCTGCAATATTCAAATTTAAATTTAATGCGACTAGGAATGCAATAAATTTATATCGTCTTATCACTCATTAATGGGTGTGCCGATATATGTTATCGCAGATATTAGTAAAAATATATACACCATGTAATTATAAAGCTATAATTATGGTGTTTTTAGATAAATAAAGTAGGTCATAAATCACTAGTGGGTTAGAAATTATAACTCAATGTTTGTAACTACGTTATAAAACCTTTTCTACCCTTTTTTATTAAATGTCAACTGTCAAAAAAACTTTTATGTATTTTACATTAATAATTAAAATATTGTATGGCACACGTGATGATTGATGGCCTTGAGAACTAAAGATGTCTCACGTAGTTTATTTATATTATAACACACTTGTATCATAAATAGTTATATCTAATATATTTACCTAGCTTTGTCATAAATTCACGCATGAAATTAGTCCCAAGTCATTGACAAGATTCAAAAACAAATAACTGTCATTATAGACTATAGATCTATATACCTACTATATGTATGTATATATTGTCCACTGTAAAAATTCATTAAAAGGTTAATTTACTTCCCAACAGTGAATAATAATAAAACATTTTTTTTAAAGTTACCTTTGGTAGTGCATGCATTTATTTGAATGCAGCTATTGTTTGTAAGAAATAGTTTGTTTTTACATTCATTAAAATTGATAAGACAGTGATGCCATAACCTGTAAGTTGTTTTAATATTTCGCGTATTTATACAAATAATATATTTTCCAATTTCGTTCTGGAAATTCATTTTCAACAGGGTGTGTGGGGGGGGGGGGGGTTATTTACCTCCGGTCACCCCCCTGGATTCAACTCTGCTGGGCACATAGTGCCCACGGGCTAAATCTAGTTATATATAAATAAATAAATGATAAATGAAAGATTTGCTTTTGAGATGTTGCAGGTTGTTTGCCATATTGATAGAGCGCTAAGGAGTTTCTCTAAATAATTTGTTGCGAAGATCTGCGTCGATTACGTATGTCAACATATCCCCCGTCGAATTAAATTAATGAAATTTGTAAGTTGAAGGTGGTGCAAGTTGGAAGTCTTGTTTATCTTGCGTTCGCGAAATCCCCAACTATTTTAATCATTTTAATGGACACGTAGTTATCTCGGCTTCAGTTTCACGGCAGTTTATGTAAACATCTTCACTCTCATATTTTTATAATGGATATTAAATCCTCCCGCAACCGACAACTTAACAAGAAATTTTTCTCAAATTATCCCTCGTTCTTCTTCGTTTTTACTAATGATTCGACGTTGATTGCATTCTTTCAAACTTTTCTATTAATTCTTCTGTCTAGAAAAAACAAAGAAAAATAATCGTAATAAAATTTAATATTTCTACATTTCAAATTCCAATAGATTAATTAATATTTGCTTTATTTTTATTTTAATGGAAGTGTAGTAGGTAACTACAGTTCTGAAATCCTAAGTTAACGTTATCTGTGGGCTATTATTTCATCGGTATCTAACCTTATAACAATTTAATTTTGATGACAACGATATCAACAACTAGATACCGATAATAGACAAATGCAGAACTGCAAACAAGATGGAAAGTTGAGCTGTAATTTCAATCTAGTGTTTCATTGCAATGGAACTCCTCTATATATTCTAAAACTATTGGTTTTAGCAAAAACAGTTATTTAGAAGAAATATTCAGAACAAAGGAGCTGATTTGAAGTTTAAAATTAATTCAATAAATTCATGGTTCCCAAGCAGTAACACAAAGATAAATTTTTCTAAATATTAGCCTATATTTTATTTCCTTCTATTATAATAGTTTTTTTTCTGATTTCAATCATGTAAAGAAAATATTGTCGAACTATGGACGCCGACTTTTTAAAATTTCCGTGGGGGTAAAATTTCTTATAATTACTAAAATCCAAACTTAAAATTACAAGAAAAAATAAATCTTAGAACAAACACTTTAGAATGCTCTAATTCTTGATCCACTGAAACTAGAGCATAATCCAGAGCAGGCGAAACCAACCCAGAATGTGTTCTAGTTTTAGTATTAATGCCATTTTGTGCAAAATTGTAGTTATCTCTCTTTAACGCAAGAGCTCTATGGATTGTATTAATTTGTATATCTAAAAACTTTAGGATTACAATTTAGAAAAATTTATCTTTAATACAATCAGTCTCAACTCTCAATAACTTTTTATTTTCTTGTACAAAGTACAGAAAGTACCTATTGTAATCACGAAATATCCATTTTTACTATCTCTGAATCAATTTTGACATCTAATTGTAGTTTTATATTGCAATCGGTAGTGTCAAAAGGGCACTAATTATACATCTCAATTTTTGTTCCAATTGGCTTCTTCAAAAGGGCCGTTTACTTTTAGCAGAAACAAGCAGAAACTTAATAAAAATAATAATTTAGTTGGCTTTTTATTTTTGTCAAGTGTCGGAATATATTTCTGAGAAATATGTACGAAATAAATGAGAACAATATCTCTCTGCAAATTGTTGAGCGATTAATATAATTTTGTGTAGTACAATAAGGAATAGTGGTAAACATTTTAATAAAAATTTTAAAGATGATTCATTCAGAACGGAAGTTCGTAGATATGAAACGCATGAAATTTGAAGTGAAGCGCAGTCAAAAAATGTGCATAATTTAGCGTATAAGAAAGACATGTCCATATCATTTTTTTTTTTGCTAAAACCAATTGTTTCACTATAAATCGAAGATTTCTATTTTGACAAAAAAACTATAGTCTATTATTTTACACATGAAAGTTATGGAGAATATTATTATTTATAGTGAATAAATATAAACAAAGTGTTTTATGTTTTGTAACAGTGTATTAATTTCTTTTACTTTATTTAAAAATATTTATGAACAATATTGTCCTGCAATTATTTAGTACAAATGAAGGTGACTTTCCGACCATTTAGTAGATCAAGACCATTATTTATGAAGTGAGGCATTACACTTCTAATCCATTACAAATTGAGTCTGCGAATATTATCCCCATTCATTTGGGCTGATGACAACTCTTTCGTGCTTCGTGCACAATAACTCCCGGTGGGGGAATCTGTACTTTTCCACTCAGCGTTTTGCGTATCTAGCGCGCGGTGAATCGTACTTAGCGCCCCAGTGTCAACTTAATCTCGCGCTATGGAGATGGGAGGCGCTGATGGCATTATTAAATGCGCGATATTTGCCAGAACACTCTTCAACTCGCCTACTCGCTTGTACACTTTGTTTTACGGCGCTGTTCAGGCTTATCGTATGTAATGAACAACACAGAAACAAGGAAATGGGAGAAGCTCAGACGATATTTAATAATTCTTCAACTTAACTCGTGTACTGAGATTTTCATTTCATGAGGAGATAATCTGTATTAAAAGTTAAACATGTAAGAGAAAGAAAAAAAAATCGTCTTACGTAATTATGCACAGATCCTAAAAATGATATTTTCAATGTAAATACATTTTTTATTAGAAACGTACACTAAATTTAGTTATTTAAACTACAAGGAACGTAACCACATTATAACACTCAAAGAGGTATGAAATGAGGTGAAGCTTGCGGAGTCGAAATTATGTTATCATACGAAAATAGTTGTAATACTTACAACCCGAGTAGCACCGTCAATAATTAACTTCAAATAATGTTAAAGTATTTATTAAATGTGGGTCGTCCTTAGCATATGAAAAAGTGAAGGCGATTCCAGTGCAGTGCGGCCATGTTTATGAGGTCTGAATCTAATCCATTATTCTGTTTATAATAGTATTGTCATCAAAATGATCGGAGCACGACAAAATACGTTCTGTCGGTGTAAAACTTGAGAATTATATACTTTGAAGTCATTGATTTAATAAGTTAATATTTTGGGGTAGAAATTTATAAAATAAAAACCGGTTTAATTTTTTCATAGCCTATGTATGTCCTATCCAGAAGTATAGATGTTGTCCCAAATAATTTGTTAAGCTTAAGAATCTCGAAAAGGATAAAAGACATAAAGGACGGTTAAATTAGACCAAAGTTGTTTATTAAGGGATAATTTTAACGATGTCTTTATTTTCCTTATAAAAATGCGTAGGTTACTAGATAAATAAAAGAAATGTAAATTTTACGGTCTTTAATTTTTAATCATAACTTCCAAAATTGAAAGATTAGGATTTTACTAAACACCCCTTTAAGACACTTTTTTATAATAAATATAAGGGGATTTTCAAAATTATTTTATATCGTACCGTTTTCAAGTTATCGGTGTCGACTTTAACTTTTCATATGGAGCTTACAGTAGGTTGTAGTAATTTTAAATAAACTTTTATCCATTTTATGGAAACCAGTTGGGTATTTTCTATTACTTTTCGTTTACAACAGTAATCAAATAATAAAAGTTTGCTTATGTCATGGTTCGCGAAAAAAAATAGAATATCTCATTGAGAAATGTAGGCGACAGGCGGAAAAAGTGATATACATAAAATTATGATTAAAGTACATTTGTATATTTCCTTAATGTCTAGACAATAATAAAGATTTGCTAACGGTATACCCAAGACTCTCAATCCATTAAGTAAAAGGTTGTTATCATTAGCGCTATTAACTTAGACCTAAGGTAGCCCCAGACATAAAAAGTAAAAAGTGCTTGATCAGAACTACAAATACCGGCCACTTAGGTGTCGTCAGGGACTTTTTATTAGCAAACTGCGGATTAGGGTCCAAAGAAAATCGAACAAACAACCAACTCCCTGCTTAGATAAAATTTCTTGAAAGATTACACTCAATTTTGTTGCGACGTACAATATGTTTAAGAATTTTTAATAACACAATAAAATGAAGCTTAAAAATTGCTTATTATAAGAGAAAAAAACTTCACCATACATTGCTGGCTGCTCCAATCTGCTATATTTTCCTTGAATTATATTAAACTAAAAAGCATGACATCAAGGATTCGATTCACAGTAACAACTTCAAAGTGTGCGTTTACATAAATTTGTTTTTGATCAATCTGAAAGATTAATTTCTTCATTTATAGATAGAAAAGTTGACATTTGCAAACCAAACATATTTTCATAACGTTCTAATTAATTGGAAGACCGCTTGTTTTCGCGCCTACGTCCGACATGACTAGTTTTACAAAACTCGAAATCGTCCAGAAACTGTCTATTTGGCAAAAAGTAGGAATGCCAACTTAAATATTTTAGCATTACATTCTGTCAAATTTTTAAATTTTATTTTATTGAAAATGTAAAACGTATAAGTATAACTATTATTTTTGATGTATTATTCATATTATACTCATGTTGTACGCATAGGTGCCGATTCTGTGAGTGCTTCGTGGGTCGTTTTAAAATATTTTACATTTACCAATCAAGATATTATAAGTTTTGTTGTATTCTTTCGAATCCTATGTATTTTTTTTTTTTTACCAGTTCAAGAATCATTTAAAGGCTGAATCTTATGTTCTCTTATATACAGAGTGTTCATTTTATATGGGCCGCCATTGCTGTCTTGAGAAGTTTAAGAGATATGAAGTTAGTTAAATTAGCAAACAATTTCTATATTATAAGACTATTAAAATGACCAAATGACGAAAATGACAAAATTTTATTTCAAACAAAGGATCTCAAAATAGGGGACCCAATTTTCTTATTTCAAATGGGACATCCTATTCATTTTTAAATATTTGGAATCTACATAAAAAAATCCAATGATATGATGTTTGAACTTAATTATTAGTTAAAAAATAGAATCTCTATATTGACATTAAGATTAAAAAACTTTTATATGCTCCATTTAAATTTAATTGCATTTCTGTTTTTTTAAACTGTATATAGTATATACTCTTTAGGTTTTGAGCACCCGACAGAAATATAAAAAGTCAGCGACATTGGTTGTAACGTTGTAAGCTTAGATGAGGTATAACATATGCCTTATCTAAGGTTGTAAGATTGCAATTAGGTTAATTGCTAAAAAATATCAATTCACAATTGTTTTATTTTTCAAGTTAGGGCAAATGTCACTAATTGATTTCAATAAAACAAGTGAACTTTTTGGCAATTTTTAAATAAAACTTGAATTATTCAGTATTAACTGCATTATTTTTCAAGCGGCTACGTACACTGTCTCTAAATAACAAAATTATCATTTCTTATGAGAGATACAGACACCGTACTATGATTGTAGGTTATGTTGCCACATGACTATAAACACTCTCATGTAAAACCCTTTTTAGATTTTGCATACTGGAAATTCGAAAATCGTTTTGTTATTGTCCATAAAAGGTAATTTTTGAAATCCTTTTAACATGTAAAACGAATACACTAGTACCCATTTAATTCCTGTGTAATTCCTGCTATGTTTACACGATACTTACGGAGCGAATTAGCACTGTCACTTGATTTACAGGGGATTAAATGTTGATTTATGACAGATATAAGCTTATGTGTTATAACCTATAGCCGTAATGGCACCATTTGTCACTATGCAGTCGTTCTTGAATAATTAAACTCGATCCGCTGTAGTGCTACGTCTAGTAAGGAATGTATTTACACAAAGTAAGGTGTCGGGCAATTATTATTAAGTGGATTACACTCAGAGTGTTGGATGATAAAATATGAATTCGCGTGGAGAACGATCATTTGTTTTGTGATACTGCATTGTTAAACAAACAAAAAATTACAAATCTTGTTCTTGTAATTTGATACTGCACTATTTGTCTTCATTGATAAATTATTGAAATTTCATTACTAATGAAAATATGAATAAAATCTTATAGTTCTCTTCTTAAAATTATTATTAATTGCAATAAAAAAATCTGATTTGGCCAGCACATAACCTCTCGACTTTTCTCTTTAATTTTTTTATCAATATTTATATTTTTATATATGTATGTATTAGTATCCGCGTATTGATTACCGACACGGTAAAATGAATTATTAAACTAATTAGTACTTACAGTATTAGTACAATTTTTTGCGAGTATTCCATAATTATATTTATAATATTTTCACTGTCAATTATAATAATTGTCTCTGTCAAATATGAAACATTTATTTCCAAACATAAACAGACTAACCGCAATTATAATAAATTTACCGAATAATTAATTACTCTAATAGTTAAATGGGGCGAAATAAAAACAAATTTGATCTATATAATTTTAGCTAACGACATTATATTAAATTATTATTTACAAAAATTGTCATATATTCATAATTAATTTAGATATTTCAGAAAAACCTTTCAGATATACATGCAAACTTCACTTCCTGTTGCTCGATTAACACCAAAATGTAATCAGATCTGATCTAGGCTGTCAGAATGTTATGTCCAGAATTTCAATATTTTTTTAATACATTAGTGTTTGAATAATTTTCAGCTTAATTCCAATACCTCTCTTACTGAGTACAATATGTATTATGTCTAAATATTGTAATAATAAGGTTTAGGTATTTAGTCAAAAAGACACCGCAATATGATAAGCTAGAAAATTAGGTTAAGTAAACTTTGACGTTTAGCAGTGCAGTGGAGGCCAATATGTCAATTCAAGTTGTCAAATTGTGAAATACAAGAAAAGAACAAGACAGAATTGGCATAATTTTTATAAAGAATATTATTATAAAATAATAATTTTAATATAATAATGTATTTTTTCAATATTTCATTTTAAAATAATATCCATGTTACACTGTTTGTAACATGGATACATTACATTTTCTTCTCTATTTTGCGAGAAGAAAATAGACCTTTCTATTCATGTCGTGAAAAAAATATATTTTTATGAAAATTTATTTAAATATTTCGTGTAAAAATTGTACCACCAAAAGTAAGATTATGTACCATTAGTAGTACATATACCATAGTTTAAAACGATTGAATAGGCCTGAAAAACTGAATCTGCATTTTGAAATATGGCAGATTTTTATTTTGACAAAATGTATGTGTTATTTAAATCACAAAGGCGGATAAAATGAAATATTTTCCCTCCATCAACAATAAAAATTGAGGTAATAAAAATCTTTGCCAACACCTGCGTTCAGCGCTAAGTAATTAAAATTAATTTTGGTCAACCGTGGCATTCCTACCACCATAATGCAAAGTAACTCTGAATAATTAATCCGAAAATAATTGCTTTATTGCCTGGCACCCAGCTGTAATTGTTTTTAAACTTAATTAAAACGAACGAGCGATCACGCTGGCCGTGCCCAAATATTTGCTGTCATTATACACTAATTTGTTTTAAATTGACGAGTCAATTGTGGACACGAACAGTTGACGGTCGCCCCGGCGCTTGTAAACAAATTTACAAGTTTATATTGGCCACGTGATCAGATCATACATTGATTATATTCTACTTTCAAAACGCGAGAATTAATTACTCTTAATACCCTGTCATGCCGACTTTGAAAAACACGTGTGCCATTTTCCTAAAGCCTCTCTCGCTTTGCGCCTTTCACGGTTTTGGGGTAGATTAATGGACTAACAAAACACAAATTAAACCAAATAACAAACAAAATATTAATTTCAATTAAAATAACATGTAAAAATGTAACACATAATTCATGAATGAATTTTTAATCACGCCGCAACATACCCTTCACTCTTAATATTTTATTATTAAATCGCTTTTAACTTGGTTATTTTTTCTGTTTCGGGTTCCGAAAAAAAATATTTATTTTTATTTTATGAAACAAAAGGAAAACATGTTATAGTATGAATTATATCTATATAATACTAATTTATGTATATACGAGTTGTGTAAATTAAATAATAAGACTGAATGAAAAAAATGTTCGAACAGAATTACAATTCAATATTGTCTCCCTCAAAATAACTTCCTTGGAATGCCACATAGTGCTGGAGACAGTTCTTCCTATCCTCATGGTAGTGCTGGAACTCGGATACTGCAGTCACCTTCATTGGTCGGTTGCAGCCATTTAAATGTTTTAGAGGGTCCTAAAATGAGTTGCCTTGATGTGATTTTTCAATCTCGGGAAGAGGAAAAAGTCACAAGAACTCAAGTCAGGCGAATAAGAAGGCAAATTTTTCTTATTCCAATGAAATAGTCAAAATGTGACGAACGAGTGCGAATCAAATTTAACTCTTCCCCAATCATTCAGGACTGTCAACCGATGATCTGAACGCACAAGATCCCATATTCTGTCGACATTTTCATCAGTTTTTGAAGATGAAGGCCTTCCGCTGCGTGCTTCATCTTCAATCGTGTTTTTTTCTTCTGAAAATGCCTAAAACCACTGAAAAACCTGGCCTCTTGAAATAACACTGTCTTCGTAGGTCTGCTTAATTTTTATAAAACCGTTGTTTGAAATTAACGTTGCTCAATTTTAGAACGCACTAGCAAAAACAACCAAATGACTGACCTGCAAGAATAATTGGCAGAATCCCATAAGTGATCCCTTTAAATTAAACGAATCGTTCATAACCCCTTATTCCTATTGCGACAAAGTCTATTTTACAATGGCCCTTACTTAGTTTTCTGGAAATTGTACAAGACTTTCCAAAGATTGTTACAACTCTTGGAATCAGTTTTCTGATTTTATTACTTGTGAGGTAGGTACTTTTAGTTAAATATGTGATCCAAGATTTCTTGTCCTCTTCATAGTCGACAGGTATTATTTTCATCAGTTCTGTACTGATATTTCAAAAACCAATGAAAAGTTATTTTCATTATTGATCCTTTTTTAGAGAGCAAGATTTAACAATGTGACTAACAATACATGAGTGTGTTTATAGGCATGTGACAACATACCCTTCAGGTGTTCTTCAAGTAATTTTATTTTTGTTCGTTTAATTTATTGAAGTATGCAAAAATAAAATACAAAAAGTATGATTTAAATCTGACTTTTTGAGCGTCGTGCAAAGTTATTACCAATTCGCACCTCATGTAAACACACCTTTATAAATATTCATTTCCATGTAATGTAAACACCACGAAACATATGTAGGCGGCATTAAAACAAAGTTTTTCAGCTTGTCACGTGGTATCGCTGCATAATTACACACATATGCACGCATATGAATTGAAGCGGTTGTATAAACATAATTTTAGGTTAGAAGAGCGTAATTATCCCTCAATTAGAAATCGTGGAATGTTCGTAACAGGAAAATAAACAAAACACGCCATAGGAAAATTAAATTCTACCCTGGAAAGCTATTATTAAGTTCGGATTTTCACGTGAGCTACATTAATGATAAGTTCATATACGCTGCAGAAAGATTCGCAAATATAAGGTTATGTTTGCCCAGCGAAATATGTTTGCTTTCTTCGGAATTTAATGCAATTTCACTCACGAGTATATTTTTCATGAACTGTGGATAAGTTTCGCAAATATTTACTGTTAATTAATTTTACTATTTATTCGGAAAATTCATATCTTTAGTGACTATAAATATAATTATTTTCAAATGGAATTTACATTTTAGTAATAAATATTAATAAATGAAATATCATTTGCAATTTTGTTTTTTCAAAAGTGCAGCAAAAATATATATAATTTAGCGTACAAGGAAGTCATGTGGTGGCCACATCAGCTTTTTTTGTTAAAACCATTTTAATTAACATTTCCTATCACGTGTCGATTCTGGATGCAACATTCCATATTGTTACATAGATGTTTTAGTTGATTTGTGACGAAAAGAACGGTTACAATACGTGACTTTGTTAAACTAATGGGACCAGGTCCGGATTTAAGGGTGGGCAAATAACAATTTTGTCAACATTACAGGAAAATAAGGAAGAGCCAACCTGGAAAACACCAAAATTTATATTGTTTTAACTTTACTAATGTAAAATGAAATGAATTTTCATAGAAAAAAATAATACGAGTCTTTAGTCAAGAACTATTTATGTATAATTTAATAATATTAATGAAAAAATGCAGGATCCTTTTCCAAACGTGGAAGTCATCTTGAAAACTTATCTTGTTTTCATGAAACAAATTGCACGGCAGAAAGATCGTTTTCAAAATTAGCAATATTAAAAAATAGACTGAGAACTGTTATGATCGAACAACTTCTAAAACATCATCTAACACTTCTGAGCATCAACAATGATATTTTCAGAGTATTATCATATGAAAATATTATAACATATTTTACAAAGAAAGAAGGAAGAAAAAAAAACAAAATTATATTTTATGTTTATCAATAAAGAGGTTTTATTCGACTGTAGTAGCAGTCATTTAATAAAATCCACTATTACACCAACGTTTTGACTGTATCAGTCTTCATATGAGTGATAAATGGTATTAAAAATGATTTAAGTATTTGTTAAATTAATAATTATATGAAAAAGATCATAAAATATACATATTCAATTTTTATTCCATGTTAAAATAGGGCCCCCTTCAAACTTTTACCCAGAAACAAAATAAAAAATGCACGTACTGTATCCAGTCCATCGAACCGTAGAGTGTGGAAACCTATCGGACAGACCGCGGTATGTTTAGTTAATACACATCAGTGTTGATACAGGCAAATTACAGTGAAGCAGCAGCCAATTTCAATACAGTAAGTCCCAATTTCTGGGCTGTATGATATGCGTCCACCTTGCTTCCGTGTGATTGTCCGGCCGTGGTGGGTCGGTAATTGCGGTCGCGACATTACCGGCCGGGCCGGACTCGCGTTGTGCCGTGTCCTGCTCCGATAACGCCGCTATGCACCGTGCACCAGCCACCAGATAGCACAATTACACCCCGACGTGATTAGCTACACTGGGAAAGAATGATTCTGATTGAGTTGTAGCTTGTAGGGCAGCTGCCCCAGAGTTGCCAGCTGGGTGAAATGAAATATCGCAGAATTTAAATAAAAAAACCGCTAGAAGTCGCTAAAAGCAATTTAAAAATTTCGAATATTTTGATTGTTAAGTATTATTTTATTATTAAGAAATTAAATTATATATAAACCTACACCTATACCAAACGCCATCTATTACATAGAGGAATAACTTTTGCACACTCTCCGTAAAAGCATGTTTTGCCTGTTTCTGAACTTGTGTGACTCGCGAAAACTTCATTGTCTTGCGTTCAGTGTGGTTCTATGTTTAAATAGGAAATAAAGAATGCATTCCAAAACATCATATTTTTTCCTAAGCGTGTAAATACAGATATTTGCTTTAAAACTAAAAATCGCCAAGTTTTTAACAAAAACGCTAGAATTCCGACTTGTCGCAAATAAACTTCAAAATTCTCAATCGCCTAATCAAAAGATCTAGATTTAACGATAAAATCGCTCGGGAATTACGTATGACACTCAAGGTGCATTCACATAAATGTTTAGTTCTAAGGTTTACAATTATGTTTTTCAGACGACCACATATGAAAGTAGCCATTACACTGTAATTAACACCTGAAAATGTAATATAGCACAAGGCGTGTGTTATAATAACACACTAGTGTGTTTTATAACCGGATATGACGATTTGTGGTCAATAGATGGAACTTTGATAATGAAATGTAACAAAATTAATGAAATTTTGCTTAAAACTACGATTTTAAAATTGGTAGTGAATTAATAACAAAAATAAAGAGTCAAAATGTACTGATACTTTTATTAATTGTTCAAATAATACGTACTAGACGTCCAAATTAGTTTCCGGTTAACTAGTGATACTTAACCTCAAACCCAAATGTCAATGCTTTCGTTGTGTTGACATTGACACTTTTGTATAAACCATGTTTTTATTATAATATTTTGTGGTCGTCTGAAAAATAGTGTACATAACTCGTTGAAAGTGCATAGCAACGCTTGTGTATTAAATCACTCAGCGCTACACGCCTCGTTCTTCAATCTCTACACACGCTTGATATATACCACTTTCCACGCTTGTTATGTAAATAACTATTAAGTTTAGAAATAGCCTGACAGCATATCATTCACATAAGATATTTAGTAGGTTTAGTAAGTATCCGAAATTTTGCAAAAATTAAATAAGTCGATAATATAGATTAAAATAAGTTGTTTACATTGTTTAGAGTATGAGTAATATTGAACGAACCCACCATCGTCGTTTAGTTTTTTTTATTCGTTTATTATGAAGATATATAGTTAAAGTAGTTGCCAATATTAATTTTTTTTTGCGATTCATTTCAAATTTGTGGTTATATTTGAAGTGACAGCTTACGAAGAGAGAAAACTATATGACGCGTACTACCTGCTTTGCTATTGGTCCATTCCTAAACATAAACGTAAACCCGAAACATAAAGTTTGGAGTTTGTATACTTTACGTTTAACGCAAGCACTGCGATGCGCAGTGTGAATGTTTTTATTTTGATACATGGCGTCAAACTTTCCTAATCTTAAACGCAACTGTAAACCTGAAAACTAAACACTTATGTGAATGCACCTTAATATTGGACGAACCCACCATCGTCGTTTAGTTTTTTTTTATTCGTTTATTATGAAGATATAAAGTTAAAGTAGTTGCCAAAATTGATTTTTCTTTGTGATTCATTTCAAATTTGTAGTTATATTTGAAGTGACAGCTTACAAAGAGAGAAAACTATATGACGCATACTACCTGCTTTGCTATTGGTCCATTCCTAAACATAAACGTAAACCAGAAACATATTATTTGGATTTTGCATACTTTACGTTTAACGCAAGCACTACGATGCGCAGTGTGAATGTTTTCATTTTGATACATGGCGTCAAACTTTCCTAATCTTAAACGCAATAGTAAACTTTAAAACTAAACACTTATGTGAATGCACCTTCATTCTTCCCAACTCTGATTCTGATTGAGTTGTAGCTTGTAGGGTAGCTGCCCGGGGATTACGTATGCGGACTTGGAACTTCGATTAACCTACACCGGGCTATCGCTTCCTATTATATTCATACACTTCTACTTGCTGCTGTGACCCACAATACATCACTGTGTACATACACTTGTGGCAATATAATCTGCAATTTAATTCCAAATATTCGCAAAACATGTAATTTAATCACGAAGCAACATTTCTTTCCAGTTCACTTTACAAATATGATACATAATATGAATGATCAATTATTTATTGTGAAACTAGTCAGAATTTGGAAGGCTCTATCTTGTCTTCAACCAGTTTCGAACCAAGATGGATCTTCTTCAGGTACTAAGGGATTTATAGAGAATCAGTACATAGTTACATGCTTATAAAAAATATTTTTTCGATAACTCTCTTGAGAAGTTAATATTTATGATTACATGACAACTATCAATAGGCGAAATATTATATTCATACACTTCTAAATGCTGCTGTGACCCACAACACATCAGTGTTTATACACTTGTGGCAATATATCATGCAAATTCATTCCAAATGTTCGCAAAACACGTAATTTAATCACGAGGCGACATTTCTTTCCAGTTCACTTTATAGATATGATACAAAATATGAAAGGGCAATTATGTATTGGAAAATTTGTCAGAATTAGCGGATCCAGAGTTTGTAGCGTTTTGAAACAAGTCTTTAGATACCCATACAAGAAACAGTCACAGGGCAGGGAACATCTTGCTCAAAATATCCATTAAATATCGAGCTATGTAAGTTGTAGTCCAATCCTGTTGGAACCAGACATTTTCTGCATTCATGAGGTGGCGCAAAAACTCTTGGATCATGATGACATACCGAACTTAATGGACACATTTTCTGTTTCTTTGAAGTTGTCAACCCCCAAAAGAACAGATTTTTCGTTCGACAACTAAACCTCGAAGGAGGATTTGGTAGCGAGTTTTTCGAAAAATAAAATTCGATGGCAACAGTGCGCTTTTTTTTGGACCACGTCATATATACGATGAGGAATATGTAATTTTCCGACTATCTTTTCCTTTTGCGACTATTCTCACCCTTGTACGACATACCCTCCCTTCACAGTTACATAATGAAAGTAGGGACGTTACTGTGCCCCAGTCTGTACCTATATAAAACATTGTTGAAATGTAATAAAAATTGCTGAACATGGATAAATTCATGTGGTCAATAGACAAAATGGTTTTCACAATAACCATTCGATGTTATCTATTGACTACATGAATTTATCCATGTTTCAAGAATTTTTATTACATTTCAGCAATATTTTATATACATTGACATTCCTAATTAAATTCAATATTCCACTACTTTCTTTTTTGTTACTATTAGCTAAATTGATGTTTGAGGAATTATATTTTTTATTAGAAATTTTTAAGTAGGTAAATGCTTTAGAAAAGGGCCCCGATGAATATGCTGTTGAGCCGCTGCACTTGTCGGTAGAAGAGCTGATAATTTCATAGGTCTTTTGAGTCTTGTTTATTTGATGAAGTGTGCGGACCTAACGTTTTCAGGAGCATGTATTACATCAGTATAATTCCATCGTTTGAAATAGAAACATCAACAAATGCGCTTAATCATACGAAAGAAATGTATACAAGCAAACTTATAGGGAATTCTATGCTTTACAAGTTTTATATTAACTTCTAATAACGTGCGATGCATAGAACGCGAGATATTGGCACAAAACCGATTTTGTACCCTTTGACCTTTGATATCTTGATTTTCTATCGCAATCTCATTACCGAAATTTCAGTCCGTATTTAGAATGTCAAAACAAAGGTTTGTGCAAAAATTCAGCTTATTCAGATTCATTCCGCAGAACTGTCCTTATTCCGCCTTATTTGACTGGACTATACACAATAAATACATGAGTGTTTTATTTATAGTTATTTATTTTCAGGCATGCTGTAATTGCAATAAATAAAGTGTAATATTTTAACATGTATACTGGATAGATTGGTGATAAATTAGTATTTCTTAAGCTATAGTATGATACGCTATTGTTGGAGGATCTGAATAGTATTAGCGCCATTGATAACGCAACTAATCTACATAGTAATTATGGGACACGGTAGTGATATACTAAATAGTAATTGGCTACTTATTACGGGCCTTTGAATGTATTCAAAATACTATCATTAATAGTGTATTACAAGCCTGTATCTGCATACACATACACGGATTACTAAAGGGGTAAGTACATAATATTAACTGGTATATAGATTTCACTTGTGTGCACAACACGCATCAAAGCTAATCATCTCAATTCATGAGATTCGGTGATAATACAAAAGCTGGAATTGGGATTTTCACATTCGCACAGCGACACAGTATATTTATAACGGTTTGTAGTAGCATATTATGTTAACAGGCGGATTTTTCATCTCTTGTTAAAGTGCACGTTACTTTAACTATCGGTTAGTAGAAAAATATCGCATCGAAATAGCAAATAACGTATATTTTTGACAACTTATATTAGTTTTTCAATGCCATATTTTTCTATTAACTGGTGGTTAAGGTAACCGGTACTTTAGCCAGAGATGGAAAAAGCGGTCCTAAGAGAGTGAAATACACAATTTTTTCTTCGTTCGCTAATGTAAATAGCCATTATTGTACAACTTATAGGTTATCTATGTGTTACATTATGGATGGCCGTGTGTAAAGTACGCGATCGCATAGTTAGGAGATTTTTTATTTATCAAAATTATGTTAGGAGAAGACAATATAAAATATATTTCATTTAAAACATTACAACTAATGAAGAAATAAACAAGAAATGTTCTACATAGTACTGTTTTATTGTATTGGAAATAGTTCCAATTTATTATTTATCAGTTGACAGTTTGACATATTTGTTTTTATTTTCTATACTTGGCACTCTTTACTAGTGATATGTCATTTCTTTCAGTGTATGATCGTAATATGATAGAAAAACAGTCTTAGAAAAAGTGTAATACATAATTCGAGTTGTAAAGCAATTACGCACTCGAAGTATTACAAACGCCACTTTTCCACTTCGTACGTAATATGCATCCTACAATTCTTACTATGTAACATACTATTACATACTACTGCATATAAAATTGTTTGTTTACTTCTTGGTTACCATGGCGGAAACTAAAGATTTATTAGCTTTTAGTAAAATTTAGTAAAGAACATTCCGAATGAAGCTCTATGCTTGACAATTGCAACTTACTTACGTTGTTTATACAAAAACACTATTACATTCGATTATAGTAAAGTGAGGGGCAGAAGGGTGACACCATCACTATTGCCCCGGGTGATATCAACTCTAGCTACGACACTGTAAATGAGTGAGTTCAGTGACGTGACGCTATCATAACAGCCACACACGTCAATTGAATTTCGAGCTAGTACAGCGACGATTTTAAGACTTCTAAGGCGTGATACGATACGATTCATAAGTTTCAGTAGTTTGTTCAATAGTATCCTTTTCAGATTTAGACGTTATTAATAAATATTATGTTATAAAATACACACAAGTGTGTATGAGTTGATATGACACCATAGTTACAGTTATATTATCTAATTGTCTCATGCTATTTTGACAGTCAGTACGGTAATAATATTACCGTTATAATTTAGTTATCTAGTTTAACTTTGTCAATATAAACAAAGGCTTGATATCCTGAAACTGGTAAATATATTTAGTCAATGGTAGTTGATGTGACACAATTTTATCCTGGGATAGAAATAATAAGAAATGGTTTGATTGTTTGTGGCATGTGTCTTAGTCAGGGAAGAAGTTTTGAAGGAATTTGCGGGTATTTACCCCAGCAACTACATTAGCAAAAACTCCAGTGCCACAGAACCGCTGTTGTCGCTAACAATCCATCATCCAGTGCTTGTCAAAATGTCGATTTATAACTGATTGCTTCCAGATATTCGTCGTTCGTGTCGCCGACTCGCTGCGGATCTTATTTTCTTTCTATCATTCAATTAGGCACGGGAATGAAACGTTATTTCTCCAATAATGGCTAATGATTGATGGTTCCATGATAAATCGAAATTTCGACTAATGTAGTTTTATTTTTAATGCCATTTGTGTCGACCGCGATTTGTCAAATAGCATTGCTTCTGTATTTTTAAACTTTCGCAAATTGTTTTTCAAATAAATTGTTGCCATTACTGAGGAAGTTTATAGGACATGAAAAGATTATTTATCTTCTAAGATTAATTATTTAACGATAACTTAAATGACAAGATACGTAACTTATGTTCAATTTGTTTTGAATAATTTTAATTTCAACCAGGGTTTTTGAAATTATAGGGACCCACTTTGTTATTTTAAATGGAACCAAATATTTTTTATTTGCTTATTCGATAGAAAATTTTATTTTCAATTTTCTCTACTGAATAAAAAAATAAAGAATTACGAAGCTTTTATAATCCCCGAGGTAGCAATAAAATGAATTCACAACACATGATAAAGAATCTTACTAGACGGGATTTGAACTCAAGTTTTTAGAAAACTACAAGGTGTTTGGCGAAAAGCCAGCATCGAGTATTTGATAAAGCCACAGTATCATAGTCATGGTTACATTTTGTTGAAATAAAAAAAATATGTTGTCATTTATGAAATAATGAAGCAAATACAAATACAATGAATTTAATAGGTAAAATTTACTCATAATTCCTGCCAAGTAACGACAACTCGGATCAAAAATGGCTGTTAAATCATTCCAGCTTCGCTGCAGTAGGTACTCTAGTAAATTACATTTTTGACTCTCGTTTGTCTGTTACTACGCAGCAACTATTCGTTAATTTTTCCAATAAATTCATGGCTCATTGTATTCCTTAAGAAAATAAATTATCTAATTTTATGTACATTCCGAAAAAATAAAATAATACCGATTCCTTATGCTAGATTTAAAGTTGTACACACTTCCGTTAAAATCGGAAATGAAACAAAATTCTTATTAAAATCATTCAATGAGCCTCTTTGTCTACTATAATTTTGCTTCTTAACAATTTTATATCTATCAAAGAAACTAAATATTCTGGGTGCTGGCCTTCAACGAAACACCCAGTATATGAAGAAGAAAATTGTATAATATTTGATTTACAATGTCAATGTTATGGCTACGTGGTAATACGTTCTTTTTTAAATTTTCAAAAGTGTGTTTTAATTATCATAATTCTTTTGTATAGCGTCGCCCATATGAGGCTTAGAGAGAAAGCAGTTAAGAGCATTATTTTTTACGGCAAAAAATGATATCCGTTAAATTTGCCAAACAAGCGTATCAGGGGCAATAAATATTAAAAATTGTCTTTGTTCGCGTGGTCTAGCGGAAAGAAGCAACACTTCTGCCACAGGAAGTTGATTTCGATTACGATAACTATCATAAATTAACCCGCGTTGCGAAAAAAACACCAGGCTGGATGTTGGAGGTTTCATAAACAAAATTCGGGATTTCCTAGCCCTCTAGATATGAGAATTTATTTATTTATCGCTTGAGATGTGCCTGCTCAAGCGTGCATGTTCTCCGAAATGCGCATGTTCCATGGATGTTGCGATGAGTAAGAAATTCATGTTCTACTTCTCTTTTTATATAAGCAAAATTGACGTACCTATAAATTTTAAATGGATACTTGAACACGAATTTCATATATTTTAAACTATAAACTATTTATTTATTAGTCTGAAACTATATGATTCCAACTTGACTCAAGAAACCCATTTTATATGAGCGTTCTTAAAGTCATGTGACCTTTGAAATAAAATGCATACATTGCTGTAAAAATAGTATATTAGTCAATGAGCATATAATGTTTGCTATTACTGATGAGAATGAAGTAATTGCCATTACATGCGAATAGAATACTATATACTTTATCCACAACTATAATACGAAAAATATGTTTATCCACAACTATAATATGAAAAATATATTTATCCACAACTATAATATGAAAAATATGTTTATGTTTCTTATAACTAAATATGTCATCACACTTTTTTTAAATAAAAATAGCTCGCGTCACTGTTTCACAGCTTAACGCAAAGGAATTATTTCTAGTATTATTTAGCTACAGTTTAAGCTTAAAAAGAAAAGAAAGTAATGAAAAATGACTTTTTATGTAGAAAAAATTAATTAAAAATAAATTTCTTTTTACTCTTTTAATTGAATTATAGGTAGGTACATTATTTAACAGTTATGGATAAAATGATAATTTAAGCAATTTGTAGAAAATTAAATAAAAGTCGTTTAGATCTCTGGCATGGTTCACATTTTGAGCAATTTAAATTTTCTTTTAATTTTGTTATACTGATGATGAGAAATTATAGTTTTCGAAATAGATGTTTATTTATTGATAAATACTTAGGTATACATTTAAGCATAATTTCTTTTTATTTATAAACTTTATTTTCTTATTATAGATATTATGGATACTAACTACAGTGGCGGCTCGTCGGGGAGGCATACAAAATAAGGAGACGAGAATTTGGCATTGCATTTTTAAATTTCAATCTTCTAGAAATTTTAAATTTAGAGCGTAATTTCCTATCCGATATGTGTATGTATACTTTCGCATAAAGCATTCGTGCACTCAGTGCAGCGTCGACTAGAGAAGTAGAGAGGCAAAAATTCTCCTGCCTCAAACTTCATCAATGTGTGAGTACGACTGTGCAGTTTTTACAATGTTTACAGCGTTTATCGATTTTTCTCTCACTGCACTACCTGCTCTAGAAAAGGGAGTCTTGAGGCATACCTCAAGTGTTTTCTGATTGGTCTGGTTGCATAAGGGGAACATGCAACCGAACCTGAATGCTTTTGAAATTTTGGCCGCTACATTCACAGTTGTTCAATTTTAGTATAAGTGGATGCACGTGGACATCGGATATCTTTGGATTTTTAATTTAAGTTTCCTTTTTAAAAAGGACAGCAATTTCTTCTGGTATGTAAGTAATAAAATGACGTTCCGAGTACAGATAATATTATTAATTTTCTGATAAAAGAATGTCACTTCATCACTTCAATAAATTGAGATCTCACAACTTTTTTTTGGGGTTAAAGGACTGCCTTGCGAGACTTGATTTTTGTACATTTTATGTTGTCGATGAGATAGATATTAAGGATACAAGTTGATACAGCGTTCATAATGAATTGCTTGTGATGTTAAATCATGAGGTGACGTCCCCAGTGTTTTAATCATGCAAATTTCATTATGAGACTACATCAAATACGTATCCTTCAACATTTTATCTAGGGCAATTTAAATTGATCTTAAAATACATTTTTCATTTAATTTTTGATAGAGTAAATATTGAAGTGTTCATTTTATTAATTGTTGTGGTTTTACGTTTGTTTGAAAAAAAAACAATAAAAATAAAATGAATGACTCAGTAGTTAAATTATTTTATTTCACTTCTTGAAAAATTTTATAATAAGGAACGCATATTTAATCGTAATTTTGGCGACAATTACCTGTAACCAATTATTGTTAGTAAAATTTTAATATTATTGGTTTAATTCATCAAAATACTGTGATTTAATTGGATGACAAATTATGAGTGGATTATTTACGAAATCAAGGTTGAGATAATTTTATATGAATTTTTACATTCAGTAAACCTGGTAGGTTTTTATAAAAATAGTTTGATAAATAAAAACTGAATTTTTTTTATAAGGATAGAAAAAATCAAAAATTAATCTCATCTTTAAAGCCCTCAGAAAATTCGTAATATGAGATAAATTTTTATATATTAAGAAATTTTCCTTGGTCCTGGTAATATGTTTATATATTTCAAAGATATTATATTTCAGTCTGAAAATAATCTTTATGAATATTAATCTTGATGAAATTTCTTATGAATATGTATTTATTCATTTTAATTACAGTCAGATATTTTTCTGTAAATAAACATAAAAGTTAATTATGCTCAAACGAAAAGATTTTAAAAATTATTCAAATAATTTTCAAAGATATTTTAGAAGTACATTTATTCTTCAGCACTTAAAAGTACTTAAAAAAATACTTTACATTAAGAAATTAAATCAATACATAAATATGTAACATCATATTTTAACGTTTCGTTATAAATATGTCTGAAGGATATGTTGCCATATGACTTTAAACACACTCATGTATTGTGGGTAACATTATATTTGCAATATTTTTGAAAACATATAAACGATTATTATAAATTATTGTTCGTATATATAATACATTCCGTGTTAATTTATACAATATAATTTTAAATAAATATTCCATTATTTCCAGCCAAAACCGAACACAGACCATTATCTGTGAGTATTAGGGTAAATCAATAACAAATGGATTTTTTATGGTTAACTACTAAAGCATAAATTATGAATACATGAGCAGAAGCCATATCTCGCTTTTATATCTAAATGGGATTGTATATCTATACTGCTACATACATTTTTTTACTATTGAAATTTATCATTGCAGGGGTGTATTAAACCAAATATTAATCGTAAACATCATTATTAATATTACTAGAATTTAATAAATTTATTTAACAAATACAAGTTTATAAATAGTATTCTATTTGTTACTCACTGGTAAACTGTCTACTGTCGTTTGTGTAGAAACTCTTTATTCACCAGGGAAACTAACCTTTATAAGTTACACTAGAAAATATTTACAAGTTAGTAGTTGCATTGTTTACATTATTGGAAGTTGTGATTTGTTACTGTCTTACAATTTTTTGACATGACATTAGTAACTGGAAGGATTTGGTATTATTATTAATTTTCTTTACAAGTAAATAACAAATAAACTATTGTACAATATAAGCAAGGCAACAATTTCACTGCTTTAAGGAGTCATTTCGTGCTACTATCAGCAATAAAAAGTGTTTTATGTTGCTAATAATGTAATAGTGTTTTACATTATGAGCAAGGTAGCAATTAATTTTACAGGTTAGTAACTTATAAAGGTTAGTTTCTCTGGCGAATAAACAATTCAAATAAACGATAGTGATATCAATATTTCCCGAATCTCTCTTGTCTCGTCTCGGGCAAGACGCGAACGATTTTAATAACAAAGCTTCGAGATGAAGAAATAACATCGAGATTCTCGAATTTCAATAATTTTGCCCAGATTTCTCGAGGTCTTAAATTATTTTTCTTCAAACGTCATAAATGTGTCATCTTCAGTGACTTGATTCACAAGGAAGAAGACTTTTGCTAGTCTTGATTTGATATTCTAGACAAAACAAGACAAGAGTCTAGAAATTCTAGATCTAGACAGCAACACTACTGACGGATTTAAATTGAACCAGAATGGGGTATTCCAAGTTTTTTTTCATTTTTTAATATGTTATTCTATGCATAAAAATATTAGACCCGTATTTTTTCTTTTCGCCGAAAGGTTTCAAACACGCCAGAAATAAATTTTTAAAGTTTCAATAAATTCCACCCTAGAAAATCGGCCGTGTCTGTGACGTCACAGGCACTGAGAATCAGCTAAGAACATCATTCGTAGATCTGAGTCAGAGGCGTGGCGCGTTCAAACAAGAGCCAATAGGCTGACGCGAGCGCCTTCTTCGTCACAACAAGGCTGATACTGAATTTTACGTACTCGATTCAAATGCATTACAATTTCATTTTGATATTATGGTATTAAAAATCAGAAAAATAATGATTATATTCACTTTAATATTACTTATATATGGTAAACAATGATATCCAATAAGAATTTCTTTAAAAGCCGTAGGTTTGGAATACCCCATTTTCATAATTTTAGTGCATTTTTATGACTGTTTGGTACGTAAAGATAAAATGTAGGTGGAGTAGATAATTATATTTTTCCCTAAATATAAATTTTCTTCCTAATTTCCCAAAAGACTGTTTTCCAGTTTTTCCCTAGATTTAGAAAAATACCCCTATGTATGGAAACACTGTGCACAGATGGCCTGCGTGATAAAACCTACAATATTTGACATTGAAAACTCTAGAAATCTCGGCGAGATTCGAGCCCGAGACAAGATAATAATATTCGAGACGAAGTAAAATATTTTACATTTAATATGTGACGAAACGTGAAAAAGAAAATCTCGTCTTGTCTCGTCTCACATAATCAATAACGATAGTTTATAAGTGAGTAGAAAATATACAGTTTAAATGATTATACCGTACAGGGCATTAACAGACGTTCAACTTTTTTTCCAAAATATATATTCCAAATTAATTTCAAAAATGATAATTTAGATTTCAAAAATTAAATTTTATAATTCAGATTTATCAATTTATATTCATAAAATGGTAATTGTATTTCAAAGTTGTTATTTTTATTTCCCAAGTGCAATTTAGATTTAAAATATACGAAATTACAAGTAAATTGGTTTGAATTGAGAGGAGTGTGAGACCCTGGGTTCAATTCCCTTCGTTCCCATATATTATCCATATAAAATACAACTATATCTGAGTGGTTTTGCAACTACTATAAACTGTAGGTCTCCTGTAGAATAGCAATTATACGCAAGTAAAAATTGTAAGAAGTACTTACCACCCAAATTTAAAATAATAAATGAAAAAAGTGAACTGAGACAATTAGCGTTTTATAAAATTTTATAATTAATATTTTAACTCAAATAACGATAAGCTCAATATATATTAGTATTTAACTTACATTTGCGAAACAAATAAATGACTATCTGCTCTACCAGTCCATGAAATGTAAATTAGCTCACCTGAAACAAATGAAATATATGTTACAATTATGAAAATTCACGCTTATGCACAATTATGGGCAAATGTAACAAATGAAACATGAATTGATAATAACTATAGCATGACTATTACATTACATTAGTTTGCATTTCATAGTAAATATGACATATTATTAACACATTACCTACATAAACAATAAGTTCATTCATCAAATATACATTATTCACCGCACTTTAAATATTGTCCTAATAATGCTCATTTAATTGAATGTTTGTACAGAATAAACTACGCACTTTTTTCCACCATTTTGACGTTTAGGTGTGTTAAACACACTGACGACATCTATTGGTTAACTACTAAACGAAAAGTGCGAAATATGAATTTTATATATATATTTTTATAACTATTTAACTAAAATGAATATATTAAATGAAAATTAAACTAGTTAATTTTAAAAATAATAAGTTTTTAGAGGTAATTATAATTTGAATGTAGTACAAAGAGAAATTTCACCGTGTTCAGATTTTACAAAGGAAAAGTTAAACAAACCTAAAAATTAAAATAATTTTATTTTAAACTTTTGTATCTTGCACACATTTTGTTACATATTCTTGTTCGTTACATTTTATATTAACTATGTAAAAAATATTACATTTCGTCGAAAGATATACAATATTTTACATATTTAGTAATTTTTAAATATTCTTTATAAAGGTTAGAATAAATTAAAAATGCCGCGGGCGTGGTGTGAAATTTAGCATAACCTTCTTTTTGATACTGATGTCAAATTGTTGTCCAACGAATGAGTATTGAATCGTGATTATTAATTAAAAGAAAATCTACCTACTCACTTTATTTGATTAATTCCAGCATGAAAAATTATAATTTTTAAAGACAAGATAGTATTTTAGAAATAGAGGCAAGTTGCAAATATTTACAGAACACCTAAAACACTTGATAACACTAATAATACTAATAACTAATTCGCTATTAATTTCCAAATATATCTATTTATAGCTTTGACTGGATACGTTGCGAATGAAATATTCTCAATTTTCGTTAGAATCCTTTTAGATATTTATTCAGAATATTTTATTTTTAAATATAACCATTGTATTGTATGTATATGAGGGTTTAAGCGTTTTGTCGCTTTTTGTCAGCGCGACCTAGAAGATCTATTGTGACACAGCCCTTACTTAGTTTTCCGGAAGTAGATCCAGATTTTTGATGAAGCCGATTATGGCTCCAGGAGTCAAGTTCTTGATCTCATCTGCCGTAAGATACCTCTTACCTAGTTGATTGAGTCTCTGCACAGTTACGGCTGGGCATTCACACAGTATGTGTTCCGACGATTCTTCGTCCTCTTCACAGAGTCGACAGGTTTCATTTTCAGCTATACCAATTTTGTGCAAATGGTACTTTAAAGGACAGTGGCCAGTGAGAATTCCTGTCATTATATTAAGGTTCTTTTTGCTGAGAGCTAGTAACTCTTTGGCGTTTGTCGAAGCTGGGGAAATGAATTTCCGAGCTTGATTGAGGCCTGGAATATTTTTCCAATATGAGGATATGGCAGATTCCTCCCAGTTTTTGACCACCTTCTTATAGTGGCTTTGTGGAAGACCACATGAAGGTTCCGGCCCTTGGTATGGAAGTTTAGCCCCTTTTTTTTGCAAGGTCATCAGCTTTCTCGTTTTCTAGGATTCCCTCGTGCCCTGGTACCCACCGTAGGGTGACTTGGTTAGCTTCGAATAGCAATTGGAGGGTCTCCCTGCAGTTCCAGACTAGCTTTGATTTACATGTGAAGGCATTCAATGCCTTTAAAGCTGCCTGGCTGTCTGACATTATATTTATTGATGCTCCTTTTACACCTTTATCTAGGTTTATGTGAGCACAGAGATTTATTGCATAAATCTCAGCCTGAAAAATTGTGGAGCAGGTGCCTATGGATTCCTTAATTCGGCAATCTGGGCCAAGCACACCTACTCCAGTTCCTCCTGTATCCAATTTTGAACCATCAGTGAACCAGGACAAAGAATCCCTTACAAGAGGTCTTTCCGTTGCCCATTCAAGGCGATTACCAATAACAACCTTATACCTCTGGACAAAATTGTATTTTGTTGTCATCTTATCACAGACAGACAAGGCCAGTTTATCTGTTTGTACTTCCCTTAGAATTTCCAAGTGGCCTACGAAATCTCCGGGCATAAAGTGTTTCGTTCTGCAGAGAGTCAGTGCCTGTTGCATCGCCTCTGTTTTCACCTGAATGTGTAGAGGTGTTAGCCCCAGAATCACTTCCATTGCTGCAGTCGGACAGGTACTCATAGCACCTGTAATACTGAGGCAGGCCATGCGTTGTAGTTTCCGCAGTGATGCCTGTACTGTGATTTGTTTCACTTTTGGCCACCATACAAGTGACGCATAGGTGATCATGGGTCTTACTACACTCGTATATGCCCAATGGGTCATTTTTGGCTGTAGTCCCCAGTTTTTACCCAGAAGCCGACGGCATGTGTTTAACGCCACTGCTGATTTCTTTGTAATCTTGTTGATATGTGAGTTCCACGTGAGTTTTTGGTCTAGAATGATTCCTAGTTAGTTAACCTCTGTAGAAAACTCAATTCTAGTACCCTTCAAGTAGGGAGCTTGAAGATTTAGCTTCCTTCTCTTTGTGAAGAGGACGAGATTATAACCATACTTGAATGAATGCTTTGCGCATACATGTAATCAAAGACTGCTGGGTTAAGAAATATCCCACAAATCTTCCTTTGTATGATTTAGAAATGCTGATAATCATCTACAAATATTGCTAAATCCCCCAAACTAGTGGAGTAATATTTGGAACTAAATAATATAATTCTTTTTACGAATAAGGATTTGAGTTGGTTTAACATTTCAGGATGTTAACAAGGGGTATAACTTTCGGATTAATTAATCAGGGTTAGGGGCTAAAACGTTTTTTGAAACGGAATGTAAATGTTTAAACATAAATAAATAACTTGATACTTTCTTTAATTAATATTTTATATTTTTTAGTCTATGTTAATTATCCCTATGTTTACTCACAAAATAAACGCTTTAACACATTGCTGTCATTCAATTTACACTGTAACTAGAGTAATGATATAATCTATGTTTACTAATAAATTAAACTCTCGATACATAAGCATAGACTAAGTGATGGACCGATAGACAAACTAGAAATAGTTAACATTTATTTTGTACTGACATAATTTGTAAACATCGCTAAAATATGGGGATGGAATGATAAAATATAAATATGTAATTTCACAAAAAAATAATACCAGTTTTAATATTAATACATTTCG
The DNA here is from genome assembly GCA_035578165.1 of Stenolophus ochropezus. Classification (NCBI taxonomy): domain Eukaryota; kingdom Metazoa; phylum Arthropoda; class Insecta; order Coleoptera; family Carabidae; genus Stenolophus; species Stenolophus ochropezus. The sequence continues at coordinate 44,035,368 of JAQOWZ010000002.1, read as the reverse complement.
TTGTTATCAATTCATAAAGATGGTAAAAAATGATCGATTGCTAAAACAAAAACATCAATATTCTTCCTTGGAATGTGTATAGACGTTCAAAGTTAAATTTAGCATAAAATGCAAAACTTAGGAAAATAAATATTTTATTTACGATGAAGCTCATATCAGCATCAATAGAAAAACCAATATTTTATGCTGGATGCCAAACAAATAAAAACGCATCGTTCCAAAGGGCCGTATGGATTTGGCGGGAGGGTATAACACTCAGGGGTGCACTCGCCCAAAATGAGCGAAATTGTCGCACTTTACGGGGAATTTTATTGCGGGGTTACAACAGTTGTGAAGTTTTAGATAGCGGCGCTTTTACTGTTGTTATGTTGGTACGAACTTATGCAAAAGTACTCACAGGCAAATTGCGAATTACAAAAGGCTGTTTCTACCATTCAAATTAAAGTAAATTAAAATTTTCACAATAGATAAATAGCTTTTCAAGTCAGCCTAGCCTGATCACAAAGTTTTAATGCCCGATTTCACCATTTCAAGATAAATATACAGATAACTGAAATTTTTTAATCGAATATTTAAAATTAGTTAGCAGAATAAGTTTTTCTGTAATTTTTTACGATGAATGCAAATAATATCTGCACAATTGTCATTGAATATTTTAAATTTGAAAATTTTAAGTGGCAGTCACAGATTCGAACCTAAAGCAACAATTCATAAAAAAAAATTTTGCGACCATGGCACTTAATTTATTAAAGAAATATTATTACTATTTAAAATTTTATGTTAGTAACATTTTCGATTCACATATATATACATAAACAATTCACTTTTTTTATTTAAAAAAATTAGTGACATTTGTTCTGACCTAAAAACTAAAACGAATGTGAATTATTTCAAATTTATTTTGTATTATGTTTTATTTAGCTGATGATAGACCAATGTTGGATCGAAACGTCCAAATATCAAATCAAATGAAACAATAACGCAAATTTTATCTACAAAAATATTGAATAAAATACTTATTAATTACTGATGAAACCGGGCATTAGTCATTTTTACAAATAAGTAAGCCTCAAGTATTAATTGTTTTTATTAAAAAATATTTACATTTTGGTAGTGCAAGTTGCCAAGTTTTCTGTAATGGACATAAAAGTGTACTGAATTACAAAATAAAAGAAATAACGAAAGAATAATAACCTACAATACATGAGTGTTGTTATAGTAATATGGCAACATATATACTCTTCAGGTGTACTTCAAAATATTATTACCTTTTTGGATTGTCAACTATTGAGAGGAGACGTATATTACAGTGGGCACTCTCTGTTGAAAGCTGAAATGGAGCTTTTTCAGGCTGATGCCCGGGGCAGTTAAAACAACAAATTGGGCTGCGATTTCATGGGCGAGAAATCATAAAAAACAAAACAACAGCCATCTTTTAAAACAAATGCTATCGCTTTTAGTTATTGGCAATTTTGCCCTGCTATAAAAATTCCCATAAAACTTCGATCTATATAATCGTTTTACTGGAATATATAAAATTTAAATGTGCTATAAATGAAGTCATGTCGGCTATTTATTTTACGATATTTTATAGGTTATGTTTTGTATTTTCTCCTACTTTCTTCGTTTAACTTACTCTGTATATAGCCTCGTCATGTCACATAAATTTTACACTGAGAATATATTGAAAATATTAAAACGTATGATACTTGCGCGCATAACTTTCAGTTGTAACTTATAACTTCATTTTAATGCAGAAATTGAGAAACACCTTCCTTCCTCAACCAAATTTATCACTAACGACATGACACTACAGTGTTTATTGTACAGGCTGTAAGCCTATTAACACTAAAATGTAAGTAATATTATAAAGAAAATATACTAATTTATATTTTTATACAAATGTGAGTATTTGATTCATTAATGTTTAACGTGAAACACGGGATTTATCATATCCATGGTTACGACTTGATATTTGATTGACAGCAATGTATATTTGCTTGTCTCATTTAAAATGAAATATAGGGAACGAATTTGACATTTTCTTTTTTTGGTTATAATTTTTTTTGACATGTCAATCACCAAACATTAACACCAAATGTAACAACAATTATAAAAATCATTAATAAAATTAAAGGAAATGGTAGAATAGAAGAATGGTATATAATTACAATAAATTTCCAAAAATCCATCCATTAACTGCTAAGCAATGATTCAATCTGCTATAAAACTTTTGAATTACCTACGATGATATTTGGGCAATTGTAATATTTTGAGAGATATTTGAATTTGAACTTTTAATTCCTCTAAATTTTGAAAATTTCCTCCGTTACAAACTTCTGATTTTAAAAGTCATCAATAAAAATAATCTTGATGTGTAAGATCGAGTGATCTAACAGACCATTTAACTATTCTACCATTTCCTCTAAATTTATTAATGATTTTAAAATTGTTAGTCCACTTGGTGTAGGTCTGTCGGAAAATTTCATAACCCGAAAAGGAAATGTCAAATTCTTTTTCTATGTTTCATTTTAAATAAGACAAGCAAACATACATACACTGCTGTCAATCAAATATCAAGTTGTAATCATGGATAGGATAAATTCCATGTTATGCTATATAATAGTTAGTTTCTAAATTAAAACTATTCATCGTCTCAATCATTGGAAACAAATCTTGACGAATTATTTTTAAAGAATTCCTGATGGGTGTTTTCATAGTATGATCATAGAATAGATATATACAGAAGCGACACTCCGTGTCGGTACCTTTCATGTTACCCTATTCAGATCTATGACCTTAGAGCATTGTGTAGACCTTTAAATTTGTTGACTTCCCTTATCTCTCCCTAAGATGTGACGATTTTAAACAATGAGCCCTTTAAATTAGTTGACTTTCCCCATCTGTCTCTAATTTTCGTTTCTCTGTCCTACTGTCGCTTTTGTATAAACCTATTCTGTGGTATGATTATAAACACACTCTTGTTTTGTTGATCATATTTTTAGAGTATAGTACGATTTTTCTTCATAATTGAAATTGAGTTATTCTATTAGAAAAATAAGGAAAAGTAAGTTAACTTATTAATTATGAATTAATTAACGATTGGCAAACAAGAACTACTCTGCAATTGAATTTCAGATGAATTTCTTTTGAAATTATTTGTGTTCCGCTGTTAACGAAGTTCTATAATTGATAGGAAAGCTAATAGGGCGAGGAAGATTGCGATATTCTTTAGTTTATCGAATTACGTCCCTTTTATCCGTTTTAAAATAATTATAAGATCCAGCTCCAGCAGCGTTCACTTGCAGTTCTTACTCAATTAGCGAGCATTGAATGGCTCCTCTGAAACCTGCATTGAGCAGACCTTGCGTACAGGCTCGCTGATGCCAAAGGGAGATCGGAAGTTCAAATGCCGAACCCGATAACTTATTAGCTAAATATCCCTTTGTGGGCCAATCATTACAAACTCTATTGCCCATGGCCCTTTGGAGAACTATGCCTAAGATACCATAAAGGGAATAAAAATCTCTCATCCCTTGGTAATAGTATCTATTGTTAAGTAAACTTCTTGCATAATTACTTGTCAGTCAAAATTTTTACTCTTTACGTTTACTTAGGTTAATCTAATAAATGTGTAATCTTCTCTAGATTAATTTTCATAGTCAGTTATTGTAAATAAAAATTGTTCAGAAAGATTTTTATGCCATGTACGAGGTACATGCCAAATGTAATGAGAGTAATTTAGAAAAAAAATACTTTTTTCTACAATCACTAAAGTAAATAGTACTGTTTTATTGGGTTTTACGTTGTAAATAGTTTTAATTTATTATTTTCAGATTGACAGTTTGAAATGTTTATATGTTTATATGTTGTATTGTGTGATCGTCAAACAATAATCATAGAAAAAGAATAGTACATAATTCGAATTGTAAAGTAATTACGTACTTTTGGAATTACAAACTCGCTACGTTGTACGTAATATGCATCTTACAAATCTTAATATAATATACACTATTATATACTCTCACCCTATAATAAACAGATTAATATGGAAGTTATTGTATGTGAAGTGACATTAATCAAATCTTGTGTGAAACAAACCAAATCGTGTTTAAAAGAACAATGTAAATTAAATGAGACTTTCATTATTAAACTATTTCTGTTACAAATGAAAAATATGTCCTACATCAAAAAAATTACTTAAAAATCATAATAGAGATGAGCAAATTCCTTATTCTACAACATGAAATTGGATAGTATGTTGTGAATCACATTAAAAATTTTGTCAATTTATTTGACTTTTCAATCTCTAAACTTCGATCATCAATACCTTAGGAATGTAATTGCTTACTCTTATTTAGCAAAAAGCACTTGACCTGAGATATTTTGTACTAAAATTGCATTTATGTTAAAGAATTTTGTCGATCTACGTGTTAGAGTTTTAAAACTAGAGAAATAGACACAATATTATTGTAATGACTAAATACAATAATTATTATTTCTATAAAATCCGAAAGAAGTATGTTTCAACTTTTCAAGTATGCCCAAAGGGTATGTTGCCATATGACTATAAATACACTCATGTATTGTGGGTCACATTATTATCGTGACTTTATTTTAAAGTGAAACATAGAATTTCATAAAGCTATGGTTACGATTTAACATTTGATTGACATCATGAATCATAGCGTTCAATTTAAAATGAAACATAGCAAATATAATATTAAAACTAATTTATAATATTTGTAATTCGGGTAAGTTTGATGTGTCTAGTGATTTAAAATTTTATATTTTAATTCGTTAATTATTATATATATTTCCATTAAATATAGTCGTTTTAAATGTTCCCTAATTTAAAAAAATCAAGTACTTTGAGATTAGGATACATAACGGTGTGGAAATGTATTATTTAATAAAAATATCATAATTTGACAGTAACTAATGATGTGAATTTTAAAGTGAACACTGATACATTACTGTCACTCAAATGTGAAGTCGTAACCATGAATTATGGCAAATTATATGTTTCACGTTCAAATAAACTAAGTATAAAATGATTGTTGATAATGATTTGCTGTGTTTATGACGGTAATTTTTTAGTGATTTATCAATAAAAGAATAAACTGCAACAGCATGTACGAAGAGTGCATATTTTATGGCGTTCAAAACGTATGACTTTTCTTTTATTAAAGATATCATAGTCGAACGTCAGGATTGATTTATTTATTCTCTCAAAGCCATTTCCCGACATGTGTCGTTCGCGTTTATAGCGAAACGGAGTAAAATATGAACCGTGATCGATCCAGCGTCAACTTAGAGCATAATTGCTCATGGGCGCCCATAAGGGGGGGCAAGAGGGGGCACTTGCCCTCCCTTGGCTTTTTGCAAATTTTAAAAAGATGGCATATTACTTCATTACTTCACTACACTTATGTTCTATAAGAAATTTAATAATGTTTGCTTAAGTTCGGGCTTGCGTTTTTTATGTATGGGACAAGTTATTCCATTAATATTTAAGGTAAATTATTTAAACTGGAAAGAATTAAAAAATTGCCTGTACAAATTAATTTTTACTTTACGTTTATTTTCTTTTTTAATACAATGTTAAATGGACAGTATTACTTCGGAATGGAATCTCACATAAACTATTCAACATTTTTGTCAAAATTTAGATTACCATTTTTTTAAGTGTTTCTTAAAATTTAAGCCTTGTTAGTACAAGTGTGCAAAAGAATGTATTAGGTTTGTTTCTACAGCAGTAAGAAACTGTCTGTGACTGTCAGGAGTCTGCGCAGTTGAATTATAGGTGTTCCAACAGCGGTTGTGGAAAATCCGTGACTAGTCTCTGACTAAAAATCCCCTGTTCCTACAGCACCACATGACAGTTTGCTGACAGTCAGAAAAGTTTCTGTACTTTCCTCAAATTTGAAATCCACGCATGCGCATTCAAAATTGTACGCTGTAGAAATTGAAATTGAGAGTGTAACTGATAGATTTGATATTACTATAAGCAGTTTACATCGATTGATAAATTATGTTTTTTCGTAAAAATAATTAAATTTTAACCTACCGTCCTTATTATAATTTTAACCGATTATTTAACGTTTATTTGTTAAAAATGGCACATGGTTCTTTTGACCAATTACCTATTACTAATTACTAATAGCTATATGCTTCTGACTACTGATCATGTGTTCCAACAAACAATCACCGACAGTTCAAAACAGTCCTTAACTTGCACATGCGCGTATTGAAAAAGTACGAAACTGTCAGGAACTCGTCAGGGATTTACAGTAGGAACAAACCTATTATATCTTTTTTATGATAATATTTCTGTTTTATTTTTATTTTGCCCCTCCCTGAAAAATTCTTTATGGGCGCCCATGTAATTGCTTGAAAATTGGCGCATTCTTCCACTGCAAACAGCGACAACACAGATTACAAGATTACGCCGCTACATCACAGACAATGCCGGCTATCTGTAGCCTCCCTTCGGGGTACGGGGAGGGGGGTGAGTGTGCATTATGGCAGCCTGACTGACAACTCCCTTGAATTAAGAACGGTAAATGTCTTGTTCAACAACAAAAGAGACGGGGGTTTATTTTCTTGAAAGGCAAATGCTTCCGAGATGCTTCGCTTAGCGGAGGTCAAATTGACTATGACAATTTACAGCATAAAGAGCTTTTTTGTATTTGTAAGAGCAAAACGGCTAAAATATCATCATGGCTTATTACAAATTTTTGAGTGTCTACTCTGTTGTGAATTATAAAATTATACAGGGGGCTGTTCTGGAAATCAGTGGTTAATTTTTAACCAGTTGCTAAAATTTTTGACAAATAAAAACCAACATTACAGGATTATAAGTGATGTTCTGATATTTTCTCTAGTGCTATCTATTTTCATAGGAAAAAAAAATAGCAACTGGTTAAAAATTAATCACTGGGTTACAGAATAGGGGAAACAGGCTGTTATATTAAAAAGAAATACTTATTTAAAGATTATTAACGAAATTAATTTTAAGGTCGGTTTCCTGACGTCACAAATTATAACCATGTGATTTAAATCACAAGGGGATAAGGGAAAATGATTTTGTCGAGCGAATCGTATGATTTCCGAAGTAAATAAATGTAAAAATTGATAATATTATATACAAATATAATAATGGATGAAATATACAAAAAGAGTTGTAGATAAAACCAACGAAACTACTAACACATAATAATGAAGCACAAATTGTCGACGCCAAAATCACTTTCATAAACCAACTTAACAAAATTCATTGGAAGGAAGAACTACATACAACGGGAACATCGGTTATATTTCTACCTCCCGTTACTTTGATAAGGAAGATATAAGAATCGTACTAAAAATTGCATATGGACTATTTGAATAAGAACGTTTTAAGGACACTACAACCCGATATTTACATTTTGGAATGATGTCTGTAGATGTGTCTATGTGTGTATATCCTGTATATACGAGTATTACAGCCAAAATCCGCCAAAGTGGAAAGTGTCCAATCAAATCAGGAAATGGTAAGGAGAACTATAACATAACCTAATCTATTTTTTGAACTGAAACCAGTATGTCAGAACAATGAGAACAAATCACAGAGGTAGGTGTGCCGTTACCGGACTGTTTTGTATAAACACATTGATTTTTGGCCAGCGATTTCCCGACACTTGACGATGTAGCTCTAGCCAAAACAGCATATACTTTTGAGGTATTTCTTTTGCAAGTCGGTTTAATTCGATCAGTTCAGAGAGATTAGTTGGATCAGTTCTCTTTTCGGTGCAAATGGGATGCCTTTGGATCACTTTAACCCGCGAAGATGATAATTCAAAACTTAAGTTTTCAATTGTTTTGCATTTTAAATTTGCAATTTCTCCATTTTACAATTATTCAAAAGTACAAAAAAATCACGTAATAACATGAACTGATCTTTCTGATCAACCTCTACGAGTGGATTACTTCACATCAGTACATACAAAAAAAAATGAGGGGATAAAGTGATTCAGGCAAATGGAATGAAAAATAAGTGATCCGGATTTAAAAATGTACGTTAGATCAGATCCAATTGCAAAACACCTTTTGGTGATTTCAAGTACATCGGTCTTTGGCCACATTTCTCGGCCGAAGTGCAAAATAGTCGACCAATTCGGGCTTTGACCGTAACATATACTCGATAGGTGTATAAGTATATTAATATAAAATTTTGTTTGCAATTGTTTCTGGAAAAGTTTCTCACAAATCCGGTTAAAATAAACCGTAAAAAAATAGTTAAATTTTAATAAAACATATAAATGATTTATTTAGTTGTAGAATTTGGCAATATAGTTCTCAAATATGGATTATAAAATGAGGAAAAAATAAAAGAAATAAATAAAGATTAGTAAATTAAAAAGTAACTGGACTCATCGTACACATCTTTTTAATAAGCGACTGTGCGAATCAAAATCGACCTCCGACATAATTACATCTTCTGTAGAATTAATATGCTCATATTTAATAAACTTGTCTAGCAAAAAGAATTTTTTGCGAAAATTGAATGTAAAAAAAGTTTGTGGCTAGTCGTAAACCGAAGTGGATTCTTTTACGGTACCTCATTCCAACTTGGAGTCACACCATCCCGTGAATAATTTATCCCGTGTCCCGTAGTGCATATTACTACAAAGTGTTGTCTTCTGAATTGCACAAGTTAAAAATTCACAAATGTGCGTAATTTGCACCGCAAGCCAAGATTAAGGCTTTATTTGATTTAGGAGGAGGTATTCTTTAAATATTTCAGCGCTAGGATTAATTTCCTCGATAGGGCTCAAGGGATACAAGAGCCGTTTGAACTACAAGGAGTAATTCTATGAGAAGAGTATTTACGTATGGGATGTTAGTTCCTTTATTGGCTTTTAGAGGGCAGTAAATGTACAACATGGCATACAACACAGGCTAAATTAATTGTTCAAATATTACACTTAACGTTTCCTGCAAAACATACATACATTCTCTTCAGCGGTACCGGTATCCTTGCTCTAAATCAGTGGTTCCCAATCGTTTTTCATTTAGGGCCCCTATTGATAACCATTTAAAAAATCAATGCCATCTTTACTCCATTATTATTTTTAATAGTTATTTACATAACAAGCGTGGAAAGTGGTAAATAGTAAGCGTGTGTAGAGATTGAAGAACGAGGCGTGTAGCGCCGAGTGATTTAATACACGAGCGTTGCTATGCACTTTCAAGCTAGTTACTATGTAGGGGAGAAGGGGGCAGTTTTGAACTAGGGGCAGTATAGAACATTTGAAATTTAATTTTTTCTATTGAATATTATGTCGCCGTATGTATTATATATAATGTACTATGTATGCTGATCTCAGAAATATTTAATATTAACATCTACGGCTAAGTGCGTAAGTGTTATGTTAGTTCATATGTTTGCGCACCTAAATTTTAAGTAATTTAGATTTTACCTATAAGAATTTTCTGAACTTACATTAATTAATTTGTCAAATTTGATTAACTGTTGAACATAAACATTTGGGCACAAATATATTTCATTATTAAAATAGTTTGACATACGAATTAGAAGTTATAACCTAATTTTTAGGCAGAAAACACGTGGGGCAGTTTTGAATTCCTGTCGATGGGGGAGTTCAAAACTACCCAGCATTCATTTTTTTACTCAATTTTTTTTTCTAGTTTAAAATGGTGCGAAATTATACGAGAAAGCGGGTTGCAATAAACGAAGAAGACGCAAAAAAAGCTGTTAATGATTTTATAAATAGTAAAGGCTTGCGAGAAACAGCAGCTTTATACGGAATAAAAGTTACATTATATTATCGAGTTCAGAATCAAAAATTAAAAACTTTGGCTCAAGCAAATAATTTTGTTTCTGTTCGTGACTACTCAAATTATTCTTCTCTTCAATCTACATCTACTACTCTACTACTCAAGTATTTAGTAAAACTGGAGAGAATCTTCTAGCTAAATAATAAATTGTATGTAATTTGTAATAATATTTTTTTTCTTCATTTATTTATTTTTAGACCCTCAATAGTGGGTAGAAGGTATATATAATTTTTTATAAGTTTTCTTGACTAATTATGTATATATTCAAAACTGCCCCTGATCAGTTCAAAGCTGCCCCACCACTGGGGCAGTTTTGAACGATTGCAGGGGTTTTTTAAAAATTTGTTTTTTCATATTTAATCTTTAATTTAGTTATTTTTATTTACAACAAAAGATAGACTAGATGTCATACTATTTTATAATATAATTTTAATTTTGATACAAAATATAACAAACAAAATATAAATAAAATATTAAATTTTGTTCTATACTGCCCCCTTCTCCCCTACACTATTTTTCAGACGACCACAAAATATTATAATAAAAACAGGGTTTATACAAAAGTGTCAATGTCAAACAAAACTCACGAAAGCATTGACGTTTGGGTTTGAGGTTAAGTATGACTAGTTAACCGGAAACTGATTTGAAATTCTAGTACGTATTATTTGAACAATTAATAAAACTATCAGTACATTTTGACTCTTTATTTTTGTTATTAACTCATTACCAATTTTAAAATCGTAGTTTTAGGCAAATTTTCATTATTTTTGTTACATTTCATTATCAAAGGACCATCTATTGACCACTAATCGTCAAATCCGGTTATATAACACACTAGTGTGTTATTATAACACACGCCGTGTGCTATGTTACATTTTCTGGTGTTAATTACAGTGTAAATATGACTACTTTCATATGTGGTCGTCTGAAAAATACTTAACAACACGCAACATAAATTCGGCCCTAGAATGTAGATATAATTTTTTTTTATATACTTCAATATAGTTTATAATTTATTTGTTAAGGTCGTTTTAGACTAGCTTATTAATTGTACAAGATCTTGCACCATTTTGCATTACATGCAAAGAAACTAATGACTACCTTGATCTTAAGCTCCTTTTAGACTAGCCTGTATATGGGACAATAAATAGTTCAAGAAATGGTACCATATCTTGTACCAAACTTTGTTATATTTTGAGGAAGTATTATGATACTAATGTAATTTCTTGTACTATACTATGGCTCTGATTCTGCGCACTTTTATTGAATATGTCAATGTGACAAGCAAAATTAACCATAAATTCATTTACATTTATAGTTTGCAATACTTACATCTTTACCAGTAGTAACAATAAGTTTTCTATAGCCACAGTAAATACAATAAAAAAAATAAACGTTATAGAAACGCGTGAAATCACAAAATTCATGTAGGCACATACTCACTGCCAAATTGAATGGCAGATTATATGAAAAATAGAACGTGTTCTGTTTTTTCAACACATTTACGATCGGATACAATATTTCAACTAAATTGCTGCTTGATACTAGCCAATTTAAATTGTACTAAAAATGACGCAACATCTTGTGCAATTTGTAGACTAGCCTAAAATTGCCTTTAATGGCTCATAACTATTTTGTTTATATCTGGATAGATATGAGATAAAAGTAGCCTTAAATCTCTTTATTTAGTTACTTGCAGTTGCAAAAAAGACGAATGAGTGTAGAGTAGAACAAATGCGCGTTTGGAGCATTCTGCCGAGAAAAGGAGATTAGCAGCATCAGACCGCTCGTCTATTTAGGAATTGTATACCATACAATGTAGCATCCACATATAATTAAAGTAAATTATTCAGTAAAATTTTCTTTTTCATACTGTCCGGAATATGATTTTAATATTTTGTAACAGTACACTACTACCTCAATTTTTCTTGAAGGCCCAAAAACTTTTTTTTGACATATAAATAACTCGCATCACTGTTTCTCAGCATACTTAACGCAAGGCAATTATTTATAGTGTTATTTAACTATAGTTTAAGCTTAAAATGAAAAGAAAAAGTAATTTGGTTTTTACTCCTTTGAGAGGTAAAATTTAAATTTGACATAACGATTTAATAATATTATATTAGAAACAGTAACGAAAGTCATTAATTGAAAAAAAAAACTATTGAATTATAGGTATATTGTTTGCCAGTTATGGATAAAACTTATTAATTGAACCATATTGGAGCTGTAAGTATTTCGATAACACATTTATTTGTTAAGGGGAAGTTTGTTTTAGAAATATTGATGGGGGAAGTTTTATATAATGAAGTTTAAGGAGAAAATTTTTGATTGAAAATTTCTGTCATGATTACTCAATGTCTCTGGAGATTTTTTCCGTTATTTTCAAACTTTGGAAGAAGTTATGATGGAAATAACCAAACTTGCGTTATAATATTTTTAAATTATAAGCTCGCAAATTTACCAAAAATTACACATTTATTTTCGATGTAGAAAATAACGACAATATTATTTAAATTAAAAAATGTTTCTGTTATTTTTGCGCAGAGAAAATTGAAATACTTTTGTGGATTTTCAGCCTCCAGTCGTCTTCCTGAAATGAACAGCTGAACAAGTTCTCACTTAATAAAGCCAGCTACAATGAGGTGACAAGAAGAAGAATTTTTCCTCTTAATCGTGGCTTACGCTGAAGCCTTTTGCTTGGACACCCCTGTCGTGCCTACATCAATCAACTTGGGGTTAAGACGCTATTTAGAAGAATTTAAATTTTTATCCAACACTAAGATTAACGTCTCACTTTTTTGACAAGATTGTTGATAAGGACGAAATATTTATATTTATTAAATATATATCTTTCTTTTAAAAATATGACAATAATAATAAAAATAAAAATGTTACCCACATTATATTGGAGTGTTTATAGTTTATGTGAAACATACCCTTCATATATACTTCGTCGAAAATTTATACAATACCCATACACGAATGTGTTTATAGTGAAGTAGCAAAATACGCTTCAGGTGTGCTTCAAATATACTTTATCTAGCTTTTATACAAAGTAATAATTATATTCAAATATTTCCAAATGTGACCCACAATTAATTATAGTGCAATCATAGTCGAATTTATTTGATTTTTTTAAGTAGGCTAAAGTGGGCTATAAATGCACCAATAGAAGAATGGAAATTTTGGTCTTAGAAGTACATTAAAGTGATAACTCTCATAGGGAAGGTTAATTTTGTTGTTTAAAGACATTGTAAGAAGCCGCATGAAATTTGAAGCAGGCAATACTGAATAATCCAAGATTTGCTTAAAAAATTGCCTTTTTTATAACTTACATACACAATTAGTTAATTACTTCTTCGGTAATTTAAAAGTAATTATTTTCATGTTCATACTTTATAAACATATGCATATGTCTTAACGTAACCTAGAAATGTTGTTCTATCTGTACACCGTCATAAGTAATTTTGTTTAATCTCTGCTCTGAGAACAAATGGACAACCTAACGCTGAGGAGAGATAGACCAGAGCATTTTTAATAATAAAAAGATCAATACAACAGTAAACAGGAAAAAAATCATTGGCACATACAAAGGTAGACGACCTACTCTACGAATTCTAAAGAATTGTTGTTAAACGATTAATCAGAAGGTGATGGTAATGAAGAAGCTGAAGATTATGAAAACAAATATGCGGAAGGTAAGGAAAATTATTTAAAAAAAAAAAACGATAAAGAAGGATGACTGGATTGTGTAATTTGTGGTCGCGGTTTACACAATGAATATGCACATACCTATGACAAATGACCACAATTGGTTATTAACCAGTTCAACTTCTCATAGCTTTGATCCGTCTCACTTACATAGTGGAGAACATTTTGAACCCGAACAAAATATTTTTTTTGTGGTTTTAAGAATATTATTCTTTTTTCTTATAAGTAAGCCTAGATTATATATTGTTATAAAAAATATGTTTCATAAATAATATTTAATGTTATAAAGTAATACTTATTTCCAAAATGTGGACAATCTCATCCTAACTTACTCTACTTTGGTGTTACAATTTTCATAGTAATATAAAGTAACCATTTCCAAATCTAGTAACAATAGAAGAAATAGTTAAAATGCGAACAGCACATAATAATTATTTAAATTAGCAATAACGATAATACCCTTTCCTAGATGTTAAGTACTTGTAAATTCCACGGCAATGTTGACGACGCGACATCAATTAAACAGGCGTTCGATGTGCCCTCTGGATGTAAATGTAAGAATTACCGCCCGCCCTAATGTAGCGAGAACGAGCCTGTCTATCTTATCTCCCATCGCCATCCCGGTCCCGATCCCGAATCCTGGAGCCAGGAACCCGTATCCCGGATCTCGGATTCTGGATTCTGGATTCATTCTCTTGACGAATTTCAAACAAAATACATGTTTGTAGGTTGCGCGGAAACTTTCCAGTTGTATGACAGATGAATACAAAAGGAATTTGAATTTGAATCATTTTGGTTTTAATTCAGACTTTTCAATGGGTACTTTATAACTTTTCAGTTAATAACTTGTTTCGTTTATTCAAGCTAACTTCTTTATGTTTTAAAGCGATTTGGAAGCAACCAAAAAGTTAGACAATCATCACAAAAAAGACATTTTTTTGTTAATGCGGTAGAATCTCCAAATCGTGAAAGCAAAAATTCTCGAACGTATTTAGGGTCATGTGGCATCATAATATTCACGCATAAAAATTTGGTCTATTTGGCCGTGTTTTAACTATTTAATATTCGGCCCAATATTTTTTTAATACCAAATATTCGATTGTAAGTAATAAGTAAAGTAAAACGCTTTCTAGCGTATTGTAATCACGAAAAATATCGGACTTCATGTTTCAATGGAAATATCCATTTTGAATTTCGACAATACCTGAGTCCATTTTAATTAGTTTCGTCGTATTTACTGTATATATATCATGAATCAATCTATTTTTACTTTCTTGTACGAAGTAAGGGAACGATTGTTATAGCGAAAAATTTCGGTTTTCAGGTTTCAACGGATATATCCATTTTAACCATCCCCAAATCCATTTACAATTGTCGGAATATGTGATAAAATTTTCAAAAGATGATCCCTTTCGGAAGAAGTTCGAAGATATGAAACGAATGGTAATTGAAAAACGATTAGCCGTAAAATGATCTCACTTTCATGCAAAATAAGTTTAAATGAAGTGCAGCAAAAAATGTGTATAATTTAGCGTACAAGGAAGTCATGTAGTGCCCACATTGATTTTTTGTTACATTAAATTCTAAAATTATAGCTAATATTTTAAACAAAGTATAGTTACTTTGGTATCTACATTAAGGTCCGATTTTTTCACCTCTGGTTATTGAGCCGGTTACTTTAACTATCGGTTAATAGAAAAGTATCGCATGGGTTTAGTAAAGAACTTATGTCAGCGTTTTAATGTGATATTTTTCTATTAACCGGCAATTTTTCCAGAGGAGAAAAACCTTAACAAATAAATGAGTTTTAACATTCAGAGCGAGCATTTCAGCATAAAAAACCCCACTCTGTAACGAGGAGCTCCAATCACGCTTTTGATTGTAGGAAAATACACTATTCGATAAAGCCGAATGTTCAGTTAAAAATATAACTTTTTGCACATAGGTTTTAAGAATACTGATTATAATTACTTCCTATAGGTTTTAATATAAACATTTGTGTTTCTTTGTGTGTTACAAGAATAGCTACAACTTTTGTATTCGCGGAAGACATAGAACGTTATCACATAGGGAATTTATCTTTTACAAATTACACTGTCAACATCACCAAAAATGGGGCAAAGCAGTAAAAAGCGCATTTCAATTCTCAACATGTAAATGACGGTAATACAAAGTAAAAACTGTTAAAATAAGCATCGCACTATAATATATCACCGTTTTTCTACAATTTTCATCTATTTGGTGTAGTTTGCAATTCCGCCTAACATTACGCCAGTGCAGCATCTGCCCGGACAAAAAATCCCCCAGAAAACGCTTTATAATTCCGCTGCATGTATATTCATGTTTTAGTTTATTTTATGTTATGTTGGCAATATGTGTCTGTGTGAATATTGTACTTGTGCGAGCTAAGTTGATGTTTTTTCAATTTTCTTTTACACTTTGTTGCAAGGTAAGTGTGTTTGGAAGCTTACAGAGTACAACTGTGACAAGATGGATACAATTTTACGCGCACGGGTGAAATATGGCGGCTTTTGTCGGTAATATACGCAAAATGTAAATTTTCTTGTTTGCCCAGATATTATTTCCAACGCGATTCTGATATTTTTGCACTGTTTCTTTCGCCAAATCTTTCTCTTCGTACAATAAATATTATTTTATCCATGGTTTCCCCTATCCAACATATATAAAAATTCTAACAGAAATGAAATGGTGCTTTACTATTAGAAGATCTAAACTGTATTTCTTTAAAGTATTTTTTTCTTTTCACTAATGTAAATGGCCATTAACATATAGGTACCTAATCTAAGTGTCTATTTTTCGCATAAATCAAAAACGTTTAGCAGTAGCATGTTCAAATTTTATTTACGTAGTTACTATAACATCAAGTTATGCAACTCCATTTTTGGTTCCAAGCGACCTTTTCAAAGGGCAGTTTACTTTTGGCAGAAACTTAATAAAACTAATAATATAGTTGGCTTTTCATTTTTGTAGGAAATATTTGCACCTTGTGTGATTCCAGCACTCGACTTCGCTTCGTGCCGAAACGTTCACACCTCATGAGAAATAGGTGATTCTGCACGAATGGCACACTATACTTTTTATACGACCACACTGCTAAACCTTTCAGAACAAAAATACATGCGCGAAAGCTATTTGACATAAAAAACAATATGGCGCACGTAACCTCACAAAAAGAACGTTCACGCATGCGTAGTGTTGGCAATTACTGTGTCAAATGATATTACTCACACTGCGCATGCGCAATGTTGATAAATACTGTTAGAAATGATTTCGCACACTTTAACCCACGATTGGGGAAATACACAACTTTGAAGTTTTATACAGTATGAGAAAAGTGCCGCATTTCATAGTGGTCGTAAACATTTTAATAAAATTTTCAAAAGATGATCCCATTTCGAAGGGAAGTTCTAAGATATGAAACGAATGGAACTGGAAGAACGATTAGCCTTAGAATGATCTCACTTTCGAGAGAAATAAGTTTAAATGAATTGCAACAAGAAATGTATATAATTTAGCGTACAAGGAAGTCATGTGTCCACATCAGATTTTTTACTGTGTAAATATTAAGTAACATAGGTATATATTTTTTCCATTATTTATTCTTAAGAGAGTTTCGTCCTTGTGCACATCATTAGACAACTAAGATAATTGTTTAATACCATTTGAAAGGTTGAAACGAAAATAATATAATAAATAATAAATAATTGAATAACCAAGTGTGTTGCTACTCATTTAATTTCCAGTGCTTACTACGAACTAATTTTCTGTTAAGCTTTTAAATTATATTACAATGACGAAATGAACGTTTAGATTACTGGGAAAATTACAATTTAAGAATTTCTTTTTCTGGAAGAATTACAGCACTAAATTATTAACCTGTACCCTGTTAAATTTTAAATGGCTATTAATTCGTGAGCTCGGAAAGCTGCATATTAGAGCAGATTCGTCGTGCAAAGAATTGGAGGAATAAGCTTTTAAAAACCTTTCTCGACACTTCATGGATGCTTACGTTGTTTATTTTTCCCTTTCTTGTTTTGTTTGAGATCGACAATTGTTTGAAAGATATTTCTACATTCAAATCTTCGTAAAATATAAAACACAAACAACGGAATCTTTCGCAAAATTCAATTTTCTTAATGCAGCCTAGCACTTATATCGGATGCAGCATGCGGATACAATAGAGATAGATGCACATTATTATATTTTTCTTCGCTTATAAAATTAAGTTATTTATTCATAACATGTAAGTAGATGAAATTTCGAGTTTCTATTTTAATTTTGTTTAGTAGCGTGATAATTACAGGAAAAGAAAGGTTTGTTTCTACAGAGGATTTCAATACAGGATTAGTTTTATTCGACTGAATGTTTAATAAAAGGTACTGTTGAAATTACACTTAATAGAATCCGCTAATACACCAATGTTTCGATTGTAAATCAGTCTTCATCAAGATGATAAATGGTATTAAGTTGGTTGATAACTGTTAAGTAGCATGTTTGTGCGTGTTTTATCTATTTTTGACGAAAAATTTCTACAAAATAATTTACATGATTTACTTGATCATACCCTAATGAAGACTGATTTACAGTGGAAACGTTGGCGTATTAGTGGATTTTATTCAACGACTGCAACTCCAAAAGTTCATTTCTTATATAGGGTATATCTGCAAATATGCAAAAATGCTGAAATAAGACCAATGATATGGAAAGAAAATATGCATTTAATGGCAAAATTAATTAAATATATCACGCCTGACGATTTAACCACAATTAAATACTTCGCAATATGTCATTTTTATAATTAAGATATGATATTCTACAATTATAATAATCTGATTTCTGTGACGTTTCTAAATTTGAATCAAAAAAGTATTGTCATAGGCATTTAACATGGAAAACAGGTTTTGGTAAATAAAAACGGTCCGGCAATAACAACTAAGTCACCATATTGTACAGGATAATATTACATGTATTTCTACATCTTATTTAATACATGTTACTTCAATTTAATATCACAATTTTGTGAAATTTTCAAGAAAGAATTATTTTTTTGCCTGGATGGATAGTTCCAGACCATGTTTTTATTGGAACGAATTCGGGACTGATTCTCAACTGTCAATGTCATTACTGTCAATTGTGTGTTTTACTTTTACCTGAAAATAAGTCTACAAATACGGAAAATAAATTTAAAAAAAACTTATTAACTGCTTACTGATAAGTTGCTGAAAAATTTCCATGTCAGCAATGTTAGAGAAATGAGAGAAATTGATAAAATAATGAGAGTAGCTGTGAGATAAACTCCAGGTGCAGTAAGCGTAGAACAAGCACTAATTTAAACAGTGTTGAGATTGAGGTATGTTAATAACTCTCTCAAAATGAAGAGTATCTAAAAAATGGTAATACCTACGTCCCGTTTTTTGTTATTTCGTTTTGAGAAGCTTAAATTGTATTGATTATTTAAATTACAAATATTTTACATATAGTGCATTATTTTATAATATCTTATTATAAACTTATTTATTATTATTTCTACAATAAATTAATTTATGCAATAATGAATTATTATTTTCTATACAATACATGCACAAAAAAGAAATGGATAATATAAACAAGCAGCAGTTTGTGTATACTTGCTCAAAAACAGATCAGCCGTCGTTATGAACCGTTCTCCAAAATAACAATTGGAAAAAGGTACCAGAACAGAAAATATGTTTCGCACTACCATGGGATGTCTTAGTCATGTAAATATGAACATATTGCATATGTAACTTCTACGCATGAAATACAAAATTTCATTATTAACGGAATTATAAATGAAAAGTGAAAAAGAACTTAGATTGAAAGAATTAGAAAAAAAAGAGTTTAGGAAAAGATTGCTAAACAAATTATATATATTTGTTACAAATTAAGACGGATTTATTGCAATTTTTTATCCTCATAGCAGAGTTTAGAGAATAGCAAATTAATATTGAGAATGAGAGACCTTTCTAATTTGGGTTTTTAGTCATTTTATACTCGCATTAGTTTTAAAATGCGTGCGTTTTGTATGACACATTAAAGTTGTTAATTTTTCCCACACGATGGCATCTCGATTGATACGGACAAGACGTATTTTAATAATATACAGTGGTTATATAAAGGGTGTTCCATTTAAAAGTGCCACCATTGCTATCTCGAGAACTATAAGAGCTACGAGGTTGGTTAAATTAGCAAAGAACCACCATTTTACAAGACTAATACAATGAGCAAAAAAAAAATTTTTTTAAACCAGTGGTTCTCAAAATACGGGACACAACTTTCTTATTTTAAATGGAAATGTATGTTTATTTTTAGGTTATTCGATTAAGTATTTTTTTCTGAATTCAGCGATATGTACATATCATATACTAATATAACAAAATAATTGAGAAAAATGCATGTTAAATTTATATGTATTTTATTTATATCTGGCTGAAACAAGAGTGCTATGGTTAGAAAACATAGACATAATGTTCTGTCTAACATTGTTTGATTATTTTTTGTTAAATTTTATTTGCTTGAACTGTCAGTTTTAAGAAGAAAATTAATTGTTTTCTATCCAAAGCACTCTTATTTCAGCCAGATATAAATAAAATACAAATAAATCTACCATGCATTTTTCTCAGATATTTTGTTATATTAGTATATGATATATTTATATCATTGAATTCAGAAAAAAATACTCTATCGAATAACCTAAAAATAAACATACGTTTCCATTTAAAATAAGAAAGTTGTGTCCCGTATTTTGAGAACCACAGGTTGAAAAAAAAATTTTTTTTGCTCATTGTATTAGTCTTGTAAAATGGTGGTTCTTTGCTAATTTAACCAACCTCGTAGCTCTTATAGTTCTCGAGATAGCAATGGTGGCACTTTTAAATGGAACATCCTGTATATACCACAAAAGTAAGTGTTAGCTTTAATATATTTACTATAAAAATAAATACGCTAGAAATATTAAGGTCAGTTTTTTCTTTTGTATTTTCATATAAAATGTTTAACAAAATCAGTTATTGTTCATGCGTACAATATTATTTTGATACAAGATTTTCTATATGTTTCGTAGGTAATTTAATTTAGTATTAACTGAAATTCTTTTAGAATAAAATTCCATACCTAGTGAAATAAGTACAACTTTAATAATCGTGTTAAGCAAGCTTTATAATTAAATGAAAAACAAAATTTCTTATGTACTTACAAAAAAAATAAGGCAGGTCTGAAAATATAAGACGCTGGTAGCTCACCTGAAACAAAAAATAATTCAATTAACATACCACTTCCGTCTTCGCCAGCAAAAAAATATCGGAGGACGCGTTTATTTAGTTACCAGTGAAAAAATAGCGCATTTGCCAATTAAAGTCCGTAGGATCCGCTAATGAAAACAGAACCAGATTATCTTTTGTACTTTCTAGTTTGAAAGTTTTAACTCTGAAAGCACAAAAGAAAAACTGCACAAGCGAAACTAAACTGTCTACAAACTCCAGTAATATTATTATTCTCCCTGAATAAGAGTGCCGTGTTTACTTTTCATTCCGGGAAATTACTACCTCGGATATAACGAGCCCCTCTCAACTTTAAATAGATGGAAAACAAACTATGTCTTACAAAGACTTACAAGAAAAAGGCACAAAAAGTGTCAGTGGTTATGAATTTATATCATACTTTTTAACAGTCACAATAGGACACAATTTTTATTACCTTCTAATTTCGTGAAGGTATATACAGGGTGAATACTGAAAACCTTAAAATAGGGAATTAACATGGGAAAACAATTTTTTGCTGCTTCCATCTGTCCCGCAAATTAAAATGGGGTGTATGTGGTATCGGTTAGTTTATTTAATTTTTATTATTATTATTTATCGTACACACAATTTACCTTCTACCCATTTTATCATCCACACATTTTATCTTCTACTCATTTTGTGTTCCACACATTTTATCTTTTACACATTTTATCTTCCGAAACATTTAACACTAAATATTTTATCTAATTATATAAGTATGTTAATTGCATGGGCAATAAAATGAATAAAAGGTATAATTACAATGCTTTAAAGATGAAAATTTGGTAAAGATAAAATGTATGGAACATAAAATGAATGGAAGATAAAATGTGTGGATGATAAAATGTGCGCAAGATAAAATGTGTGTAAGATATTTTTTTTCGCGGATTAAAAATGTGCTCGTTAAAAGGTGTGCAAAATTAAATGTTTGAAAAATACAAAGTCAAACAATATAACATGTGTGGAGGATAAAATGTATACACCTCCAAAAAGCTCTATAGCCGAGTGGATAAGACAATGGATTCATATATGAATAGTCCTGGTTCGAAACAGCCTCGGTTAATTTTTTTTTAATTAAATTATATTTAATATATTCCTATTATATTATATTAGGGTATTTCAATAAAATACTTAAATTTATATAAAATTGTAAGAGGCTCCAGTCAATAAAACGAAATCAAATTGAAAAAATTTTTTGAATTCCATTTCTATTTAAGACGAACTATAATATGAAACGAATAGTTTACTCTAGGAAGAGTTTAGATAAGAAACAGTATATTTTTATTAATTTTTATGGCAGTACGCGTGGCTAATTTGCATATTGTCACAAAAATTGTTCTCGGCTCACGATATGATAATTCCTCTAATAAAATAGAGGGCAGCACTTTTGCACGGAGCGTATTCATCGCATTTTTCTGTCCCATAATTCTCTGCGTTGAGAACAATAGTGTCACTGCATTCATGTTTTTATTATTTTATTATTTCCCACACAGTCGCCCCTAAATTATAATATTTTTCTACAAAATTAATCCAGAGAATTATTTGAATGTTCCCAGCGAAGGGTTTGCAGAATGGGCGTTTTATTTCAGACAGACCTACTTTGAGGATATATACCCCATTGTAAGAAAGAAAAATGATGTAAAAATGCTACTTTGCAAGTAAATTGACTGGGATGTTACATATATCTCCCAGTATGAGAGTATTAGCTGTAAAATAACAGTTCCCAACTCTACCAAATTTGAAATACAAATTTGAGACAAACTTAACGTGGAATAGAGAATTTTATTTGAGAAACTTAAATCCTTTATTCGTTGTTTTACATCGCATTATATTGTCTCTGCCTTCCAAACGTTTTATGCTTTGCATCTTACGTTTCTAAGGAAATGGAGAGAACTAGCAAATAAAATTAAAACAGTTGATACCACTGTAAATACACAAATACTAAATGTTTTGGCAAGGACAACTCACTTTATTTTTATTTTTTAATTTACCAGTGTAAACAGATCGAAGTCCAGTAAAGGACAAGGGACCTATAACTTACAACGGGCTAGTGATGGGACACGGAAATATTCCTCTTGAGAATATTCACGGGAAAGGGAATAGGTACTCCCTAACGTTAAATAAATTCCTGAAAAGAGAGAACTTACTATTTAATTGATTTGCTAACATCGTGGTTGGTACTGGCAAACTATGACAATAAGTTGAAGCGTGTTTTCTAACTTTATTTTCATTTAAAAAATTTTAATTGTAATTATATACAAAAAACACTGATGTGCATAAATATTTTAATTAAGGTATTAAAAAAATAGAAAAGTTATTTCTTCTATAAAGAAAACCATCTGCTTATGGAACTTTATTACAATAAAATAAAAATTTCCTCAATTTTTCTTTAACGGGATTATTCCGAGGAATATATTTCAATTTACATATATAGTTCATGAAGGGGAAGAAATTTGTTGACGTCATGTAGCGTCATAGATAATTCGAAGTGGTTCTAAAAAAGTCACGAAAGTGATAGATTTAAGGTTCCAAATATATATTCCTGACGGTTTGTGAGTAGTTCATATACCGTAGTTTACGCATGCGGATAGTTCCGGACCATGTTTTTATTGGAACGAATTGCGGACTGCAATAGTATATATGGTCTGTGTCGGACTGATTCTGAACTGTCAATGTCATTACTGTCAAATGTGTTAGGTTAGTTTGCTTAGTTTTACTTAGCACATTCTGGAGCAGATTTAGTTGCTCTGGCTTCAGTGGGTCAGGAATTAGAGCACTCAGAAGTGTTTGCTCTAATTCGAGGTCTGTTGAAACCAGAACACATTTTGAAGCAGATTCAGCTACTCTAGATTGTGCTCTGGTTTCAGTAGGTCAAGAATTAGAGCACTCTAATTCTAGGACTGTTCTAGATTGTGCTCTGATTTCAATGGGTCAGGAATTAAAGTACTCAGACGTTTTTGCTATAATTCTAGGTCTGCTGAAACCATAGCACATTTTAGAGCAATGAAGCTCTGTATTGTGTTCTTGCTTGAAAATAAATCTATTTATCTGGAAGATAAATAAAAAACTTACTGACTCATTTACAAATACGTCATTTTAAATCTTATATACAATTAAGAGATAAATTAAATTGAAATGTCACAAGTTCTGACTAACACTATAAACTTCGATCCATATATAGTTTAAACGTAAAATATATTTGTTTTTTTGGTTAAAGGTTCTTAGTCATTAGGATTTGATCTCATATTCCGCTCAACATGTGAGCCACTTTTGCCCGTAAAGACAATTAAAAATGTAAACGGTTTTATTTAGCCATTTTTAATAATGTATCCCATTAGATATTAATTTAATATAAATAAATATTTTAAAATAATAAATTTTTAAAATTCTATCGAATCTGTTATCATTTCAAAGTTTTGCAAAATATTTATATTAACCTAGTTGCAAAGTAAAAACTGGTTTCATGAATAAAGTATTTAATTATAGCATATGTATATAAAGGAGTAATTATTTTCTGAAAAAGAGGCTGAAATAGTTGGTTTTATAACGGCCATAAATGCTAATGATAATGAAAACAGTGAAAAAGGCGAGGCTTTGTCAAAAGTTCAATGTTGCAGGTCAGCCAACATAACAAAGCAAAAACCCTAGGAACAACTGTCACTAGAAAGTAACGCGCTTAGCAAAAGCTCCATATAAGCTTCCGTAAGCTCTGTAAAAATGTTTGTCATCACACTGCAACAAAATACGAAATTTATTTCATTTAAAAGCACAAAAGGACGCCAAAGCGAGCAAAAAATCACGGCAGCTGCATTTTTGTTGCATGTTAAACTGAAACGAGGAGTACAGCCCTAGGACGCTCGGATAAAAATTGTTTTTACGAAAGCGCAAATGGATGAGAGAAATATCACATGACACAATTATTTCCAGGTGCATACTTGTCTTATTGTAGCAGGACGTTTAAATATAGAACATGCTCTGAAAAATAAACTTTTTTCGAAAACTGTCATAAAAAGTTAATATTTACATGACAACTACCAACAAGCGAAATGATTGTTTTTTGTTTACACAATGCAATGTCTTTTGCATCCTGGACGTAAAAGTCATTTGCATCCAGCAATGATTTTATTCTTTAACCTAAAGACTCTGGTTGTTGATTTAATAATTATAAGTTATACAGTGATATTCTACAGTCACTGTTAAAGTTGCTTAGAGACGATCTCTAGCTAGAGCTGACTGTTAGTTTTTATAGCTGATGTTATTCTACTATTACAGAACAATGTTAGCGCTTACAGCGGTAAAATTTGACTGTAGAATACTTTTTTCTTAGAGATCACCTCTAAATTCAGTTAGAGACGATCTCTAAATTTAATAGTGACAGTAGAATACCACTTATAGTATTTAAGTTTCTATTGAAGTTCATTACATAACATTTGGAAGGATTAAGATGTATATAATTTTGTTTACAATATGTATACAAGTGTAACAGATCACTTTGTAAAGCAATACAATCGTTAATGTTAATAATGGTTTTAAATAATTTCAAGTCATCCGCATATCATAAAAAATTTGAACTTGTGAAACAGTGTGAAATATAATTGATAAATAAGTTATAAAGTAATGGGCTCAGGTGTGATCCTTGCGGTACACCTGAGGGAACTCATATTGTATATGATTTGAAACCATTACAGTATACTAATTGTGACCTGTTAGTAACTTAAGACTCGATCCATCTTAAAAATGTTTCATGTATTCCAAGTGCTTGAAGTTTATAAATCAGAATATTGTAGATCGATGAATAAAGGTTTTCAAAATTGATTGGAAATGAGGTAAATACGTGTAGTTTATATAGAATCAAGTTATGCATTGTAGTTTATTTGAATTATATAAATGTTTTTGATCGCGGTTGAATATTAAAATTTATATAATTTTGTTATTGTCGGAATATCGTCTGTCTTTGTAACATGGTAGCAGAACGCGTAGGTAAAACTCTATTGTTTTAATAACATTACCCTGCAGCAATTTGACCATACGTATAGTAAACCGCCTCTGTTATCATTATTAACATTCCTATGTTTGCTTCTATTACGGTAAACTTCTAAATAAAATGAGGTGGCAGCGACTATGGTTACCCTTTTCTTGTATAAAAGTTGTTCATTATTGTAATTAGTGGATTATTTTTGAAGCAAGTAAAACTCATAAATCACCGTACCTGTTACATTTATCACGAAACAAGTACATTGTATTGAGGGTTACATTTTAAATTTTATTATCCTTGAAAAATCTGGTTGAAGATACTTGGATTCTTGAACAGAATATCTTTTCTCTGTTTCGGATTTAGAATATCATATTCCAGCACGCTTATTGATGTTAGAAGGAGCTTCATTCTTAAACCACTTTTGGTTATATTTTGTTATTTGAGATTGGCATGACTGCATTAAATACACAACATATCTAGGCAGCTGACAAAGTAATTCTAATTTACCTAGGCAACAGACGAAATAGAAATCACTGTCACCAACCTAACTATTCTATCAAAAAAATCCCTTAATGGAAATTGTCAAATATTATTATAAAAAATAATGTAAATAAAAGCCGAAACAGAGAAAATAGTATAAAACATTCGTTATAGAAGGCAATTCAAGCACTCGTTCGTTCGGGCACTCGTTGCTTTGCGCTCGTTCCCGAAATTCAAACTCGTGCTTGAAAAGGTTGCCTTCTACAACTTATGTTTTAATATACTAATCTAAAAATATCGCAGTATATCACGATTTTTAGAACATTCATTATAAAGAGAAAGAAACGGTATCTGAAATTAGAAATGTGATTAAGTTATAAAAACGAAGAAATGATAGAAACCATTTCAGCTGTTTGGAAAAGCATTCATCCACCCACATGGTCTTACGTGGTGCGTGTTCTATTTATATAATCCCACCCGGAGTCCCGGTAGAAAATCCATTGTAGCATTTTCCATTCATTTAGCACGGCAAATGTTCTCCGAATCGTTCGACACGGGAATTTTTCATTTTTGTGCGTGAACGTACAAGGAGTATTCCCAAGGCGTGAAATAAATTCGTTTCCCCTCCTTGTGGCGCGGTGCCGGGTTCGGTTCCCGTTCCCGACCCAGCCGTGAAATGGCGTGTCACTCACAGGAGACGGAAATGCAATATTGCGCTGTTTCTTTGTTTGTACAACGCGTTTGTTTTGCCTAATAACGGGACTCAATCCATATTTTAATAACGAGAGATGACAGCGAGATGGTAGAAAAAATAGAATTTTTAATAAGTACATTTAGGTTTGAATTCTTTAGCACGAGTATAATATCTCAAGTAATTACAGTCGGACTAAAGTTATAAATAAATTTCCTAGAAATTTAATAAACTGCGTAGAAATTTATAAAACAATAAAGTCTTTGTAGAAAGCAATTTATATTAAAAATAGCACAAAGAACTATTTTTCAATATTAGATTAATTTTCATTTAAAAATTAATTGAAACGCAAGCAAAATATAGAACTTTCTTTAACTATAAGAGATTATAAAAGAAAAATATAATTAACAAAGTAATTAACATCTTCAGCATAAATCCAAGTTAGTCTCTCCAGGGAAGGTCTCCGAGAGAATTTTAATTCTACAGATAGAGACTTTGCAGCGAAGTCATGCACTGCGGTATCTAACTAATATCTATAATTTATTACGCATATCTGGAATCTGCAGGATTTAAAGCCACTTTCACACTATTTCCGGAAGCGTTCACAAAAGGAAGTCACTTTTAATCAAGATGATGGTTTTGTTCTTTTGGCACAATTGGTGGAAAGTGACAGCAGTGTTTTCATAATTATCTGTGATTATATTTCACAAGACAAGTATTTATTTACAACAGAGGTGGACGAACAATTATCACGTTTATGAGCATAGTTAATCGTTCTACAATTAATAACAATTATAAATATTATCTAGAAATGAGCAAAATTATATTTAATAAATAAATGTTTGTTTTAAATTTGATCTACAATAAAAGATCATATAAGGATGTGACAACATGCCCTTCAAGGGTACTACAAATATACTACGTCCAGACTTCAGACGATAATAATCTTTATTTCAATGGGACTCACAGTACACGGCAGTGGCGTGCGGTCAGAATAAACAAGATAAGCTCTGTTTTTGTTTACCCAGGAGTTCCAAATACTACTTTATCTAAAACTTATAATATTTTTTGTATTGAAATAAAAAGATTATAAGCAAAAAAAGAAAAGTGAAAAATTTACATTTTTGTTTATCTCTAGTCACCTATTCATTTTTTGGGAAAAACAAAAACATGTTTAAAATTACTCCCACATGAAGCAACTTTTGTCTAATTTAACCGACTTTGTATCTCTTACAGTTCTCATGCTCCCCATCCTTAAACAGTTTCATTGACTAAGTAAGAAAAGCAGAAATAAATCTGCTTTAGCCACTAGTGATGTAAGATTCGTCTGTTCTCAAAGTCATGTAAATATGTTGTAGATCAGAACCATTCGTTAAGATTCACTATAAGCAGAAAAATATCTGCTTGCGTGGGACAAATACAACTGCAACGACTCGCATTATATCAATCTTATACTCGTATTATTCGAACTGGAATAAAAATATGTTAAATACACCTTTTTCAACATATTATTTTAATATAAAACAATTTTTGACTTTGAATCAAGTAAAGAAAGTTAAAAGTAAGCAAACAAGTAAATCTATTTAATATAATTCCATTTTCCTTCAATAAAATAAAAACCAGAATTGAATTTATTTTCAAATAATTAACTCTATTTTGGTTCATTGAAAAAATAATGTTTAAGTTTGTGTTTAGTTTTTGAACTTTTTCATATTTAAAACTCGCCGCACGCCATTGGTACATGGATGTACATATAATTAGGCACAACATGTCCTTTGGATATACTTCAAATTTACTTTGTCCAAACAAAAGGATATGTTTCTTTCAAATATTGTAATATTCTATAACACCAGTCGTTAACTCATAAAAACTGGAAATTTACTGTACTTGTTGCACAATATACTAATATAAAGCATTATTTATTTAAGAAAATGTTCCATTGTGATGTAGTTTGTAAGTGTTTTTGTTAGGAAGTTTGCGAAATTATTTAGATAATAGTTATTAAAATTTTATTTGAAAACTTCATTACGACAAAAGAAAGTTTAAAACTAATTTAAAATTTATTAAAGAAGTTTAAGGATTAAGCTGGTAAAATGGCAATCTCGGTCTTATTTACAAAATAGTAAAACTTCAATAATAGTGCAGCGGAGTAAATAATTTATACGGATAATTTAAGATAATGTAGGTAATTATTATAGTGCAGCAATTAGTAATATTTATGCTGTACTTAACCCCCTCCCCGCGTTTGAATGATCCCAAAATCGCGCAAAAACCACAGGTGGAAAGTAAATAGATAGCAGTAATTATTCACGCAGAATTGAGCGAAGCCAAGAAGCTGTCATAGTAAATTGCTCGTAAATCAAATCGCGGGGGTGTGCCACCCACTCCGCAACTTTAAATGCGTGTAAGTTCCGACGTCGATCCACGCAGCGACAATGCGCGCCACTTATTCTGATAGATCCCGCCTGTCACAAAAATGAACAAGGAATTTATAATCGCTGTGGAGTCAGCCAAACGCCGACTTTTTACTCCCTGACTGATTCCTTATTTTTACTCTTGTTGCCAGCGGTAAATTAGACTCGTTAGACTTAATTGGAGTTTTCCTTCAACAGAAAGCGTCCACCGTCGGATTATTAAACTGAGATTCAGGTAACGGACAAACTTATCACAGAGATATATCCGATCATTTGCTCCATTCGTTTTAAATACATCATTTATTTGGATTGCAACTACGACATCAGTCGAGCAACCAAGAAATTTGCTTCTAACAAGTAAACGTATAAATTATCAATTCAAAAAACTAGTTGTTCTTAATTTGTTATTGCGATTACAGCAACTGTCATTACATTAATGCTATTTTTCATTTGTTAGTGTCTGAATAATTATTGTCTATTTTCGTCTCACATAGAAATGAACCGGCGCGAAAGACACTTTCGTATATATTTTGAGCAACCAATAAGAGAAGATGCCCTAGGTTGACTTTTTTTACCAATGTATACTTAATTTCTATGGGAAAAACTATATTAGTTCGAAGTTAAGATTTAGGAAACATGTAAATACAACAAACAAATCAAAATATAGGATTTCACGACCATTGTATTAACAGGTAAGAATATTTCATTGCAGTGGTGATTTGAAATTTCATATATAGCAGAAAAAGAATTGACAATGAATTGGCTATAAAATCTAGAGATTAATGAAGCCATTAATTAAATTTGAAATTAGTATATGTACTGTTAATTTGTACTTTGTACATCAATACACAGACAAATGACATCCGATAGGACAAAGCGATCGTGACAATAAAAAAGTGTTTATTTTATTAATATATTTATATTTATAAACTACTACCTATTTTGAATAGTAAAAATAGACAATTATTTTTTAATTTGTTTAAATTTATAAAAGGTGAAGCAATTAATAGCGTATCAATTCCACTCATTAAAATATTTTAAAATATAATTATTTACAAAAATTTATTTTTTTATTGAAATAATCCCATGCTATTGGTAGAAAGCTTTCACATTTATGGTTTATGTCCCTAGCTTGGATCAGTGCTAGACGAGACAAGAGTCTACGACGGTTGAAATATGTATGGCACATTACTCGTCATTGGAAAAAATGATACATACTTTGCCGTCTCCTTTAACTTATTTGTTGCATTAGATGCGCGAGAATGATTGACAGGTCCATTTCTATTTGAGATAAACCAAAGTTCTAGCTATAGCGAGCCTATTATGAGTACTTTTTAATATAAAGCTGTAGTCTTTTTCAGTAAAGATATACTTGATATACCAACATTTTTTCCGGTTTTTTAACCGCCAAAATAACGTTTATTTCTGGTTTTCGGTTCAGTTCCAGTGTGTTTGTTGGTCACTTAATGTAACAGTTTTATTTAAATATGATTTAGATCACATCTTATTATTTGGTATGTGAATGACATTAATATTGGAAATATATGAAAAGAGTAAACAAGGGAATGAAGCGATTTCCGCGCGTCGTGGGCAGTGGCGTAGGCGCGATATATTTCCGCTATTGATCCCCGGTCGGTGAAGAGGTAATGAAACAATTCGCATGACACGAGTGATCCTGGAATCATTTCAGCATGACAACTGCAACAGATAGCTGGAAAATTGCTCTAATCGATTGATTTCAGCTTTCAGCGCTCAAATACAATCGCAAATTATTCACAGTTGGCAAGGAATGTCACCAGAAGAGATCAAATGCGTTAGCCTTTCATTCAACATATATCAGGCGTATTGCAACTGTATTCGTCAGATTCCATAAGTATCATTATTATCATAATATAAGAATATGGGTACGCTTCGACATAGTGATATAGTGCTGTGTACGAGTGGTTCGGAATATACTTCAAGCTCTAGGTTCTAGCTTCTTTGCCGAAGATGTAGAGTGATAACTGGAAGACAAAGTTTATTTTCATATTTTTACTGAAGAGGTACAAAATTTAGATTAATTATACTATTTAGATACTATTATCTGGGAAGTTTAAGTCTCTTGAGTAGGATGGAGATGGAAGAACAAAATTTTCTGGGTTTCACTCAGGATTAAAGAGTTTAATACAGCTCCTTCTAATTTCACCTAAGGCTGAGAAAATTAATAAATTAATCGTTAATTTGATTGAAAATTTCTGTCTCGTAAGTTAAATCATGAATGTATATGTTATCAGTCTTATTTTTATCAAAAAAGCTGTTTTTTGCCGACCCTCACATATTCCTATTACACATACAAGTATTTTAAAATTTTTTTAATGAATGTCCACAAATTTGGTTATTTTTGGAGTGATATCTTTCAGTCTAACTGGAGCTACATAGGTTCTAATTATTTATTACTTAATTATTTGATTATTTGATTACCTAATTAATCGATTATTTGATCAAACGATTATTTGATTGATCGATTATTTTATTAATCGATTATTAATCGTCTAAAAAAAAAGATTTAATAGATTATTTGATGAAACCAGACGTCACTTTTAACAAAAGCGCTCTATAAAAATGTGTTTGTAATATGTGCCTCTGACTTTTGAAATTGCGAAAAGTAAGCTTCAATGGTATATACCTAGTTTACAATCCTTTGGATCTCTTTAATATAATACAATCTCAATGTTTCTTACTAATAAAGTCAGAATATCCTATTCTCCATTTTATATTTGATTTCATAATTATTACAAATTATAGTAAATCATTTGTATTAGTATTAATTCACTTTGTTGAATTCTTCGCTTTTCTTTTTGTATTATGCAGTTGTAAATAAATTATTTTATGTATTTTAGCAGTTTCATTAAATATATAATATAAATTTAATATATTTATTTACCTCTAGTAATATTACAAATAATAAACTGTAATATACCAAGGAAGAAATATCTAACCACTATATGCTGTCTCTAGGATAGATTTTCTCTTTTTAAATCATATTTCAGTATCCATCTTTCTGTATAAGTCTTCTTGTTCTTGTTCTATATTATTCTTCGTAGACCATACCATCTCAAGCCTTTTGCTTCTATCATATCTAATATATCGAAACATATTCCCTTTTTTGTAGCGCATATCTGAGTTACGTACACGATCTCTTCTATTCTATTCAGTAGTTCTTTCAATAGCTAGCATTTTTTATATCTGTACTTGATTTATAACCCAGAATTCTGTTGCAATACTTTCAATTATAGTCTTGAATATCTTTTTATTTTGTTTACCCCAAAGAATCCTGTTCAGTTTACTAATTACGGTGCTTACCATATTTATTTTGTCAGTGCTTAAAAATCCATACAGAAAAAATGCAAAATTTCATAGTGACAATAGAAAAATATATACTTCCTGGCAAACTCATGAGCCTTCACAAAAACTTGTGGTTGGTTATTAATTAGGCATTGAGTAAAAGACTTGGCAGCACCTTAGCCGTCGGGTTCTTGGCGATATAAACATAAAACATAAGTTGGAAACAATCGAGCATTGTGATGAGGCTGAGCGGGCTTTGTGTAACCGCATGTCGGCGCTTTCAGCCCGGAGTTATTGAAACCCGTAAACCCCGCACAAGTTGCGGATCTGGCGAGTTGCAGCACATGAAAGCCGCGGGGAACGCTTTGAGCATATGCGCGATACTCATAACTACTTCTTACCCTTCGACGACCTAGCGTACCGCCGTGCTTTATTACTCTGGGCCTGCCAATCTCAAACAAATCTTGTTACTTCTAATAGATAACTTTCAAATATGTGTATTTCAGTATCTTCAGATGTTTTAGTTAAGATTTGTTTTAATCGACCTGTAACTGGGATTATTGTTGATTATTCCATACACGTCATTTTCACCCAATCAGAATGCATCATTTTGTAACAGGGGAGATGAAATTAATGATGCTATGATTATGATTACCTTGATGACTTTCAGAATGACGATGATGCACAACACAACACTAAGGAACGCGATAGAACGAAATTGGACGAACTCACTCGTTTTTGCTTAGGATAAAATTTATTTACATATTGACAATAAACTAAATTATACTAAAATTATTACAAAGACATTGCAAATAAAACCGTTACATTTTCGTCGGACTAAACATTGTATGAACAATCCGTCTTATTGTCCATACCGAGGGCTGAGAAGAAATCATCCCTTTGCCCTCTTTACCAGATCTTGTCAAAACTAGTCTTTAAAAATACAGTTCTCACGCATTCATAATGACAGTGAAGCGATAAATTTTGATCTTTATTGCCAAAAACTAACACATGTCGATTCTGAATGCAAGAGATCAAATTTTCTTACGCTCAGGTTTTCATTAACATACGGAAACCATTCCATATTGTTACAATTTGATGGTCATAGTGTAGTTTTTCAGTAAAGAAATTTGATAAAACCATAGTATCATAGTCATGGTTACATTTTGTTGATATCAAAAATTTTATGTTTGAACTGTTGTTATTCATGAAATAATCTAGCAAATATAATTCGAGTTATGAATTTAATTGGTTCGGTTCGTTGTCGTGTTCTAAATGTCATTTTTGACACACGTTTGTCTGTTACTACGCAACAGCTGCTTTTATTATATTACTTATGAATAAATAAATACACGTGTAACGCAAGGGGATTTCTAATTCGGCGTACGACAAAAGCGCACCAAATGGTATTTTTTATTAAGAAAGCGCACCAAAGAATGCTACATAAGTTCACTACTAGGGTTTATAATAGAAATGTTCATATATTTATTAATTTGATGTAACTATTTATTTAATGATGGAATAAAATCTTTCATATCGAGAAGAAGTCAAAATAAACAGTGGTAGAACCACGCCATATTGACATTGAGAATTTCCTCTTACTGCACCAATCCCCTGTACCCTTAATGTTTCTCTCAATGTCTAGATATCGGTACCAGGCAATATTGCCATTGTTTATTTCGGCAATCAAAATTCTTGATGACACATTATCTCTTTGTACTTGTCTATGGCAATATGGCGTGATTCCAGCACTGGTCTGCGAGTAGGTTTGTAAATCCAAGACTTAAATTCGTAAGAATTGAATTTGTTTCATGTTAGCTAGCAGTTCGTTTTTCTTCATGATACATAATGTTGGAAATTATAAAAAAGTTCACAAAGAAAGGCAAAGAAGCAATAACACTTATAAAATTAAAATTTAAGTGGCGCATTCTGGTAAAAACCAGTGTAACTAAGTTTGACGTTTATCACGTAAATATATCCAAATTATAAAATGGAATGATTCTCTCTTACCTCCGAAACAGCGTTTTCACTTAAACTCAAGTTTTATCTGACAAACAAACATCATAGAAATTACTATAATATTATTAAATTGTATATGCTCGTTCGTTCCTCTGTTCATATGTTGTCGTGTCTTGTGTCACCACGGTCATCAAGGTAATTCATCACATCACTCAATTCAACCATCCCCTTGTTTCATAATGGACATATGATGTCTACTTCAGTATTTTCAGATATGACGAGTAAAATGTTAAAATTCGATACGATCAATCAAGGATGGCATTAGATTAACAAAAAAATTTGTTCGTTATATAACGCTATTTGACTTTTAAAAAAATCAAGAACATAACGTTATATAACGTTTAGTTATAACGTATAATTTTTTCTTTCGTTACTATAACATTAAAATATCTTTCTTTTTTCCCAAATTTATAATAAAAATTCATTAAAAATATAAACTGCAAAAATATATTTTAAATATATGTACCTTACTCTGTAATTGATAGTTACCTGCTATACGACAAGCATTACTAATAGTCCGTAAAAGCGTGACGTCAAAATAGAGCGGGAATTACAAAACCTGAAATATAATTTCTGGTACGAAATTTTGGCTGTGGTGAACAAACCACATAACCGCTCAATTTAAATAATTGTCATCTGTTGTGTACTTATGTTCCAGTATGTATATATCTGTAAATTCTATTATACATCAACGGCAAATAACGTTATAGTATTTCATTATTTTTTACGTTACGCAAATGAAACGTTATTATAACGTTATCGAGTATCTTTACGTTACATTTTACATTCCTGCGGTCAATATATTTTCATAAGGACTTAAAAAAATAAAAATAATTAATAATGACACATTTGCATAATAACGTTGTCGGGTATCGTTACGTTACGTTTTCCAATCCTACGGTCAATATAATATTTTCATAAGTGTTTAAAAATAATTAATAATGACACATTTGCATATAGACAGTTATTAAAAAAAATAAAATCGGTAATAAAAGTCGTTATTATAATTAGCTAATTACGATATTTTCCAAAAAAGTGTAAAAACATAATGATGTATTTGGATTTGTTTACGAGGCTTCGCACCCGCATGTTGCCAGTGCATGTCCGCTTGCCACAAAGCGGACATCCCGTACCCGACAGGCCCGACACATGATAAAGACAAAACGTGTTGATACAAGTAATTCCCACTCGCGCCGTTGCGGCGTTGCGGTCGCATTGCACTTCCAGATTAATTGGAAAAAATGACGCCCCGCAGGGCCGGACGCAAATTGATTCCGCAGAGGGGAAGTTGGACCACATCACGGAATGGATCATCGTTGAAAATTATATTGTTATTCTTATCGAATTTGTTTAAAAATATGTGTAAATTATCGTGGTATGTTATTTGAAGCATGAAGGATATGTTGCTACTTGCCACATGACTATAAACATACAGGTGTCCGTTTCAAGAGGCTAACCATTGAGATCACGAGAACCGTAAGATATACGAAGTCGATTAAATTGAGGCAAAGTTACCACATTTGATGGCCATTTTCCCCCAAAAATGCATAGGTCACTAGATATACCAAAAAAACTGATTTTGGCCCATTTACTTTATGACTTATTGCAATTTAAATCAGTTCCTATTTGCACATTCTACAGACACTTTTTTACGAGGAATTGAGGTCCTAAAAAAATTTGTAATTCGAACACTTTTTGAGAAATTCATATTAAGTTCAATTTTCATGTGGAGATTAAAGTTGTCTCTAGTAGTGTTAAATAGAGATTTTTATCTCTTTCCAATGATATAAAACGCATATAAATTAAAATGAAAATAAACTAAGAAATTGGAACATTATTGATTTTATTTATTTCGGTCAAAGTGTACTTTGGAAACAAAATTGAAAATCTATTGTTTCAAACAAGTGTTTTAACATTTCAATTCAATATTCGCCTAAATTTCTATAAAACGGAAGGAAATACTCCTAATTTAATTGATTAGTTAAAATTTGATTTGAAATAAAAGATTTTCGATTTTGTTTCCAAAGCACACTCACTTAACAGAAATGAATAAAATCAATCATTTTCTAATTTTTTTCTTTATTTTCAATTAAATATGCAAGATTTTTATGTCATTGGAAAGTTAGTATGTATTTCTTGAAGTGTTCGAACTACAAAAAATTTAAGGACCGCTGTCAATTTCATGTAAAAATGTTCAAACTAGAAACTTAGACGAATTGCAACAAGAAAGTTATAAATCAAAAAGTAAATTTGTCAAAATCAGTTTTTTGCTCATCTAGTGACCTATGCATTCTTTCGGGAAAACAAATACATCATTAAAATGACCAACTAATACGGCAAATTTGCCCCAATTTCAGCGACTTCGTATGTCTTATGGTTCTCGAGATCTCAATGGTTAGCTTTTTAAAACGGACACTTTGTATACTGTATTTCTATTAATAAAAAGTGTAATGGGGAAAGGCGAGGGGTTATGTCCTAGCCACATCAGATTTTTATGTGGTTTTTATTTTGTTCTTTTGAGTAAGTTTTTCAAAAATTATAACAACCGTGCTTGTATGTTTGTAACATACAAGTAGAAGTCTTATTAGGGGAAGGCCCTAATTTTTTCAGTAATAAATTGGTATAGAATCCCTGATAAAACTAGCGTTGAGTAAAAAGAAGACTAAGGTAAGTGCAAGTCGGTGTGAGGCAGGGAAATATGTGGAGGTGGAGAAAGATTAAATCCATGTAGTTTGCGCCTTTGGGATTGAGGCCATAGATCGTTTAAGTCGCACGTGACCCCGGCTTCCTATCCGCTATGATTGGTTGCAAACAGGGTCGCCAACCCATCCAGATATGCAGATGAATCCCTCATACATCACCACATATGCATGAAATCATGAAATAATTAAGTAATCATCACCACATACGCATTAAATAATGAAGTATTTTATTTAATTTATATTGTCCAACAGACTGAAGTCCAATTTTCAAGATAAGGGATACAAGTAGATGAATCCTTCATACATCACCACCACATACGCATGAAATAATTAAGTAATCATCACCACATAGGCATTAAATAATGTATTTTCCTTTCAATTTTATTTAATTTATTGTCCAATAGACCGGCCAATTACAAGACAAGGGATCCAAGTACAGCTTATAGTGGGTCTCTAACTACTGGGGCACAGCAGTATTTAGTTTTGGTTACTTCAAAAATATGTGTTTTAAATATATGTATTTCAACAATGGGTAGAGATAAAATTTATCTATTTGATTCTAAGAATAAAGTTACATAAAGACATTTTTCTCCTTCTTTCCTCATACGTTCCTTGCAACGATTACGTAACAAATAAGAAAAAAAAACAGGAATTTCAAATATTGATCCGGATTTTTTTTTTAATTTTTCACCTGCTGCCTTCAAATTTTCGAAGAGAATTCAATTATCCCTTACCTAAAAAACATTATTATCGAAGATACAGCAGTGATTAGAAATAAATTGAGAGCTTAAAGAAATGTTAAAATGCCTAATGAAAATGTAAATTTATAAATTATATTGATATCAGTTAAACAGACAATAGGTGAGTTTTCATGACGGACCAAACGTCAACCAGGTTCTGTGTACAGTTCATCAAAACGTTATTGTAGTGACGTCATATTAATATTGCGAGAATGTGCTTTGGTTAAACCTGTCAAAGCTGTCAAATTAATCGGCGGTCAAACTGAATATAATAATTACCTTGATTTATCATTTTGATAATACTGCTGGCAACTTCTACTTCAAGTATTTCTAAACCATTCGAATATATTATTTTTTCCATTTTTTATTTAATTATCATTTTTTGTAATTTATTTCAAAAACTGTCAAGTGTCACTTTTGTAAACAAATCAAAACTAGAGCTGAACTAAAATTAGAAAAAGGCAACAATTTGGCAAACTAAATACATGAATGACGTCATTAGTTCGTCGCGAGAATGTTCTGGTTCATAAAATTCATTATCAAAATCATTTTGGTTCGAAATTTTATTATTTATTATTTATAGTGGACAGTTAAGAGTCAAATTACATAAATAATGCACAATCTATTAACATACCTAGGATAGTTTTTAGTATCATAACCGCCGCAGAAGACAATTAAATTCCGAGCTCAGAGAGCGAGGATTTTAAGTCACCTAAGACTTGGTATGATTCATAACATCAGTAGTTTGTTCAATAGTTTACCGGTTTCACATTATTAATAAATATTATTTTAAATAATTTTCTTGTGACTAACGTTTTCGTGTTCAAGTCTATAAATTCCATGTTATTTAAACAATTCTTTATGGTAAATATTAATTAGCATACTTATTTGCTAAATTATATGGTATACAATTATGACTTAGTTACCCTGCTTACTTTTGTCTATGTAAACAAAAATGTATTATCCTGAAACCGGTAAATATGTAAATATAATGTAATACAATTGACAGTAATTATTAACGGTTCAGAATCAGTCTGTAATTCCGTTCAAACAAGAACATGGTCTTGAACTATCCATCGTTCGCGCATGCGCAAACCACAATACATGAACTAAACCGTCAGGAATATCTAG
Organism: Stenolophus ochropezus; assembly: GCA_035578165.1. Taxonomy (NCBI): domain Eukaryota; kingdom Metazoa; phylum Arthropoda; class Insecta; order Coleoptera; family Carabidae; genus Stenolophus; species Stenolophus ochropezus. The sequence goes on along the minus strand of JAQOWZ010000002.1, from coordinate 43,996,016 downwards.
TTGGAACAAACCTATATATTATACCTTCACGAATGTCACTAATATTATCGAAACACCAACCTGTCATTACAGAACAGTAGTTCACAAAAATTTGTTACTGCGCATGTGACATCGGTGTCTTCTTTTCTCAATAATCAGACTATGTGTTGACCACATCAGAATTTTTGGTCGTAAACTTTCACGATAGTCCACTATTTACTCACATCGCATCTAAACTTCACTTAATTTGAAAACACAACCAAACGAACTATTTCTATCGCCATTAAAATTCCAATTTAAAAATTGCTTTTACGTTTTCCCGCCTTGAAACAATGAACAATCAAATCTCATTCCCGCTCTGTGTATTCCTCCAGGGCCGTACGGGACGTGACCAGGGTGGGAACCAAGCCTCAAGTGGCTCACGTGCCGACCTGCAGCTGTTTGCCAGGCCCGTAATGGCCCGGACTCCAACGACGATCGGCGGTTTGATTTTATTGGGAGGATACAGGATAATACACTACCCCGGGCCTAACTCATAAGCAGGGGGGTAATAAAGAAAAATGGCTAGAGGAGGGATTATTGCAACGAATTTCTTTTGTTTTGAACGTGAGAAAAGAGTTTAATGTTTAATACTAACTAGGTTTAATAAACGAATAATAAATTATAAAAAAAAGTAATAATATAAATCAACAAATATTAATTCTAATTTAGAAGTAATTATTATTAATAAAGACTTAAGCACTACGAACATTTATTTAAACATTTAAAACTCCGCAATATTTATTTCTACGATATATTTATATCACCAACTATTCATTTATATCACTAACTATTTATTTATTTCTACTTTACATTTCTACACTGTCTTTTTTAAAAACTCTGCACACTCCGACTGATACTAATTTACTAAACTTCATGAGGACCGCCCGATGCGACCCTTATATACTTGCCGCCAATTAATCTCTAGAACATTCTAGGGCATTCTCGAACATTAACAACGTCACTCCTATCCCACTTGACCTTTAACGCGACTACCTGCCCAGACAGGTAGGCGTGATGACTCATCTGCGATGAGTCTCGTTCGTTACAATATAATGTGGTACGTAATTACTGATTGTAAATATATAATACTTATCAGCTTTTTTGGTATTCTAATGAAGAAAGGGCCTAACAAAACACTGGCAACAATAAGAACTTTATCCAACAATAATTTTCGAGGAGGATTCTTATATTTTAAAAACCCTTTTGTTATATTACATTTTAGTGAACGAAATTTTTTTAATATTATATACATTATTTTAGAAAAAATGAATAAGTTGTCATATAGTTGGTACCTATATTCGGATTAAATTTAATTAAGTTATGTCATCGTTAAAAATTTTGGAGGAGTTTTAGCACCGATCCTTAACAAAGAGAAAAGAGGATTATTATAAACCCAGAAATGTATTTCTTTGTTTTGTTGTAAACGTGCGAAAACAACTTTACAGTTTAATAAAATTAAAGTTTATATGGACGACACAATACTGCACCATTTTATTGTTTCAGTATTAATTACATCACTTTATTGCAACATTTATTTTATATGACAATCTGAAGTACTATACTATAAAATTTAATGGTTTCTCTACAAAAATTTCTTAATCTTTAAAAATTTATAATGTAACAGAACAGTGCCGGAGTAACTTTGAATGCGCCCCTAAGCAAAAAAATTCTTATGTCCGCTCCCTCTCCTGTTAGTTTTCAAAATAATAAATGACAATAAAAAATACAAAAATATATAACTAAATAAATTTCAAAAATCATAATCTTTAAATTAAATTCTCTTTTTCTTAACTTTTTCTTGCATACTCAGAAATTGTATTATCGAAATCCAGAATGTTTATTATATTAATGTTTATAGATAGATCTACGAAATTTATAAATCCTTCCTGATTTATAGAATTGAATAAATATTTCATCGTCCTTTTTAATATTGAAAAAGACCTCTCGCCACTGGCATTTGTATTTGACAACTTTAAAAAATTAAAATTAAATTAAAAAATTCTAAAAGTTACAAAACATTGTAATTATTTTTTTCTTTCTAATAAAACTTGAAAGTTCTCTTTTATTCACATTGAACAAATTCGTCAGCAAACGATTCTTTTAAATAATAATAAATTTTCATTAAGTTATTCAAAAAACCAAAATTATTTTCAATATTACTATGCATTCAACATTTTTTCAGTTCTTTCTAATTTAATAAAAGTAAGCAAATAAATATTCCATTTTCCATTCAATAATCTTATAAATATTATCACTGTATATTAAATGAAATGTTTTATAAAAATGAGACACACTACATAAAACTGTGGCTACATATTTTTTAAGTTTACTTCAAAAATGAAAAACTTTTAATTAAATTTAAATCAGCATAATGAAGAGACGGTGGATTTAATTTTTTTGTATACTTTACGTTATTGCGTAGCACTATAAAAAGAATTGTTTATTTAATAAGGCATGTAAAGCCAACTTCAATGATAAGAGATTGCAGCCGTGCTGTATATTTTATAAAACGTTCCAGACAACTTGACTCCTCTTAAAGCCGCGTTTGTTATATCCGGAACGAAATCCGAAAGGTTTGCGTGTTTCTGTAGAGGAATATATTTTGTACTTTACGATTGCTTACCGAATCCAATCTACTCCTACAAAAGGTGCACACAATGTAATACACAAAATATAAAAATATTGTCACAATTTACACTTGAGATTTTCTCATTTTAAAATCGACACACACAACACGTTCATTCTTGTAAAACAGATTTAGGATATTCCAATACAAACAGTATTTCTAGAAATATAGTCCACATAAATATTTTTTCCAACACCACTAAAGTAAATTGCCATTATTGTACAATTTGTAGGTTATCTAACTACGGAAGATGGTATGTAAATTAAGTGATCACACAATTAGGAAATTTTTGATTTATCGAAACTATGTCAGCAGTATAAATAAGACAAAATAAATTTCAATTAATTTAAAACATTACGACTAATGAATAAATAAACTAGAAATGTTCTACATAGTATTGTTTTCTTAAAATGTAATATACCATTATTAATTAAAAAGACCTCTCGCCACTGGCGTTTGTACTTGACAAAGTTAAAACATTAAAATTAAATTAAAAAATTCTACAACTTGGGAAACATTGTAATTATTTTTTTGTTTCTAATAAAACTTGAAAGTTCTCATATATTCCGGACATGAATATTTTCAAAAAAAATTATTCACTTTGAACAAATTCGTCAACCTTTTCAAATAAATCATGTGCTTCATAAATAGTGAAATTAATATTTTTAGTAAAGTAAAACATTTCCAATATTCATATGTAACAGTTATTTGTTTCATTAGAACAAAATGCAAGATTTCGGACCGAATGATAAAGGTTAGGATTTAAGTCGGATTGAAACATTATTTTCTACCCACGAATTGACAAAATATCTTACAAAACGTAAAATATAAAATATGAGGTTAAATTAATAAAATGTTATTAATGGTGGTAAGATTTTATACCAAGGTATGTATAATCGTTATTTGATACTTGGACTAAAAATGACACCTTTAATAGTGTTCATGGTGGTAATATTTCTTTAAATAACGTTTTCTTACTATTGAAAAAGTTTAAATAATAATGTCATATTTAAGTGGGTGAAAAAGAACTATGTAATTAATTATAAATTAAATTAGAATCAATTATAAAATTTGTTATTTATATCTTTCGAATGATTATCTCTGCACAAATTTTTGTCATGGTTTTATTTCGAGGTATTACCCTAATTAACAGCAACAAAACATGCATATTTTCAAATTATATTTTGCAATAATTAATAATTAATTTGATATTAATATTTACATATTTTGTGAATGATATATCTAAATAGCAATTATTAATTAATTTTTACAATATTTATAATTACCTTATAATCTTTATATACATTATTCATATTTAAATCAGCGAATCCAAAAATGTGTTATACACCGATCACAAGGCTGTTAGGTAAACATAAATTTGTGTAGTTTGACAAGATGTCAGGAAAACATGCATCTCTTTACTAACTCATGAAAAATGTATTTCGCGAAATTTATTTGGAAATCCGCGTTAGATAAAGGATATTTAAATTTTATTTATAAATGATAATGAAGGGAAAATATTCAAATTTAATTGATACATCATTATAGCGGGCTTAATAAATAATAAATAAATGTAAATAATTAATTCGAATCTCAAATGTTTGAAGAGGCGTTTGGTTTCAAATTCAGAAGCGTTTACGATACAAGTATTTCATAATTATTTCCATAATTCTCATCAAATTTATTTAACGTGAAAACTGCCTAAAGTACTTCAAATTAACATTGCAACAGAAAAATTTAATTCAAATTTTAAATATTGTACAACACTTTAACCCAAGTAATATACGTTTTAAAAAATGTATATTTTATTAAATAATGCTTTAATTCTTAAACTGAAGGATATGTTGCTACATGACTCTGTACATACGTATTGCTTGTCATAATTTATATTTTTAATTATAACATAACTTTCGTCTTTATGTAAAATAAATAATTTGCTTTTTAGTTGATAATAGCTATTTATGGTACAAGTGTAATACATTACAAATAAGTCACATGAGAAATGTTTAGCTTACGAGGCCGTCAGTACAACCAAAGATGTTCTACAAACATCCATATTAAGTCCAGGTCCTTGCAAAAATATTACGATGGATTGTTCTGTACCCCCGACCACATGGCATTTACAGACGACGTCGCTATCAATGTAGTTATTATAATGACAGAATTTTAAATTTAGCGCATTTTTTCGAGGTTGTCAAAAGGTGATTGCAAGTGAGATAATCCTATAGATAGTTAAACACTTTAGACGAAGACAGCGCATCAGAGACTGTCTACTTTGAAAACTGATAGCAAGTAAAATAGCAACATTGGTATATCTATACTTCAGACAAAGACAATCTCGTTAAGTATAAAATCAGTAAATAAATAGTTCGTAATATTAAGTGTTTAAATAAATATTCTTAATTTTTATTAATATTTATTATTCTTAGTTAAATAAATATTATCTTGGGAACAACACTTAAGACGTTATTTTTGGTAGATCTTATATATTTGTGTATTATCCTTAAAATATATCTATATTAAATTATGGATTATGAAATTATATTTTTAATCTGGAAATACATTTTTTACTGCGATATTAGATACAATGAAAAATGTAATAAAATTGTCGTGTTAAAATTGCGATGTTCCAAAATGAAATAAAACATGTTAATATTAATGACATGTACAATGTCAGGGCGAGAATGAAATGAAATATTATTCATTTCCCATTATGTAGTGCTAGAATTTCATCGTGAAGAGAGATAAGTTCCAGCCATTAGCAGCCCGCGAAAAAAATTTAATATAAAATGTGAAAGAAACTCTGCGTAACAAGATGTTACAAAAAACCCCACGATGCACAACTAGATGTATACAATAGTAGGTGATTAATGTGTTTCTTGCGACGATCCGGAAGTGTCGTGTGACGTCACGCGTCATCCGCGACCCGAGGTTTCCGGCTAAGCGGTGACGTCATCGTTAACAGCCGTTGCTATGACAACGATTAATAATTTCCCTGGAAAGATGAATGTGTAAAGATGCGAAAATGAATTTTTGTATTCTTGTTGTGAATAGTGAAAGACGCGAAACGAATGTTTAGGGAATTTCGAGTTATTGTGGTGGCAGTAATGCGCTGATGGATTACCCAGCAGTTCTCAATACCTGACAGCAGGGGTGCCAACAGCTTCACACTTCTGCACATTTCAATTAAATAGGAACTAGATTAAGAATTGCAAAACTATTTTATCATCGCGAAAAAAAAACTAAATTGTTCTGTATATTTAATACTAATACACTATTGTTTTCTAATACAATTTCTGACTGATTTTCTTTTCTATAATTTATCACAATATCTGTGCAAGTATTATACCCTTATAATGTACCTCTAACTTATATCAATAATTATTACTAACATCTGAAATAAGCCTGTGGGGTATGTTGCCACATAACTAAAAACACATTAATGTATTATGGGTCACTGGTTTACATTCTATAACATTCAAATATAATAAAGAAATTTTTTTTATCTTGTTTCATTGTTGAGAAAATAATATTTACGCTGCGTGTTTTACATCTATTTAAAAATTAAATTAAAATTCATATTTCAATGTTTATATTTTCATTCATTTTGTTGATATTGAAGCAGCTTGTAAAGCCTTCAGGATTATAAAACACACATCCAAAAGCTTAGTGAAAATATATAAATTTAGCTTTTACATGTCTCCATTAATTTTACAAATTAATGCGCTTAGTCACTGAATATGTACATAATTAATCAAAATTCCTTTTACTCTCATTTCATTTTAATGAAAGAGCGTACAAAAAACATTTAATTATCGATAAAAATAGAATTCTTGTCTTACAAATAATGTCAAATTTCCGAAGAGTAAAATACACTCATGCACTGTTGTTTATAAATATAAACATAACACATTTCACTACTCATTGTTGAAAGTCGCATGTAACGTCCTAATTTTCAAATTATTTGAAGGACGTTTAATCAATTAATAATTATATAACTAATGATTATTTTTTAGTGAAAAAAAATGATAAAACTGCAGTAGTAATCATAATTATTTTGTTGATATGGAAACATTTATATTTGAACTGTTGTCATTTGTGAAATAATCAAGCAAATATAATTGGAGGTATAAATTTAATCGGTAAAATTTACTCAAATTCCGCGAAATAACGATAACTCGGGTCAAAAATGATTCATTTTTGACATTCGTTTATCTGTTACTATTTAAGAAATATTCATAAATTTTTACAATCATTTCATGACTCTTATTGTATTATTTATGAATGACTTTTGTCTTTACAAAGTCTGAACTAATGTACATTTAATTTGAAGACTACCTCAAGTCAAATTACAATTATTTGAAAAAGTAAAACATATTGTCTTTTATTTTCTTTGTTGAAAAAATTAATAGCGTAATAGAGATGACAACAAGTAATATTATGTTATACCCGCCACATCCATTGGAGAAAATAGAGTCCGAGTCCTCGTTTCATCTCAGCAGACATCCCAACCAAACATAACCTCAACGACGGGCTCACCGCTGACATCTAGTGAGTGGCGCTGTAACTAGCCGCTGTATGGGGCTAATATAAGTGATATGGGTCAACTAGAATTTATACACTACATGCAGCAAGGCAAGAGACTGGACTCTGCTCGCAAGGGTTAAAGGATAAATTGGGATTTTGTGTATTGTGGTTTACAAGTCCTTCTGCTGGACAAGATGATGTATGTTGGATGTGTTATGATCAAATGAACGTGTTCTACTAAATTAACTCACAACTAATCATACTCCTGTCTTATGCGGTGTCCTAACTGTCTACTATCTTTCTTAACGTCTCAGAGCCTTTCATTTTATCGCTTTGGAAGATAATTTCCTTATTATGCGCTTGAAATAGATATCTTCTTAAGAAATTGGTTAAAGGTGTAAAGTTTTAAATATTCTTTATAAATTTGAAATTAAAAAAATAAATACTTTTTAATACCAAATTTTTAAATACATCTTTTCGTTCACCAGATATTTGAATCAAAAGATAGGACAAAAAATATGTACTTATTTTTTAACTTTTCAATAAAATAGCTGCCCCTCTCTCTCTAAAGACGTGAAAAAATTGAGAACTTAAGAGATTTTAATAATATAAACCTAAGAAAATTGTTTAGTTAAGATTTTATTTTTCTTGTACTTCTTGTAGTAAATTTTATTTATTTTACCTACAATTCTTATATTCTATCCATCATTTAGCAAATTAAATTACTTTGAATTGTACAAAAATCGCTATAAAAGTAAAAAAAAATTAATAATGCACTCACCGTAAATAATATTATAGAAAATATTTGATCCACATATATGAAAAATTATTTACAATATTTATTACTCAACAACAGATAAACATGGTTATAAATACCCCAGCAGCGGGAATAAAAGGAGAGTGAATGTGAGAGGCACGCAAAAACATAGGTATTTACAAATTTCCAGTTAAAGATTTGCAGCCTTGTGAAATTTAGAAAAATTCTGCTAATTTAATTTAAGTAAAAATTTAACACTTTCTTTCCTTTGTAAAGATCATTTTGTAATTTTCTACAAAAATTTAAAAGCTAACTAAATTATTATTATTATTAAATTTCTGCCAAAAATAAACTGCCATTTGAAAAGGCAGATTGGAACAAAAAATGGAGATGCATAACTAGATGTTATTAAATAAATAAAATTTCCACATTCTACGGCTAATTGTTTTTGAGTTTTGCAAAAAATTCAAAAAAATACTACAAGCAACGTGCTTTTCTGACACTACCAATTTCAATGTAAAGGGGAAGGGTACAACTTGATGTTATAATAGTCCCATTATCCCACATACAAAAATTCAAATTTTTACGGCTTATCATATTTGAGAAATTAGTCAAAACGGATATTTCAGTTCAAACCTGAAAACTGAAATAAAAATTGTCATGGAAGGTTCACCTTCACTTCTCAATTTCACCTGCGGCCAAAACTCTAAACTTTATAGCATGATAATCGAGATTTAATTTCAAAATTTAATTATCTTGGTTTATTTATGTAAGAGATATATGGAAAAGGCAAGGATCCCATCCGTATTAAGTGAGTGTTCTCGATCTAAAACAATCTCGTTGGCCCCTGCGGGCATAACGATGTTTGGTATCGGGTTGCGTGCGCGGTATTTGTATCGAGAGTGAGAGTGTTTGGCACGAGTTGCTAATTGCGGACCTCTACCCTCTACGTGAGGAACGCCGGCCAAAGTGGAAAAACTTGCTGCGAACTGCCGTGAGGATTGTATTAAAGACACGCGGCCAATCAACTATTCATTCAAAACGAAATAAGGGTTCAGATCAAAGTTTGGTCCAATTAACCACATACTTTGTTATTGCCAAACTCGCCTATTCTCTAAATAATGTTATTACTAATCATACAAAAGAATGGCCTACAATAAATATACAAGAAGTAAAAGAAATAAGTACATTAAATTTAACAATAATAGAACCCTTCGAGGGTAACAATATTATTTTATTATCGAAATCTCTTTTTTTTACCACCCAATAAGTTATTGAGACGTTCAGGTAATATCACTAAAATGTTGATGTGGCCGAATATTTTTGCTTCCTATTACAAAGTAAAGAAAGTCGTGTAATCGGGAAAATTTTCGGTTATCAGGTTTCAACAAAAATATATTTGACCATCCCTGAATCCATTTTGACTATTTTCGACGTGACGTCTATACGTACGTAGCCCGCTAACTGAAAAATGATTCGCCGTTAAATTTTGAAATTTTGTTTTTAGTTATTCACCTCCTATTTTCATTGCAATCGACAGTGCCAAAAGGGCTCTTAGTGTTGATTTTTAAATTTTTTGCAGAACTCAAAAACGATTAGCCATAGAAAGTTACCTCCATTTTTTGTTCCAATTGGTCTTTTCAAAAAGACGTTCTTTATAAATGAACACTTAGTTGCTTGATAATTTGTTGAAGAGATTTATACGACAAATTGCCATAAAGAAACAAAGTGTGAATATTTATAAATAAAAAACATATTTCGCGCTAAAAATCAAACCACGAGTAGTATTTGTCAAGATAATTCCACTATTTAAATAGAATTTTAACTGGTTGAGCAGAATTTAAATAAAAATATCATAAAAATCTGTAAATTGATTCCAAATAGAAATTTGGCTTTTCCTGGTATTGTCTATTTCACTCAAAATTTATAAAACTGAAAAATATTGAAAATAATGTGTTACCAGGGTGAAGATAAAGAAAAAATATCCAATTTATCTTCCTTTGCTAGTAGTGAAATTATAATAATAATTTGCAAAAAAAAATAATAATTGAAAGTTCTATTAAACCAGTTGCACTAAAGATGTACGCTATTAAATTAAATTAAATACTTTCAGGATTATTGTAGTTTTACTCCATCAAAAAACAAATCAATAAAACCAAAAAAAAAACAGTTGTAAAAAAAATTGTAGTTACAATTAATTAAACGTTTTTATTCAAGTAAAAGAAACTATATAAAATTAAAGACTGCTGTAGGAGTAAATAAAAAAATACAAGTTCAAAGAATTGAAATTATTTCTATTGTATAAAAATATTTTAAACCCGGGTTTTTTTTTTGCTATGTAATTTTTAGTCAAAATAACTCTAGTTTAAATATTAAAAAAATTATGAATTTAAATTTTTATAGAAATATAACTGAATAGTAAAAGTTTTATTTGAAATATCCCACAGCAGTTATTAAAATTGTACAGTTTTTATTTATTCACAATTCTTTTTCTATCTGATATTACTTTTTTAACAGATATTTTTATATAAAATAAAACTTTTTGTTCCTTTTGAAAAGCAATACATATGACTGGTTCCAGTTTTAATATCGAGAATGGAACTATTGTTATAAAAAATTCAAACCTTTTATGAATATGCGAATAATAAACGAAATATCTGTATTATATTCGGCAGAATTATATGTATGCGGTAATGAAATTTCAAACAGCGTGATGTTTTGAAAGGCGTTCTTTTTGTTTAGTGTTCGGTAGAATGAAATAAGCTTTTCTATGTTGTCGTCGGAGCTGTTTATATATTTACACGATAAAATTAAATTAATGTGTAATGCTGTTGTCCATATGAACGTTTAGAAATGGGGACTGAAAGTTGTATTCACTCTGTATTAATTACGACATTCATGTTTGTGAATTTGTTTTATTTAGAGATATATTGAAGCTAGTATATATACATAGGGTAAGAGGGGGAGATATGGACCGGTAGGAGAGATGGACTGAGAACCGTAGACTCTGTAGCCCATTACTATAACCTCGTAACCATGAGTTGACAAGTGACAACGTTGCGTGTATAGAGAAATACAAATATGATACGAAAATTTTAAATTATATTTGTGAATTTCATTGAATTATGCTATTAAAATGAAGTAATATGTATTAAATAAGATACAGAAATACATGTAGTATTGTCACAGAATAGTTACACACAGAAGCGACACTCCGTGACCTTTCATGTTCCCCTTTTTAGTTCTATGACCTTGAAGCATTGTGTAGACCTTTAAATTTGTACTCTTCCCCTATCTCTCTCTAAGATGTGAGGACACTTTCCGATTTTAAACAATGAGCCCTTTAAATTTGTGCACATTCTCCATCTCTCTCTGATTTTCGTTTCTCTGTCTTACTGTCGCTTCTCTATAAACCTACGATATTCTGTGGTATTGTCTTGTACAATATGGTGACTTAGTTGTTAGCCGGACAGTTTTTATTTACCAAAAACTGTTTCCCCATGTTAAATACCTATGACAACACTTTTTTGGAACACCCAGTATATATCGCATGTATTGTGAAACAAATTAAAAAAGAAGTTCGGCAAATTTAAAGTGGAGAACTAGAAAATTTTTCAATGTCAAATAAAAAGAAAAGAATATCGTACAGTACTGAAGTAAATAACAATTATACAGACTTTTATCGGCGACATATCCATAATAACCATAAAATACACATGGCGCATACAACTTTATTTTTTATTATTATTCGCAATAGTATATTACACACACTGGAAAACATTCTCCCGAGGTTTGTATGCTATTTTATTCACAATCAATTAGTAATTATTTAATTCTAACAATAATGTTTGTTATTTGTTCATATTTTTGACAGTTTTATTATTATATATTTATTAATTTAGAGATCTCCGACAGCAAACAATTTTTTATTTATTCTGTCAGTTCAGTTATCACAAGGTTTATTGCTTTTTTCTGTAATTATGAGAGTTATTTTCAACATTATATTGGATAGTGTTAGATTATACTCTATGCAAATTGCATGAAGTTTAAGAAAAAGTTACTGAACGTTTTATTACCTATAAGTATGACTTATGACATTTAAGAGGGAATATTTCCCTTTCTCTTATCCTGGAAGTGAAGTAGGTAAGATAGAAGCAGATCAATTACTAACCGATTGTGAATAATACTACCTACATTATACACCAAGGTTGAGAATGAGAGCACTATCATTATTGACCCAGCGCCAAGTAGGGTCCCAAGGTACGAAGTAACCGAGGGACATAAAGCGCTCGTCAATAATTGTTCAACCGTAGTATATATAGACATATTATTTTTCACTACTAGAGTTTCAATCAAAATCCTATTAAAAAAATATGTTGACAATAACAAACATTTTGAAATGAACATTAACTTGCTTCTTATTATTCACAAAATTAAATTTGGCTCTCTTTGTTTTTATATTTTGTTTCAGTTTGTCAACCTAATTGGTTTTATTTAATTTATTTATTTAATTTAGATGACATTTAAATTGTGATTTCATAATTTACACTTTTATTGAATTAAATGATTCAAACTATATTTGGATTTGGAGACTTGAATCTCTTTAAAAAGTGACAGTTTTATTTAACAAACATAATTACGAATTTTAAAATATAAATTTATACAAAAATCCCACTTCTGGTTGTTACTAGAAAGCGGGAAAGGGTCTACGATGGTTTTAGTATGTAAGTACTTTTCAGCACATTGCACATTATAGGAAAAAACCATAAATACATTCCTGTCTCCTTCAACTTGTTTGTCGCAGTATATGTGCAAGAATGATTGAAATGTCCATTTCTACTTGAGACGAATATAATATTTTAAGGCAAAAATTATATCGTCAGTGCTTGTATCTTTATTTAATTTATTCAACAACTTATAGAATACTGTCAGTTTCTCCGAACAAAACCCATGGTTTGGAACATCGTAGGACGAAACAGGTTCAAGCGTGTAGGGTAGTATATCGCCTGTAGGACAGGGGATGAAATATTCACGGAGTATTTCCGGATATTAAATAGTGTTTCCGGTCTGACAGCTTTCCTTCATTTCCAGAACACGAGTATTCCACTATTACACTACATAACACCCGTCCTAGAACAATTCTATTCCTTATTGTATATGCAGACGCTACAGCGATTGCAAGAATTGTTTACCAACTAATTAATATTGTAAGCAGCACTGAATCATGTTAATAAACTTCACCGAAAGCGATGGAGATGAAGTGAAGATTGTCTAAGTGACAAGAACATGTTATTCACTTTCCATTTTATATTCCTACATTTACATCTGCTACTATTTATATTTACACCTACCAATATCAATATTAACAGCCTTTATTACCGACAATTCAACTGCATAAAGTAAGCCATTAAAAGAAAGTATATTATCGTTTTGACAAAAAGGAAGATAATTTTTTGCAAGAGATTGAACTTTATTTACCTTTCACCTAGTAACCAGATCAGGACACTAACTACATTAATGCATGTCATTTACATTATTTGTCGTTTATTATCTCGCCAAATTACACTCTAGCATTTTATTTTCCTCGGAAAACTGTTAAAAAATAAAAACACTACATCTCCGGTGTCGGGATTTTACTAGTATTCTTGTTAAATTGCTAGGTAACAAGGTTTCATGATCAAAAGAAATTTATCCGGCAAAATAAAAAGCTCTTGTATAAATACAATTGAAAAAATATATATGAGGTGTGTAAATTACGTTATGAGACTGTCAACGTAGTGTTCGATTTGACAACACATGTGATTCACCTTTAGTACTAGTTTGAAACCACTAGAATCATTTGGTTGTCCGAAGGGATATTTTTCATGAAACAGTTTTTTCTAGTACGATCTAAAATTTTTTTCTGGACATTAATATATCACCTCACGGGAAATCATTTTGAGATACCCCAAAACATTTAAACTGCTGTAACCGACCAGCTGAAGATCGTTCTAATAACCGAGATCCAGCACTGCCATGAGGATAGGAAAAACCGTCTCCAGCACTGTGTGAATTCCCAAGGTAGTTATTTTGAGGGAGACAATATTGAATTGTAATTCTATTCGCATATTTAAAAAACAAATCATTCTCATTACTTAATTTACATACCTTGTACATGTACATATATACCATCATTAATTATTGTTCGTTTTTACATATTAGTATGCTTGTAATTTCCATTTAATAGCAAATTTAGAGAAAAATATTTTTTCTTCAAACCTCATAAAAATGACATCTTTTGAGACGTGATTTATACCGTAAAAAATTAAATTCTACGCCACCTAAGTAAAAATATAGCTACTTCTACGCCGCCGGAGTAAAAGTAAAATAAATAAATCTCCATAGGAACTATGTATAATCAGCGAATAAAAATAACTTTTTCAATATGAACCTGCAATATCGTCCTAAATGGCACTATAAAACTATACTTTTGTTTAAATTAAAATGTATAACACAAAACCATTACAAATACGACAATATAAGAGTGTGCTTGTAGCCATGTGGCAACATACTATTCTGTAAATAATTATACTTACTCAATTACAATACTGCTTATAGAATTTTGGACATACCTGTAACAAAAAAAAAAACCAATGTAAATAAATACTCTAACTTATTACACATTATTGTGCCGATTTATTTTGGCTTATACTACATTACAATTACATCTTAAAACAATGAATTGAATACCTAGTAACCTAATGTAGGACACGCGTGATCATGTAATTGGTATGAGTGAATTTATCAAACAATACATATCGGCAATTTGTCACGTTATAATTAACAGCAATTAGCCGCAAAATTAATTAGGGAATCTTTGTCCCGGAGTTGTAAAGTACATAAAACACTTGTCATTGAAACGAATCGCGCGACAGAGCAAAATGAATTTGTCACCGATTTGAAATATTACGAACAATTAATTCTATTCTTAATTCATCCTGTCATATTTTCAACTTAAATTGATTAATTGTACACTAATTGAACAAATTTACAAATATATTAATCCCCCGATACGGAATAGGCAATACGTAACTTGTAAAGGTTTTAGTAATACAAGAAAGAGAAGAAATAAAATAAGAATTTTAAACGAGATGTACCATTATCCAGATCTTCCCATTTCGAGACTTTAACGAATTAAGATCTTCATAATACTTTTTCACTATATCTGTTGTATCAATTATGATCTTATCTGATGTAGAATTTAATTTTGAACATCTTTGTACTCTTGTAGTTTTCCTCTAAATCTATCAGGAGAGATAATATCCGCATTTTTTAAAAATTATATGTTAAAGTCCTATGTTCCGCGTTTAATTGCATATCCTGTATATAAGTATGTATGTGCACTGAGAATATTCAGCTGAATGTTATTTAATAAAACTTCATAATTGAACGAGAACTTGTAGTTGGTACTTGGTGGAACTTAAAATTATATAATAATAAATTAAATTAAAGCACTTTAACAGGAATATGTATGTTGCATTATATATGCATAGTCATATTTATTATAAGGCACATTTGTTTTTTATATTTCTACATTTTATATGACAAGTTTACATAAATTAAAAATTGTGTAACTCAGGACTTACAATCTATTGTTGTTCTAACTTACCTAATCCTAATTTAACATACAACAATTTATATGTATGGCACGAGAATCAGATTATTATTTTTACATTTTTAAGTAAATTTTTTTGAAATAGCATTTAGCATTTCTTTAATAATGGCATGATCTTTTTTGCGAAAGCAAATGGTTATTTTGATCATGTGTATAAAACATGAATTTGTTTAAAAAAATTATATTTAGACTTAATAAAAAATTTGTGTTCGAAAAGTAGGAAAAGTACAAATATAAATAAAATATGGAATTGTGATTTTGAGACATTGTTAATATTTCCCATTTTTGTTTTTGTCGTAGATTATTTTTCATACAGATTTTATACACGAATAGGATATAGATAGAGATAACATACACAGCTGTGTAACGAAAAGCAGAAAATAGGACTTTAACTTTGGATTTCAAAAAATTACGGATACTCTCTCTCCTGATAGATTTAGAGCAAAACTACAAGAGAGCAAAGTTGTTCAAAATTAAGTAAACCAGCACACATACTAGAACAGCCAAACTGCTCTAGAATGTACTCTGGTTTTAGAAGACTTAGAATTAAAGCAAACACTTCTCATTGATCTAATTGCTGACCCTCTGAAACCAGAACACAATCTATAACAGCTAAATATGCTGTAGAATGTACTCCGGTTTCAGCAGTCTTAGATTATAGCAAATACTTCTGAGCGCTGTAATTCCCTACCTACTAAAACCGTATTACAATCCAGAGCAGCTAAATCTACACCAGAATGTGCTGTAATTTTCAGACCTAGAATTAGAGCAAACATTTTTAATTACTCTACTTCCTGACCCACTGAAATCAGAGTACAATTCAGAGCTGCCAAATCTACCAACATTGTATGTCAAATGCAATAAATTTATTTTTTCTATATTCAATACTCCACTATTTTCTTTTATTATTATTATGTACAAGAATGTTTGGGCAAGTATGCATTTTTATTGCAATTACAGTTTTTTAATAACTGCTTTAGAAGTAGGAGTATTTTTACAAAATTTCCCGCACGCTCTTGAAATTGATATTCCCGACGTTTCTTAGGTGACGGAAATCAACAGATTTTATTGTAAGAGTACAAAAAGAAATAAAAAGAACGCTTTTTAAAATTGTACTAAAAATTATGTATTAGTCGATATAATGTCATAAATTATGTATTTGTAAAATATGTTGTGCATAGGTATCGTAATTCGACCGAATTCCATTTATAGTGTTAAATAATTGAACACCTTTGCCTTTGCGGCCGCCCTCAGGAATTTACACTCAGGTAACATCTACACAAAGCGGCAAACACACGTTCCGCTTAGCCAAAATTGCCGATACCACAACTCCACAAATAAAATAAAACCAAAACCTATTAACTTAAACATCAAGTATGCTTGCAACAATTGTTTAAAGACAATTGAACTTGTCAAGTTTAATTATACAAACTTTCCTTAAACACTAACAATGTTTCACGCAACAAAGACACCGGTTTATTCCTGTCTCTCTCTGCTCCATGTTAAGTTATTAATGAACCACTAAGTGCTCTCGATGCTGTATCATTTACAGTTTTCAGTTTTATAGAGAGTGACTCACTCGCTAGATGGCAGGGAGGTTAATAAAGAATTAGGTTAGAATTAGGGCAATGGCTCCGTAAAACATATGCACTTTTAGGGATAGTTTTAATTTAATTTACGTAATTGCAGCTTTTAACAAATTAAATTCATGAAAAATGAATGAGTGTATCATTTTCAAAATGAAGATGTGATGATATTAACTTGTTAATTTTGTTTTACTGCTGCTGGGTTAATTAATAAATCATAGTTTTAATTCCCAAATGGCTCTCTATTTTCTTTACCATTACTATAATTGAAAAATGGATTTCTACACTTTCTTAAGTATTTCTGGGAAATTAAATAATGAAGCTGCAAGGAATGTAAATACATTATAACCTTCGAACAGGTATGAACTGAGGCGGAGATTGCGGAGTCGAAATTTAAGTTACCGTACGAGAATAGTTGTACAGGGTGGGGCAAAGCAACCTCCCTAGTTTTGAAGGTGAATTAAAAACACTAGTAAACATATAAAAGTTTTATTTTTAGTTTCTAACTACAGCATGGGAAGTTTTAAATCACCTAGTTTTAAAAATAATTTCTTGCAAGTGGTAGCCGTTATTGTCAATATAATGTTGGTGGTTTCTAAGATTTAACATAGCTCTATGAAGCATATCTTTTCATATGAGGAATATTTCCAAACGGATTGCATCCTCCAGAGTTTGTAATGTTTTCAGACGATGCTTAAACACTTCAGTCTTTAGATACCCCCACAAGAAATAGTCTCAGAGCATTAAATCCGGCGAGCGCAGGGCCACGAAATGTCGCCTCTTACAGAGGTCAGTTGCCGGAGGACATCTCCCTCAAAATAGCCATTAAATTTTGAGCTATGTGAGCTGTGGTTCAATCTTGTTAGAAACAGATATTTCTTGCATTTAATTCTTCAAGAGCTGGTGCAAAAATTATTGGATCATGGTGACATACCGAACAGAATTCACAGTAAACGCAATGTTCTTTATACATGGATGAGTATATGTAAGTACGTATCAAGTATAAATAACCATTATTATTATAGAATAGCAGGTATACGTTGTAGTTGATATATGCAATTAATATCATAAAAAGTCCAAATGATAGCAATCAAAGTTACAGAACCCCACTCCTAAATGGTTATTCTTTATTATTACGAGCAAAGTAAAAGAAAAGTATCAAAATAGAAACTGCTGTGTGTATGGCTGCCACTCTAAAGACTAAAGACAGCAAAAAGTTGATAATCAGTTTCCATTTGTTTTCGAAAAAAATAAAAAATAGAAAGGTCAGGTCAAAAAGTCATCTTGTGCAATAAATTCGGTGAAATGGAATTAGTTGATAAACGCAAATCATGTATTAAACTTACTTGAAAAAGACATTTAAAAAAAATTACAAATATATACCTATGTATACACTTGCCCTAAAATATATAAAATAATTTGATTTATAACAGTTTTCATTCGTATTTGCTTGAAAAAGATTACAAGGGTAAAGAGTATACAAAACTTTGAAATGAAAGAAAATCACTTGTTTACAAGGCATCTAAAGTCAGCAAAGTACTACAATGGTCCTCCATTTTGAAATTAACATCAGCGCCGCCAACGGTAATGTTCATCGCGAATAAACATAACTTACCGACTATCTGCTCCTTTTGCGACTATCCTCAACTTTCTACGATATACACTGCCTTCTCAATTACCTATTGAAAATATAGGGAAGCAACTGTGCCTGTATTAGATACTTACATTCCAAGTAGTTAGCTTATTATATTTTGTAATTTTAATTTCACGCACATTCATACATACATATCAATTATCGCACATATTACAAATACGTTTAACATTATTTAAAGTCAATTGTTGATGACGCGAAAATATAATAAGCCACTTGGATTGTAAGTACTACAAGTATTCTCTTACAGTAACAAATGTAAGTACATTATAAACATTATCCAACATTTAAAATGCATGTAAAATTAAAAAATAAAAAGGTAGTGTACATGAATAATATTATAGCCTGGTATGCAAGAAATTTGTGAGATTTTTTCTGGGATCGTAGCAAAAAATATTTTGACATAAGAATGTCGGACAAAATTAGATTAAATTCTTTATCTTAAACATCTCCTTCGAGACTTTCTGTGACGAATTTTCATTTTAATTAGTTCGTCATCAACATTTTATCTAATTAGTGAGATAAAATTTAAGTAGATAACCTATTTAAAAATATCTTAAAAATTCATAAGCAAATCCATCCTAAAGGCTTAATATAAACTAAAATTTTATATGATGCATCTTTCCGATAGAATTTCGCAGTAAAATGTTTTCTACAAAGCGATTTCATCTTTTTATTACTTTAAAACTTGAAATAGGAATATCAGGTTTAACGTTTCAGTCAAATATGTTTGAGAATGTAAAAGAAATATAAAATCTTTTTTCTTTTGTCCTATTCATCTTGTTTGGTTGGCGGACCAGATAATTTTATATCTTATATCGATTTATGCATTTGTCTGTTTGGTTTTATAAATGACTAGTTTATCGAAAGATTTCCCTTTATATTAGATATTTTCTTCTTACATACATTTTATACTTTTCTTCATCGTAGTTTTTATTATTTGTAATGTATTATATTTCAAATATTGCAGAATAATCTAAAGTTTGTTCTTAATCCCAATAATTATAATGGTTTATATAACCACTTTTTTTCTATTTTATGATTTTGAACAAAAAATTAAAATACTTGCATTTTTTAATTGCTGATAATTCCGGAGAAAAAACGTCAGTTAGGAAAATTAGATAAAGAAATTGGATTCCTTCGATAAAGATCATGTATCATAGATTAATCTACATTTGGTAGATTACCCAAGTTCCATTTTTAAAACGATGTGTGGAAACAATAAACACCCTTCGAAAATCATATGAAAATGTTGATAGTTGACATTTCAATGTTAACCAAATTTACAACAAAACAATATATTGTATAATATCAAAATATTTTTATTTTATTCTACGCATTGCCTACATGGGCGCCCATAAAGTATTTTCCAGGGAGGGGCAAAAAAAAACGGAAATATTATCATAAAAGAAGATATATATTCTTTTGCACACTTGTACTAACAAGGCTTAAATTTTAAGAAAAACTTAAACAAAAAATGTTAGTCGAAATTTTGACAACAATATTGAATAGTTAGTAGATTTCATTTCGACCATTTAAGAAAAACATGAAAATCTAAATAATATTGTTGCATCCGGTCATTATAGATATTTACAAAAAAATATTCTCAAGATACTATGAGCAATCGCCTATATATAATATAAAAAATATATATTACAGTGTTAAACTGCAAACATTTACTTATTAGTAAAAAAATAAAATTGTATTAAAAAAGAAAATGAAAAAACAAAGAAAAAAATTCTTATTTTTTTATTGATTTGTAAAGGCAATTCCTTCGTTTAAATAATTTACCATAAATATAAATTTGTGCCACACATAAAAAACCCAAATCCAGAGTTAAGCAAACATGAATAAATTTCTTATAGAACATAACGGTAGTGAAATAATTAAGTAATACGCCGTGTTTTTCAAATTTGCAAAAAGCCAGGGGAGGGCAAATGGCCCCTCTTGCCCCCCCTTATGGGCGCCCATGATTGCCTATGATATCTTTTATATTGTATCATTATTAATTATGACTAATTCATCATTAATAATATTTATTCGATTTCATAAGTAAATAGATTCATTAAATTCCCCCTTTTACCATTGTAAATTGCTCTCTCATTTTCCTACGTGACATCAGAGATATGTTGCCGTTACATAAATTTTAGTGAAATTATTAGACAAAATATAGTTTTTGTCATTATTATTGATACTCACAATGGCTTATAAGCCATAAATGTTGTTAGAAATATTTACAAATTTCTGACGATAAAGTAATTTATTTTTTCTAGTATCTGTGGTATTTAAGATTTTTTTCGTGTTTTTTTCGTGCAAGAAAAGAAATATTTATTGCTGATAAAATGTTTATGTTTAATAATATGCGTTGTGTCCATTTTTCTGATACGTGTAATGAATTATTCGGTTGATGCATATCATTATTCAAATTAATAGAATTACGCGTAAGCGTGCTGAACTGCCATTTAAATGTTTAAAGTCCCTTGTAGCTCATAAATTGTGTTGAGATTCAAGCGCACGTAATCTCTAACATTATATTTTTCCTGCCTTTAATTAGAAAAACTTTGCTTTAGTTCTAATCAAGTGGTATACTACTACATGAATTAGTTTATCGATGCAATTAATAATTATTTAGCATGAAATGAAACTGACATTCATTTTTATATTAATGTGGAAATATTAATTTCATCTTCTATTATTTTCATAAACAATAAAATTAATAACTGAAAAAGTTTTAATGTTTTCTATAAATAATTAAATTGATTTTAAAATTGCAAAATGGTTACGCTTTACTACCACTTTAGTTAGTGGCGGTGTTAGGCTGTTTTTATAGTGGCTCGAACCACTGAGAAATTGTCTGGAACCACTGTAGAAATTTTATTACCATAGATTAAAAAAGAATACAAAATTTTACAAAATCTTTTACTTCTTGAGTTCAAAATGGATTTAAACATGGTATACACAATCATTGTCTGTTTAACTGATGTATAAATAAAAATTAAAAATTGTCATTTCAAATTAAAAATAAAAAAAAATTACATCTCCCCGTTATTTCCAATCACAATTACAAAATGTTACAATTCTTAGTAGTTTTTACTCTCAAAGATTCTACAGGCGTAGGTATACATTTTTTAACGATTCGGTGAGAAAAACGAAAAAACCGAATTTAAGTTTTTCGATCCAGAACTTTTTTCTTCAAACTCCTTTTATTTTTTCTTGGATTTTTTTGGTCTATTTTCAGTTTTCCTTCTAAAAAATAGTATCAGTTGGAATAAAAATCTAAAAATCGGCATTTATGTAATTTTGCCCGTAGTGAGCTTGAAAAAATTTCTTTTTTAATTTATGTAGTATATTAAAAGCTGAGCCTCTGTAATCTATGTCTAGCGCCGCCACTAACTTTAGTGTTTCATGAGAATTTTGTATTTTTCATTATCTTGCCCATATCTTGCAAAAATACAAGACAAGAGCTACAAACAATACAAGGCAAGAAATTATTTTACAAGAAAAGTGTAAGAATAGGAAGATTTCATTGAATTATAGAAACCTTCACATTCGAACCGTGTATTGGCAGCTGTCATATTTCTTATAGAGCAATGAAAACAGGAGACGAACATATTTAATTTCTTCTTGTAATTTTCATTGACTTATCCCATTAAAATGGAGAATTTATTAAGAAAAATGTAGGAAATAAATAAATATCTATACGATAACTTACTTATTAGCCGGATAATTTTTATTTACTAAAACCTTTTTTCCTCTGTTAAAAAATTGTAGCCTTCTAAAATTTTGTTTATCATCTATCCTGGCGTTACCTAAGATAAGTTAAGTAGAAGTATTTGTGTATCCATTCGAGCTGTGACTTCCGGTTATGTCCGGCAATCATCATCGTAACTCATCAATAATGAAAATAAGTCACCATCATCGTCATAGCTACCAGAGAGTATTCGCTCGTGTTACAGAAGTTCACATCTTAATTATTCTTAAGATTGTCGCCTTATTATGTCTTGAATGCAGCTTTACTTGAAGTGGTAAAATAGAACTGTTAAGAGCTTGAAGTGATAGATCTTTACTAGTGGCAGTGAATCGAGCCTACGCCTGTATAAGGCTAACTATTGAGCTAGCTGTCCACAACACAATCATATAAACTGGAATTCACTTGTGTTACAGAAGTTCACGTCTTAATTATTCTTAGTATCGTAGCGTTATTATGTCTTGAAGGCAGCTTTACTTGAAGTGGGAAAATAGAACTGTTAAGAGCTTGAAGTGATAGATCTTTACTAGTGGCAGTGAATCGAGCCTATATAGCAGCCTACGCCTGTGTAAGGCTAACTATTGAGCTAGCTGTCCACAACACAATCATATAAACTGGAAGAAAAATAGTGTGGCTTTTAGCGGACATGTCCGCAATGAAAAGTCCCAAAATGTAAAAAACTGCGGTCACTGCATCAGCGCACGGATTCCTAACAACTTTATTCTTGACACCCCCACAATAGCGTGATGTACAACTCGCATTAATTTCCCCTTTACCGGCCGGCTGACAGAGACGGATCCTGGGGTGGACGGAGACGGCGATACAATTGTAACAATGTCTCTCTTTATTTCCTGCCTAAATATTTGCAGCAAATATTACATTTCAGTTTGATTTTCGATTAATTATAATGTAATAATTAGTTTTCCTTTTGTGGCCAATCGGCCGGAAAACTAAAGCATGCTCTGATTCACAATATTCGTATTACTATAGAGTTATATTCTCCCGATTCCTTTTAAATAAATTTTTATTTACTTTATCTATTTGCTTTAACTCAAATAGTTGCAGTTTTTAAATAGGTATAACAAAAATATATACACATATTAGGAAAGAATGCAAATTTTCCTTCAAAAAATATTTTTCTTCTATGTATAAAGCATCAATTTCAAGATGCTTTGGTGCTTTGATGCTTTTTAGGTAACCATAAACAATAAAATATATTTAAGTGAATTGAATTAACGAATTAGAACCAATTATTAAAAATTAAAGTTCTACATACAAAAGAATAACTAAATTTATAATCAATTTCGTTGATGTGAATCAGGTCAAAACTTTCTTCGAATCTAACTCCTTTAAGGAATTTAATATCCATAATACAGAAAAACTACGTTCAGTCGTAGTCATAATTGCAGATAGCATTATTGATATTTTTAATAATTTATTTACTTATAAATAAATATAAGCTCCAATTAGAATCAGAACTTCATTTGCACTGACGGGAATATCAGACTCGTTATAAGTTAGGTATTTGTGTATCCACAACAATATTTCCGCAAATCCACCAATGGATTGGCGTAGAATTGGCGGTACTATTTCTACTTGAATTGCTAATTGATACAATAGCTATATTTTCTAAAACACATATTTTTTAAATACACAGGCTAAGAAGAAGAAATTGTCTATTGTTTTTTATGTTTACGTTAAATATACATTTTCTAAGGAGAAACGGTGGTAAGTTCGACCAATTTTTAAAAACCAATTAGAATAAGACCATTAAACTAATTTAATTGGAGAAATACATGGCATTTCTTTCTTTTAATGGCACCTGTATCACTCGGTTGATTCCTTTTTTAATTTCCTCGGTGTATCTGTGGCGTATAATTTTTCATCGTTTTATTGCCGAGTTACATCAACAAGGCTTAAATTTTAAGCAATACTTAAACGAAACAATTCTCATCAAAGTTTTGACAGCTATGTGAAATTATTTTTGTAATTTACAAGTCTCATTTTGTATAATCAATTCTTAAAAAGTTGAGAGCGAGAATTTAAAAATTCGTATATGGACACACTTAAAACAAAATCGGTTCTAGGAGGCCTGAGTTTACATTATAATCATATGAAGCCAGATATTACTTTTAACAAAATAACTCTATAAAAGTGAGCTCGTAATACGGGCCAGTGTATTTGGTCTTCATAATTATTTGATTCAAGAAATTAATTTTGAAGTCGGAGAACAATTAATAGTTCCACAAATGTTTACAGTTCTACAAACTACAGTCTCCATTTCTATTCACATTTTTATTACAATACCTTTTAAGTATAACGTATAGTGTCCTCAGTTTTTAACTTCTGTCAACGAAACATTTGAAATTTCCTTCACTAACCGATACTAATATGCAATTTCTACTCTGATAACTTGTGTAACTTTCCTATATGGTTTATACTAGGTTAGTACCTGTCGTGCAAGTTAGTGAAATAAGTAACTAACCCATTTAATATAGCAATGTAAACGTCATTTTGCTCTTAAACTTCGAACCAGAAACCGAAGCCCCAACCATTTGAAATTAAACAATTAGAAAACATTCTTATTTCTTTGTTCGATTTCTTTACAAAGAAACTATTTAGATGTAGAATTTATGCAATAAATGTCTGTGATTTGAAACGAAATACATGTGCAGAATGTTTCATGCCAGTTTTATTCGTAATGAAATAATGGAAAATGCCGTAAAGTGCAACGGCTTGCCGTCAGGAACCGTGAGGTACTTAAAGGATAATAAAAATCACTTAAACTTCAAATTAAACACGATTTATACCTGCAATGAAAGTAGCAATACCTGTTCATTTTCGCTACGAAACCCATTCAGCTGTAAAGCACTTCAACGATATATTAAACATTTCTCCTTCTCAACAACATTTAATATATAAATATTTTTCTAAAATAGATCTATTCCTAGACTTCTACAAAATCTGCGTAGGAATTTTTCCTACTAAGATAGAGAATAACGTATTAAAATCGATACGATACTCAACCTTAACTTCAGAAAAAAAAGTATTCAAAATGAGTATATTAAAATTCATTCATGTGTTTTTGTGTCAGAATTTAACTGCGAAAATAATTCGTTAGATATCATTATTTATCAATCATTGTAGTTGATATTAATTACTAAGTACACATTTAATTTTAATAGCAATAAATGCATTTACTAGAACAAAACAAAAAACAAAAACAATTATAATATAGTAAATATAGTATATTGTGCAACAAGTGCAGTAGGTCGCCTATTTCCCACAAAAGTAAAAGTTGGGAAATAGGTGATTCTGCATGAGTGGCACACTATACAGTTTCAACAACCCCACTGCTAAGCGTTACAAAATAAAAATACACTCACAAAAGCTATTTGACAAAAAGAACAATTGGCGCTCGTAACCTCACAAAGAGTACATTCACTCATGCGCAGTGTTGGCAAATATTGTGAGAAATGATTTCGCACACTTTAACCCACGATTATGGGAAATTCGCAACTTTGGAGCTTTGTATAGTATGAGAAAAGTGCCACTTTCCATAGTGGTCGTAGAAAAAAATATTTGCCATGTATTTTCCACGTAATAACGTGCATTGTAAAATTATAATGCAATTTTCGTATATCATTTTTGACCCCTGTGGTAAAACATTGACTTACCCAGCAATGGTTAATAATTAATGTACGATATATTTACTTTATTTATTTGAAATTTAATCATTCTTTTTACTTGAATCGTTCAATGAGCTCTAAAGATTTAAATTATATATTATAAATAATCCCAGTCCCATGAATATTTCCGAATCGAGAATTTTTAGGAAAAACAATATATTTCTATTTCATAAAAACGCTACAGTATATAGTAAAACAAATCAAATACTGTTCCGTCCAAATAGGGTAATTTCATATGGAAACTCCCATTCGCTTTCTGTATCAGAATAAAATTCCACGCTTTCTTCTACCTTTTTTAAATAAAGTCAAAAGTCAGAGACACAGCCAGCTACACTAAACTAGCTACTACAAATATGTCATACCATATCTGCAAAGATATGTCTATAAAATTGGAACAACAAATAAATTCCAAATAAAAGGAAATTTATTTTAGAATTTTCGTTGGGAATATTCTCACCTTAGGTCACTAATTCTAGGTTACACTTGAAGGTATTTACACTTTAAAATAATTTAATAAATACAATCCCAATGATATCTAGAAAGTTACTTAAATTATACCAGTGGGTATGTTGCCACATGTCTATAAATACGGTCGTGTATTGTGGGTCACATTTTTGCAAAATTTACTTTGGACGAAGCATATTTTACTATTATAAGTTTATAAGTTTGACAAAAAAATAAAATGTTAATAAAATTTTTGTTCTTTAATTCCGATAGATAACTTTTTTCAGTGTAATAAATCCGAAAGAGTATCATCCCCATTTAATGCTTTATCAATACTTTCCCCAATGAAGGGGAGCTTGAACCGGTTATTATTAACATAAATTATGCAGGTAATAAAGAAGGAATCCTAATTCCTTAAAATATTTAAATGGCATATAAAATTGATCATCATCCTTACAAATTCAGCTGACAGTTCCTTTATGAAATGACGTTAATTTACGATATTTAAATGTGTCTTTGGCAACAGAGTGAACCGAACAAAGAACTTTAATCAATATCAGATGACAACAACCTATGAAATAATTTATTGCCTGAATAAATTAGAACACTGGATAAATGAATTCTCGCTGTATGAAACGTGGTCTTTAATATTTCGCTTTATAGATTTTTCTTTCCTTTTCCTCATTATCACTATTGAGATATTGTAAAAAAAATAGAATAATAGTTTGTTAATGAACATATATTTCATAATTATTGTCATTTTTACAATGTAATTTAGCAGTCAAAAGCTTCGAAAAATAAATTGTTTTAGGGTATTAATGTAATGAGATGATTTACTAACGCACTGATTTGGGAGCTGTATATCAACGTGAACGATGGTGCGAAATAGGATATTGTGTATTGAGTGCAGAAAAGCATTCATATCCACGCTTGTATAATTTTATATGAGCATTGATATGAGCTTTTCTGATGAGTAGCAGACTATATTTTTTAGACAACCACATAAAAACGAATGTATTCGACATTTATTTCAATAATTTTCACACAAACAACCGGTTTGTTGACAATAGTGAAAGTGATAATCAAAGCAACAATAAAGAGAAGAGAGAACATCGACTCATTGGCACTTAACGAAATGGAAATAATTTTCCTTAAATATGATTAGTTTTAGTCAAGGCAAATATTTATTTCCCTCGCCTAATCATAAGTCGTGGGCAATTCTTCCTTTTTCAGATAGTGTCTTAAATGGAAATGAATAATTTTCTGTAGTGGCCGCCTAAAATAGTAGAATAAACCATGTGAATAATAAAAAATACTTTAATCCTTAGATATACATTATATTTTTTCCGAAATTGTTAAATTATTAATTAAAAATGTAAATAAATAGCATTATGTGTTTGTAAAACGTCAGCTAACTATTGAGACGGGGATGGTTGTGATAATAAACGTACAGTAAAACTGACAAATATTTCTTTATAATTTTCATTTATGTTTACACCTGCTTAGACCTCGTCTGCATGAAATCATATAAATTATTATCAAAGGTACATAATAAATAATATTATACAATGATACATATTTGTTATTTTAGGTAGTGCTAAAAAAAACTGCAAAAATATAATTCTATTAAACTTTCGCACCTACATACACTTCCATAGGAACATAAGTAGAAGGTTTCCGATACAACTCATTATATGGTTACCATTGACAACGGAATTTTATACAAAATAACTATCTTATTATAATGCTTGATTTGTTGACCGTAGATAGTTTTTTTTACAGTATTGTAGTCATGGTTACATTTTGTTGATGACTTTAAATATTAAGTTCGCTTATATTGACATCTTCTCTTGTATACCCAAATGAGAAAGTGGGTCAATCATATTATTTATTCGATTTTCATGTTTCTGTCTTCTGTATAATG
This sequence comes from Stenolophus ochropezus, assembly GCA_035578165.1. NCBI lineage: Eukaryota > Metazoa > Arthropoda > Insecta > Coleoptera > Carabidae > Stenolophus > Stenolophus ochropezus. The sequence goes on along the minus strand of JAQOWZ010000002.1, from coordinate 43,967,389 downwards.
AATTGCGTAAATCATTATATTTTCTTATGTTCTGTTGGATTTTAAACCTGTTGAATTTGTAATGTTAATTAAAAAAATAAATATCCTTTTATGTCTAATTCTTTGTCGAAGTTTGTTCCGTGTTCACTTTAATTCTGGAAGAGGTATTTTCTTACAACCGGTCGTTGTAAAATCCTGTAAGTCTTATTTACCAATGAGTGGAAATCCGAACGGGTGTTTAAGAGGTGTGGGGCGTTAAATGATTCTTTAAAGCCCTGGTGAAGTGCCGGTAATCTCCTGTGCTGAGCGAATAAAAAATCCCAGAGTTCATGTTGCTTTTTAGCAGTTACGAAGTTGGAGTACTTCGGCGAATACTTTTGACTTCTACGGAACTTCTTTCCTGATAGCAACATTTCCTGTTTTGCTAAAAGCGATGGAGTTTCTGCCCTTTTTGTCCTCTCGTCAAAGATAAAAGATAAAAATTACTGACCAAACTTTCTAACTTCATAATAATATACGACAGTCCAAATTCCACAATCGATCACAACCAAATCAAATAACATTTTTAAAAACATTTTTCCTTTAAATAAACAAATATTTCGCTCATGTCTTATAACTTATTACCCATTGTTTAGTGTGGCAATCTACTAAATTAAATATATCAGAAAATAATATCATGGAGTCTACGATTAAATATTATTAGATATATAATACAATATTTTCCTACCCTTAAAAATATCTGATATATTCAACACATGACTTCCTTTAGGCCTAATAAATTATATATATTTTTTTGCACTTCATTTAAACTTATTTCAGTTGAAAGTGAGATACGATCTTCCAATAAGCCGCTCATGCAAAATTTCAACATTCTATAGCTATTCGTTTTTTGAGTTATGTGAAAAATTCAAAAAACCTTCATCATCATCAGTTATTACAATTAATGCAGAGAATTTACATTACTCAACATCTAAACCATTCCAGACATCTAAGCAATTTTGTGGAACCAAGGTAAATTTACGATTTTTATTTAAAGAAAAAACCCTAATACCTTAATACAAAAATATTAAAAAATAAACAAAAATTGGAACACCCTATAATGTGCGAGACACACAAATACACTTTTACTATGAATGACACGTACTATTTTTTTTCTTTATAGGTATTATTACAACTTATTTCTTATTGGCTGATTCTACATAATTTCTATGTATACTTATTTATTTTACTTTTTCTGCCGTCGGCGTAGAAATTAAACTTAAAATTATTATTTCAATTTTCGCAAAAGATACCACTTTTACGACGTTTAATTAAAAACAATTATTGAATTATAAATAAGAAAGTACCAATTGTGTTTCAGATTAGTCAATTGTGATTCATAAATAATCACACAAAGCATAAAATGTAGTACTAAATTTATAATCTAAATTACTTTTGAGGCTTCCAGAATAATTAGAACTGACTATTTTGAATTAAATTTGTTGCTATCTAACATATAATTTATTAGTCAGAATCTGAATTACATTTGCTGTTTCTTGAAATATTTAGTAATTACATTAGTATACCATTTTTTTAAATTACGATTTGGAAAGGTTCAGACTTTAATTAATATACATAATAAAACAAATATTTTAAACCCTATTCATTCTAAGAATATAGTGTCATAGGAAGGAAACAAATATTAAATATTAGCATGTTAAAATGTACATAATAGGAATTTAATTTGTAATTTGAACGATTTCGATAATACAAATTAAAGATAGCACAATAAAGATATATTGAAAGAGAATCGATTGTAAAGCAACACAATACATATAAAATGTTGTTATACACCGGCAAAGGCACTATTATTCATATTTGAAAGCGGTATTATATTGCAACAATGTAGAGCACAGTTAATATAAATTCGATACGAGATCAAACAATAGCTATTATGCAAACGAGCTGCAGATATAAGACTTGAAAATAAATCCGGCACAAAATTGAAAATATAATTGATTCTGAATAAATAATGCATTACCTGTTACTCGCGATTATGTAGGGAAAATCGATGGGGCTGGGAAGCAGAGCGCGTTTTGTCTCGTCTATTTACATTACAGGAAGTAATATGTCTAGGTGGGGCAATTAGCCGGTGATAGCGCAGGCGGCTAATGCTTCGCTGTCAAACCGCCACAAAAGAAACCACCCGCAACATGCGGCTGCTGGAGGAACCAAACCGAATATCACATACGATACGGATTTTTGCTATGTATGCTTCGCTCTAACAAAAAGGGATATATTATAAAGTATATAGTGATATGATCTATCAACAAGTTATCAAATTAGGCCGTAATTATTTGGGAAATTTGAAACAACCCTAAACTGATCTTAAACGTACCCACGTTGGTGCCAAATAAACAACCAAATTTTATAGTTGGTGAAAATTTTAAATGGTAAATTTAAGTGATTTATTAAAAATATTTACTTAAGTTTTCCGTTTTGACCTATAAAATATATAACTTCTGACAGATATAGAAAAAGAAGCAATGTATAAACAAAGATAGAAAACAGGTTCAACTCACCAACCCAGCAAAATAGTTAGGTGAGTTAGATCAGTTTGAGATCAGTTCTGGGTTACATCAAATGTACCAAGTAAACAGAATTAACCTACCAGATTAACTTAAAATGTCCCAAAAAAATACGGCCTTAGTAACCATAATAGAAACATAACCTCATTATATTTTTCGAAAAGAAGAAACAACCTAACCTCATAAAAGTTTTAAATTTTAGAACAGAATATCAATTTTCATTCCTGAGATGTCTTCATTTTATAGTTCCTTTTTCTTGTGATAGACTTCACGTCACCACTTCATATTCGTATGACTCAGATTAATATATAGTGGCATTATTTGATGACGTCATATAACGTCGTAGATAATTCGAGATGGTTCTAAAACAGTCACAAAAGTGATAGATATAAGATTTTGTAACTAGATATTCCTGACGGTTTGTGATTAATTCATGTATCAATTCATGTACAGTGATTTCCGCGGACTATGTATAGTTCCGGACCATGTTTTTATTAGAACGAATTGCGGACTTATTCTGAACGGTCAATGTCAATTGTGTTAGGTTACTTTTTTTTACCTGAAAATAAATCTATAAATATTGAAGATAAATAAAAAAGTCAATGATTTCTTTACAAATACCTCATTTTTAAACTTAATTACAATTAGGACATTAATGAAATTAAATTGTCAGAAGTTCTGACTAACATAATATATAAGTATATAAAATTTGACGTTTACTTTGATTGCAAAATATATGCCCCTCCTCCTATACCCTATCGCCTTTTATACCATTAGTAAGAAAGAGATGCACTGATTAGACAACCGCATACCTTTTTTAAAGAGCACCACCATGTGAATAACAGTAGATATACTAATTGTTATTTCTAGGTTCGGATAACAATGACGTGAAAAATGAACTAATCCTCAAATACCATATTTTTCTTACGATAAGATGCATCACACGATACGATTCACCTAAAATTCATTTAAGTAAAAAGCTCCAAATAACAGTTGCAGGAAATTACGAAACTATGATTTAACATGTAAAATCTTTATGTTCCACTGTTCGAGTCACGACCCTGTATATAGATGCAACAGAATAAATTAGGCGACTGCTTCTAATTGATGCGAATCGGGTCAAAGTTTTCTTCGGATCCAACACTTTTCGGGAGTTATAATTTCGTTAATGTAGAAAACCTGCGTTCACCCGTAGCCATTTTTACTTACAGGTAGGGTTACTAATATTGCATATAATTTATTTACTAAATAATTGATATTAGCATACCATTATTTGCAAAATTTATTTGCACTGTTGGGAATTATTAGATTCATTTAAATTTAGTCTTTTTTGTTTGTACAACAATATTTCGGCAAACAGTGTTTTTTTTCCGCAATTCTGTTCCAAATCAAGCAAATCCAGACTTTGTATATGAGATGTCTACGTTTAATTATTATTTTCGAAATTTAAAAATTTAGAATCAGAGCGTAATCAAATATAGAAAAATAATAAGTTTAAACTTAGAAGTGGGGTCATGTAACGAACAAACCATTGACATAGTACAGTTATTTATAAGACTATTGTGTTCATGAAATTACTTATCAAACAAGGTTTTTTATTGATGACGATCCATTGTCCTTCTGTGTTCGTGTAATAAATGACAGCAATTTTCAAGTCTAGTGACATTTTTGTTCTTTCTGATCATTACCCCGGTATACATAGTTATTTTCTGTGCATGATTCCGATACACAAGAGTGTAGTGAGCACCCATCACTCACTCATTGTCACTTATAACAAGTGAACACGACGCCAGAATTGAATATCCCCCCAGTATAGTTTTACATCCTGAGCTAATGTTTTCTTTGAGGCTTGACAGCGGAATAATGCCTTTCTGGTCGTTTACGCCTTGTAGTAATTGTACTGTCTCTAGACATATGAGTAGCGATATTTCACATGTGCAAGGAACTCATTATTTGTCAATTCATACATTAAATTAGTTTTTTGGAGTAGTTTATATATAAATCTAAATTTTTTTAGTGAACTGTCTTTGTATGATAAATGTAATCATAAAATAATTTAAAAGAGGTAAAATTAAATTATAGACGTACATATTTCAATTATTCCTAAAGGACTTAACTATAAATATACAGTGATGGCAGAAGAAATAATATACCAAAGAAATTTAAATACTTTTTTGTATGATGAGTTGTTTTTTTACTTCCTTGTACAAAGTAAAGCATGTATCGTAATACCGAAAATTTCGATTATCAGAAATATCCATTTTGACCATCTTGAATTCATTTTGATTAGTTTTTGATGTACGTATGTATCTCGCATAATTCAAAAATGATTAGCTGTAAAATTTTGAAATGATGTATATAGGACTGTTATAACATCAGGTTGTGCACTTCACTTTTTCATTGGCAGTGCCAAAAGGGCACTTTGCTCGTAGTGTTTTTTAATGTTGAAATTTTGTTTATGTAATTATTATGTCATCTAGTTATGCATATCCATTTTTTTTGTTTCAATCGACTATTTCAAAAGGACAATTTACTTATGTTTAAAAATAATTTAGTAGGCTTTTAATTTTTGTAGGAAACATTTAACAATAAATTGACACTGACAACTGTTAAAATTTATTTCGTGAGAAATATGTACGAATGGAAACAATATTTCTTTATTTAAATTTTAAATGATTAAAATAAGTTTGTGTAACGTAATAGGAAATTGTGATGAATATTTTAATAAAATTTTTAAAAGATGATCCATTTCGAATGGAAGTTGACGAAATTTTATCTAGTTTTACTTCGCGAAGTGCTTTTAGTTAATTTCGATTGTCTACACGAAATAAAATCATATTTGACGAAAGAACATGTCTGCAAGTACGAGATATACCAAATATACAATGTATCACGTTTTATAATATATACTGGAATTATGCTAATAAAAATTAGACGAAGTATAGATATCTTATTTGACGAATGCCAAAAGGGAATGTTACTACGTGACTACATATAAACACATTCATGCTCCGTGAGTCACAATTTTAATTTAACAACAAAATGGATCACTTTCTTCAAGTATGATATTGTAGTGCATAATAACATAAACAAATATCACAATTCGTGTGCGCATTGTACATTTGATACTAAGTGCATGGATGTGTACCTGAACCGTATATAAACACAGCGGCATAATCTAGGGATTAAATTAAACACTTGAACGGCTAATTCACACTCTGCATTGGCATAGTGCTGCTCTCGCTCTAGCAAGCTGTGCGAATGAAAAATGACGAATGCGATTACACTCTTCATTTCCTGAACAGAGATATGACACGGGAATTCAACGCATATATTCCTGACTGTCTAATAAATATGTCCCCGACATTCTACGGGATTTACTCCTTACAGTTCATTCCATTCAACGATGTTTACTACAAATGATTTTAATAATATTTACCTACTATAAAACATTTTTACTATTACTTACTTAAATAACTATAATAATTATTTTTATAATAAATTTTTCACTATTATTTTATGTACCATACGTTCTTTAATACACAACTAATAACCCAAATTAATATTTCATAAATAAAATCTAGAAAATTTATTTCTAAAGATTTCTTGATGTAGTGCTAGACAAGAAATTGCAGATACTGAGGAAAGAAATGCATATATAAAATTCTGGACTAATAATTTGACTAAAGATAAGAAAAGAAGATGGATTTTTACTTGATTCAGTCTACAGAAAGCTCATAAACACTAGTCAATATATTAACGCTAAATTACATTACCATACTTCTCAAAAATTTGGTACTATCAGTGGCGGATCCAGAAAGTTTCCAAAGGAGGGGTGAATTACCGTTTTTTTTAGGAAATCATAAGCAACAAAATATTTAATACTGGTAATGAAAAAATTGATTAATTAACACAATCATTGCATTAGAAAAAAATATCAAAAATTAAAATTATACGTATGAAAAAACTAAACTTATAATCAATATAATTTTAGTCGATGCGGCTTGGGTCAAAACCTTCTTCGCATTTAACTCCTTTAACGAGTTTTCATTTCCTTAATATAGAAAAGCTCGTTCAGTCGTCATACTTGAAGGTAGATTTATTAATATTGTTAATAATTTATTTTCTAAAAAAAAAATATCTGCACCAAATTGTTTCAAAATTTCATTTACACTTTACACAAATATTAGATTCTTTAAAAGATTTGACATCAGCGGACAGACCCAGGAACAGACTCCGACGTCTATCGTGGCACTTAACATGTTAAATATATTTTTCTTTCATCAAAAGTAAATGATTAATTACAACTTAAATGAAACAATTGCTCTACGGTATCCAATTTGTGAGAGATGCCTTTTTAGTTATGAGCACAAAATCATGGGTCACGATAATTAAATACTTAATTTACCTAGGTATACTGTGAGAAAAGTAAATCGACAACAAAAGTGTTGTATTAATTTTTTAGTCATGTATTCTATTTTTATTGCTAACTATAGTATTCTCTACTGTATAATCAACAGCGAGATATTTTTAATAGAAAAATTAATATTAAAGCCTGTATAAGGAGCATAATAAAATTGCATTTTTTAAAAAACTATTTAATGTCACTTTATTTTATAAAAGATATAACCAGTATGAGCCATGCATACAAAAATGTAATTACGCAGCATACTAGAGTATAACATGTTATTTTTAACATCATTGTTAAAATATGTGCTCAGCATAAACTAATTTTACAAGCATGTGTTTTATTTTTCATTGTGGCGTAGTAGCAAGATATTAAATTCTGTTATTAAAAACAAAAATTAAGAAGTGGTTTATTTATACTCTGATGTTGACATTTTAGTTTTGATCTTTGACTCGTGTAATTGAAATTTATAAAAGGTCAATTTTGTACTTGAAATACGTACATGAACATTAACATTTTATGTAGAAAATTAAGGAAATTATTTTTGGAATCGGCGTTTTATATTTATTATATTATTAGGTCAGTATAATGAAAAAATCTCTTACACCTTTTATTAATATTTATATTTTATATATATGAGTATCCGTACATTGGCTTCTGACACTGTGAAATGAATTATTAAAATAATTAATACTTACAGTATTAGTATAATAACTTTTAGAGCATTCGATAATAATTTTTATAATAATTTCAATGTCAATTACAATAATTATCACTACCAAATGTAAAACAGTTATTTCCATACGTAAACAGATTAACCGCAATTGTAACAAATTTACCGAATAATTAAATACTTGTAATAATTAAATGAGCTAGGTAGAAACAAATTTGAACTATAAAATTTTAGTTAATGACAAAATATTAAATTATTTAAGATGAATGGCTTTAAATCTTCATGAAAACTAGTATTTGAATATCCATCCATCCACACACGAAGAGGCATCATCGTAAAAATATTAAAGTCGTGTTCTAGGGACTTCAAAATGTACTTATCCAATGAATAGTCACTATCCGGTTTTTAGTATAAATTCAATACCTCTCTTACTGAGTGGCGAGAGGTAAAAACGACGTTTAATAATAAAGTGGTAATTTCAAATGTGGTATTGACATATAAATTACATATTCTGAATCATTCGTAGTTAAATTTTCAACTAACGAGCGACAAATTAAGTTGTGCTAATATGAAATAGTATGATATATATTATAAATTGTAATTAATTGATCACCATATATTTGGTTAACTTAAATACGAATATCAAATTATCTGAATGCAGTATAAACGGATATAATAACACTCAATCAACATCACACATCTATATTGTCTAATGCAATATTAATGAAAATATTAATAGCCTTCGATTTGTTAATAATCTCATTGGAGCTAGTATAAACTGAGTTGACATTTTTATAGCTATTTATGAATAAGTAAGGAAACGAAGGTCATTATTTAATGAGTGCGAAAATTTCAAAACGAGACGTAGCCGGGTTTTGTAAGAGAAGAAGTTAAATAAGTACCCAGTTTATAAATTTTTTCCACTTCCGTTTGAATAAGTATAAACATGTATTTGAAATAATGAATTTTTGAAATTTTGAAAATAAATAAAAAAGACATTACTAAGGACTTCTTAATTTTTGACTAATTTCGGCGTGACGTCCGTACGCATAAAAAATGAGTAGTCGTATTGAAATTTTGTTCATAGGACTATTATAACATCTAGTTGTGCACCTTCCTTTTTTATTGCAATCGGCAGTGCCAAAAAGGACATTTCTCGTAGTGTTTTTTTTTAAATTTTTCATATAACTCAAAACAGATTAGCAGTAGAATGTTGAAATTTTGCTTATTGAATTGCTGTAACATCTACTTATGAAGTTCCATTTTGTGTTTCAATCGGTCTTTTCAAAAGGGGTCTTTACGTTTGGCAAAAATAATAATTTAGTTGTCTGTTAATTTTTATAGGAAACATTTGATTTCTTGTTAAATACTGTGAGAATATATTTGTGAAAAGTATGTACAAAATAAATTAACAATATATCTTTCTTTAGAGGTTTTTGAGCGATTAAAATAATTTTGTGTCGTGCACTGAAGAGTAGTGAACATTTTAATAAAATTTTCAAAAGATAATCCATCATTTGGAAGAAAAGTTGAAGAACGATTTGCCGCAGAATGATCTCACTTTCAAGCGAAATAAGTTTAAATAAAAAAATTATTAATTGTTTTAATACTTACATATTTGTGTACTTTTATTTATTTATTTATAGGTAGGTTCTTATAATAAATCTGAATTTAAAATAAGCAAAAAAAAAATACAAAAGTATGTATACAAGAATTGAAGAAAATCTTGCTTTTCTTGCACATTTCTTGCAAGATAATTTTTTGCCTTGTCTCTCTTTGAAATTTAAAGCTCTAAAGCATTTTTTGCAAGACTGAGTCAAGACAAAAAAATACAAAACTCTCGTGAAACACTATTTCTTCGAATGTGTAGTTGTTTTGTAATCAAATATTCGAAGCTCAGTATTTACATGTCGCGAGCTTGTTTCATGCTACACGAAGTAATTTGCGTTAATTCCCGCCGCTTGAGAGGCAGCGATGCCTCGCGATCGGGAATCTTCACGCAACTCGCGCTAATACAAGCAAATTACTTTTAATTTAAGTCCGCACTCCGGGTAAACACAAGTTCTGCGACGAAAGAAACTTCATTGAAAATCGATCAGCTTCAGCTCTGGATTGGGGAGATTGCAGCCTGGCTTCACCATTCAGCGATACCATCGCCAGAAATTACAGATTGATGTTTGGAGGGTTTCAACAAGTTTAACATGTACCGGAATTAAAGATTCAAGTAAAACAGAAGGTTGTTTGCCATATGGCTCTAAATATCGAGTATATTTTTGGTCACATTTTTAGAGGAGTTTATTAAGAGGATTCCCGGTGAAGCCAGAAATTCTAACTTCATATTTTGTGTTTCTAGTATCGACAACGTTCACAAGTTCCTCCACTGTATAAGAATCACAGATCATTTTTCGGTCGACTCTTTTCAATACGTGTGTACTTTAAGTTTCTGTCTTTCTTCCACAGGTATAACCCACCCTTACAATAAGAGAACTATGAGTGGGAGAACATTAAAACAGAAGAATGGTTAATTCAAATAGTTTTCTGATTGGAAATACTGATTTATAGGTCTTTATTCTACAAGTCTATGTCTCTTATTTGTCGAAAAAATACTTTAGATAACAGTTAGACAACACAATAAAGTAGTACCTTTATGTCTGATATTTAATAATTTTTTTTCGCGATTCTATTGTAAATTTTAAAATATATTTGATATAGGCGGATGCATTTGAATTTGAAGAATTCATATGAATTTATTTCATATTAGTTCCTTTTCTGGTTTTTGAATAAAAAGAAAAATGCTTAGCATGTATTTTACCATATACCAATAGACACCGGGAATCCTCTTAAGTATTATATTTCATATCTGATGTATACCTGATTCTTATTTATTTTGGGTCTTACTGTCTTACAGAAGTTCTTTTATCTACATAACTCTTAAAAAATCAATTTGCAAGCAATTTACGAGTGGAAAAATGACATTTAAGAGCAAGTTAATAAATAGTAAGGATTATATTATAATTTTAAAGTGAGTGTTTGAACCTGAGTGAGAACTGTGATCTAAATTATCTTTCTTAGATGACATGTGCACAATTCCCAATTCTGGAACAGTTCCGAACTGATGGTTCTAACAAACCTATAACGAATTTTAAGTTAGACCATCCTACAATTTTCGACATGGCTTTAAACACACTCATTAGATTGTAAAAGCGACCTACAAAAATATATAATATTTATGAAGTTTCAATATTTTATTTTACGAATTTTATGAATTAATGATTATTATTATTAAGAAATCTGGACGAAGTATATTTTAAGTATATATCTGATATTCTGCCAGATGAGTATAAACACACTCATGTATTGTGAGTCACATTTTCGTATGACAATTTTTACTATTTCTAAATTAAATTAAATATTATGAGTTACCTTGAAGGGTTTATTGTCATTTGACTAAAAATACTCCTATACTGTGGAACTCATTTGTATAAAAACCATTTTTATCTAATAATTACTAACATGAAAAATCAAGAAAATAAATAATATTAGGACAGGCCTCTTAACTATTTAACTTTATAATATTAATTAAGAAAAATTTCAGCTCCAGATGTTATAGTACCATAATACCTATTTTTAAAACGTCAGGCATGTCATTATGAGTATATCATTATGCTAAAATTATTATGATATAATAATTTAAATGATTCTCTTTACTTACAATGTAGTTACTGGAGTAGATACAATTTGCCACATACCTGTAACAAAACAAATAAATTAGAAAATAAGAAAGGTGTTATACATTTGAAATAAAATATAATATTATGTACATATCGTGATCGTAAAATAATGCCTTACAAACTATAAAATAAAATCTATCGGTGTTGAAACTGTCGAGCTGTCGCACTTGCAAATAGATAAAATATGGCAAAACTACATCAATTCGTAGAAGATTTGAAATATTGGCAATTTTGTCGTGACAGAAACATGTTTGATTTTAAAATACGATTTACTCGGAATTTGTATTTTAAGTCTAACTCTTTCAATTGTGCCTTTAAATCCATTTATCTCTTTTTTGCTTCACTTAGGTACATATTGAACTCTGGAAGCAGCAAAATTTCAGCTTCGACAAGAAAAATCATTGCAAATTTTATTGACCATATCGTACAGAATAATTTAAATTCAAATAAATAAATAAAGTATTATTATTGTAATAATAAACAAATATCTTAGGTACATCTGAAGGATTTATTGCTACATGACTATAATCTATTTAATAACTATAGGAAGAGTGATCTGAAGTTGGCGCATTAAAATAAATATTTCTGATTGGCTGACGTAACGTCAGTTTTACACTCAACAATATTTGTCACTTTAGATGTCGTGTAAAAAAGTGTTTTTTTTAGTTCATTATTCTTATCACGTTATTATTGTATTTTACATTTCTTTGTGATATTTCACAAGTTTTGTGTGCTTCAAACTTTATTGTGATCTATCACAGTGTAAATGTGGCTACAGCATTCACTCCTCGTAGTTTTTAAATGGAGTATAGTAACATTTTACGAAATTTCAAGATTTTTTTTTCAAAGATAATATCTAATTCTGCGCACTTTTTTTGAATATGTAAATGTGACAAGCAAAATTAACCATAAATTCATTTATATTTAAAATTTGCAATACTTACAACTTTACCAGGTCTAAGTTTTCTATAACCACCCTACATACAATAAAAACAAATAAACTTTGCAAACGCGTGAGATCACAAAATAGAACGTGTTCTTTTTTTTCACATTTAAGATCGCATATTACATTTCAGCCAATTTGCTGTTTGATACTAGCCAATTTAAATTTTACAAAAAATGGTGCAACATCTACAATTTTTAGGCGAGTCTAAAACGGTCATAAGAAACCAGGCATTTCTAACGAAATTAAAGTTCAAAAACCCGCAGTAGTTTAGGTGATATCTTTATTAGAAGCCTCATGTTTCTTGTATTTTCTTAGCTTTATATTGTATTTTCTTAACAAGTTACGGATTAGAATTATTTATATTTGGTTTTTTAAATAGAAGTCTTTATTGAAAATATCAAGGTGATTTCTTAAATTTACCTAAAAAAATTAATGAAAAATCAAGTAGTCTTGAAGATCTATTTGATTTTTCAATATTACTACTTGACTTGACTTGAGCTTGACTTGAAATCAACTCAAGTCAAGTCAAGTAACTTGAATATTAAGTCAAGCCGTAAAACAGTGAAAAAATCTCGAAATGTAATAATTTTCATTCATAATTTTTTTAAAAGATTTTGACTTTCACGAAAAACACAAAATAAAAAATGTGGGGCGATCCCATATGTTTGTTGTGTTTCATGTGAAAGAATAAATTACAAGACAATTTCTATTTCAGACTAACTGTAGTTTAATTAATTCCTCTATCTAAAATTTCAAAATAGTTTTAGAAGCGTTCCACTTTGTCTAACAATATGGAAACTAATAAATTTAGTGAAAAATGAAAAATGAGAGAAACGAAAGCAAAATCCAGCCGCAACAAATTGAATCTTAAAAGTGAACATATTCATTTGTCGCGTCAATTATTTCCAGCGATGGCTGGATGAGCCTGACTTTGACAAATCGCCGAATAAAACGGCCATAAGGCCCTGCCCCTTGTAGAAAAAAGCGATATTTTATTTGTCAGATTAACTTTGCAAGACATTCGCAACGGAAAATATGTCCAGGAGAAATTTTTTTAAATTCTTAGCAAATTGACGGAGACTTGTATTTCTGTTCCGAAAACGTCAGCTTCGTTTTATTTTGTACTTACAAGCAAAAACTTGGGGAAGATTCCTCATATGACGGGGAAATTGTAAATAGGAACAGACTGATGTAGACAACGACAAATATAATTTGTTTCCGGTGAATATGGAGCTTCCGGTGACTGAGCGGCAAATTTAAACATGAAAAGGTGATATTGTTAGTGCGTTCTCAACGTCTTACTTGAAGTTTCAATGCTCGTCTAGGAAGACGTCTTACAATTAACTTTATTATCAAAGTTAATAACTTCAAAATATCTACCAGTCTATTGTACTACTAAAATTAAATTTTTAATACAATGTGAACTAAGTTTAAAACAAAAGTTTATAAATTTATTTTGTTATAGAAGCAACTAAATATATAATACACTCATAAAAAAATGCAAATTAAAAACTAATTTAAATTTTTGTTTGAAAAATCTAATAAATTTTCTTGAAAAAAGTTAATGCTATACTTTGTATATTAATCAAAGCATAAGGCATGATAATCCAACGTGTGTTTTCCAATATACGGATTGAACATAAACTTTTTCTTTTTGTATTCACACTTAGATTGCTGCATAGGTGCATGTGTATATGTGTTTGTGTTTACACATTCATTTCATTATCTGATTCTCTTTTTCTGTTTTGTAAAACAGCTAAAAGTCTGGGAAAATGAATACTAATAAATAAATATTTTTCCTTTTATCTAGATTGCCTAGAGGTAAATATATTTGGGTTTGAGATCATAAACAAAAATGTAATAATAAATTTATTCTTCTCCCTCATCATTTTGTTGTTTACTATATCACTAAAAACAGTTTGTTATATATATTTATTTGATATTTAATAAACTAATACTAAATTCTAAAATAAAACTAAAAAAGTCTGATTCAAATTATATGAAAATTACATCTCAGTAAAGATTTTTCGTCATATTGTTTACAACTTGTGTAAGGGGTGTTCTCTCTTTGAACAGTTCTCTAATTCTAGCCCTATTGTAATTAATTGAAAATCAGTCCCCATAAAACCATTCTGGGTAATATTAACTACCTGGGAATGGGTAATTTATTTGAACTGTTTACTCACCAGGGAAACTAACATTTACAGTTTAGTGGTTGCATTTGTTTAAATTATTGAAAACAATTTTTTTTACAAATGAATAACAAATACATTGTTGTACAAAATACGCGAGGTAACATTTTTGCTGCTTCTAGGAAAACAGTTTTACCTCGCTAATACTGTAAAATACTATAAATTATGTATTAGTTTGGTTTATATATTTAGAGATTTGGTTCGAAAAAGTAATTAACCAGTGGTCCAATTACATGGAATCGACTGTAGTTGAAAAATCGTGATAATTTTAATATTACATTGCAGGAAAATCAAAAGAAATTATTTATAAAATAAAATATAAAAAATTTATACGATGACAGATAATATATTAAAATTAATTAAATGTAAATTTTACTAAAACAAAAAGTATATTTAAACAAAATGTTATCTATTATTGCATTTTTTTAAATATTTACACGTAAATATGTAAATGAAAAGCAAATAAATTTAATATTCAACATGTATTATTACAATTATTGACAATGTTGTTCATATCTTGCTCGAACATGAAACAGTGATATTTATGTCGGACAAAGCATTGAGACTCGCTTGACTACACGTTGTACATATGTAAATTTAATTATTTATTTATTATTTGCTATGCCTAAAGCGTTGGAATGGCATAAATTAGTTAAATAATAAATAAACTCTATTTATAATTACACTGTAATTTTGCCAATATAAAATAAACATTTTGCTAATTTATTTTACTAATACATGTGTAATTATTTTCGCGAATTTTAATTATCAATTATGATATATTTAGCAGGGAAAAACGAATAATTTATTTGAGATAATTGTGGCGTATCTATTTCATTAATATAATTAAATTAATGAATGTAGGTATATTACCCAAATGAAATGCGATATTTCGCATTTTTAATATATGGTGAATTTTCCACTCGCGTACTCATTATTATTAATATTACAAGTTGTAACTATAATAACGATACAGGATCATATTCCAATATGTAATATTATAACTTAGTCAAATTGAAAATGAGATATGTATGTATAACATGTTATGTAATATTTGGTAATTGTAGCTTGATACCAATTTAAACTATTATATGAATTTATTAAATATTTACTGCAACAAAAAATGATGTGAAATTCATTTAAACTTATTTCACTTTAAGTAATTCTACAGTTAATCCTTCTTCTCGTTCTCCTAATCAAATCAAACCTAACCTAATCTAACCCAATCTAATAAGATTAGGTTAGGTCAGATTGGTTTAGGTTAGGTTAGGTAGGGTTAGGTAGGGTTAGGTTGGTGTATATGTGTACACACCTTTCGTATTTAATAATTTTAAAAACAAATAAACATCGATTTCAATGTCAACCAAGTCTGGCCGCCATTTTTTTTATTATTTTTCCCATATTTGCCATGCTTTTTGACAAATTTCATCAAAATTGGTGGTGAAAGAGTATATCGACATGTTGACCATTATTTTAGTCGCTCAACAACTTGCAAAGAAAGAGAGATTGTTTTCATTTATTTCATTTCCTACATTTTTCTCATGAAATATATTCTGGCTGTTGCCAATGTTGCCAAACATCTATAATCATATACATATTCAATTTATTAAGAAGAAATCAGATGTTTCCTACAAAAATTAAAAGCCAACTAAATTATTATTTTTATTAAATTTCTGCCAAAAGTAAACTGCCCTTTTGAAAAGGCCGATTGGAACAAAAAATGAAAGTGCATAACCAAATGTTACAGTAATTTCATAAACAACATCCCAACATTCTACAGCTAATCGTTTTTGAATTATGCGAAAAATTAAAAAAAAAAACACTATAAGGTAAATGCCTTTTTGACACTACCGATTGCAATAAAAAAGGGAGGTGCACAACTAGATCACACAATAGTTACATACAGAAGAGACGCTCCGTGTCGGTACCTTTCATGTTACCCTATTCAGTTCTACGACCTTGGAGCATTGTGCAGACCTTTAAATTTGTTGGCTTCCCCTTTCTCTCCCTAAAATATGACGAAACTTTCCGATTTTAAACAATTAGCCCTTTAAATTTGTTGGCTTTCCCCGTCTCTCTCTAATTTTCGTTTCTCTGTCTTACTGTCGCTTCTGTATAAACCTATTCTGCGACTAGATGTTATAGCAGTCCCATATATAAGATTTCAACATTCTACGGGGACGTACAGACGTCACACCTAAACTAGTCAAAATGAATTCAGGAATAGTCAAAATGGATATTTCCTTCCTTTACTACGTACAAGGAAGTAATATATATTTTAAAGTTGATTCCATTAATACTTCACTGGTCTTAGGATACCATAATATTTTGAAGACACCTGTACTCGTTACTTGTTACTTGTTCCCTTTTAATCTAAATAACAACTTGTTAGATCGTGTCCCCTGCTTTCATTTGCGGCCTGTGATCTGCAAGTTGTAACTGGTGCACTTATATTAATCAACCTGCATTGAAATCAGCAGTTACATAATAAATGCAGCGTCGAGGGCGTCTGTTATTTCGGCGGCTGCCGACGACCAACCGCAGCCGAGATAAGTTTTTAATTAAAGCGCTGAATGTTGAGCTGCACCCGGCTCATCGCTGAATGCACGCGGGTGTGGGTGGCTAGCGACCTCTTTATACGCCCTCGCTACATAAACTCCCTCTGGATTATTGTTTTCGCAAATTAATCATTACTTCATTTAATAACTCGTATCAAAGACTTTGAGGACCTATTTTTTCACTTCTGGTTAAAGACCTACTACTTTTCGTAGTTTAAAAGAAAAATTTTGCATCGAAAAATTAAGGTTTAGTGGTCAAAAATATACATTGTTTACTATTTCGATGCAATACTTTTCTATTACCGGAGATAGTTAATAAAATTAACACATTAACCAGAGGTGAAAAATTCGAGCCTAAAAGTCAGAAACGTTGGTTAAAGAAAATTTAATGTTTATTTGTGAACATATTGTTACTAATATTTTTTACGAAGACACATTTTGTACATCTGGCAATGATATAGGGTCAGAAGAAGAGAGAGACTTTTGGTCTTAAAAGTATATTAAAGTGATATCTCTAATAGAGAATGTTAAATTTATTGTTTAGTGGCAGTGTTAGTAGTAGATAATGTAGAAGCTGAAGATTATGAAAACAATTAAAATGATTAAAAAAACAAATGATAAAGAAGGGTGATTGGATAAAATGTGTAATTTGTGGTCGCTGTTTGCACGAAGTGTTTACCACATATGACAAATGACAATAATCGATTAACCAATTCATCTCCTTACAACTTTGGTCCGTCTCACCTATATAGGGGAAGAGAGTTGGACTTTTTTGTGGTTTTTAAAATGTAGTTTCAATTGTTCCTTTATTCTTATATGTATTTATATGTTATAAAAAATATTGTTTTTTATTTTTTTTCCAAAAAGTGATCCATCTCAAACCAACCCTCTTACCCCATTTATATTTTTTTACTTATAACTTATATCGTTAATTATTACCTGCACTTAATTTTTATAGATATACTGTTGATAGTTCAAAACTATGATTTAGTTTTTTCGTTTTGGAGTTCATCATAAACTATCAAAACTTCTACAAATATGTAGACTGTCTGTGCTGTGATATTGGAATAAAAAATTATTATTATAAAAGGTGGACAAAAATAGTACATTATAATACTAGTTTTATACGATGAGTCATTATTTTACGAGTTGTTTGGGAAAACATGAATATAACACTACATTTCACTTAAATCCAAAGATTATACTCCATTATTTTTTGCATTTGTAATTTTTTTTCTTATAGTAAACAATGACAATTTTTTCTTCTTTGTAGCCAACATTATATTTCAGAAAGATATTTGAATTCTTTATTTCAAAATCATTTAATAATGAAAATACAGTGTGAAGATTTTAATAATTTGAATTAAATATCCCCTCTTCTCACCCACATTTTAATATGCTTTTTGTTGCAAGATATGCTGATTCAAATCTCGGTTCATTTAATTTAATTTCATTTAATGAAATCTGACCTAGAAGTTCTAGTCTCTCGTTTTAATTTGGATTCTCGCGATTCTCTTTTCATTCTACATGTATGTGAATGTAGTTACAGTCCCTAATAGAGTCTGATCTTATTATAAAATACTAGAGATACTTGGTAGTAAGTACCAGTTTTCCATATTGAATGTAATAGTTATTTACATTATAAGTACAGTAGGTTGTATTTTACAGCGCGATATTCTTCATTGAAACACGACGCGAAGCAGAGTGCTTTAATAAAACTAAGCGATATCGGTTACGTAACACACATATAATGTATTATATTTCTGGCAGACATAAATATGTATTTCAAATAAAATTTGCTTGCCTCCAACAATTGATTAGACTTTTTTGGCTTCTTACCGTATCTGGTATTATCCTCGATATCCCCTCTCCTTCATACGCAATTTGCTAAATGACACTAATATTTATAAAATGGCATAGCAATTGATATTAGTTTTTCATTATCGCTAACTTGAACACTTATTTTTACTGATAATTTTAATTTTGATCGTGCAAAAAATTGTATAAGCATCACACAAACAGTAAAGAGTACCGATATCAGATAATAATTGGATTTCTCGCTTCGTTCTTCTCCAAATAATTGTCTTCGATCGGTAAAATGTCCTTACTGTTCTTAGTACTAGTTAAAAAAATACTTTACCGCATAACAATGCGTAAAATCGATTACTATTAGAGACGTCATCGATGTGTCTTTGTTAAATTCATACTTCAGAAAGCCAAAATAAAAAAATTGATGTGGCTAGCATATAACCTCTCGCCTGTCCTCTACATTTTATTGTTTTTATTAATATATGTATTTTATATACGTGAGTATTCGTGCCTTGGCTGCTGACACGGTAAAATGAATTATTAAAATAATTAGTACTTACATTCGATAATTATTTGATATGATATTTTCACTCTCAATTATAATAATTATCACTGTCAAATATAAAACATTTATGGTCACAGGCACACAGATTAACCGCAATTGCAACAAATTTATGGAATCATTAATTACATGTAATAGTTAAATGGAACTAGGTAAAAACAAATTTGATTTATAAAATTTTAGCTAATGACATAATATTAAATTAATATTTACATAAATTCTCATATATTCATAAAATTAATTAAGATATGTCAGAAAAACACTTTAGATCTTCATGAAAACACCACTTCCGCTTGCCCGATTAACACTAAATCTAATCAGATCCAATCTAGGGTGTTAAAATGTTATATCCAAAATTTCACACACGGACAGACATCATCGAAAAAATATTAAGGACTTTTAGCATGATTCCAATACCTTACTGAGTGGCGAGAGGTAAAAGGTAAAAAAATTGAGATTATTTTAGTTGTATTGTATTTTTTCTTTTGTTTATTAAGTCGCAAGTATTGACAACACTATTTGTTATCCTTGTAAAAAATTGTAAAACTTGTGTCCCAGTTTTATAGTAACTCATCAGAAGCAAGGCAGCATCTTAACTATTTGAAACTTTTAATATTCCATTTAATTAATAAAAAATGAAGTGAAACAAAACGACAAGTAGCGACATGAAGTTGTGGAAGTTCGGGACGTTCCGGACGCAGGAAAATGAGAGAAGAACTTCACGACTAATGATGTTTTTTCCCACAGACCGGGAATCACTGGAGACTTATTTTACATTTTTTCAATTAATGCATACAGAGACGAACAAACAAGCGAATCAGATTTAGTTCCTCGATGGGATTTTAGTGCGAGCTTTGTCCTTTGAGCTTTTGTCCTCGTTAGTTCATTTGTTGCAGCATCAGGACCTCTGTGCCACGTGTACATATAGCTAAAAAGTAATCATTTTTAAAGTAATAATAACTGTATCTCTACTAAACCTATACAAGAATTTTCTTTCATAAATAATTATCATAAGTAATACCGTCAGTTTATTTTAACGTGAAACCCGTGAAACATGGTAACGACTTGATATTTATGATTGACAACAATGTATCAAAGCGTTCAATCAGTGATTTTGTACTTATCTGCGATACCAACACTACTAAAATGTTTGTTGTCATCATAACAACGATATATACTTTGAAGCATTGTCTTTATTTGAAGTATAGCAATGATAGCAAGAGAGGCAACAAGATATTAAAATAAATATTGTAGAAAAAGATGGCGCAAAAAGTATATCACACATGTTAGAAACACAGTGTTATACAGAGTGTTCCATTTAAGCGTGCCACCATTGCTATCTCGAGAACTAAAAGAGCTACGAGGTTGGTTAAATTAGCAAAGAACCACCATTTTACAAGACTAATACAATGAATTAAAACTGACAGTTTAAGAACATAAAATTTAACAAAAAATAATCAAACAATGTTAGACAGAACAATATGTCTATGTTTTTTATCCATAGCACTCTTGTTTCAGCCAGATATAAATAAAATGCATATAAATCTAACATGCATTTTTCTCAATTATTTTGTTATATTAGTTTATGATATGTTCGTATCGTTGAATTCAGTAAAAAATACTCTATCGAATAACCTAAAAATAAACATATGTTCCCATTTAAAATAAGAAAGTTGTGTTTCGTATTTTGAGAACCACTGGTCGAAAAAAAATTATTTTTTTTGCTCATTGTATTAGTCTTGGAAAATGGTGGTTCTTTGCTAATTTAACCAACCTCGTAGCTCTTATAGTTCTCGAGATAGCAATGGTGGCACGCTTAAATGGAACACCCTGTATAGGACGTATATTGCCTATTGGTATCTAGGTAGTATAAGTCCACTGCGTTCAATTTAAAATTAAACATAGCAGATATAAATTGAGGTTAAACAATAATAAAACTAATTTACAATATTTATAATTTGGGTAAGTTTGATGTTTCAAAAGTGATTTTTATTTTAATTATTTAATTATTATAAATACTGCCATTAAATAATTTCATTTTTAATGTTCCCCAGTTAAAAAAAATCAAGTGTTGTGAGATCGGGAGTCCTAGCGGGTCATTATTTTTGTCGTCTGCGTACATTTCAACGACATGGAAATGTATTATTTAAAAAAATCACAAATTGACCGTTAATAATGACATTAATTTGACACCTTTGTATAATTTTAAATTGAACGCTCTAATACGTTACTGTCAATCAAGTGTGTAACAACAGTTCAACAAAATTTTTTTTATATCAACAAAATGTAACCATGACTATTCTGATTGAGTGAAAATGACGTGTATGAAATAATCACCCTTACATTGTTTCGATCAGTGACAACAGTTCGGTAAATAACGTTCAACACTAATTTGAAGTATACCTGAAAGGTATGTTGCCAGTTTATTACAAACACGTTCATGTATTGTAGGTCACGATATTTTTACTGCTTTTATATTTGATAAACAAATACAGGCATTATTTTTATAAATGTCTTGCATTTTCAACAATGTTTACTGTTATTATTGTTCAGTTGAGAACGTGTTGATTACTGATTTATTATTAAAGCTTCGTGTGATTATTTGCTCTGTTTGCAAATACAAATATCAATTTGTTGAGGTTGCGAGCTAAGTTAAAAATTCAGTAATAAAATTGCGAATGCGAGGAAATAACCTGGGAAATCAAGTTTTTGCCAACTGAACCTTCTAATAAATAAATCTTCGCACCTGGGCCTTCCGCGTCCATAATTTCATTTCAGATGTTCTTTATTTTTTGGCTTAAACTCGGCCAAATTCAAATTAGAATATAAGGACCGTAACTTTAATTAAAAATGAAAACATCTTCCTTACTTTCATTTTCCAGGAAAACAAAGAAAGATAATGTTGTAAGACAAATAATATTCATTAATTATAACCTCAAATTCACAACATTTTTAATTTACAAACAAATAAATGGATGTTAATATTAAAGTGCAATAAAATAATTAAAATTATTTACTAACATAATAATAATGTCGAAATTATCTTGCAAAATATATACCTATATTCATAATACACAATACGGAGTCAAAATGTTAAATTTAATATGTAACTACAATATTTTTTTAAAATTATTTCTAATAAGTACCTATGTATGTCATAATGTTTTAGACAATATTGCTATATTAATAAAACACACACATGTTTTGTGGGTCACATTTTTACTAAACTGTTATTATATTTTTATTAAATCAATTTAAATATGTACCAATTAGGTCTTATTGGCAAACAATAATTAATTAGACGGTTCTAATCAGGCTAATTTATTACCAATCAATCCCACAATTTAACAAAAATATACACCAGATTTTAAATATTAATGAGGACTAATGAGACACAGCCGGTATAAATAAATACAGTAGTAATTAATACCAACAAATATACGTCCAATAATTTCAATTATTAAATATGTAGCATAATTACGAAAATTAGTGGAATTATTTGTTAATGACATGTATAACAATGTTGAATATGTTTGACTGTGACAAACAATAGAAAATAACATACGGTTTTAAGAGGAAAATATTTTATATCAAATACACATAGATCAGATTATTTCGTATTTAAATTGAAGATAAATAAATGTATCACTCACGTGTTATTACACATTGTTGGATTTGTCAGATTTGTTTTATCGTTGATGATATATTTAAGTGGAAGCAAAGATTGCTTGATGCAGGTACTTTCTTCTGTCGTATAATACTATGGGCCGTTACCCAAAACTTGCGTTCAATATGTCTTTTAAGTGAAAAAAATACTAGTTTGCATTTATATAATGTTTCTGTAGTGTCGTATCTACGATTGTATTTTTGGGGACGGAGAGTAGTGGGTCAATGGGTTCAAGGTCAAGCAACTTTAAATTAAAAGTTTCATTTTTTAATAAGTTGCATGTTTTACTCTCTTGTGCACACATATTGCTTTTCGGCAGCTCTCCTGATAATATGCTATAAGAATTACGGTGAAATCATGTCGGTTATATAGAAAAATGAAACATTTTATTAAGTGAGTTCGCGTATTCTATGCTAAATAATTGTAAATATGGCGCAATATATTTTAGGTGGGAATTTAATGATTTTTTTTTGAGAATATAAAATCTACAATACACATAAAACAAAATTTTCTGTTTTACCTTTTGAATCTTTTGAGTTGATTGTAAATTTAAAGTTTATATTGGAATCCCTCACATGTTTAATACAGTCCATTCTTCATTATCTCTTAAAGATTTGTTTTTAAAAAAAGGATAAGTTTGTTAAAGAATCACATGTATGCGAAATTTTTGCTACATTTATTTCTTTTCTGATTCCTTTTTTAAACAATTAATAATTAAATAACAGTAATGATAGTGTGGTTTACAGTTAAGTTAACTTTAATATAAAAATTTGAACAAAGTTTAGTGTTCTAGTAGGGGATGGGAGACGATGTTGGGGTTTGTTTCAATACTATTTTAAAGGTTATTAAGAGTAGACTTCAAGAAAATAATATTTTAGTGGAATTTACTTAAAATTACTATTTTCTCATTTATCTGCGTCTGAATAATGAAAGGAATAATCGTAAAAATTTTATGAAGATTTTCAAGTACTTTTTCAGAGGTGATGTACCGAAAAATTTGAGATTTTATTGGTTTAGGGAGCAGGAAAGAAGACGTTATTATAAATAAGAATATTGTGTTAAGTTCCAATAACCCAGTTGTGAGTTCTGAAGCGCTTCCTGCGAAAACAAAGGCAGGATTTGGTGGAGTTTTATTGAAATTTATTATTGGAGGCATGATACCACACATGCGTTCAATTTTAGAAATTCAATTGAGTTTTTCTCCTGCTTATTGAAAGATTCTGTGCCAGGAATGTCATCTGACTCGATTTTTTCGTATTTTCCATGAAAAATACTCAGCGTGGAATACCTATGTAAAAAATTATTTTCTGAAAAATGTTATTCATTCATTTCACATGCTTCACCAAAGAAAACTGCGACTATTTTCGATGAGAACATATTTATTCTTTCTCTTCTTTTTCTTTGTTGTATCTACAAAAATAAAATTTAACATTTGACCTCTTGAACTTTCTCAAATCTATACTTTACAAAATTATATGTTTTTATTACTTTTATCAAGAACATTATGATCGTTCCAAAACCACAAACTTTTAAAGCTTAAGTAAATTTGAATGATATGTTGGTATATGACTACACACATACATAAAATATATATTTGAAGTGTACCTGACAGATATGTTTCCACATAACTAGAAATACTCTCACATGTGGTCGACAATGTATTGAATAAAATGGAACCATAATAGTTATTTGACTATCAAAGGCCTTTTGAAGATGATTTATGCCTGAATATAAACATCAAATAATGTTCCCTGGAATATACAGTGGCTCACAGAATTATTCGTACACCTAAGTTTTCTATTTAAAAATTGATAAATAGAGTACTTTAAAAAATTATATTGATATATTACTGACGGGCTCATATTCTCTCATATTCCAGAAATAAAATGCAATAGCCAATTATGAAAAAAATATTATTTTTCTTATGTAAATTAAATAAAAACAAAATGCATACAAAAAACAGGTACACAAAATTATTCGTACACTTATGAAATCTGACATAAAACGAGACACTATTTATATTTATAAATATAAAACATCTGTGATTACGTAATTATCATTTGTTTGAGTATTTTATAAAAGGCTTTTTGAAAAATGGGTCGCAAAAATAAGAAATTACGGTAGTTGAAAGACGAATCTATTTGAAATGACTTTGCCAGTGTAAATCTTTAAGGGAGGTTGTCAAAATTGTATGAATATTGCTCTCAATTGTTAACAACATTAGAAGTAAATATAAAAATTAAGAGTAGTTGAAAAATATTTGCCGTGGGGACCGTAAGAAAATTTTTAATCAGCAGAATGAACGATTTATTGAGCATTAAATGAAATTAAATACTAAAAACCCCTGAATAAATTAACAAAAAATATATCTGAAATTTTTGGAGGATATATTGAAACATAGACTATTCGAAGAACTCTAAGAAATTTTGATTTTAATGGCCATATAGTCATAAGGTGCTCGTACATATCCCCAAACTATTATAATCCTGCCACTCTGTTTCACTGTACTACATAAATTGCAGTTATTAAGCTCAGAATTTGGATTTCTCCAATCTAAAGATTTGCCATTCACTTAAATCCGCAAAATTACCAATTTCCAAAAACTCAATCCGTGCTAATGTACTATATCCAAATGCGAGTCTCTTAATTTTATTTTGTTTGGAATTGTAGGACCTACTTTTTACTATAAGACCATTAGAACCAAAATTTCTTAAAGTTCTTTCAATAGTCTATGTTCCAATAGACCCTTAAAAATGTTAGTTATTCTTAATGTTAATTTATTCAGGGAATTTTTAGGATTTTATTTCACTTAACGCTCAATATATAGTATATTCTACTGACTTAAAAATAAATTAAGGCCTCCACGGTGAATATTTTTCTACTGGTTCTCATTTTTATATTTTCTTATAAGGTTCTCAACAGTTAGTGCGATGTTCGTTTAATTTTGACAACTTCCCTTAAAGATTTACCCTGGCAAAGTAATTTCAAGCAGATTCGCCTTTCAACTACCATTATTTCTTGTTTTTGTGACCTATTTTTTTAAAAAAATCTTATACAAAATACTCAGACAAATGATAATTATGCAATCACAGATGTTTCATATTTATAAATATAAATATTGTCTCGTTATATGCAAGATTTCATAAGTGTACGAATAATTTTGTGTACCTATTTCATGTACACATTTTGTTTTTATTTAATTAACATAAGAAAAAAACTTTTTTTTCATAAATGGCTATTGTATTTTGTTTCTGGAAAATAAGAGAATCTGATCCCGTCAATAATACCTGAATATTTTTTTTAAAATACTCCATTTTTCACTTTTTAAATATAAAACTTAGGTGTACGAATAATTTTGTGAGCCACTGTAGGTACATTATACTATATTTAATAATTATTTATGTACTACGTGTAATATTAATTATTTATTTCATAAACAAACGAAATCTGTAATAAAAGCAAAACTATTCGTCTGAATAAAACTAGGAAGAGTAACAAAAAAATTTTACTTCTTGTTACATATTGAAATACTTAGTTTTCTTTTCCATGAACTATTAAAATGATGAAATATCATTTAATTTTAAGATATTATTAAATTCAGAACTTATTTTGGTTGTTATTAATAGTTTTGTAGCAAATAAATACATTTTCATTATTATTTGTACATTTCTTTTATCTTTGATAAAAATCAATGATTTTTATTCAAAAAAATCAGTTGACAAAATCATCCCTGCTCACTACATAAAAATTAATGATTCAATTAAATTGAATAAATGACGAAAATTCAACATCTTATTTATCATCAATTATCATTGGTACGTTAAACTAAGTTTCTTCCTAATGTTTCTAATTGAATAAAATAATTCAAAAATGCTCCAATTAATGAAATTTTTAAATTATTTTTATCAAAACTTTGATTATATTTATACAAAAAATATATGTACGTAACTCGTACAAAATGGATCTTTTTGAAGTCAATGCAAACCTATTGTAACGAGCATGATTCACTGACGATTAGTGAGAAAAGAGCAACCTCACTATTGTTCGGAAATTTTATAGAATGTGGAAGAGTCTGGAAGATTCCAGAATAATTACCTTCAGGTATAAACTAAGTGTCGCGATATACCGAGTGTGCTTTTAGTCAGAAAATAAATGAATATTAGTTAATAATTATTGTTTTAAGTGTGAATAACTAATCGTTATGTTTAATTTGTATTATTGTCGTTTAAATAAGAGTGTTTTATCATTATTTAATAAACTTGTAATATAAATATTCGTGTTTTGTGACTTTTACAATTCACCATATAAATAAACGTTTCCCAATATTTCTACACTTGATACTTAAATAATGATCTTGTTATACAGGTAGGTTTAATGTTTAATTTGTAATAATGATGGTTTTTTATTCGGAGCTGAAGAAAGGCCGGTGAAATGAGTGTGAGTTTCATCCATTAGGTCGTGTAATATCCAGTGATACTTGACACTGGGTCTCTCCATCTGCGAATGAAATAACGGCGCGGCCTGGATTGCAGATCCGCCCTGGATCAGGTGTAACTCGTAAGTGAAATTGGATCTGAGTTTCTTTCGCTGGAGATTCGTGTGTTTGCGGGGCGCGGGGAACACGAAGGGTGCGGATGATGGATCGATTGTTTTCAAGTTTTGATGGCTGTGACAATGTAGTTAGTGATGAAATGGAAGAGGAACCGAATGGAGACAGGTTGATGGGTTAATCTGGGCTTCGATTCAAATCGCTTTCACCAACTAAACTTATAATATCAAATAACTAACCTTAAACATATCAAACACACATTTTTTTCTAATTAAAATCTTGCAGAATTGTTTCATGCAAAAAATTTGAGAGGTAAAAATAAAAATTATAAATTGTTGTACCACAGCTTATTGAGGTTTACAAAGAATTTTTATTATGTTTTAGATGGACATATTACAAATACGTAATTTTAAAAATCCGATATGAGTCATACAACCTCCTCCCTTGGAAGTAATGTATATTGCACATATTTTCAGATTATCATATTTCTTAGTAAAAGTGAATGTTCTGTATAGATATTATTGTTTCTCTAACTGATAGATCAATAAAATATACAATTTCTAATAAGATTTAAATGCTTTTTGGCGTTTCTAATAAGATTTAAATGCTTTTTTAACATTCCTTAGCTATTTCCAATGACAGAGAAGTTTTTAGTTGTAAATATAAAATAGCGTTTACAGATCTGAAATATTTGAATAATATTTATGTCTGGTCCAAAATTTTGTTTTTTCTAGATAGTATATAATGATGAATCTGGATACGCAGATTTTCATACGGAATTTAATTATTTCGTTTTATTCTTGAGATATTTGCGTGCGAAGTTGCTTCTGGAAAAAGTATGTTTTTTGAGTTTATTTCAAAAACGTGTAAAGATACATTCTCAATGCATAACTAAATACTTTCTTTGAATATATGTTCTTTTGAACTATTTAGTGGAAAAAAAGATAATATAAAAAAATCAGTGTGTGCATGTTTACCGTAGTGTAGAAAATTAATTTTTTTTGGAAGAAAAAGTTTCCGAAAATATGAAATTTTTGTTTTTTCAAGTTTCCAAGTGAAAAACTAAAATTCCTGTTTTTTGTAGTTTCCGAGCGAAAAACCAAAATTCCTTTTTTTCAAAACTAACTTTTCACTAAATCGTTCGAAAGAAAGTAGGTATATGTGTAGAAAATATTTCTTTATTAAATTTTTGCTATAAAACCGAATGATAATAATTATTTATAAATTAAAGTTATAATCAAAAGATTATAGCACGAGGAATGGTTAAAGCTCGACGCGGATCTTGGTACATACACGTATATAAATGAAAAAAAAAATTGTAGGTATGTATAAATTCTATGCTGTAGTTTCTTTGTAGATAGTTGGCATTGTTAGATTTTGTTCTTAAAAAAATTTAATATAATCGAGGTGAGAAGAGATAATCAAATTCTGTTTAAATATATATTAATTCATAAATAAACAGAATTTCAAAACAATATTTAAGAAAATACATTTTATAAATAGATTTTTCAAAAGTCCTATAGTGAGTGTGTCCCTAAATTGTGCAAACATACATTACTTCCTAATTCCGGCAGTTTTAATTTACTGTTTCACACTACATAAAATTAGAATGTAAATTGTAAATTTTTCCTAATATGTGAAAATATGTAGAGCATCTTTATTTGCGAAAGCCTATATGTTGAATGTAATTAGCATAGAATCTGCAGCCGGTTTAATTAGACGTAACCGCGTTGGCCACTGGTTCCTTCCTCCGTCTGGAAGATATCGCTGGTCGTTAATCACGCTTATTGATTATTCTAATCCGCTGTCAAAGTCTCCGTCGCCGAGACGGGACACGGCGTAGATGGTCGCAGTTGCAGGCCGATTGCACGAGGAAATTATCTCTGTGATTGCACCACCACCAACTGCACATTCGATTCCCCACGTAATTAGCTCGCATACACCTTGCTCAATCATAAGTGAAACATCATCAACCAAATGAGGAGAAGTGATGTTGCAACGACTTGCAAACAGATAAGGTTCATATTCAAAGTTGTTTGCTATTCAACAGAAATGTAAAACGCATTTGACTATTAGCTGTTATATTTAATGGTTGTTACACTTCTTTATGTATCATTCCTACATTTCAAAAATATGAATAAAGACAATAAATTTCAGTGCAGATTCGCAAGATTCAATACACCTTCACAAACACTCAGATTTATAAAAAAGATTAGCCATAACCAGGATTATTTATACCTCTTGATAATATCCTGAAATTTCAAAATTAACTCTTGTCCCAATTCATAACAAGAATTAGGTATATTATTTACTTCCAAAAATAACCAGTTTGGTGGAACTAGCAATATTTCTGGATAATTATTATCAGTATCTCTATATAGGGAAGATTTGTGGTTACATTTGTCAACCTAGAAGTAAAATACTTGATTACACGCATGCATAAATTATTCATAAAAATATAGTTGTAATAATTTTTTTTAATTCGTATTACATGGAAAAGAAACGTTAAAATTAATCTATTTTATTTTATAATGTAGTAATTATTTTTTTTCTGATTTTTAACGTTTATCTTGATCTTCCACTTGACATTGTAAAAAGCAAGTCAATTTGAATTGAAATTAATATATACATATATTTAATTACTATATTATAAAATAAAAAAGATTAACTTTATCGTCTCTGTTCCAAGTAATACGAATTTAAAAAATAATAAAAAAATAATTATAACCATACTTCAATTAATGATTTGCGCATGTGTAATCAAAGTATTTTACTTCTAAGTTGTAAAGTATCATCACAAATCTCCCTATGTATCATTTAGAAATGCTGATAATCATCTACAAATATTGCCAATTCCCCCACACTAGTTGAGTTGTCTTTGCAACTAAATAATGTACTTAATTCTTTTTATGAATTGGGAATTTTTAAGGGTAATAAAAAATCTCTAACAATTCCAGGTTTTCCAGGATTTTTCAGGATAGTAGACACCATGTGCTATTTTATCATATTTTTTTTTGCTAAAAAGTGGTCTCCTTCCGTCAAATAAAGCATTCTGTTTGAGTGAAAATGATGTGTGATGATAATCACAAATAAAATACATGATTTAACAATTATTGTAAACGACTATATTTCAAGTTTATTTCCAATGTAAAATATGAATGAAAGATACAATAAATTATTAAACTAGCAATACAAATTTTATATGGAAATTCAATCCGGATTTTCTTACCGAAACAACTAGTATATAAATATGAGCAAGTTCCTATAGTGGGGCATACATAAACTATAAATGATTAAATAATAAATATTTGTGTAAGTAAGCTAGTAAGCAATAGTTTCCTTACGTGTTTCAAATAATATTTTTCCACTTCTGTTTGAATAAGTACAAAAAAGACAATGCCAAATTATATTGTTAATATTTGTAAAGAAAATAAGGACCAATTATTCTATTTTTGTAGCTGTTTATGATTCTAGATAGGCTTACTTTCTTATTTGACTTCCCGTGACATTTCACTAGTGAAATAATGGAATCAATAACCTAACAAAAATTAGAGAAATAAACAGTATCTCATTAAACGGAAGTAGAAAAACATTTTTATATAAAGCAAACTGTTATCTGTTTCATTCTTCATTAAATTTGAATTATACTTATAAGAACCTTGCATCTAAATACTTAAAAGTTCAATGTCAAGTAATCGGAAGGTCCTGCTTTGGTGTGAATGATACAAAAGCAAAGCGATTGGTCTGTTTAGAGTATAAATAAGTTAGTGGCGAAGCCGGCATGTCACATGAGCAGCTGGTGTTTCTCCGGAGTTCTTGAGGTAATAGCAGATCGGCTTATGTAAATGACGCAGTGTTCGAGATAGATTGCTCGGCTCCTTAGCCTATCCAAACCACCTCCGATACGCTTTAATTGTTACCAATCTCTTTCAACACAAATGGGAATTTATGAGTCTGGTTCAGTAGTTTGATTTGCAGGAAATCACGTCCGCTGCGGATGTAAACGAATTGTGGAATGAGTAAAAACGTGATATTTTCTTATACAGTTATTTTATATTTTGTTGACAAAAGCGTTTTGTGGAAAATAAAGGTTATTTGGTTGCTTTATTCAAGCTATTAGCTTCAACAAATCTCATTTTTCCAAACACCAGGACAATACAAAAGGGCTATATGACTATATCTTTTTCTTCCATTTTTTGATTCTGTATGTAAAATAAAAATACCCGTTTTTTTAAATCGCTTAAATGTTGATAATTCCAAAGAAACACAATAATAAAATTTTGGAGAGGGGATATGTGACGTCACGTAAGAGAATTAGAATTCATTCGAATAAAAATCATCTATCATAGAATAATCTACATTTGGAAAATTACCCAGGTTCCATTTTTAAAACGATGTATGCAAACAGTAAACACCCTTCGAAAATCATACGACACTGACAGTTGACAGTTGACATTTCAATGCCAACCACATTTACACCAAAACAATCTGTTATGTAATATCAAAATAGTTTTATTCTATGAAGTTGCCTATATTAATATCTTATGCATTGTTTTATTAAGTGAAAAATTAAGTTCATTAAATTTCCAGTTTTAGCATTGCAAACTGCTCTCGTATTCTCCTATGTGACCTCAGAAGTATGGCGCATGTTTTCATGGTGGGGAAGTGCCCACCATAGATCACCCCTCGTAACGGCCCTGGAGACAAATTGTGTCAATGGTTTATCTCTTCTCCATGAAGTTTTGCCTCTATTTTTGAGACGAAACGAGATATAGGTATATTATCAATATAGGGACAAGACGAATGTCTCGATTATTAGTATTTGTTTTTATGTATTGCTTCTTTGTCCTAATAATCTTTTAATGGACATAATATATACCACGAATTAAAGCACAATACAGATCTAGCTGATTTTGCATTTACTTTGTTCCTGTTGTCGTCAGGCCAGTTTTGAAACAAACGTACATTTTTGCTGCACGTGTAAAACATCTTTCATTTCTTTTCTATCCGTCCAGAAAATCTTCATCTTTTGTACACCTCTCAGATTCCAAATATCTTTTCAATTCTCGCATCCAGAATTTTTCAGTTCCGCCATTCAAGGAAGTCTGTTTAAATATACGAGTATATTCAATATACCATGTGTTCCAAGAAACTGTTATCATAAGCATTAACATGGGAAAACGGTTTATGGTAAAAAAAAACCAAAAGAATACATGTAGTATTGTCCTGTACAATATAGTAACTAAGTTATTAACCGGACAGTTTTTATTTACCAAAAACAGTTTCCCATGTTAAATGCCTACGACAACACTTTTTTGGAACATACGGTATATATCCTCAAACTTGTCTAAATCTTGTGTATTTTTGAGAGGCGTTTCAATTTACTAGACGTATTCGCAGCTACCTACATATTGAATGCCGAGACCACACAAAGCGCTATGTACACTAAGATCACCATATTCGTATTGAATTAAAAAGCAGCTCTTAGTATTTTCAATATACCCGGCCACATAAATACTAGCACGTAATGTTCATTACGTTCTCGATGTAAGTTTGATTGTCGGCTATATTTTTATAACGTAGCTAACGTCGGAACTGCATTTGCAGGCTTTCAATATCATTTTCAATAATGACTAAGACTTAATCAAACTTCTCATGGCTCATTCGATAGTACTCTTTAAATTTATCTTTATCTTTTCAGAACTTGTCTATGAGATGATAAGATTCGCCAAAATCGTTCCTCATCATATTGACATCGTGGAGCCATTCCCTTTTATGTTTATTTTTGCACAATGATAACAATAAAAGTAATTCATCCTATTCACTATCACTATCATTCTGCCAAGCAATCTCCTTGGTAGCGAGAAAGAAAACTGAAAACATACTATACGTAGCTTTCGATGTCGCCACTCGTCGTAGCGAACATTGCGTACCTAGCGAACATATCGTATATGTAGCAAAACTACCATAGCGCTCTATGTAGTTTCGCCATAATTGTAATAAGTTTTAACTTTTTTACCAACATAAGAATGATTTTAATTATTACATTTGTGAGGTCTTATATTCTATAATCGGGTATGACAACGAGTTTACATATGTATATAATATCCATTTAAATATTTGAATTTTGCAGTAAAATGACAAAACGAGATAAATTTGAGACGAGTCGAGACAATCACTGTCTCGTCTTGCGGTATTACTAATGCAGAGTAAAAAGCTATATGTATTAAATAGCCCTTTCCCTGTGATATTTACAATGTAATTATTATCATTTATTTTATGATTAGCGCTAAATACATATATGTCATGATTTCCATGCAGTTGTTTTTGTATTTCATTTCAATTTGAAATTGATATGATTTGAATGAATATAGTTTTATTGGGTGATTGCAGTAGGCAATCCGTTTGATTGGAATGAAATTCCCGCATTCACACAATCTCTTATCGCATCCATCAGATCATTGCGTATCAATTTTTCAAACTTATAAATATTTAGTAACAACACGGAGATTCATTGGGCGTTACACGGGAATTTATTGTGCCATATTTTTAAAAAGCAAATTATGCAAATTCATTCTGAATCGATTACCCCGTTGCTATCCCGCTGTCTAGCAAATCTTTCGGTTATCGCAATGTTGGTTTTTACAGTAATTTGTAGCTTTAGTACGAATTGTTACCACAAATATACAAACACAGTTTTATTACTTTTTTTACATAAATAAATTTCATATTGTACAGCGTGTTCATTTTAAATAGTACCCTATTTCAAGCTATCTATATAATAAATAAATAAAAAAAAAGAAATCCTAATATATCCTTGCATATGCAACCAAAGAATTAATTATTTTTACAATAAAACTAGTTTAAAATCGACATACAAATGGTTCTTAAATATTACTACATTGTTAAATATAATATCGCCTTCTAACGCTAATAACTACTTGTTGAACACGTTCAATTTGTTCAATTCTGCCAAATACATCAGCCATTTTTAAATAAAAATTTAATTTTAAATGGTAAAATATTAAATTTATTTGTTAGATTTGTTTATGAAAATTTTAAAATAAAGTTTAAAACATCCTTATTCTTGTTTTAAGAGAGTGTATTAATAATTATAGTAACAATTGTATTAACATAATTCAAAAATAGTTGAAAGAAGTTATTGAATAGAATATGTAATAAAAGTGTTAATACAGATGTTAAAACACGCTAATACAACCCATTGAATAACACCCAATATAATTATTTGCTACACCTTTATTTTGTCTTTGCGTACGAGATAATCATACGAAAATCCACTAAAATGATGAAAATTTATTCTTAAGATACCCAAAGTTATATTTGTTAGATGTTTCAATATTTTAACATATACATATACCCTTTGTGTGGCGAGCATAGACAATTTGCATTCGAGGCACACAAAATCACATAGATATTATAGAAAATATTTTTTTTTAGTAACTTCATTCGTAGATTATCTAGTTTTAAAGTGATATTTAGAACGACATTGCAGGTATTGTACAAGTTATTTCTTATTCGCTGATTCTACTATATAGTTCAGTTCCTAAAGACACTTGTTTATTTTTTTTTGTAGCAGCGTAGAAGTAGCTATATTTCTACTTCGGCGGCGTAGAAATTTAATTCCTACCTTCACAAAAGATGTCACATGTATAATGTTCGAAGAAAAATAATTCTAAAACCTCGAGAAATCTCGACAAAATTATTGAAATTCGAGAACCTCTTTTAAAATCGCTCTCGTATTGTCCGAGACGAGATATTTCGAGACGATTATATTATATATTTGTCAATAAAAGCTGACAGTATATTACATCAAAGAAATTAAATAATTTTTGTAATAGAGGAATTCCATTGCAAAAATTATAATTTTTCAAAATATGGAATGTCATTTTCATATTTTGCGTAGGACATTGATATGAATTCTTATGGTGAACCAACTATAATTGGCAATTATAATCTTTGCGTTAACAATGGCCCAATTTGATGTTGTCAAAGGCTCGAGGTTATGTTTCGCTAAAATAACCCCGTGGGAATTTCACGGAATTGACAGGTTGTTTTGGCCGGTGGGCCCGGAGTTAAAAATGCGAATTTATAAAACAATTGAACCGAACGTCATGTTTGTGTGTTTCAATTGGTTTTTCCGTGATGATGAATGAAAGTTTTGATTTTTTATTATTTCCAAATCGCTTAAAGCTCTGTTTTAAAACAATTTACTCCATTTATTCAAACACTGAAGCATGTTAGTTATAACAGTCTTTTATTTGTTAAAATTGAAATTTTTTGTTAAATTTTCACAGCAGATAGCTTTGAACAAATTTTTAAAAACAATGCTTTTAGAAAAGTGTGTAAACTATGAAAAATAAATAAAATTTTACAAAATAAACAGTATTTTGATATTAAAAAACATTATTTGTTTGTGTATCGTGGAAATTGTCATATTTGTTTATAAAAAAATGGAAATGGTATTATTCTGATTCATTATTTAAATAAAAATATTTTTCTAGTATATTTAATTAAAACGACGCATATACCTACTTTCTATGCAAATAATACAAATTAAAAACATATTTACAATAAAATATGATATTTTATATATTCTCATATAAGAAATAATCAGTATGGAAAACATTATTTGCATTTGTATTCAGTGGCGTAGCCAGGATTAGAAATTTGCAGGCACTTAGTATTTTAGATAATACCTACCTATATTTAGTTACTGGGTCCAAAAACAACAAACTTGAAGGGTAAAAAAAAGTACTTTTACCTTAAAACAAACAATAAACATTTTTAAATGATTAAAATCATACTTTTTAAATACCTTTTTTTACGACACACATTAAAAGCTCTACATTCATCTCGCGAAATAATGAGGAAAATTACTTTTTTCTACGACCACTACGAAAAGTGGACCTTTTCTCATACTTTATAAAACTTCAAAGTTCTGTATTTCCTACAATCGTGGGTTAAAGTAAGAGAAATCATTTCTCACGATATTTGCCAACACTGCGCATGTGCAGTGTGAGAAATATAATTTCTCACAGTAATTGCCAACATTGCGCATGTGTGAAGGTACTCTTGCGAGGTTATCTGCGCCATATTCTTTCTTATCAAATAGCTTTCGTGCATGTAGTTTTGTTCTGCAACGTTTAATAGTATGTGGTCGTAGAAAAAGTTAGTGTGCCAATCGTGCAGAATCGCTTATTTCACACCTTTTGTGATTCCAGCACTCGACTTCGTCTCGTGCCGAAACTTTTACAGGTCGTGGAAAATAGGCACAATATACCTACTATTCTCACTCTAGAGAGGAAAATGTACAATGTTACCAACAATATAACATGTATATTATTATAAAATGAAATATTGGAAGAAATCATTATTATTATTAAAAATTCTTATTTAATAATGATATTCTTTTTTAAAAAAATATGGCAATTATGTCTTGTTCTTTTTTCACATTATTTCACAATTAGACAACTTGAACTTTATTTGGTATATTGGCAATCAGGTAACAATTACACTGCTCTAAACGTCAGAGTTTACATAATCAAATTTTCTAGCTTATCATATTGCTGCGCCTTTTCGTCCGAATAAATTTATTTTTGAAACATGTGAAATTTTTTTTATGTCATTCGAATGTCCCACTCGCTACGCTCTTGAATACGGGCTAAAAAGATACGCTCTCTAGAATTTGACAAATAACTATGGTTCTATAAAAACAAAACACATTTTAAGATGAAATGTCAAAAAAGTAATAATTTAATTCAACAATAAATTCAAAATACTCTATTTTAAGAATCAACAAAGAAGAAAGTCTTTCTTGTCCGGTAGAATTCCATAATATGATTTAATTCGATAATCTAACTATGAAATGATAAAAAAGAAAAGAATATATTTATTTTTGGTGTTCGTTTTTTTTAAGTTTTCAAATTTTTGCAGGCTCTCAACGGAATTTTGGGGGGCGCTTCGATTTCGCAAGTCTCCACAGTGCCTTTTAGATTGTTACAATATACTTACAGACCGTATAGCTTAAATAACTATAAATATATTCCAGAAATTATACATATAGTCAAGACATAATTTACATTGACCAAAATGTTTTAAAATGCAGACCAAACAAATATGTGTTCTAGGCTCATGTTTATTGGAGTACGT
The DNA here is from genome assembly GCA_035578165.1 of Stenolophus ochropezus. Classification (NCBI taxonomy): domain Eukaryota; kingdom Metazoa; phylum Arthropoda; class Insecta; order Coleoptera; family Carabidae; genus Stenolophus; species Stenolophus ochropezus. Next base: position 43,929,578 of record JAQOWZ010000002.1, on the reverse strand, counting down.
AGAACATATTTGTGTGAAGTAATATTTAATTTTTTCAATATTCCCCCCGTTTCCAATACTTTGACAACCCTCCCTTGGAAGCTGTGAAAGCTATAAGAAAGCTCGCTCTCGGCTCGTTAAAACGCCGAACGTTGGCTATTGTATGGTAAAAGCTCCGCTGCCCTTCAGAGATGGCGGCGACGCTTAAAGCTCTAGCTAGCGCTTAAAGTCAGGCCATATGTGGAGTGGATAGTAATTTTAATGTAAGGTTTTATGGATATTAAAATGCGCTTTTGTGGTCTTTTTCATGGGAAATGTAATTATTGTTTTTAGTGCTTTACTATTATATTATTTTTGCTCATAATGCACCTTTGGCACATTAAATTTGAAGCACTTTATCTACTATTATCATAAAATGTTCCATTTTAAAATAATTCAAAGAAACATCATTAATTTCAGGATACACTCGATTGAGGTTTTTACCTATTAAGTTGAGAGTTGCTCAAAAATAAATTCTACATCACATAAGATCATAAATGATGCAACAGCACGTTTACGAAACGAAATATATAAAATATAAAATGTAATACTTTTCGTAAAAATCAGACAGCCATGGAAATAAAAGAAAATATTCATCAGTTTAGTGAAGTATCATAAATTATAATTCTTATTGTCTGTATTTTAATATTGTAATGTAATTTACATTTCTTTGAAGTGATGTGAATTTGTTTTGGTACAAAATAAATTTGATGTCTGATTATTTTTATTTTAGTATAAATTAAAAATAACACTCACTAACAAACTGTCATTTACTATTTGATATTAACTCAACCTAAAAACGTCAATTCAATGCTTTCTTGTGATTAGCTGGATTTGGAATTTAGAATTTAGAAAAAAATTATTATGTTCCAAATCTAAATTTTAAATTTCTAAATACCAACTGATATAATAATTTTGAAAATATTAAATTCAGATTATAGAGACCTCAAAACGTGCTTATTTTTAAAGCAATCTCTAGACTTCTATTAACTAGGAAGTAAAAGGTAAAAATAACAAATAATTTGTAGTATTTATTAATTATTTATAAATTTCATAAGGTTTTAAATGATGTTCTCAAAATCAAAATATAATATTTCAAAGTAATATAAAAATATATTTATAATTTACAGTAAAAAATAAATTATGAAATTTGATTCATATCTATCATTTAACTATAAGTTAATCTTATTTATAATGTATGACTCTTCTTATTTAACAAAATTATTTGAATTTCGCCTTACAATTATGTTGCCCAATGACTATAAACATACTTATGTTTTGTGAGTCACAATCATTGTTATTTGATTATTATTATTATTGATTTCAATAAAAAAATATGTACTTATTTCTTATTCACTGCGAATACTATAAAGAGTTTTATATTCTGTAGGTCAAGACCGTTTAAATGTAAAGAATTATTGGCATATCCTTTTTGGCGAACGCATAAAAAATTCTAAATAAGAATCCTTAACCTTTGATAAAAAATCGCGCGAACCCTTTCTATATTTCGCCATAGTCGTATCTCAAGGATCAGCCCCTATCGGAATTCACAAAGGACAGCGCCTCCGAACCGGTAAAATACCGGTAGAAAAACCGGAAAGTGCTTGCTTCACTCTGGCGCAAAACACTAGCATATATATGCAAACGCGCTTCATATATTTTTATAGTTACGGCCCTGGCAGGTCACGTGGCTCTCCAGGGACGGCGTTAGGAATTATCATAGGAATTTCCCGACGAAGTTGAAAGGAGGCCTTCTTATCCTTATTTGCATAAGGGCGTCCTGATGGGGGAGATAATTTTTGGGGTGTTTAGCAATTTTTGGGATTTAGGGATGTGGATGTGACGTTGGTAACATTGTTCACTCTGAAGTTCGGAGTTCACTTCACTTCAGAAATGCGCCATGAATAAATTTTCAGGCGTAGTAAAATTTAAACGATCCAGTATTTAAGGTTTATTATTTATCGATTTTATCGTTAACATGATACCTACATTTATTCTTTACCGTCTTATTGAATAATCTTAAAAATATAAAATGTACTGTAAATGAAATGTAGATAAATAAATAAGAATTCACAACTTATTATCAATTGTTTGGTGTCCCAATAATATGTTTGCTAATGTTTATGGCAACATATCTTTCAAGTAAATTTTCAGAAATTTTGATTAAAACAACAAATAAATGTTATAGATACTTATGAATTAAGTATTAAAATTAACACCTCTCTAAAAAACTACCGTGGTATCTATTTCTATATTATTTAACTTACACTGTCCAACTGATCGAAGTCCAGTTCAGGAAAGGGGAACTACAGATTATAGTAGTTTCCGAACCACTCGGATATAGCGGTATTTATTTTTGGTTTCAGTTTTGTCGTCACTGGGATTTGAACCCCAGATCTTACACTACGCTTAGCGAGTTGTAGCGCGCGTAAGCAACCACTGCCCCTCATGAAGTATATGACATAGAACAAAATATTTTTTATTCACAACCACTATTGTAATATGTCAATTCCTAACCTGTCAAAGGTTGGAAACGTATGTCATTTTTAACTGCAATGACAATCTCACGGGTGGGAAATACTTTAAAATCCCTTGGGGGGGAAGTGTTTACTATGGTTGCCTAGTAATACTGTCATAAATCTCTAAAAGTAAGGTGATCAGTGCTGTCAAACATATTAAAATAAATTTAACATTTGTTGTCATAGACTACTACCGTACATTAATTTAGTTTATTGGAAAAAGGCGATATACGAGTAGAAGTAAATTTGGATAATTGTGAATAAAATAGTATACATAGTTCGGTGGGAGCTTCATTACAGCCTTGCGCTATATCTGAGCCTCGAGGCTTCGCCTCTCGGTCATATAATAAGCCCTCGGCTGTAATGAAACATTTCCCACCTCACATGTAATATACTATTTATTCGCAAAATGAATTAAAATTTACTCGAAATAAACATTTTTATTAACACTAAATTTATAGGATTTAATACAATAAGTTACCTAATTCGATAAATGACTGATCTTAATAATTACTTCCACACTCACCACACAAAGTAACACTTTTCCTCTTAATAAAATAATATACTATTTTGTATAACTGTCAAGAATGTTAATATTTTTATTCTAATAAATATGTTGATATTTTTTTTCTAATACGAATGGAAAAAGTAGACAATTTTTTCAAAGGTTTTAGGTTTTGCAAAACCGTTTCTCAATTTATGTATATAAATAAAAATATTTAATTAATGATGCAAATTAGTTGTATAAAAAGTATTGTTTGTATTTTTTTTTATACTTCCAAGTATCGATAATTTTTATTCGAAACTTTCTCAGTAACGCATATATTTTTTTTTCTCCGAAATATGTAAACACTTTGCATTAAAAAATCATGAAAAACTGCATCAATACATTCTACCTATACAAAATAATATGACTTTTGTGGCAATAAAATAACATTATTAGACAATTTCCGAAAAACAACTTTATAAACCTCTGTATTATATATCTTGAATAAATTATCGGTAGTATGACGATGTACAGAGAGTAAATTAGAGTAGATAGAGGTTTCCAATCAAGAACAGTACCGCAGCCGAGTATAATAAGTAGTGTAGGCGGCTCCCACAAATATGTGTGCCTGTCGTCTTGAATGAATGTGTGTTTGCCTCGACGATAGCGCATAGAGCTACAGATAATGCGCGCGATATATAGCTTGTCATTTGCATAGGCTCAAACCGGTAACGCCAGATACGCTTCACAAGGACTAACAGTTCAATAATTGTTTATCACTACTACATAACTCATTGTGCGACTGGATTTTTAATTAAATTCGACATAAATCACAGCAAGCGAGAAAATACTATTATTTAATCTTTGTAATTAATCAATTGTAATACAAGTATTGATTCCCTAAACGATTGTAGTAAAAATAAGAATAAATAGATTTAATGGTATATTTACTATTATTTGCTTTTTTATTAATTCTTATGCAGGGTGAATATGAGAAACTTTGATACAGGTAATTATAATGGGAAGATAGTTATTTGCTATTATTATAAGTATATCGCGCCTAAGGGCCGGTTTTATCACCTCTAGTTAAAAAGTGCCAGTTACCCTAAACGCGGTTAAAAGAAAAATATCGCATCGAAATAGTAAAAAACGTGTATTTTTGACAAATTACAATGCCATATTTTTCTATTAACTGATGGTTAAGGTAACCGCCAATTTAACCGAAGATGGAAAAACCGACCCTAGGGTATCGGAAGAAAATTTTCTTAAGACAATGCCCCCAAGGAAAGACAGTGTTTTTACTTCATCGGTAATAAAGTCCTGAATTGATATTACTTTGATGAATTAGTGTACCTCATTTATTTTTTTAGTAACTGATTATTACCCAAAAATAGGTGTGAGTTACACCATTAAAAATATTACCAATGAATTCCTCGCTTCAAATTACATATGTATACAAATTTTCATTGCAAAATTACCACTAGTACAGTCACAATTACAAATTGAATATCAGCCAATAGAAATCCATATGACCGGTAATAATGCGCGTATCAAGATCCTGCGACGCTATAGCACTAAAGGTGGGACGCCGGGGCGATAGTGGCGTTTCGAGACTCCATCCCACATGGTGGTCTGACTAGACCACCTTCTAGGGTATTTGATGCCCTGAAGGTGATCTAATTCAGCTCTAATTCTTAGCCATCTGAAAGCAGAATACATTCTGAAACAGTTTTGGCTGAACTGGATTGTGCTCTGGTTTCAAGGGATCTCTAATTAGAGGTCTTTGAAGTATTTGCTCTAATTCTTGGCCTACTGAATATAGGGTACATTTTGGGGCAGTTTTGTTGCTCTGAATGGAGCTCTGGTTTCAAGGGATCAAGAATTAGAGCTTTTTTAATGTTTGTTTCAGTGGGTCAAAATTAGACCATTTTGGTTTTTTCTAATTCTAGGCCTGCTGAAAACAAAACACATTCTGGGGCAGTTTTGGCTGCTCTAGTTTAGGTGGGTCAAGAATTAAAGAATTCTAAACATTACCCATTAAATATAATCGCTTTATATACAGCATGTATACAAATATGCGCAATACATAAATAAATTGTATCTAATTGAAATATCAAATTTAATACTATAAAAATAAGTACAATTTGAAACACATACATACTTACTTTTTGTAAAGAAATAGCAAGCAAAGCTGGCGGTAAAGTGAAAATTATTTGCTGTTCGTATTTTATATTGAATTTGGAATGATTTTATTCGGAAAATATGTCCTGAGTGGGAAATCTTGCCCTACAACTGTCACTCACTGTCAAATTCCTTCGCTCTGAAGGGTGCAAAATAATATGTTACATTTACGCGACAATATTTTTAAAAAAGAAATAAACGTTTTAAGTAAATTTGTCTTCAAACATTTTTTGTTTTGTTGATATTTTGTTGAAAATATAAATACCTCAGTTTGTTATTCAAAACTGACTAACAAAAGACGGGCGAATGAAAAAAGCGAGCAATTATTAAGAATTTAGTTCCGGCCATGTTTGGAGGAAGAGATTGGTTTATTTTTAGCCGAGGGGTAATAATAGACGGTTGGCGTGATATTTCGAAGTAACTGTCTCTCTCTGCCATTGTTTGCGTATTGATCAAGCTCCCAAATACCTACAATCTACAATACTCTCAATAACTTCCGCTAATCGATTTTAAACTTTCTCAGACCCTACACACTGCTTTCTCTCATTCACTGCCAAACTTTACACAAACCTTATTTCTTCTTCCCTTGCCAAAGTTTCAAAGATCATCATCATTACCACGGCTCTATGTACAGAGGGGGTCTTGGTCTATCACCAGTCTTATAGGTATAAGAATACTCCGACGGTGTATTAAAAGTGCCAAGACAATAACCAAAAAGTCCAACAAAAAATTATTTAAAAAAAAGTACAATATGTGACCCACAGTTCACGAAAGTATTTATAGTCATATAGCAACTTATCAAGATTGCATTTATTATATTTATGGACGGTTGTACTAATACTGAATTTTAAGTTTAAAATGGATAATATCGCATCGGAGTAAAATGTCAAATGTACTGTTGAACATTGATGTCAAAATTTCGATTGTAATTCTTTTTTAATTGTTGCTTGAAATTTAAACTTTATTGACGCAATTGGGCATAAGTCCAAGTTAAATTAAAATTATAATCAACAATAAATGTATACCTAGTTTATAGTCAAATTCATTAAAAAATGTGACCCACAATACAAGAGTGTGTTTATGGTCACGTAATAATATTCATGTGTACTTCATATTTAATTCGTCCAGAATAAGTAGGTACTAAGAAATAATGATAATAAAATCATTATAGAATAAAAACAATAATACATCAATGGCTTTGTAGTTGTTTGGGATTGTCTTTATTCACTGGACTATGGACTGTATTTATTTTACATTATTTTATTTTAACACTACACACAAATAAATGTGAACAATATTCTAAAAACTTAGAACCGACTCTCATCTTGCCTCAATAATCTGTCCTTTCCACTCAGTCAGTGGCGTTCACTATTTTTCTGTGACAGTAGTCATCTGGAAACATACTGTTCAGGTAGGTTTACTTCAAATTTACTTCGTCCAGAATTTATACAAATAAATAATTATAATAAAATCATTTGAGAAAATGTGCCCCACAATACATAGTTAACTATATTATAGTCATGTGGCAACATGTTCTTTAGGTACTTAAAATATATATACTTATCTAATTACAATAGACAAAAAATTTGAAAAATATTTATAAGATCAAGCATACTTTCTAGTAGGATGATTTTTTAAGAAAATTCAATTTTAAATATAACCGGGAATAATTATAACTCTAACGGGCGAATTCACCATTCCATGATACACTGATCAGCTCTAATCCATCAATCAATTTCAATCAATTTCAATCAATTCAATTCGCTATTAAAAAAATCAATGATCAACTGATCCGTCATATTCCATTAATCAAGTTATAATCACCTGATTTGATTTTCCTTTTGATGTTTTGACATATAGGTACGCATTTATGTACACAAGATTTTGGCTGTTAACAATAATCAATTTTTTTTCAGATATGAGAATGAAATGACAGAAAGTTTAATTCACACTCATAAAATTATATGAACTGTCTTGAACATAAACAAAACTGTGAAGTTGGTGAATTAGAACAATTGTTGATCTACGGATTTGCTTGATTCTTGAATCACCTGATCATTAAACAGTGGACTAATGGTGAATTCGACTGTAGATATTTTAAATGGAATATACCCTTTTTATGTTACCACTCGATTCAGGATGGCATTTTATGAATTATAGTAATTTTTATTATTTTCTTGTAAACCATTTTGAAATTATAAGCATAATCATAAAAAGTTGAATTTAAAAAGAAAAATGATGATTAATTTAAACTTACAGACAAACTCCAGGTAAATTTATATTGGGAGACATGTAAAACGAACACACATCTTCCATAAATTACAGTTTTAAGATTATAAAAACATATCTTATTTATTCAACGTTAACCTCATAATTTTTAATTTAATATTGTTTATGTTACATCTGCAGGAGTAACAAGGTCCGTAGTTTATTGTGGACCCATAGGAACAAATTATTCAGATGCGTATGTATTGTTTAGCATCCCATACTTGCGTTCCCACGTCAGATAATTTGCGAGTGACTTTTGGCGTACGTGCGGCATAAGGGCCTATGTGCTGGGGTAGGTGTGTACTCAAGACCCTCTGCATACATGAAGGGTTAACAAAGGGCCCTTGAGGTCACTAGATACTTTAATTTGTTTGGGAAATGTATACTTTAGAGACACATTTAGTACTGAGCGCTTATGTTCATTTATGTTGTTTATAACTTGGCTAACATGCATTCATTTCACAAATGCAAATTCCAATTACATATTTACATTTTGAAATCATAAAACAATACGAATTTGCACTTAGTTTCTACACATTTATTAAAATTTAATAATGCAAATTCTGATGATGACCGAAAAAAATATTTTCAATCGTCACTGTATATTAATAATAATAAATAACTGTGGCTAAACTCAATTCTGTATTGTGTTATTAAAATTTTTGGACAGTACGAGCTAACTACGAATTTTCTTATAGTTATATTGTAAAAGACTTTTTACCAACTCTGTTATTCTTAACTCCAATTATATTTGACACACGTCATTTTCATCCAATGAGAATCCTTCATTCGATGGCTGTAGGTAGTTGTTCAGTGAAGAAATTTGATAAAACCACAGTATCATGGTTACATTTTGTTGATATCAAAAGTTTTATGTTTGAACTGTTGTCATTCGTGAAATAATCAAACAAATATAATTCGAGCTATGAATTTAATTGGTAAATTTTACTCATAATTCCTGCGAAGTAGCGACAACTCATCGGGTCAAAAATGACTCTCAAATCACTTCAGCTTTGCTGTCATGAACTAAATGTCATTTTTGACACTCATTTGTCTGTTACTACGAAACAACTATACCTAATTTTTTCTAATAAATTCATGGCTCTTATTATATTACTTATAAGAATACAATTCATACGAAAATCAATCAGTGACAAAGCTAGAAAATGTTGTACCAATAAGTGGAAATAATTTATTGGAACTATAATAATTTGTTACTTAATAACAAATTAAATATGATATATACATAAAAAATTATTTGACACTTGAGAAAAAACTGTCATCGATAAGAGAAAAAGTGTCTTCTAAACACAGGGGAAATTGCTCACATGATCTCATTAATAATTCGGTTACGTATAAAATTCTAATAAACAGTAAAAGAAATTGTATGTAGACAATTTAGTGAGTTTTTTTAGTAATCATTGTATTCTCTTCCTACATAGAAGTCGTGATTCGCTTAAAACTCGGTAATATTTAGAAAATAGTAATTAATATTAATCCCAATCTTTTGTGAATGCAATTTCTACTCGCAGTCGCAGCATTTTTATTCTTGGGTTTAGTAGCATTTTGATAATATTATCGACAATAAGCTCAACAAATATTATATTACCCTTGAACATTTCACGAAGACAACAATAGAAAAGTAAAATTATTATTAACAAAATGGTACCATGACGTTACTACAGTGATTTTATTAATTATTTTGGCTGAAAAATTGCCTTCTTCCCTCTAATGAAGCATTTTGATTGAATGAAAATAACATATATGGATTAATCTTCTTAAATTTGTATTTGTTATGGATTAGTCTTCTAAAATTTATACTTGTTGATAATTTTTTTTAACGGTAATATTGTATAATTTTTACAGTAGAAAGGTAATCCCTGAAATAGTTATACAATTTTCAAATTTTCATTTTGTAAATTACATTATTTCCTACAACAATGCAATGAATATTTTTAATCCTTTAGTGCAACGATATGAAATACGTCATTATTGGTTTATATCGGAATGTGATATTGAATAACTGAGTATGATTTGAACGTGTTGATAAAATCGCAATATCACGGAAAATTCCCTCTTGAAACATAGCCGGAAACATTAGAATGCCCACGAGATATTTAGATGGGAATCGCACTATATGGTCATATACATCATCGTGATACTGCATTGCACTGCAGCCTTGGAAAACAAAATACAAAGCGTATTCACAAAACTGCATTAACACATACGGCCATAAATATAAATAAATAAAAAAATAACAAGATATACCTTTATATAAATGTTCCAATTTTCTGATCTGTTGAATTTTCATACACAAAAATAATAAAATATTAACACAATGTTCTACTTCAGAATATTCAACAATGGGATCTTGCCACATTTTTTTTTCCAAAAACAGTTGTTTGTATATGAATATTTGTTTTTATCTCTGTTTTTAAAATTGCTATAAATTCCATAAAAAATAAAATTACATAAATTATTATGACGTATTTTAGTCTTTAACGTTTCGACAGCGCCTCAATAGAAAAAAATTGTTTTGTTCAAATATTTAATAAATTGTACAAATAAAAATATAGCTATAAATACATATAAAGTCATAATTTTATATCATGGATTTTGACAAAAAAATAAGAATTGTCAAAATAACATGGGATTATTGTCATATTATATCAATCCACCACGAAAACGTTACTCTGAAGAGAATTTTATAAAATAATATTTATTAATAACGTGAAACCGGTAAACAATTGAACAAACCACGGATGTTATGAATCATATCACGCCTTAGATTCCTTAAAATTCTCGCTGGGATATCAATTAACATCTGCGGCGGTTATGATACTCACAACTATCTTTGGTATGTGCTATATTAATAGCTATAACATGTTTAAAATGAATTATTAAAACGTATTCAAAATATTTACCTAAATTTGACATTACTGAAGTAGCTTTGCTTCAGATGTGAGAATTATATACTATAGTTTCGATATTTTGATTCATAACTGTTAAAAATATACTCATCTTCTTATACTTCTATTCCTGTGTTAAATTTTTCAATAATGATTAATAAAAATAATTGTGTTAATTTCAATTGGTTTCTAACACTGGTTATAACTTTTTAAAATGTTTGTATTGTGAAGCACTTTCGCAAAAAAGCAAAGTAAGGAAAAACATTTGAGACAAAGTGACGTAAAAAGATTTGAGCGAGCACCATCCTGTTTTCTTCCGGTCAACCAATCATATTACCATCCAAGTAAACAGATCACAATCAAATCGCTCAGAAACATCGACCCACCAAGACCAATTGTCCTTAACGTTATTCTCCTATATCAAATCATATTGCAAATCGGATTCCAATCTTATGAATGACAGAGCACAATATTACTTCGACATTATGAGATATAGAAACAAAGTATAAAAATGTAAACCTAAAATTTCACATTGTGTCCTTGATATTTTTAACTTCTTAAAACTTGAAATTTTACCTTTTAAACCTGAATTTTTAACTTTTTTTATTAAAAAATACACTTTGAAAATGAAAATACAAATACAAGGATAAAATGTATACGTCCCCTACCAATGTGAATTATATTTACAAAGCCAAATTTTGAAACAAATATAGCTATTTTTTAACGGGTGTATAAAAACAATTTTACACTAAAAACCTAAACGCTAATTTTTTTAAGTGCCAAATTTTGAACCAAATATAGTTATTTTTTAAAGGGTGTATAAAAACAATTTTACACTAAAAACCTAAAAGTTGATTTTTTTTAAGTTCGTTAAGTATTGGTTTCCTGTGCAGACTTCACTTTACTAAAAATTAAAAAGGTGAAATTTCAAGTTTTTTAAAGTTAAAATTTCAAGAAAAAAAGATAAAATATTAACAATAAAATATATTGCGTATGGCCCTTTTAGAAGTCGAAAAATGACTTTTTCATATTTTCCCTATTTATACTTTTCAAATTTTGAAATCATAGCACTATAATTTTGACGGTTTCCTACTTTAAATACCACAACCCAAAATTTTTAATAATTCAATATCCAACGCTTCTCAAGCCCTTCAAAAAGAAATTCAGTAGTAGAATCAAAATAAATCTAATGGAACTACAAATAAACTTTGAAATGTAATAGGTATTGAAAATTCTAATCTAACACAATTGTCCTTTGTAGAAAGAGTTGTACAGAGTTGGGAGTTGATCGAATTTGCCGAAAACAAGCAGCAACATCGCGCAAAGTCATTGGCAAATGTTCCTTGCAGTACAATAAGAAAAAAATCGCTTCAAGGTATCGAAGAAAACACATTTATCTTTTAAAATTTTCCATTTTCCAGAGAAAAACTAGCAGAAAGCAAAATCCACTTTTCAATCCATTCGAGCATGGATTATTTTCTTAGGATGGGGCGCACGCAAATCGGATTATGTTTTATCAATTTCTTCTCTGGAAGTTTGTCCAGCCAGGGTCGGAGCAGGGGGGTCGCCCGGAAAAATCCGCCAAATTCAATGAAAGCGGAAAGTTTCGGTTTCCTCGCTTTTCCGAATAAATGTGTGTTGCAAAGTATCCAGTTATGCTTTTCATTTTATTTTTATGCCACAATCACATTATTCTTTCTTTTTTCCTTTCTTATTGTTCATTCATTAGTACCAACTTAAGGAAATAAATCCTTAATATTGTACGTCATTTTCTGGGGCACAATAAGTCTCCGTTTTATTACAAAATGAATTTTGAACAAATGTGGCCCACAATATTAAACTGCTTTTATGAACATTTGGTAACATACTTTTTAGGTGTAGAACAAATAATATTTATCGAGATTTCTTAATAATTATTATAATTTATTTAATACTCGAAGATTAATATACTAATAAAAACGTGACCAACAATACATGAATGTATTTACAATCATGTGGCAGCATACTTTTCAGATGTAAATCAAATATAATTCGTCTACAATTTATATTACCTATCTATGAAAAAAAAAACATTAATATTCATAGAATAAAATACCGTAAGTAAATGTGAACCACAGTATATGAAAATGTTTATTGTCATGTAAATACATTAAATATAATGTCAGTTAGAAGAAATAGGGTCATTCACAATATACATTCGTTCAAAAGGGACAGGACAGGGGGAACTGTCTTACACGGATATGATAAAAGTGTATGAATGAAGGGAAGGACTCTTTTCGAAAAGATATAAGTTTGTTATTTTTTTTTTCTTGTTATTAGATTTTTTCATTCAAATGTGTAAAATATTTATTGATTTCCATGTTTTCCTGAACAGATGGAATGTTAAATTTATTTTGGACGTTTACTCAGGGGGCGTATATTAGAATTTTATTGTAACAAAGTGCTACAATTTGGTAAAGTAATATTATTGCAAACGGATTTTACTGATTACCTTAAGAAAATATGCCATAATACATGAGCTTATTTATAGTTATGTGGCAGCATACAATTTAATGGGTCTTCAAATATAATTTCAAAAAAATAGTTACAATTTATTTATAAAATAATACCATATATGTTTATAGTCATTTAATAATATCTACTTTAAATATATACCTTATTTGGAAATCAAAATCAAGATATTAATATTAAATCATAACATTCTTAATATAACCCAATTTTATCTCCCCGATACTCTGATCAAAAAAATTTAAATGCTAGTCCTGAGAAAAAAATATTTTTAAAATTAAATTTCAATGTATTAAATTATGTTTTATATTTCTTATTACTTCATTTCAGAAATGCGATATATCCCATTTTATTTTATAAAACAGCTCTTGTGATACTTTATAAAGTTTACCATTTCATTTTTGTTCATTTGGATTAAATAAACAAAAGCAGAACAACAAACACGATTCAAATCTCTAAATGATTAGCTGATCGTGTTTGCTTCCAACTAAAATATGAAATCCAGATATCATAAAGCAAAGCAAATACAAACTGCCCGTGAACAAACAAAACTTCAACGTAATAGTAGTAGTTGCATTGTGTACTACTAATCAACTTCATATTTAATTTATTTCTATAATAGATAAAAATAGAAAATCATTTTCCATTAACTTTATGACTATAACAAATGATTCTTCGCTCGAAAAAGTATTGTTCAATATTATCCATTACATTAATACAAAAAGAATTGTAAAATAAAGAATCATAAAGCAATACATTTAATGACCACCGTCATTTAAAAAAAAATGCAAACTCTATAGTTTCATTATAGATTTTTTTTATTACTAATGCAATCAATATAACCAAAAATAAAGAATTTTATATAAGTGAAATACCGTATTATTATTTTAGTACAGAATATAAATATACTATATAACTAAACAGCTATATTATATAACTCACCAGTACATAAATGGAAGTAGATGATGTTATAGATGAAAAATAAACATACCTGGAACAAAAAATAAATTGTAAATTGTACATTCTTTTGTCTTCTTAATATAAGTAAATACTAGAGAAAATATGATGTGATAAATGAAAGGAAATAAAAATATTAGAACAATAAATTCACCTGCTAGTGGGCCATTGAAATTATTCGTAAATTCTTTAGAAAATATTGAAAAAACTAATAACATATTTGGGGGAAATTTATTCTGTATGTGAAAAACTGTAGCGTAAAGTGTTTGTTAATTTTTTAAGGCAGGGCGAATAAAATCGGAGCTGTTTCTGAGTTTTATTTAGTAGAAAGACTTAATTTCTTCAAATAATTTTCCTGTTCAAGGCATATCGCGCCCTTAGCCAAATTATATTATATATTAAATAACAAGATATACAAATAAAGATACAAACACAAATATTACACTTCCTTTAACAACATATATTTTTTTTATTTTTCCGATACATTTTAACAGTGTTTTACCTAATAAAATAGAAATATTTGAATTTTATTACAAATTCCTCGAAATGAATTAGGAAAGTTGCTCGAAATGAGAAAAGATGACGAAAATAGAAAACAAGTTGTCGATATTAAGTTCCTCTAATATATTTCGGTGGGCCAACAAATTTGTAATTCCCGGTGGGCCAAATAGTTGTTAGGCCGGCCCTGCTCGATAAACTGATGTTCTTTTAATAAATAATGTATTTTAGTTATGTATGCATTTCAATTAACATACAGATTTTCAACAGCTTCGAATAAAGTCAGTTTCAGTGTTAATTTATACAAAGTCTATTTACTTTATTTATACATAAATTTCCATCAAATCCAGACAATGCACAAGAGTAATGTATTGTATTTCTTATTTAAAACATCAATTCAGTTATTTCAATAAACCTTTAGCTTCATTCATTTATTTAAAAATATTTCAATAACAATAATCGGATTTTCTTGTTATTGATTCGATGCTTTCAAAGGACTAACAATAATTGAAGAAAAACAATTGTACTTCAAGCAGAACAAATTCTACGAAAGGTATTATTTTATTTCAATAAGAAATAAGTAATTGAGCAAATTATTGTCTAAATTCTATTAATATTGTATTATTGTTTAAAATGATGAAATATTCTCTGTAATTGATGAGTAGAAGTTCAGTGATCCTGGGAAACGTGACCAGCAATACATCAGTGCCATACATGTAGTTGCATATATTTCAGCCGAGTAGTAAACACTAAATTAATATTCAAATTGCTAAAAGAAAAATAGCCGAAGGTTTGTCAAATTCTAAAATGATTATTAAAGAAAATATATTTTTTATTTTATTTTAATGATAAAATTGTCAGTCACTGCACAGGGCTTAAATCTTATAGTAGCTTCCAAACCACTCGGATGTAATTTAATTTGGCGAAACTGGGATTTGCAAGTACCTACTCGTAATTTACTATAGAAATGGGCAATGGTGCCCCACTTGGTTTGTGCAATCCGACTCGTACTAAGCGAAGTGTGAGATTTGAGGTTTAATTGCAAACTAAGCCGACTATTAACCAAATAAAAGTACAGTATACAGTGTCCGAATGGTTCAGAACTCACTATAACATGTAGATCTCTTGCAGAGGGTTTAGGCTAACAAACCGCTTCACCAAAAATGCAAGTAAAAATAAAAATAAAAAATAAAGTAAAACATTCCTACGATTGTAGGATGAATGAAAATTATACATTACTATAATTTTACTTAATTTATATTTTAGCAAAGAATCTATTTTTCCATATTATTGAAATTGAATCCCTATTATAATTTACAAAATGTAAAATAGGAACTGTGATTTACTATTTACTATCTACGAAAATATTTCAAGCAGTAATTTTAGTGATTCATTCGATATTAATGTATCTACTGATTCAGACGAATACGATCGATATAGGAGAGTATTGTAACGTTTATTTATATGAGTGCAGTGTAAGTCATACACAAAACATAAAAATTCATATTACAAGTATATTAAATAACGATAAAAATAGCAAATGCTCTAATTAAATGAAAATAACACAAATTAAACTTAAAGATTAGTACTTGACTGCATATTGACTCGTCTGCTCTATACTCCAGGCCGTGACACTTTTATACCAACGCGTAATTAATCTCGAATCTTCTAGAGTCTTGCGGAGTCTAAAATTTCCGAACAATAGCGGTGTCGCTCTTATCTCACTTGAACTATTTACTGAGACTACATGACGAGACATGTATTTACAATATATTGGACAGATTGAGAAATTAGGTGAAATATAAACTATTAAGAATTGCATATTTATGAAAAGAAAGGATGCAGATGCAAGAATAATATTTTCTGGATTTTAATCTAGTTGGAGCTTTAATAAACTCCAAAAAAATGTATTCTTCTATAAATATTTATGGTTATTAAAAATAAAAATAAACGATAATGGAAAAATTGTTATAAATTTTTATTGACCTATTAAAAAACAAAAAATAAATAAGAACACCCTGTATATATTATCGATACCAACTAAAAAACAGATATGGTATACCCAGCAATGCGTACTACACCACGAGTAAAACCTTTATTTAGATTAATTTACAATTTGAAAGAATATGATAGTTCTGCAACAGGTTTAAAAACGCACTCCACTTCCCAACTTTGCGGGCAATTATCTGTGTGTAGATAAGCGGCGGGGGTGGGGTGTTGACGTACGCCGCTGGCCCGGGCCGCCCCGTTTAAACTTGCATTTATTCCACGCGATAAATCATCTGCTGCTGGCAGCGACACAACATGCGAGCACACGCCGAACTTTCACCCCCACCATGTGTTGATATGTGGGGGGGGGCTGGGTATATAGCAGGTGTGGCGGAGGGCCGCAGCCGTGTTGATTTAGGGACGGTTGATTGAAAGACAGATTTTATCGCGGGTTGTTATCCCACGCTGCTGGTGTCAGCCAGTGATAATCATTATTTATGCCAAAAGTGGGTTATACTAGAATAATTCACAACTGTTAATTATCTGTTGTCTATTTTCAATAGGATCAGACTGCAAATACTTATCTGTTTGGCGTATTCAACTTGCTCTTACCTGCAAATACTTAACACCGAAATATTTATAATTATAATTTATTAAATTGTTGGATAAAGTAAATGCATATCTGTTTTGTGAACTACTTGTATGTTTATTATTTATTCGGTTTCAGGACATTAAGGCTTTGTTTACATATACAAAACTGAGCTAGAAACTAAATAATAAATAATAATATGTACGGTAATATTATTACCATACTGAATTATACATACATACTTACTCTCGGAAGCTTTATTGATAAGAAAATCTATTTATAAATAATCTTCATTTTCTGACTGATATGAATATGAATTCTAATAAGCTTTAAATGTCTTTATTCGACGTATGACAAAAGCGCACTAAATGATTTTTTTTGTTACAAATACGCACCAAATGAACATTGCAAAACGCACCAAAGTACGTTACATAAGCGCATCAAATGTTTATGATTGAAATGTTTATAACTTTATTTGATGTAACTATTCATCAATGATGGAATAAAAGTAGGTTAGGTTAGGTTAGGTTGATTTAGATTAGCTTATATTATTTTAGGTTTGTTGAGGTTATATTAGTTTATAGTAGTTTAGGTTTGGTTTAATTACGTCAGGTTAGGTTAGATTAGATTAGGTTAGGTTAGGTCAGATTATGTTAGCTTATATTATTTTAGGTTTGTTGAGGTTATATTAGTTTATAGTAGTTTAGGTTTGGTTTAATTACGTCAGGTTAGGTTAGGTTAGATTAGATTAGGTTAGGTTAGGTCAGGTTATGTTAGGTTAGGTTAGATTAGATTAGATTATCAACCCATACATACTTTCTCACGAAAGATTTACTGATAAGGAAATTTATTTATTAATAGTCTTCATTTTCTGACTGATATGAATATGAATTATACCAGGCTTTTGATGTCTTTAAATTGGCTAATGACAAAAATTCACCAAATGATATTATTTGTCACAAGAACGCTCCAAATGAGCATTACAAAAGCGCACCAAAATACGTTACATACGCGCATCCAATATTTATAATTGAAATGTTTATATATTCATTAAATTGTTGTAACTATTTATTTCATGATACAATAAAAGGGTTAAGTTAGTTTACATTATTTTAGGTTTGGTGAGATTAGGATAAGTTACGTCATGTTTGGTTAGGTTAGGCAATTAACTAATTATTTTATCCAAATATAGCTTAAAAATTTAGAAGTATATTTGAAGTATGTCTGGAAGTATTTCATGTCATCTGACAATCAACACGCTCATGTTTTGTGGGTCACATTCTTGCAAACTATTATCAGAGAATATGATCATAAAATTTTTATTACTTTATGTTAAAAGTGAAATATAGTTTGATTTGTACTGATACGGATTTGATAGATGTGTGTGTAAAATTTCATTTGAGTGAAATATTTCAATTTTGAGCGATTCGGTAGCACATTCCCTTACGAAATCGCGCACAGCTGTGAGATCTTTTAAAGAGAGCAGACGGCATTTCGACAATAAAATCTCCAACTATTTTGCTCAAAGCTCTTAGCACTTCTTATTTTAAATCTTCTCCGATTTATTTCGAAGCGAATAAAAGAATTTTATTGGAATCTCAGATATATGTATTCTTCGCTATTAATCCTCCCGGCATTTATTATCTATTCCTAATTCAATACCTTTCCAAATTCTATAGAATTTATTTTTAGTTAATTAAAAAATATATGATTTGAGAAATTTGCAGCAATGCAGTAGGATAATGCTAAGGTTCATATTAACGCTCATAACGGATTAACAGGTTAAAACTAATTTTAGTTTAATTTCAAATTCACAAAGGGATTGAAATGCAAACAATAGGATTAGAAACTACGTAACCTCGGAATTATTAATTGAGTTTGAAATTGAGATCACTCTGATCCAATTACCAATCATTAACCTTTATAAATCATTACTTATTCCATTATAGCTACCCGCAACATTATATAGCTCATAGAAGAAAATAACTACGAACAAATAATTTATATATACATAAATACATTTCTAGCTGAAACAATATTTCAACATACCCTTCTGGAAAATTTATCAGCTGTAATTGCACTAGAGCTTTTTATTTTGTCGCATAAATTTCTGTTGATCACGAAACTTTGATACTTAGAAACTTGACAAGAAAACTGTATAATAACACGACTCCGTATGTGGAGTGATTTTTTTTTCGAGTCAAATTGCTGTAAGGTTATAAGTGGGGAAGAGATTGACTTTTGCTCTTAAAAGTACATAAGAGTGATATTTCTCATAGGGAATGTGGAAAGTTCATTTTCTTGTTTAGAGAGAGGGTACTTAGCTGCTTGATAATTACTGCAGTCAACACTGAATAATCCAAGATTTACTTAAAAAATTGACAAACTGTTATTGTACCTTATATACACAACTAGTTAATTACTACTTCGGTAGGTTTAAAATAATTATTTATGTACATACATTATAAACATGTGCATCTAAAAATGTTGTTCTATTTGTACACAGTCATAACTCAATTTAGTGGTATATTTAACCTCTGCTCTGAGGACAAATGTATCAACTTATGCTGAGGAGAGATGGACCAGAGGGTTTTTATTGCTAAAAAGATTGAGTCAACCGGTAAACAGGAAAAAAATCATTGGCACATAGAAAGATAGACGATCCAATAGCTATTCCAAGAGTTTTGAAGACCTGTTGTTAAATGGTTAATCAGAGGGTGATGATAATGAAGCCGTTGAAGATTATGAAAACGAATATGCGGGATGCAAGGAAAATTATTTAAAAGAACGGCAAAGAAGGGTGATTTGATAAAATGTGTAATTTGTGGTCGCTGTTTGTACGAAGATTAGTACCACATAAGACAAATGACAACAATCGGTTAACTAGTTCATCTCTTCATAGCCTTGATCCGTCTCACCTACATAGTGGAGGAGAGTTAGATTTTCTTGAACCAGAGTAAAATATTTTTTGTAGTTTTCAGAACATAGTTTCAATTTTTCCTTTATTCTTGTAAATGCTAGAGTTATAATTCGGCGAGATAATTTAACGACAACTAACGCAAATGACTTTAATGTAATTAATGTTTTGATCTGGACGCCAGGAGTAAGATAAATAACGTTTTATTACTTGCAAAAAGTTATCTTTCTTTTTATCCACTGGCAAAACAATCAAATTGTTTTTTCTTTATGGCTTACGTATGGGAGTTGAATTATCAAAAGTATTTGAATATTTATTTCCAGTTTCATAAGAGTACATTTTATGAGAAATGAGATGTTTCTTGGCTGGGTAGTAGCTACATTAATTTTTTCACTCTGCACAGTTTCTACTTCACATGTGTCTTTTTTTACATATTATGAAGAAGAAGAAGAGTCCAAACTATCTAACTGGAAATAAAATGTTGAATCCTAGGAACCATATCTCTATGTACAAGTAAATAAGTAAAAAAAACTTGAATGGTAACATTTAGAAGTCATATATTAATATTTTTGAATCAAGTAATTTTAAATTTCTGTTGCAGAAGTGTGTAAAGTTGTAGCATCGGGACTGAAGAGAATTTGCGTAATCCGTCCCCGGCCGGCGCTGGCGTTTTACGAGCGCCGTCGCCGTTACAATCACCGGCGGACCGGGAAGTTGTAAAAATCTCCAACTCCAGTGTAGTATCGACATCGACATCGCTGTTATGTGCCGGCCAATCTGTGCGCTAACGCCGTGGGAGGACGAAAACAAGACGCCCAGACACAACACAAATTACTCTTATTGTCCTGTCCACTCCACAACAACTACCTATCACCGTCTAATCTCTAAACAACTACCTGCACCTTTTACAGTTACTTCAGAAAGCTTCTCTTCTATACTAACCAGTTTATTTTCACTGATAGTACTCAACGTCGGTTATTTTTATTTCACACAGAATTATTTACACTCATTGATATCTGATGTATTTCTACAAATAATATAACATATAGAAACTAACCACGGCAACTTCCCATAATAATAAAATATAAACATTTGCTTGCAATAATAAAGTTATTAGCAATTTAATGTTACGGAGAAGGGACGCGTGACGTCTATATGGTAGGATCGTGGAAAAAGGCAGGTATATAGTCTATTCTTTACGCTTCCAGTCTATCGAGAGGTAGAGAGATGCTTTTACGATTCTACCACGATGACGTAACAGCACCTCTTCCCTAAATCTTTAATAATTATTCCCTCATAAACTACAAATAATAAATCAATTAAAAAAAAATCGGGTGTTTTATTCTTGTCTGGAATCATATATGTAAAAATAAAAATTTAGTAACATACCACAGTCAGTGGCGGTTCGTGAAATAAAATATTGGTGAGGCAAGCGATAGAAACTCAAAAACAAAACAAAAACTATGAACCACATACCAGAAGAACCTGTTACCCACTTATACTATATTTGAATAATTGTAAATACATCTGCCAAAATTTCAAAAGCATTCAATTCAATTCCGTGTTCGCTTCGTTCGCGTGCAAACGGAATCAGAATACACTTGAGGCATGCCTCGAGACTTCCTTTTCTGAGCAGGTAGTGCAACCAGAGAAAAATCGATAAACGCTGTAAGCATTGTAAAAACAGCACAGTCGTATAGACACATTGATGAAGTTTGAGGCAAAAGATTTTTTGCTCCTGTATATCTGAAGTCGGCACTGCGCTAGGCTTACGAATGCTTTATTAAATATTTATATAGCATAATAAAACAGTGAGAATTTGAAAACTAGGTCTTATAGATATATTGCATACTAAATTTAAAATTTCTAGAAGATTGAAATTTAAAAATACAATACAAAATTTCCCTCTTCTTATTTTGTATGATAAGGCACTGGCCCCTAATGAACTGCTACTGCTGCATTTTATTTTGAGAAGAAATGTTCGTTTTTTGACAATCTATTTATTGTTTTTATCTGGTTAATAACATAAGTAAATAAAATTTTATTACTTGCAATTAGGTACCTCCCTTTTAATTCGGTATCAAAACGTTAAAAGTGTGTTTTCTTTTTTTCGTTTTGGCTTACTTTATACTGTAATAGAATTATCAAAATAGCAAGATTAGTAACTGAAAGTAGAAGAGAATAAAAACAAAAATCATTGTTATTTGATAAATAATCATATTTAATGAAAGTTAATAATTTGTTGTTTGTTGATTTGTATTAATTTGTAAACTATTATTTATACGAATAATTTTGTTTCATTAAATGGTAAACATTTAATAATTTTGTAAATGAGTAAAATTCCAAATTAATTTTCATTTCATTATTTATGATTTATGAGTACTTCATATTATATTCTCCCACTCGAACAAACAAATATTAAATCGTAATCACGGATCTGATAAATCCCATGGTTAACGTTAGTAAATACTCACGGTATATTAAGTACTTATCAAAAATGATTATAAATGTTTTGAAAGAAAAATGTAAAGTAATAAATAAAATATTATGATAATATATTAATAGTTATTTATGATACTAGTGTGTGAAGGAATACTTTTAGGCATGAATTACGGAGTTTAAGGCACGAGCGAAAGCGAGTGTCTTAACCGTAATGAGTGCATAAAAGTACTTCACACATGAGTGTCATACAATATTTTATCTACGAACCAATTAGAAAAATAAATAGAATTGTAATAATTTATTATATTTATATAATATGACAGGTAGACAGGTGATGGTAGGTTGCGTTCAGTATACTTCTGAGATGACACCGATGCAATGTCACCAATTTGAGATAAAACTCTTACATAAAATCCAAATACGATAATTTGTACTATATTTTTCTGCGATACTATAGCGTTAGCAGTACTA
The DNA here is from genome assembly GCA_035578165.1 of Stenolophus ochropezus. Taxonomy (NCBI): domain Eukaryota; kingdom Metazoa; phylum Arthropoda; class Insecta; order Coleoptera; family Carabidae; genus Stenolophus; species Stenolophus ochropezus. Next base: position 43,906,825 of record JAQOWZ010000002.1, on the reverse strand, counting down.
ACCGGTGTTTTACATTACCATTCTTTCAAAAACATGTTTTTCATTTGTTAAAAGAAATGTTATAATAATGAAAGTCCCATTTAATTTACATTGTTCTTTTAGGCATGATTTAGTTTCATTATTAAACGATTTCATTAATGACACACTTCACATGCAATAACTTGCAAAATAATGGAATCATTATAGGGTGAGAGTAGATAAAATATATTTTTTAACACTATTGTTTTGAAAATATTTATGTTGTCTTTTTCTGCAGAAGTTACTGTAGTTCAACTGTAATAAATAAATAAAATTATAAAACTTTCTTCAGTCCAAATGACTGGCTTGGCCGATCCCATTCAGATTTCTCTGTACTAAACATGTTCCCAGTCCAGCCCTGAGTTTTTTGTGAAATTGAACCTCGAAAATATAAATTCCTTTATTCTTTTCAAGAACGTAGTTTCTAAATGTTCCATTTGACTCCGAATTCCTCTCACTTTGTTTCGAACAATCGTTTTCTTTAGATGCATCATTTTCAATCTTCAATAACGCTTCATAAATTCCTGCTTTTTAGCTTAAATGGCATCTTAAAATCCAATGTTATGATTTTCAGTATATGAACCCTACATTTTTACGATAAAAAATATACGTAGAGGTAGATCATGTGACGACGAAATTCAATTCTTTACTTAGAATTTAAAAAAATCGGATTCAGGAGAAAAAATGAATATGTTTCATAGATAATATAATAGCACTAAAACAAAATTTACAATCATATTATATGGATTCCATATTACGCTCTATTTATTTACACGATATTTATATCACCAACTATTTATATTCACCACTCGTATTAATAACAGAAAATTCTTGCGGTCTTTTCTGCTTCTCTACTATAAGAGATCAATGAAATTCGCGAATACTCTGGCAGCTTCGATGTATCAGTACAATAATTATTTACACTATATTTATATCATCAACTTAACATTTATGTACACCATTCGTATTAATATCAGACTGTCCCCTCGGTCTTTTCTGCTTAATTTATATACCCAAGCAATTAAACTCTCGAATAGTCTGGCAGCTTCGATGCGTAAGTACAATAGTAGGGTGTCGAACGTGTCTCGACCTGTCTGCTATACTCTTACGGCTAACCTCCGTGGCCTGACCATAAATAGCTACAATATATTAATGAAGACATTGCTATTCATTAGAGATTAATATATACAAGATATCATTGCTTATTAAACTTTAACCTAGAATAATTTTTTGAGTAGATTATTAGTAAAATATTAACTGTTTGAATTCAACAATTTCATCTTAAACACAAATGTAACATTCTGGTATCAATATTCAAAAGAAGACAGACGGAAGTATAAAAACGAAACTGAACGAACTAAACCGATTCATTCATATTACAAATTTCATATTTAGCTTTGCGTTTTATTTTTTAATAAGACAACTGAATAACTAAAATTACAAAGAACGTTTACATATATATATAGAAATTAGAGTATGTGGCTGTTTTGCTCGTAGAGTTTGGTCTCGGGAGTAGTAGAGGCATTTAAACTTGATTTAAGCTCGGTAGATGCGTCTGTCAGGTGAAGTTTATCTGGTTGCTAAGCGCTGTATTTGTTTAGCCAAGTCCAGTCCACCTGCAGCTGACAACTACGTCTTTGCGCGAACTCCGCAAAAACAACTAAACTTATACCGCCTTACAAGGAAACATTGTCCGGAATTGAGAATCGCCAGCCTCACTCGCCTTGTTGACTTTTTCAGATTACTTCCACACACTACTGTTTCGCATTGCACAAACATGCTATAAATATATAAAACTCCACAATGCTTCTTGTACACAACAGGCAAAAAATACATTTTCCACGAGTGTTACTGAAGAAGAATTAAATTAGCTACACATTTCAGTTTATGTCTACATTTTTACACGTTGAACAGATATTATAAAAACATATAGATTAGTGTTTCTCAAGCACCGGTCCTGAAGTTAAATTAGATAAAAATTACCTCACTAGTAGGCTAAATTATCTACGGCGATATTCTTAAAATAATTTTAATTTCAAAAAGAGAGAGCTAAAATTTTCTAATACAACATTGAATTCATAAAGATCTAGTTTACACTCAGGTAAAATTAGAGTTTTTATACTGCCTAATTTTGAAGTTATGAAACAAAATAACTACATATTTTTTAAATGGTACTAATAGAAAATAATGTCACTAAATAGCATTTTTTTCCGATTTCAACGATATTTTCTATTTTTGTTAAATAATGGACAGATCTTGTCACGTAGGTCACCCTTCTTTTGTACTAACGCATCGAAGCTACGAAAATATTCGAGAGTTTAATTGCTTGGGTATATAAAAGAAGCAGAAAAGACCGCGAGAACAGTCTGATATTAATATGAGTGATGAACATAAACCTAGTATTAAGAGTTTAAATAAATATTCTTACTGTTTAAGTCTTTATTAATAATTATTACTATTAAATTTTTGTTTACCTTTGTTTATTCATAGTGTTACTTATATTCGTATTTCAACTATTTTTACATTTTACCGAAATAAATAGAATTACAGTACTTTTTAATAAAATTATGTTCTTATTATTGAAATCAATAATATTCGACATAAAAGTAATAACAATATGTACATTACGTAAGGATAAAATATAATTCCAAAAATATTTTACCTCTACTTCCCTACAACACGATTTTAATATTTTTATATGTTTATGCTTTTGTGTGGAGGGATGGATGGATGGATGGATGGATACTAGTGAATTAAAAATTCAAATACTGCGTTATTTAAGAGGTGAGGGTCATGTTTCCGTTACGTAATTTAAAGCAATAATTTCGTGAAAAATTTACTTGCATTTTAATGCTGTAGCGGAATTTTATTTGGTTAATAGTTGATGATGTCAAGAATCGAACCTCAGAGTCCACTCAATTTAGCGATCTAAGCATCCGCTAGCCATAAAAAAATAAGATTATTATAACATTTCCAAATTAAATATAATAAGAAAATATGACGTACAAACATACAATATAACACTATGTGTTTATAGTCATCACTAAAAACGCTCGTTCAGCTTTAGCATAGGAATAATAAAAATAAAAGTTTCAATAGTTTTATGCAATAACAATAGAGCTATCAATCTAAGTAAAGAACGAGAAAATCCTAATATTTAAGCAAATGTCTGCAAGAAATATGAAGAGCGTAAGCCCACTTGGCGGAAATCTTTCCGTGAAATCCGCTGTCCAAATGAAACATTTTGCAATGCATTGTAGACATGTCTGCAATACCATACACGTATCAAAAATTTTATTTCCCGTAAAAGAATTGAATAAAATCAATCAGCTTTGTTAGCGGGAAACCGCTAGCTTGCGAACCGGTCGAAGCGGTAATATCGGAAGAAAAAAGGTCCCAAATGACTTTCGCAAATACCGTATCTTTCAGACTCGCGCCATCTCTCTCCAGCGCTAATGTCCGCGCCTGAAAGAAGCAATATAGCATAGCCCGGCCGTATTTCAGCTTCAGGCTTCAGACTTCCGACTTCAATTACACTTGTTTCAGCCGACAAAAATTCCCCACACTTTTGTTAATTTTGTTTACGGCTTTTTACCTATTGCCGGCCATAATTACCGCACTTGTTTCTTTCACCCAAGTTGCTACCAACTTGATCTAGAAACAATCTATCTTCAACGAACCTTCCCAATAGAATCAACTTTCTTTTATCTAATATTTATATAGAAAATAATATTCTCGATCGCTGCCAAAAGTTTCAATGAATTCACTATCTATTTCCAAGAATAACAATTCACGAAAAATATACCTTCAGTTCTAAAAAGATTGATATACGAGTACATTACAGCGGAGGCGTACCCAGATATTTTTTTCGGAGGAGGTTTTCAAATACAGATTATTCATTTTAAATTGTACTCTATTGTTGTCTCGTTGTACTTTATTATAAAATAATAAATAAAAATTCTTATCGCAGCACGGAGGGCCATTGTTCTAAACATTAAACTTTGAATTTTTAAGGTTGACATTGGCCGAAATAATTTATGAACGAAATAAATTAAATACTACACCTAAGTTGTCGCCATTACGACAGACATGCCAATCGCTTTAACTCTCCATGATGAATGGGCAACTGAGCACGAAAATGTAAGATAAAATGGAAGCCAACATAAATTGTAAAAAGAATGAATATGAGAAATATTAAAACAAAATAAACAGTTGAAATTATTTATAAAATTATTAATAAATTGTAATTTATTTTTAAAGTCTGTTTGATAATTAATATTTGATTTTTATTATTTTATTTTAAATTTATATAAAAAGTCTGTATCAAAAGTCGAGCGTTATAGTTTGCTTCAGTATATATTTCTGAATCCTGAAATTTAAACAAATGTTCTGTGTTAAACCAATGTTTCGTTAAAATACTATAATCTGGATTCATTTTTTTACAATTGTATTTACATTGGTACCTATATATGTTTTTTTTAAAGTCTGAGAAGTTCCACCTATATAATTTTTGTTGCAAGACCCAAATTCGATCTTACATACGTTAGTTTTTTGGAATTTTATCTTTAAATTTTGTTCCTAAATAAAATTATAAAGGTAAATTTGTTCAAATAAACATATTCTTTCGGATTTTGAAAGTCTATATTTATCCTCAACTTTAATATTGGATCTTTAAAGATAGTTTAAATTTATCTGTGCGTCTGATAAAAAAATGAGGTTGCTAGGTAAATGACAATTGTTAGCATGTGTCAAACATGAATTATTTTATTGTTATACTTTCAAAATGTCATATTTAAGATATATGAAAATGAAAAAAAATTAAAAAAAAATTCTTACCGAATATCCCTCGATCGTGGATAAATAACTTATAATTTTATTACAATTTCACCCTTCACTTTCGGCCTCATAAAATTATTGCGTAATTATCAGTGTCGTAGGGATATTATAGCTGATAATTGTCTGATATTGTTTGGGATAAGATTAACAATGGCGTATGGATCTTAAGATACGTGCGACAAATTGTGGTTATTACTGAAAATTTCATATAAACATTTGAATAGAATAATGTGTTAAATATATAAATATTGATGGAATTCTTTTATGAAAAAATATACTTTTATAGTAGAATTAGGTCAAATTAATCCAAATAAAGCAGTTAATTCACACAGCTCTGGGCAAGTTTAACTTTGAATTATTTGAAATATTAATGAAATTTGCAATATACCACATAACATGAAAGTCAAACATAATTTAACGAGGAAGCAGTAACAACATAATTAAAACACTCATAGTGCGATCAAATAATTGTCATCCTAATTTAGGGGAGACAAACAAGCTGAATCCAGTCGGTCCGGTCCTGGGTGTGAATATGGCGTAAATCGATTCAAAATTTACATTCAATTATAACGAATAATTACGCAGAAATAATTAAAATGAATTATTAATTTGCAATTAACTGTAATTAGCATGTCGAAACTGGTATCGCAAGGATAAATAATTGTTTTCAAAGTCAACACTTTAATTTCGATTCGGAATTGTTTTATGATCCGTCAACTCCAGTTAGAATTAATATTCGTACGTTTGGATCATATTTCTGGCCTGGTTTCATTAATTCATATTTTAAATGTTACATTATTCGCATGCTGGTATTAATGGTATTACAGCAACCCTGTTCATTTAAATCGTATCGAATATCTAAATAATTTATTACGTTTCATAAACATAACGAATTGACGAGATAAGTAACTTAATCACTGTCTATATAAATGATTTTAATTCCCAAATGATATACAGTTAAACATCTCTTTGAAAATTATCACAAAAAATATGATGAAACATTAACACGAAATATATGATCATGTATAAACATATTTTTATTCGAATGTGTCAAAAAGTGACGTGTTTTGCTTAAAATATTTGAATGAAAAGTTTTTTAGCAGAGCATTAATGCTATGTCTCGTTGCTAGATGATTACTTTTCGTATATTCTGCAACAAGTGCAGAAAGTCGCCTATTTCTCACAAGATGTAAAATATTAGCACAAGACGAAGTTGAGTGCTGGAATCATGCAAGGTGAGAAATAGATGATTCTGCACGAGTGGCACACTATACTTTTTCTACGACCACACGGCTATACACGTTACAGAACAAAAATACTTACACGCAAGCGATTTGACATGAAGAACAATATGGAGCAAGTAACATTAACGTTTCTTCACGCATACGCAGTGTTGGCAATTATTGTAAGAAATTATTTTTCCCAAAATGCACATGTGCAGTGTTGGCAAATACTGTGAGAAATGATTTCTCACACTACCCCACTATTGTGGGAAATACGCAACTTTCAAGCTTTATATAGTGTGAAAAAAAGGTCACATTTCATAGAGATCGTAAAAAAGTATACTTCGTACGCAAAAACTAGAAGAGAAACCGAAACTATTTTAAAGGCTTAGTGAAATTGGAGGTAGTACCTATATGTATATTTTCCTTAATTTCACTTTCATTCATCATTTATAGCGAAAATGAAAAGAAAAAATATTTTCCCTGTGAAAAATTAAAATCAGTCTATGTGCAAGATATTAGGTTATACATATATATTAAGGTCATAAATAATTTTTTATATAATTTAAAAACTCAAAAATTACTTTAAAATAAAATAAAATAGGTCCGAATAAACATTTAAAATTATGTAGGTTATATTTAGAGATAATTTCCAACACAAATTAATTTAATGAAAAAAATATTGAATTTTAATAAAAAATGATTATGTTTGAATGAATGGTTTCATACATATGCTTCATATTTATCACATTTTTATATTAAATTTTAATTAATATATTACAAATGCAATGGACGAGCTTTTAATTCAATATGGATGAATATCAACAAATATTTTATTAATTTTCAACATTTGAAATTATTATTTATGTTATTCCATTGCTATAAACATTTATGAATTTTCGGTCACATTTTTGCAATTATTATTATATTTATTTGATACGTTATAATAAATTTTAAACTTTATTTTTATCATAAAAATTTAATAATATTTACGAAAAATTTAATGACAATTAAAATTTTGAAAATCTTCTTGTACAAATTTGCTTTTCATTAGCGTTTTCTCTTATTAAATACTTTTCTTGTATTTACTGAAAAAATTCAGGTATTTTTGTCGCAGTGTGTCCACTCCTCAGGACTTAGTGACAAAATGAAATTCCCTGGTTTCGTTTGACATAACCTACATTTCCAATTAATTAAGCAAATTAAAAAAGCGAAAAAAGGAGAACGCATCCGGATAATTGGTAGACAAAAAGAAAAGGGTGAGGGGTCATTGGGACAATTAGCTTCGGGGCGCTACCCACCCCTGGAGCCGGCTCTGCAGATGGCAAGCAGGACCGTGCCAAGGAGGATGCCAAGTGACATATTTTAATTACCGAGCATTTGTTAATTTTTAAAATGGGGCATTAAATCAAAAGGGAAAAAACGTGTACTTCAGAGTGCAATTGCCAACGAGCAGGGTCGTATTGTCAGAAATTTCATATCTTTACAGTTTCTGTAATTTTCAAAATACTAAAACAATTGAAGAATAGAGAATAAATATTTTTTGCGATGAAAAATCTTAATTGAAGTTTTTTAATTTTAAAAACCTTTCAGTTGTACTTGAAATATAATTGATCAAAATTTTAAGTAAATAATTAAACATAGCAAAATAAAATTACCGCTGGGTCCAAATGATTCAGTCACCATCACCACTAAGCTGTAAAAAGTCAATAATAAATATAATATAAATAATTTTATAAAAGGACTATATTTTTCTAAACATAATATAAAAAGATTCAATAATAAATACTTTATGGATATGACTTCGATTTGTGAGCATTGTAATAGAAGGAATTGTAATGTTTATTTCACTTATTTTGATGGCGATGGAAATTTACGTATTTACGACAATAATAAAAGACAACAAAACAAAAAAACAAACACACGTACTGTTTAGTTATGTTTTAGTTTAATTTACAAATTCTACATTACAAAATTATGCATTATTAAAATTATGGACGCCGACTACATGGGGGCATCGGGGCTCATGCCCCAAAAGAAAAATTTCGTAGTTCAGTCGGCCGAAAATTGGAGCACACTAAAGCGTATGCTCGAATTTTAGGCTGCTGAAACCAAAGCACATTCTGGAACAAATTTATCTGCTCTGGTTTCAGTGGTCAGGAATTAGAACACTCAGAAGTGTTTGCTCTAATTCTAGGTCTGCTGAAACTAGAGCCCATTCGGGAGCAAATCTGGCTACTCTAGCGCTCTGGTTTCAGTAGGTCAAGAATTAGAGCATTCTAAAATGTTTAGTATAATTCTAGAAACCGTAACACATTCTAGAGCAGATTTAGCTGCTTTGGTTATGTGGGTCAAGAATTAGAGCATTCTGAAGAGTTTGCTCTATTTCTAAGCCTGGCGAAACCAAAGCATTTTATAGAGCAGTTTTGGCTACTCTGGATTGTACTCTTTCCTTACCATATTTTTTCTTTCTTGCGAATCCAGATTTGTAACGTATATTACTTTTTAAATAAACAATTGGTAATCCCAATTGCAAAACGTCCAAACGCTCAAGTTTACATGAACATTTAGAAAACATTTTATATTATTACAGCATTCCAGGCTATATTATTTAATTTATGGATATTTTCCTCCATTTTAGGACAATTTGAAACAATTTAAAGTTCGGTCACAAATCCCCGTCGCCATAAATACTCATGATGGGCATAATTCATTTCACCTGGTAATAACTCTTGGTGTAAATCTTGCGGGCCCTAAGGCCGGCCCTGTGCCATTGTTCGCAGCGGTGCTGGGCGGTCCGACGGCCACTTCTAGGGACATATGTTATTTTTAAGTTTGCAACAACTCTCATATTTCGTTTTTTTGCGCAGATAAAACAAGAATTTTCCGTGTTTGTCTCAATGATGTATTCTCCGTTGGGTTACTTGAGCAAAGTTAGGGACTTTTTGTAATCTGCACGCGTTTGTGTTGGCAGCATTGTGCAGTGTTTTATACAATTCCCTGGCCGGCTGGTTAAATGTTTAAACTTGTGAAATTAAACAGCGATTTGTTATTTTGTACATGAGATTTTAGGAACTTTGTTTTTAGGGAATTTTCTTATTAAGTTTACTGCACTTGCAGATATTTTCCGGGAAATTAAAAAAATAATTTATGATTCCTTTGTTACACTATCTTTCATACTTAAACACTGATGAAACTACTCGTACAACTGCATCTTAATCTTCATTTTACAAAACATTAATAAAGTCTGATTTATGCATCGTTTGTAATGTAGTATTTGCACAACTGTATCGTAATTGTTTATTTACAATTTGGTTACCATGGCGAAACTTTTACTTTACGCCCTTGGGCGGTAAAGTAGAGAAAAACGCCCGCCAGGCGATAAAGAGAGTGTCAAAACCTTGTATTCATTTTCATAACTATCCTTCGATTTACCAGGACATCTACTAAAGTTCTATTAACTTCTAGCAGAATTTAATGAAGAATTTTCTAATGAAGCAACTAGCTTCTTTATACAAAATACTAGCTTACTAATGCATCGTATCTCCTTAATGTTTTTGGCATATCATTTGAAAATTAAAAATTACATTCCGTTTGATAGTAATAATACGAAAACGTTGTACATACCTCAGATCAAAAGAGATATACTCCCACGGACGAATAAAAGCATTTTATCCGCAAGTGTAAACCTTCTCTTTCGACCCTCTATACGTAAATAACTATTACGTACAACTGTATCATAATTGTTTAAGTACAATTTAGTTACCATTGCGGAAACTTTTACTTTATACCCTTGGGCGGTAAAGTAATGAAAAACGCCCGCTAGGTAGCAAAGAAAATATCAATAACATTTATACAGATTTGATATTAATCTACTAAAGTTTTATTAGCAAAGTAATAATCTAGAGTCTTGATATCTCAACAAAATTTTGTCTTATCTTCTCTAGACGGCAACACTATTTGTTTTCACAAAAACACCAGGTTAAAAAGGTGTTATTATATGGAAGTTAATATTGACAACTTATTATTGTCAATTTCCTTATGTCATTTCGAGAAACTTTTCTGGTGTGATAGTGTGACTCATTTCTAGCAACTCGTTTTCAGTCATGTTCGAAAACTTTGGTGAGAGTTGTCGATTCTGACAGCAGAATAGTGAAAATAGCCCTAGATTCAAATATAAACAATATATTATTTTGATAGAAAAATCTTTTTTTTGCAATACCTGCACAGTAAGTTACACATTAATAACAAAATTTAAACACAGTAAGTGGCAATTTTATTGTAGATTTGGTTTCCATGGTTATAGTAAACACTTCCCGTGCACGGTGGACAGTAAGTGTGGTACTTACAATTCATGGTGGATGGTAAGTATTTAGTTTCCATATCATCATAAACATTCATGGCACTCTTACTCTCAATTGCAATTCAACTTTTATTTTTGACATCAATCTGACAGACAGTTAATTTTGAAACTTATTTTTCTTTTTCTATTATTTTTGTAGGTATTGCAAAAAATAGCTTACTAACCTTGAACTGTAAGTGATATTTGAAGTCTCGAATGTTTAGGAAATCTCGACCCTTCGGGTCTCGACTTCCCAAACAACATTCTCGACCTAAAAACTGTCACTTACAGTTCACGGTACGTAATATACTATTTACTAGTGAAAAAGAATTTGAAACTATTTTAATTGATTTAGTAAAAAAAAATGTCAATTTGGCATTTAATACTGTCAACCGATAAGAGCTAAATACACAGAATAAAAGAAAAAATTGTTGATTTCGGAGTCGTCGATATCATTCAGTCATCGATATTGTTCTCGTGTGATAACACCTTAATACAAAGCATTTTTCCCAAGTCATCTTATAAATAAAAATTACACTCAATTTAATAGCAGTGGTGCGTAAAAAGTTGTATGTACCTCAGGCCGAAAGAAATTTACTGCCACGGACGAATAAAAGCACTCCGCTTTCCGCAAGCATAAACCTTCTCTTTCGGTTCTCTATACGTAATAACTATAACTGATTGAGTTTCCAATGTTTACAAATTACTAATCAGTAAATAATTTCGAACATTTTACCGACCGAAGTTTGTTATTGCATCGTGCAAATTATAATATTATTATTATTATTAAATAATATATAATAAATACTATATATGGACGGTAAGTATTTTACCGGTTTTGTTTTTCGATGTCCAAAATATCCTCAATTAATTGAAATCACTAATACTAAAATAACTATTATGGACATAAATAATATAATAATTTAACAACAACAATGATATTTTTTCTGTATTATATTCATTTCGCAATAGCAGCAAAAATGTTATAAACTTATGTCTTGCACAAAAAGCAAAACATATTTCAATACTAATTAATTCCACAAGAGAAATTGTAATGAGACAAAAATTGAAACAAAATAACTTCACAAAGAAACCATGAAATTAAAAGTTTTTAAGGAGTTTCAGCAAAAGTAATTATCAAGTAAAATTCAAACACAAAGAAAATAATATTCAAGTAACTTAAGTAAATAATTTGCATAGTTTTATACACCTTGGAAATTATTCATAAAGAAACTAACCTGAAGAAAATTGATTATAACTTTGTCTAAAATTTTGTTAACAAACGTGGGATCTAATCAAATAAGGATTATCTGTGATTATTTCATGCTCAAAATGGAAATTAATATATCACTCACGGCTTATTATTATTATAGAACATATCAATAATTAAATGTATATTTACGCCGAAAAGGGGGGTTTATCAGATGACACCAACAGGGCATGCTAGCTGGAGTGGAGAGTGCGAAACTCAAACGCGAATTCGAATTGTATACGTACTAGATTTATATAAATTCAAAAATTCCTGTGGTATTTCAATAATTCAATTGATTTTCATGTCCAGATTATTAAAATACAAACAAAATTCTAGGAATACTGTTGTGTACGAAATTATAATTATGTTTCATCTCCCAACAATGTGCAATAATAATTTCAATATGTGTATTTAGAGATGCGCAGTTAATAGTTAGTAACAATTAATGTATTTGCAGGTTATGTTTGTGTAAACATTACTAACAGTTTAATTTTAATAATATTAATGTACCCGCTAACATTTCTGTTACAAATTACATTTATTGTTTTTGTTTTTGGATTTGGATGTAATTAATGCATGTGCAATATTAATATGAAACACATTAATTTTGAAGATTATTTATTACAGGTTACATTAAAATACAGCAAATTTTAATAGAGTAATTATCATATGAATTGATTTTTGGGAGGAAAAAGTTTCGTGCGTGATCCGCTGTTGAAGTCTCTTTTGAAATAAAACCGTTTGGAAAGAATACGCAAAACAATTATTACAATTTTAAGTATGCGACTGCGAATTGTTCTTTCCAGTTTTGTTAGGTTAATAAAAATTATATTATTACCTCTCCTAATTAATTTTCAACATTAAAACAAGAAATTTTAAACTGCTTATTCATGAAAACAAAGTTTTACATTTTCTTTGAGAATACTTGTAATAATAATAATAATAATTTTACAATTTAAATACTGTTTGCTTAGTGGTTAACGCTGATGGTTTAACTCAGGTGTTGCGAGTCCGAATTCTATTGAGTTATAGATACACAAAATGGAAATGAAAATTGGAAACAACTTTTTCTCAGAAGTTATAACAGATACAGAAATATTGTTCAGATAACATTTTTAGTATTCTTATTAAGATTACTAGATCTGTACAAATCTAGTAAAATACTTAAGTTTTCATAAATATTTCTTTTCTTCTTTTCTTCTCTTCTTCAGTATATTTTTTAGTGTTGTTTTGAAATTTTAAGACGACACGACTTTTCTAGATCATGATGAGAAAATTCTGGACAATTTTCAAGACTCTAGATTAATTATAAATTTTCGATACGTAACTATATAACGCGAAGCTTGTTTCATCCGTGCTGAAATAGTGATTATAAAATAGAAAAAGAACGCTGCCGAAGAATTATCATCATTTTCTAAACCTTTATGAACAGGTTAATAAAATCAAAAACACAATCGAGAGTCTAAACAGCAATACTAATAGTTTAACAACAAAACTAATTAATAGAACAGTAATTATTAGAAAAATTTAGGTTTTATATTATTTTTAAGATATTAAAAAAAATATGAAAATATTTCTTCTCAAATAAAGGATGCCATTAAAAAAAAAGTAAGTACAAACATCGTATTATCACTGGAAATTAAACTTCTTTTACTAGATTTGTACACATCTATTTTGTTTTTTAACTAAGAGGAACGAATTCGAAAGTCAAATATACAATAGAAAGTTATCAGAAAAAATTATTAAATTTTTGTTGATGCCAAATACAAAAATTCCGAACATATCTCCACTGTACTTATACTTCGCATCAGTGAATATTTAATTATGATTACTTATTCGATGTTCACATGGAACTTATTTTAAAATAAGTAATTAAGAAAGGTATTCTTGTTTTTCACTCTTTTCTGCACAGCTTCTAATATTATACTCTTTACGGTTCAACAAATCAGTGAAGCGTATATATTATTAATCTTGGTTTAACAAAATTATGAAGCTCTTCGTACATATAGTGACAAACGTAACATTCTTTCGGTAGATCTTCTTTAGTTGCCAGGACTATACATTGTAAATTTGACGAAACAATAGTCAATGAGAAGTTTCAGTTAGGAAGATTAAAATATAAATCAGGTTTTCCAGTTAAAACAGTACGGTACAGTTTAGTTTATTAAATGTATTCAAACTTCATCGATATTATTACATATTTCGAACCTATAAGACTTCCAAGAAAAAGTTTTTCCAATATTTGTTTCCACCCTGTATGATTACGTTTTTCATTCCATCATTTTACCTTAATTCGACTAAACGCCTTTAGTGGCTATTCAGTCGTAAAACATTTACTTACTTTATTTCCACTGTCCAACAGACTGAAGTCCAATTACAGGACAGGGGACCTTCAGCTTATAGTGGGTTCCGAACCACTCGAAGACAACGGTATTTATTTTTGGTTACAGGTTTGTCGTCACTGGGATTTGTACCCTAAATCTCACACTCCGCTCAGCGAGTCGAAGCACAGTAAGCACACTAACCAAATAAGCCAGCACTGTCCGTAAATTAAAGAAAAACCCATTTAACTTTGAAATTGTTCATAATTTTAGGTTAGATCCTTAGAATCGCAAACTAGTAAAATAGTAACATCTATCCTAGGCAACGAGTAAATATAAACAGGAGAGAACATATCATAACAACCTACGCGACGGAAGTACGATGAACGTGGTTTATAGGAGTGGGGAGAACTGTCACACAAATGCAGCTCATCATTGCAAATTTTATATATAGTCTATGACATCCAATTGTTTAAATAAATATATACAAACGAAACACATTACTGCAGAGATCTAAGCACACACAATCGCGTTAAACATATATCAACAGACCTAACCTGCAAAATGTGGTTTATATCATAGCCGACTTCCGTCGCGTCTTCTACCTATTCTTACCTATGATACATTTTCCTGTTTCTATTTGCTCGTAGATCCTAGGTAGGTATTCTATCCTTTTCATCGCTCATTTGCCGTTTGCGCCGTGTCTTTGGCGGGGATGATATATGGCCATGCGTTTTTATGATTTTTTGATGGGAGCGCGAACGTTTGATTTATAATGCGGCCGGTAGGCGGCAGCAGCAGTGATGAATGCCAATCGCTGACACCCGACCCACTAGTGAATAATGTAGGTTATGTGTGCCGCGGCCAGTCAAAGGGGTTCCCCCAACTAAATAGAAAACTGTTACGCGATAATGGAGCTGCAGATAAACTTTACAAAACCTAGAATCAACCTTTACTTCCTAATCTAATCAGTTGACTTTAGAGGTTGAATGCTTGAAATGAAATCGGAATTCGATTCCTGAATTCTGTTTCTCACTATCATCTGTAGGTTCCTTCCAATGTTTAGACCATGAAATGCAAAAAAAAATTACATTTAAAAATGTTTCTTTTTCTTCTAATTGAAAGTTAATAAATTATTAGATAACCACCCCAATTCTGTAAAGAAGTTACTAGCTCTTAGTAATGTTACTAAAAATTTTAACCAATAGAAATATTTTAAAAACTGTCATTTTCATATTTTATTTAGTGTCTACTATTTTTATTGGCTAATGATGTTAGTAACGTTGCTATGAGCTAGTAACTTCCTTACAGAATTGGGGTAATTGTTATAAGTAGGTATATAGTTTTATGGAAAAGTACATCAACTGTTTTATTTATTGAATTTTTCTACATTATTATTTTAAAAATTCTTATTTAATTATGATATTCTTTTAAAAAATATAAAGCAATTATGTCTTGTTTTCTTCTTTCCATTACTTCACAATTTGACAATTTGAACATATTGGCAATACTGTAATAACTGCACTGCTAAACGTCAAAATATACATAAACTAATTAATTATCTAGCTACGCCTTTTCGTCCGAATAAATCGATTTTTGAAATATGTCGTAAAAAATGTTGTACTCTCACTCGAATGCCCCACTCACTACGTTCGTGAGTCAAACTCAAACTCGAGAGGTAAAAAGATACGCTTTCCTCTCCAGTTTGACAAATTGTTATTTCCAAAACCGTGAAAACACGTTTTCCCAGGTACTTCGCACACGGTGTCAAGGTAACCTAACAACTGTGAAAAATTGCGTAGTTTATGCATTATTATTAGAATTGACTGTTGTAGATAAAATATTGAGGATACGCATTTGATATAGTCTCATAATAAAACTTGCGTGAAAACAGTCGACTCATCGCCTCGTGATTTAAAATCACACACGTTTCATTATGAATACTTTTACATTGTCAAATAGATTGAAGTCCAGTGACAATCCAGAGGACCTACAGCTTGTAGTAGGTTCCGAACCACTCGGACACAGTGCATTACTTTTGATTATAGACTTGTCATCACTGGGATTTGAACCCAAGGTCTCACACTCCGCACAACGAGTTCAATTTATAAAAAATAGAATATCGGACAAAATATATTAGTTTATAAAATTTCTTTACTTTTTTTTATAAAGATGTGTTGTATTTGAAATACCTATTAGCGAAGATTTTAATTTGGTTTGTTGTAAATTTAAATTCTTTTAAAACACATCGTGTGTCTGATTAGTACTTGTCGCCATGATGATTGGCGTAAAACCACAACAAACCAAATTAAAATCTTCGCTTATTTTTCCAATACAGCACATTTTTACAAAAAAATATTTAAAAAAAGAAAAAACCAAATAAAGTACTACAGTTCAAATTATTATTGCAGACTCAAATGTATAACAGACATTTATAACTAATTCAACCGTTTAACAAGCAAATGAAATTGTAAAACAATTTAAATTTTAACCTAGTAATTACAAGGGATGTTAACCCGCTGTACGAACTAATTTTAAAATTATGCTTAAGATGGACCCATTAAGAGGTCCGAAACGTCCAGTTCTTTTCTAAATATATTTAAAATATAATTTTAAAACGTCTTGGAACTTAAAAACCCAAAATTTCCTCCTTCATTTATAAAATTTCGTTTAAATGAAAGATTTTAAAGGCAGGAAGTAATTGACTTAGAGGTGTACAAGTGTGGAAGTGGTGTAAGGGAAATTGAATTATGTTCAAACTCCGACAATTTCGATGCTTACTCCCTTACCGCTAAGTTTCCCTGTATCTGTTACTTTGTGTTGGTGTTCTCGCATTTAAATACGAGGTGATACAAACTTTACCACTTATCCTACAATGTGTTACAAAATATCGCACAACTTCAAAATGCTTTCAAATTATAAATCTTCATTGACATCGCATACCTAGCAAAAATAAGACGTTGACAAATAGTTACAATGCGAAAGAGAAAAGGATTATTAAGGCGCAGGAAATTTATAAAGAGAACCAAAAAGTAATGGAAACATTGATTTATACTTATTTAGATACCTTCCGATAATACGTCCTATATTACGTAATGTTTCCAATATGCACAACATACTTTGACTAACCAAGAAGCATGAAGCAAATCGTATATCTATTATGACTCAAGTTCATAACAGTTCCTGCTTATTTCAACCTAATCCAGCTATTTTGTTAATGCTGTTTCATAGTCATGTTTTGACTTAACTGATATATTATAATAATTAAGACAATGGTTAGAAAACGTTTAATATGTAAAACATCACAATTGAAGGATTCACTGCTTTCATTTCACAGATAAATTATAAAATATGTTACAGGTGTGTTATGCCCAGGGAAGGTTTCTGTTTAGTGTTTTTCTGGGATGTCTATAGGTTGGTCCGAAAGGTGCCAGTAAGATAATGGTAATTTTGGGGGCAGTGTAACGTACAACAATAGAATCTACGTCCCACAAGGCTCCATATTAAGTCTAGGCCTTTAGAACAAATATTACGATAGACGTTGTGTACCCCCTAACACATGGCATTTACAGAGCACCAGTGACAAAACAAATTAAACGCTCATTCAATAAATATTCCCCTACCATTATTATTTCGCTACAATTTCTTCTTGGTATTTACGGCTAGTTGTTAATGAAGTTAAAAAAGGAAATATCAAAGAAATAATAACTTATGTTATATTTAATTTTGTTTTTACTCTAATTTATTATTTGAGAAATAAAATTATTTATGAATAGTTCTTTTGTAACATATTTTTAAGTAAAATAGTTTGTTGTTTTACAACATTAGTAATGATTATAAAAAGTGTCACTGTAAAGTGCAATGTACTACTTTTTATTTCCCGTCACCAAGAAAAGGGAAATGTGGTAATCGTGTAAAAATAAGTACGTGAAATGTTTTTGCTAATAGAAATGTCGGATTAAAATTACATTTAAATAAAATGACCTCTTCTATTATGCATTATATTTCATATAAACTTGAAAGGATTGAAGAACTCTAACCGTAGAATAGTTTTAAACTTGATTTTGCATTTAGGACATAAAATAATAGCTCACAGAGTAGTATCATATCCAATCCAAGAGAAGTTGCTTTTAATTAATTTGGTGAACAAGTTCAAAATATACCAGGAAATGAGGAATCTACAAAATTTGTGATTATTACAATTTTGATATTTAGGGAATTTTAATACTTATATACCTATGCCAAGATGAGATGGACTAAAGGATTTTTATTGTTAAAAATGTATTTTCAACCGGTAAAAGGAAAAAAAATAATTAGCTCATAGAAAGGTAGCGATATAGTATTATTCCATGAGTTCTTAAGAACTGTTGTTAAATAATTTATCAGAGGATGATGATAATGAAGAAGCTAAAGATTATGAAAACAATTATGCGGGATGCAAGGAAAAATTATTTAAAAAAATTGATAAAGAAAGATGATTGAATAAAATGTGTAATTTATGGTGGCTATTTGCACAAAGAATGTACCACATATGTCAAATGACAACAATATGTTAACCAGTACATCACCTAATAGGCTTGATCTGTCTCCTCTATATGGTGGAGGAGAGTTGGATTTTTTATAGTTTAATTTTTTCTTTATTCTTATAAGTAAGCTTAGATTATACATTGTAACAAATAAATTTCGATTTTTAAATATTACTCAGTATTATAGAGTAATAATTATTCTTTCAAAATGTGGTCCATTTCACCCTCACTTACCCTATGTAGAATACATGTGTAGTAAATAGTTGTAGAGTAATGTAATAGAAAGTTAGTGTGACGGGTAGGTAATGAAGTGTAGGTAGGTACGCATGTGAAGTTTAATCAAATAATGGAGACAGGAGGCAAAGTTCCACACTTCTTGGCCCGACCTCAAATTACTCTGCGTAATTCTTCGCAAGTGGCATAAATCAATATCCCCCGAATGATTACAGGGAATTAATCATACATTCTCCGAAACCGCATTCACGGTGACTGATGGCCCGCAAGTTACGGACAACTAACGCCGGGCTAACGTCGCTACTTAGTGACACACTGCCCGAAACGCCCCATTTGTCAAATGTCCCTACCCCAGAAAAAATACCCCCACCACCGCTAGTTACTCTAATGAGAAATGGAGATTTTTGTTCTGTTAACTTGCCATTTTTTGCAAGACATGGGTTATTAGGATTCAAATTTTTTATACGAGTAATGCGGACATTATTTAAACACCCCTCTTAGATTTATGAATACACTTAACTGAAAAAAATATAAAATACTTCGTTAACACGCTGAATTAATCTCATGTCAAAATAAACAAATATTTATACGGTATAAGACTCTTGTATGAGTGTACCAGTACCATAAGTACGGTGACAATTATTTTTAGATAAAAATACGTTACAAAAATATTAAATTATACTGGAAGACAAATAATTCCTGCTTTTTGTAATAATGGTATCATACAGCTAATTCTTCGAAAAAAAGCTAGGAAAGGAAGTGTGAGGTGTTTTCTAAGAAAAATTATTATGAAATCTAAAATATATAGAATTAATTTCTTCTTTTATTTGTCGAATTTGTACTTCCACAAAAATTAGGTAATAAATTTTTAAAAATCCGTATATCCCACCCTTGCCTCTGACTTCATTAGACTATGGAACTCGACTCAATATAAGTTTTTGAAGGCTAAACTTATACACCCTTTTCCCTTCGATCCATAGTACCATATTTTGTAAAAACTATTCTACTTTCGGACGCTTTTCCCACGAATCCATAAAGACAGTAATACATTTTAATCTTTATTAGCAAAAACTAGTGATTAGGATGAAACGAAAAATTTCTCGAATCTCACTCGTATCGTCTCGAATAAGACGAGAATTATTTTAAAAACAAAGTTTCGAGATGACAAAATAAAATCAAGATTCACGAATTTCACTAATTACTCTGAAATTTCTCAAGATTTTCAAATTAAATTTCTACGCTGTCGAAAGAAATAAAGAAGTATTCGTAGGAAGTAAGAAAAAGGTATAAAAAATTTGATTTTTCCCTAAATATATATTTTCTTCCTAATCGCCCAAAAGAATGTTCAATTTCCATAGATTTAGGAAAATTTATGGAAACACTATACCTACATAGATGCAGTATTCGACCTTTAAAAATCGAGAAATCTTGACGAGATTTGAAACCGAACTGAGATAATACTATTCGAGACGAGAAAAATAGTATACATAGTTCGGTGGGAGTTTCATTACAGCCTTGCGCTATATCTGAGCCTCGAGGCTTCGCCTCTCGGTCATATCATAAGCCCTCGGCTGTAATGAAACATTTCCCAGCTCACATGTAATATACTATTACATTTAAAATGAGACGATACGAAACAAAAATCTCGGTTCGTCTCACAGTATCACTATCAAAAAACATTCATATGTCGATGTAAAAAATCAAAATCAACTGTCCAAATGTCAGCTCTGCAGTAACATATAGAAAACAATCCATATTATTAAAATAGATCTGGAAAGTAGCATTTTGACTTATTGCAATTTTTTAATATATGTAAAGAAGTTGACAATAATATTATGCTGATTTTGTACCATGTGTTTTATTGTTGCATTTCCGCTTTTTCATTTGCTAACCAAGGTTAAAGCTATAATAATAAACATATATTAGCCAGTTAAGAACTGCAGTTCCCCGGATTTGGCTTTCCTGCTGCAGTATTGTGCAAGGTGACTGAAATCCTGCACTTTTCACTTTCCTGCGGGCGTGTAATTATCAGCACGAGACAGCGAGCGGTTTGGGTTACGGCGTGTGCAAGGCGGTCTGATCGCACTCACCAGTGAATATAATACGCACAGCACTGGATCATCTTTCTCCTACACGCTTTCTTCAAATCACACATGTTGAGGAATCTCACGCTTTGTTTCTAAACCATGCTGTATGTTTACTATTAACTTCGTCTAACCCTAAAGAAAGCAAGTTTTGCTGGTGGGAAGTTTTAGATCTATGAAGAGTTATTGGAAATTGATTTATGTAGGGTTTATAACCTTTTATGGGAGTTGGGAAGCTTAGTGACAAAAATTGAATGTATTAAACAAATCCACACTGAATATGCAATAAAGGATTATTATCTATTACAGTAGCAGTCATTTATTAAAAACCCCTCCCCTACTCCAAAAGTACTTTCCTATAATATTTTAATCTTTTTCCAAGTTACAAATTGAAGTACATTTTACATAATTAGGACACATCTTGAACACAAATTTCGGGTACAGTCCAAAGTATGTATTACATGTCAGAAGAAAGTAACTGCCTATAAGAAACTTTACCGCAAGTTATAGGGGAGGATCGGGTTATTCTATAAAGAGTTTGAAATATCTTTTTATACAAATATATTATGCCATCACAACTTTACCTTGAAAATTAGAATTTTTATGTTTTCACCACATATTCGTTTTTATAATCTTCAACTTCTTTATTATCATCATCCTCTGATTAACCACTTAACAATAGTTCTTCAGAAATCGTGGAATAGCAACTAGATGTCTACGTTTCTATATGCGAATGATGTTTTTCCTGTTTATCGGTTGAATTGATTAACAATAAAAATCTTTTGGTCCATCTCTACTCAGCTTGGATAGTCTATTCAACTGTCCTCAGAGCAGAAGTAAAATGGACCACTAAATTGCTTATAACTGCGTACAAATAGAATCACATTTTTAGGTTATATTAAGTCTTATGTACAAGTCTATAAACTAAGTACATACATATTTATTTTAAACCTACCTAGTTATTAACTAATTGTGAATATAAAGTACAAAATCAGTTCACAGGCCACTGAAACGAAGCAGAATATAAGCGATTTCAGGGATTAATTCCTCTGATGTTAACGCATAATATATAAATTAAAAATTGAATATTGTTGTACTGTTGTAATTAGACTTTTATTTCAACAAAATCTCATTATGTGATTTTTAGCACATTCCCCAGACCTCCCTTATCTAAGTGGAAGAAATAAAACCATTATCATTTCCAACTAAGTTAAAAAAAGTTGTTTTTTCCTGTGCTATTCATCATTCCGAAGTTTTTTTTTCCAAAAGAAAATTAATTTACTCCGAAGTAAAAGAAACATAGAGCTAAATACGCTGAATAAAATTGCAATTTACTAAGTGTAAACCCCTTTAAAATGTTCCATTACAGTCCTGGATAAAAGCCAACCCATGTGAACTTCATTACCGGGAATTAAAATGTTAACCAAAACTAAAATTGAAAAGAAAAAACATATCTCATCGCTTTGATGTAGTGTAGGTGTTGGGGGTTTTATTTGAACCCGGGCTATTCAAATCGGAGCCATTAGCCACGGATTAAGCAGTTAAACCCGGGATTAACGCCCGGATAAACTGTGAATACGCAGAGGCTAATTTCAAACTTTACTTAAATGCAAGTTATGAGCTGGCTTTATAAAAGTGGATGAAAGGTGAATTTGTTTGCCTCGAGGGATTGATACAGCCAGTGGCGTGCGGTGATATTTTATGATACTCACAGTAGGATGAGTACGTGTAATGTATTAAGCATTAAAATATTTTCTCTCCTAAATTGATCATAGTTTCTTAAAAAAAAATACTCTCGTAAAATTAAGAAAGAAAAGCAAATTATTACTTATCATCATAGTCAAGTAGGACCCCAAATATACTTACATTTGTCAAGATAATAAAATGTAGATAAATAATAGTAATATAATTTTAATTTTGCCATTTTTTCAGGGTGTGCACTGAAAACCTTGCACATATGGATTGCACGCCACTGGATACAATACAAAAAAGTTGTAGTTGAAAAATTTTATCCAGTATTGAAGAATGTTCGAGATGCATATTCGGATAATGGATAAATCAGGATGAGAAAAATTTAATTCAACTTACAAAATGCATACATTTCGGATTTTATTAACCCTTCCTTAGTACATTAAGACTGATACAATTTAAATACATCAAGAAAACATGTATCATCTCTGATATATGGTTGCAATTGTCATTTTTAAATATTTGTACCACTAGTCCAGAAACTGAACTTTTGCGATAGCGAGTTCATACTGACAGGACGAACTGAAAACGAAGCCTGCAAATGCGAGATCTCGCAAAGAGCTTCTGGAAGATTTTGAGAGAACGGAAGCACAAAATTGTTAATTTTTGTAATAAATACGCCAAATTTGTGTTTTTAGTGCAAGAGATGTCACGAACGCATTAAAACATTTCGCACACAAAATACAAACAATATTTTTTGTACAACTAACTTGCATCATAATCGCCTAATCTGTGCATTGTTATTACAATTAAAATGTTAACATTTTTTGGCAGTTGTAGAAAAAAAAAATTGTAATTATGGTTTAAATGTTCGTTTTTATGTTAAATCGTTTATTAGTTGTTTGAAAAGTTCTTTATTTTGTATGTTCTTACAATATTTAAATAATTTACTTGTGTCAAATTAGTTCCCTATGTTTTATTTTAAATGAGACAGGCAAATACATTGCTGTCAAATCGTAACCATGGATATAACAAACCCATGTTTCAACAGAAATTTGTAAAATAAAATTTAATGTTCTAATATCTGATGGATTGTATATTATACAAAAATATTTATTGTAAAAATAAATTATATTTTACAGTAATAAGAACTAATATATGTAATAATAATAATGTGACCCACAATATTAGAGTACAGCTCAGATGTACTGCAATTTTCATACATTTTAAATTCTGGGGTATTCCAAGCCTACGGCTTTTAAAGAAATTCTTATTGGATATCATTGTTTACCATATATAAGTAATATTAAAGTGAATATAATCGTTATTTTTCTGATTTTTAATACCATAATATCAAAATGAAATTGTAATGCATTTGAATCGAGTACGTAAAATTCAGTATCAGCCTTGTTGTGACAAAGAAGGCACTCGCGTCAGCCTATTGGCTCTTGTTCGAACGCGCCACGCCTCTGACTCAGACCTACGAATGATGTTCTCAGCAGATTCTCAGTGCCATTGACGTCACACGCACGGCCGATTTTCTAGGGTGTAATTTATTGAAAATTTAAAAATTTATTTCTGGCGTGTTTGAAACCTTTCGGCGAAAAGAAAAAATACGGGT
The DNA here is from genome assembly GCA_035578165.1 of Stenolophus ochropezus. Classification (NCBI taxonomy): domain Eukaryota; kingdom Metazoa; phylum Arthropoda; class Insecta; order Coleoptera; family Carabidae; genus Stenolophus; species Stenolophus ochropezus. Next base: position 43,882,679 of record JAQOWZ010000002.1, on the reverse strand, counting down.
CTAATATTTTTATGCATAGAATAACATATTAAAAAATGAAAAAAACTTGGAATACCCCATTACAATCTTAATGCAACTAGGGAAGTCGCATTGCATTCAGCATTATGCACAAAGCTATAAATAATAAATTTATCTTGATAACAACCAACCACTGGCAATATTGCGCCACGTAAGTAAATAAAGACTGAAATATAAGAATGGTTGCAGCAACCGGCAAACAGCATTTAATAGTAGTTAACTGTTTGCTGCTATTATTTTCAGTTCCTTAGTTTTCTCAGAATATGGAAATATTGTTATTAGTGTATAGTACTTGGCACAAGAGAAAGTCGTTCTTTACAAAATATTAAAGCTACTTCTATATAAAGCATGACATTTATGTTTTGCTACAAGATTTACTACGAAAAAGTAAGAGATTATTACATAAAGTTTTATAGGTTGTCATTCATTAAAACACAAACAAAATCTAAAGTAACAATCGGAAAAATATGGTATAACTGAAGGGTATGTTTTCACATGACTATAAACTCAACACTCATATATTGTATCTCTCATTTTTACTTCCTTGTACGAAGTAAAGGAAGTATTGTAATTGTGAAAAAATTCTGTTTTCAGATATCAACCTTTCTTTTTTATTACAATCAGCACTGCCAAAAGAGCAATTTGCTCGCAGTGTTTTTTTTTTTAATTTTTTGCATAACTCATAATCGATTAGCCGTACAATATTGAAATTTTGATTGTGGAATTACTAGAACATCTAGTTATGCATCTCCAATTTTGGTTCCAACCGGTGTTTTCAAAAGGACACTTTACTTTGGTCAGAAGCTTAATAAAAATAATAATTTAGGTGGCTTTTAATTTTTATAGGAAACATTTGATTTGAAATTGTGTACATTTGCAAATATTTGGGTGATTAAAATAATTTTATATAATGCAATAAAGAATAGTGATAAACATTTTAATAAAATTTTACAAAAGATGATCCATTTGAATGGGAAGTTCAAAGATTTGAAAATGAATGGAAGTTGAAAAACGATTGAATGTAGAATGATCTCACATTCAAGTGAAATAAGTTTAACTGAAGTGCAACAAAAAAAATGTGTCTAATTTAACGGACAAGGAAGTCATGTGGTGTCCACATCAGATTTTTTAATTTAATTATATTGTTCTGTGAAGTGTAGAAGTACATTTGAAATACACCTGAAAGGTATGTGACTATATACTCGAAATATGTATATATGTTACGGCACTATTGGCGACTTTGATAAAAATATAGCTATGTATTCAAAAATAACCTAATTAAAACAAATCGAACCCAACCTACACCTAATCAAACCAAAACCTAACCTAAACCAACCTAATCTACCTAACAAACTACTAAGTATTAGAAGTTATTCAAAATAACCGGTATGTTTGGTAAATAAACATATTCTTCTATACTATTGAGAATTATACATAATCGCAGGGAATTATGAATACTTCCATATTTATCATTTTCCCCGTAACATATACATACGATACATAAAGTAAAAATTATTAGAATTAATAAATTCAATAATTCAGCTAATTATAACTTAACTACTTAAACAGTAGTTCACTTCAAATAATAATATTATTATAAAATTAATGCCACTTGACTACAAACACGCTTATGTATTACGGATCACATTATTTCAATATATTTATAATTTATAAACAAATCTCCAAATTCTAAAATTATTTGATGAACATTTAAATACATGGGAAAATATAAAAAATAACTTACGTACAAAAATCTCAATAACATCAAGGACATACCTGTAACAAAAACAAATAATTATTAGATGCGAGTACAAATAGCTTAATGAGAGTTAAAAAAATCAATATATTTTTCCCCAAATACACTAAAAGTAAGCTGTATAACATAATAATAAGTTGTTTGTAATGATTATTAATTAAGAACATAGAAACTGGTAATCTTATATACAAATTTAATAATTGGTTATCACTTATAGCTGTAAAACTATGATTTCATACATTAAAATTTATGTGAAGATGTACCTACTCGTAAAATACAATGCACGATACAATAAAATGGATTTAAATTTTAGAGTGCTGTGACCAATGTATACATGTATTAATGAAAGTGGGGAACCTCAATTTGAACAAAATTTGTAAATTTATGTGTTTGTTTGTTTTTGTTCTAATATTACTGTTTTTCACATTCATTTGTATCGTCCGTGGCACACTTATTTTGGAAATTTTTTAAATAAAACTGATATAAACCATTTGCTTTTTTATTTCAATACAAAAAATATTTTTAATTGCACATTATTCAGGCACTGTTAACGTCGAATTCATTCCACTACTTAAAATTCTTATTACGCAGACCGTTAAATAGAGTATTTTTTTCAATGATATAATATACATGCATATTCATATTAAAAAATATTAAGTATTTTATATCGGAAGACTACTTAGTTTACTAAATTTTAGTAAATTAAACAAAAGAAATCATTTTCATAAAAAATACAAAAAATAAAAATAAATATAAAGAATGATTTCATAAAACAATCATTTTAGTGAATATTAACTAAACTACATTTTTAAAATTTTTAATACGCATTTATTTTATACCTTTATAAAGAGAAAAAAATTCTATTTAAGTTTCACAGCCTATTTTGTGGCCCTTATGAAAAATAAAAGTTTGTATCAATATCTCGAAAACGGTATGAGAAATAAAAATTTTGTGTGCTGCAGTGAATTAGTCGTTAAAAAGTACCTTAATACTGGTGCAAGTTAAAAAGGTTAGAAGCAAAAAAGGAAAGATGAAAAATTTATACTTTTGTTTATATTTAATGACCTGTGCATTTTTTTGGAAAAAACAAAAATATGTATAAAATGACCCCCACATGGGGCAACTTTTATCTAATTTAACCGGCTTTGTATCTCTTATACTTGTTGAGATTGCCATGTTTAAACAGTTTAATTGGTCATCCTGTATATGTACAGGGTGATTTCTAACGTACGGACGAAACTGATAGGGCAACTAGAGGAGACTAAAATATAGTTTTTTTTACAATAAACTTTTGATCAAAATCGAATAACAAGAAAGATACAACGGTTTAAAGTTCTTATAAATTAACGCCCACGTATTGAGTACCGCTGATACATTAGAAACAACTCTCACACAATCTGATACATTTCTGTTATATTATTTTTACGGTATGCAGAAAACATCAAATAAATGATGACAAGAGATACAAACGAATGAAACTTATTCTTCGTTAGTGAAATTAACCATTTCAGTCGAATTAATGACATAACAAATAACCTATTTCATTTTTGACGTTTAAGTTATTTTGACTTACCTACATACATGATTAGATTAAATAAATCAGCGGTTCTCAATAAACGGACACCCATGACCGAATATTTTAAAGAACAATTTAAATAGTCATACCTTTCATCTTATAAAAATTTTAATAACTTTTAACTGAACTTTGTTTAATTAACTCTCAAATATTCTAAATTTCAATTCAAAACGTAAGTTATTACCGTATTTTATAAAAAAAAATGCTTAAGTTTATAAGAACTTTAAACCGTTGTATCTTTCTTGTTATTCGATTATGATCAAAAGTTTATTGTAAAAAAAACTATATTTTGATCCCCTCTAGTTGCCCTATCAGTTTCGTCCGTACGTTAGAAATCACCCTGTATATTTAGTTTGTACCACTTAAAATGAACACTCTGTAGTTTGATAATGTCCGAAAAAACGAAACAGTATGCACTATAAAACAAATGTGGATAAACCAGGTGCAAATTAGTTTTATAAAATAATGTCCCAGGAAATGTCACCTCCGAGTTGTATGTTATGAAAGCTGTATGTGATTGCATTACAACTAGCCATTCTTTTTTCCGTTGTATGTTTTATCTTATTTGGATTGAATTTCCATACATCATGAGCGATTCTGTCATCTGTTATAGAATCATCAATATCTCTTCTCCGCAAAACTCATTAGATTTTCATTTATTCTGCATCACGTGGCCTAAAAACGCGTGTGCTGCGATTAGGTGCAGTGCATTGTGGATTGCGGATGCATATGCAGATTTTAATAACTAACGAGCAAAAACTGTCACCCGATCTGCGATCGCCGATGCAAATCCCCCGATACCAGATGTACCGATACCGATTGTTTACCTTATGCTGTCCACTCTCGCCTCGGGCCGAAAGGTATCCAAGGAATTCATTACAAAGATTAATTTATTTCATTGAAAGGATTTTCCGAGAATAGCTATTTGTATCACTAGACCAGAAACTGAACTTTTGCGAGAGTGAGCTTATTTTGACAAGCCGAGCTGAAAACTCAAGTAATTCTTCAACATTACTTAATTTTCATCAATTTTTTTTATGTAGTTTCAAGAAATCACAATGAGATTTTCAATAAAAACTTTTATTTGCATAACTAAATCATAAATAATTTTAATTTGCAAAAATTATATAATACAATAAAGATGTCATCTGAACTATTGTGGGCTTTTGTAGTGTTAGAGCAGTCATGGAAAATTGTCTTTCAACAGGAGCATTTACATTAATTTCGTTAAAAAATTCTGGTTACCCTATGTCACATTGTACAAACCGTAGTAAAAGCATGACTATACGTGCTGTCATAAAATAATAGAAATATCTAGCAATTTTTGGTGTCAAAACGTATTCTAGTAAGTGAAAACTACAATGTAATGAAATATGCGTAAGTAATTCGAATTCTCCCTCACTTCACATCAATTATTTCCCACTTCCCCCTCACTTAATTTTAGTTCTAGATATATTTAAAATGAAATCTCTATATCAAATAATATCAAGCTTGAATTTGCTTGGTATCAAGTCAAGTAGCTAAGGTAAAAAATCAAGTCGTCAAGTACTGAATTTAAAAAAAAAATTGATTTTCAAGTCACGTAATTCCCAAAAACATCAAGCTACTTGACTTGATGAAACCCTAGAGACAAAGCAAGCAAGATTCAAGAAATATTTCGTCTCATCCGAATCACCAGTTTTATTTTTGGTTATTTTGGCTGTTAGTTACTGAAATCAGCGATAAAGCAGATCTGATCCAGTTATAATATAATAATATATTTTTCCTACGACCACCATGAAAAGTTGATATTTATGCTCTCTTTTGTCATCGTAATGTCAATGATTACTGAGGAACGAGCAAATAAATACTTTACCGCGCATCTCCATAAGCAACGAGCGGTAAAGTACTTAATTTGCTCGCTTAGATTATTTATTCACTCATATCGTCATGGTTACAGCAACACAAAACAGGAAATTGAATTGAATTTTTATTTCGTTAGTAAAGTCGTAGAAAAAATTATGTGTGCATCTCTAGCGTAAAGTATCTTTATTGCTCTAGCTCGATTGTAGCGCTCGCTACGCTCGCGTTTCAATTTACGAGCACGAGCAATAAAGATTCACTTTACACTCTTGATACACAAATAACTATTTCGCGCCTCCGTCCCATTATGACCAGTATTACAGAACTCAAAATCGTCTAGAAACTCTCCGTTTGCAGATCTAGACCGGCAAAATGTATGGATGCAAACTTAAATATTTTCGCATTACATTCTGTCAAGATTTTTAATTTTATTTTATTGGAAAAGTGAAGGGTTATTCAAAACAACTATATTTGATTTCTTCTTCCTATTGTACTCGTGTTGTACGATTATATTATGTTAATTGTTGAAAAATATCAATTCACATTCATTTTATTTTTAAGGTTAGAACAAATGAATTGAATAAAACAAGTGAATTCTTTATGTATATCCATGTGAATCGAAAATGTTACTAACATAAAAATTTTAGCTAGTAATAATATTTCTTTAATAAATTAAAAGTGTCATCGGCGCAAAAAATCTTGTGTATCACACGCCCAGAAACTCTTTTGACTTGATTTGAAATTCGGCTACTACTACTTGACTTGAACTTGCCTTGATTTCAAGTCAAGTCAAGTCAAGTAGCATGAATATCAAGTAAAGCCGTGAAACTCCACTCGTCTCTGTAGGCGTAGTTTTGAATACAAGGGCCAATATAAGTTTTCGTAAGTAAACTTTTAGTACTGTATCGGATAAGATTTTAAGCAAACGAGCACCGTTTATTAAATATTTGCATTAAAAATGATTGAATGACTGTGGCACTTATAAACAGATGAAATCAGTAGAACACAATAGTGATCACAACAGCAGATAAAATACAATTAGGTGAAAAAGATCGATTGCAAAAATAGAGAAAGTTTTGTAAATTAGGTCAATTAAAAGTGCAGTACAGTTACATTAAACCACACTCAGATAGACAGATTAGCACAGTAATGAAAGTTAGCAACTACAATTCAATCATTGCGCAATCGTTAAAAGAACACTAAATGTTTAGTATTCATTCATTTCCTATTTCAACTCAAATTTTAATTATACCGGTACAAAAGAATCAATATTATGATAAAGCTTTTTACACAAATTTATTTATATACTCTGTTGTTCTCATATTTAATTTTTTTTTTCAATATTAATTTAAAATAATTAATTACAATTCTTGAACATTAATGCTTGCGTCTAATAAATTTGCTCTATTTACTATTTCTCGAGTTCTAAACCTATTGCCTTACATAAAGGCTTCAATATTTTTATATACCAGGTCTTAATCATTGTTATATTTGATTGACTAGAGTATACTCTAGTTCTTTTGATAATTGCTCAACTTATTAGCCTCAAAATATGATCAAGTTTATGGAATACATGATTTATTTTGCCTCAATTTACTAGTCTAGTATTTATTCTAGATCGCAGTAACTGCTCTAGCTCCAGCATCATCTAATTCCTGATCTATTTCTTTCTTCTTCTTGCTTTAATATTTGATCTAGTTCCCAATACTTGCTTTAGATATTTGTCCCAGAATGCACTGTACTTTTTTCTTCTTATTATTATTAACTGCGAATAATTATGAGAATGTCAGCTAGTACGGTTGTATGGTCGTGGCGTGTCTTATCTGATCGTGTATATAAGCAACATAGCCTGCAGTCTTCAAGCTGACAACATGCATTAATAAAATGCAAGTAAAATCTATAACGAAACAAGTACCTCAGGTATTTGTATCACGTAATATAACATCCCATTAATTCGATTTTTTTTGGTTCAATTATAATTTGTGGCATAATTTTATGGTAGTATATTTCAGATATTGCATTGTCTATTGTTAAATTAAACAATATTTTCTTTAGCAACAATTGTCTAACCGTTGATAAACACAATAAAAAAGGAAGAAACAGATGAGATTAAAAATACATTTACACGGTATTATAATATGTGTCACTGACCCGACGAAACAAAAGAGCGAATTAATTTTCTTCCATTCTCTTGTTTCACGGTAACAAATGCGCATCAATGTGTCATGAATAATAAAACAATTGCCAATAATTTCTCTGCGTGTTGTACAAATTGTTTTATTTTACATCAACACGTAGTTGTTAATTCATTGAATGATTGATCGCTGCTAAATGTTTGCGAAGAATAGAGAATGAAATATTTCTTTCAGGTTTGTGTTTACTTTTTATTGATTCCAATATCAAGGAAGAAAGAATTCGATTTAGTGTGAACTGGAACAAATTTATGTGTTTGTTTAGCCAAGGAATGGAAAAAAGTTTCTATGTAATTATTCCTTTGTTGCACGCTACAATAAAAGATTTTTTTATTACGTTTATTAGTTACATTTTGTAATAAATGATAGACAAGTATTGTAATAAATGATGGATGGATGTTAATTTTTCATCAGTTTTACTTCCGTCCTAAATCTAATATAATATCATAAAATATCAAACATTAATTAATATTCTCATATATGTATCTGCAAACTAAAACATATCATTCAAAACTCATAATAATAATAATTACAGTAAAAAAATTACAGGAATGATGTATATCAAATAAATATAAAATTAATTCCCTATGTCAAGGTTTCCAGTATTCACCTGTATTAAAGGAATGTCTGAAGAAAATGTATAGTAAAAAAATTTAAGGAGTGAAGAGAAGTCATAAACCTGAAAATATCGTTACGAAATGAAATAAAACTTGTAGAAATAACCGAGTGATATTTATACTTAGAATAACGAGAAGAAAAAAGTTACTGTAAGAAAGGTATATACTAATGATATTTACAATTATTTTAAAGTGAAACATAATATTCTTCATGACATTTCAATTTATTTTTTCTAAGACCATTAAGATATTTGTTTGTTGTATATTTGTTATTGCTAGGGATACATAGTATACAAAGTGGCCGTTTTAAGATGCTAACCTTGGGATCTTGAGAACTGTAAGAGTAAATTAATAAAATCAATAATTTTAAATTTCTTAGTTGATTTTTATTTTAATATATATGTTTTATATCGTTTCAAGAGAAAAAAATCTCTATTTAACAGTACTTAAAATGATTTTGAGCCCCTATTAAAATTGAAATTTAGTATGATTTTCTCGAAAAGTGTCCGAGCTATAAAAAATTTGAGGATCGCTGTGAATTTCACGTAAAAAAGTGTCTGTAGAATGTGAAAACTAGAAACTTATACGAATTGAAACAAGAAGTTAGAAGTCAAAAAGTAAATAAGCCAAAATCAGTTTTTTGGTCATATTTAGTGAACTACGCACTTTTTCGGAAAACAAATACGTACGTCATTAAAATAGCCAACTAATGCGGCAACTTTCCTCCAATTTAACCGGCTTCGTATCTCTTACGGTTCTCAAGATCTCAATGATTAGTTTCTTAAAAGGGACACCCTGTATTGTAAACACATTTTCATATGCCACGTGAACCATAGACAACGTTAAGGTATAAATTCTTATACCATAGTTCTGTCAAAAATCGTATTTTTTAATTTTTGCTTTGTAGCTAGTTGCTAGGAAGTATTGAAATGAAGACATCTTTATTATTAAAATATAAATAAATTGGGAAATGATATCATGGTCGTAGTAAAGTATAGTGTACAACTCGCTTGGAATGGCCATTTGCAGCATGAGCCGCAGACGACCAATAGTCATACTCATATGAAGTGAGTACCGTTCCATGTTTGTTGTACAATATACTATTTTTATTTATTAAAAGTTAAATCAATTATGCACATGTAGAGAGCAGTGGATTTGGAATAAATTAATGCACATATAAACGTTGTACTTCAAATTTAGTTACAAATATTAATGATGTCTCTTCATTCCTTAAAATTTTTACATATACCTATAAAATACACTCATGTATTGTGGGTCACATCTACTCAATATTTTTTCAAAAGACAAAAATGAAGTGAAAATAAACACGTTCATGTTTAAAGCATTTTTTTGTATTTTTTACTGTGACTAGAAATACCAACTGTACTCGTAATTTATTTTTAATAATACACTGAAACCACGATAAAATCTATGTTCTAAAAAGAAAAACCTACAAAGAAGATCAAAGGTTATGTTGAACAAACAACATGGCTTTAAAACAAACGAAAACATATATGAAACTATAACCTATTTCACCGTCTGAATGCGTATGTCAAAGTGTAATACATTTCCCAACGCCAGGATAATTTAAAATAAATAATGAAATGAAAAAGTAATTAACGTGAGATGGTAATGTATTTTTTACTAAAGCAGATCTCAAAATTCGGTTTCATTTTACCTCAACTCAAATAACATTAATTTAACGAACATTGACCACAGAATAAACACGATTCAAAATAAAAGAACATCCGTAAAACAATTGAACACTATTCCAACATTCATTTATTTCCATATAAAACAAAAGAGCAACAACAAACAAACAGCAGACGGTGCAAACAGTAGTGACAATCCACCGATTCCGATATAATTGAACTAGCAGCCAATATCTTGCTTGTAGGGTTTTTTCATTGGAAGAATAACAGTTGGCAGCATTGCGGCAGGGATATTGTGGGAAGGTTCACGAACAAAACAACCCCAGATAAAGAAATGAAAAGACGAATAAGGGGACAGGATGTTACAGAATTAGTGCGGTGTTTAATTAAAAATTTTCTAGTTTCTTTAATTAAAACTAGTTTTACAAGATATCAGGCGGGATTCAGATAAGACTTTAATTAAATTTAATTGCATTTGTACATCAATAATTCACTTACAAATATAATTAAGTCATCATTACCACAAGAAATATAAAATACTTCAGACTACTATCTGTTTCAATTTTACGGGTAACCCAACGAAATACAAAAATTGAGTTTTTGATAAATGACGATAACGAAATCGGGCACCGGTACATGACTGATTCAGAACACAATATAAGGTGTAGATTCCATTCTAAGGCTGTACACTTAGTATTTCACCAATAAAGTTTCAGTAAAACATGTCATGAAACAAAAACCTTATGCCGAAGACATGCGATGTGTTTAATGATCATTAAATAAATTCTAAATCAAATTAATGCTTATTAGACAGATACGTAGACACACGGACGTTACTTGAAATTTCTAAATTTTTTCCAAGCAAAAATACATTGTATCTACCCTTGACAAAGAAGAAGATAGAGGTTCATACAAGACATCGTAGTAGTTCCTAGATTTAGATTATTATTCATACCACTATGCTTCATTGTCAATTGTCAACCCAAATAAGAATAATTTAATTAGATATCAACATTACCCTAAACTTCAACAATCTCTGTCATTCAATTTGCGATAACAACCGAACACTTCCGATTCTTGGTTTTTAAACTTTATCGGAACTTCCCGTTTGAAATTTGAAATGATCATTACTAAACGGGTTCATAAACCATAATCAAAATACTACAAATTTATATTCAAAATTTTAAAAATTTACTGTTTAATGTATAATAAAACAAAATAAAAAAATCAGTAAAGAGTTACAAGGAATTTAACATTTACGCAATAAGAATCTATTGACCAGAAATATGAATGCAATGCTTCAAAGTATGTTGTTGCTCTGATGACAACAAATATTTTAGAAGTGTTGAAATCTAGATATGTAAGTATAAAATCACTGATATGACCATTCTGCAAATAAAAGTTTATGTTTAAGTGTTTTTATGAATTTTTGTCTATTTATTTTATAAAACATGTATGTATGACATTAATGTACTTTTCTGATTAAAAATATTAATTTCTTTTCATTTTATATAAAATAAAGTTCAAAGCACAGAAATTAAATTGCAGTGAGCTGACTCCATAAACTGTAATCATTAACTATTTTAATCGTTCGAATGATTGGTCGGTAAACTAAAGCCACTATAATTTGTAATTCTAAAGTTTTGAGGAGGTCATCATTCATATTCTTACATTCAGTGTTTCAGTTGCAACTATTCACAAACTGAAACTATTTCCCATTATTATCCACGTTATCACTGGGAGTGGAGATGCATCACTAAAAACTTGCCAACTTCATCTTTCGGATTTTCCCAATAGAACTGTCATTACAACATTCCTGCCAAGAACAGGACATCAAGAAGTTCTTATTTCCGTAATATATTTCATTCATTAGATTGTCAATCTACAGACTTTACAAGGGATCTAAAGCATTTTTTAATGTATCTGTTTTGAAAACAACTATACAGTGTGACCAAGAGAAAATTATCAGCGCAATTTTATTATAAAGGGGGACACCTAAATGAATTAGTACCAATGGCATAACTTTAACCCTAAAATGGGTGTGGACTGCACCTCAAAAATTTTAAATGGAAAAGGGTGTCAAACATGACACAGTTCGAAAGGCCTTTCAATTCTCTTTTCAACAGTTTTTTTATTTTTTTTAAATCCGATCATTAGTTCCACAGAAATATCGTTTAAAACAAATTTTATCAGGTGTTCAAAATTGCCATCAAGTAGGCTAAAACAAATGACAGAAACTAAATAAACAATTCTTTCGAGAAGTTGTTTGTAATAAACAAGTAATTTGTAAGTTGGATATTTTTTGTGAGGTTATTTGAAGTCTAAAGTTTATGCCACGCTACCCGAATTTTTAGAATATTTACGGCAACGTACCGTAGCTCCAAAATTTTGAGCAAAATCTTTATTATTGTATGGAAGTTGGAAATAGTAATTTTGAACACCTAATAAACTGATACTTGAGTTTCTGTCATTTGTTTAAGCCTACCTGATTGCAGTTTTGCACACCTGATAAAATTTGTTTTAAATGATATTTCTCTGGAACTAATTATGGGATTTGAAAAATAAAAATACTTGAAACGAGAATTGAAAGGCCTTTCGAATTGTGTTATGTTTGACACCCTTTTCCATTTAAAATTTTTGAGGTGCAGTCCACACCCATTTTAGGATTGAAGTTATGCCATTGGTAATAATCCATTTAGGTGTCCCCCTTTATATTAAAATTGACGTGTTCGAGCGTTTTTTGGAAAATTAATGTTAAGTGGCCAAAAATTGCGCTGATAATTTTCACTGGGCCACCCTGTATTTATTAATAATATTGTAGACACGTTTGAGAATTGATATTTTTAGATCATAAAACTATAAATTATAAAAATGTGAGCCCAAATAATTGAATGGGTTAGTGACATAAAGCAATTTATCCTTCTGGTATGTTTAATTTGTTAACAATCATTAAAATATAAGAAAAAAATAAAAAGTGACATACAATGTACAGTGTAGTGACTCGAACACCTTCTTAATACTTAATAAAATATCGGAAGATTGATAATGCTACTAAAATATATGTATCGAAAGAAAATTATCGATTCTTGTACCATATTAGTAGTATCGGAACGTCCTAGATGTTAATAGGATTAGACAATGCTCATAAAAAATTGGAATAATTATAATGAAATGTTTACATTACAACTTTAAATTAATTTGGAGTAATTTGCCTGGGACTGATTTTTTGCAATTACTTCTGTCTCGCAAGAAATCTTTGCCGGGTTCAAACTAATCGAATTTTGTAATCAAGGGGTAAATTTTGCGTGTCTTTTTTGCTGTAAACCCTAATGTATCATCATTGGCTTCACTAACCATTCTAAGGCTTTGGTCTTCCAAATGCCAATGACATGTGTTCTGGAACTAATTCGTATATTTTCGAAAAACAACTAGTCAACAAAAGACAAAACTGGCCAATTGTATTATATAAGAAATTATATTTAGAAATTAATATTGATGATTAAAGTAACCGACATTTTAAGTAGAGGTGAAAAAAAACAAAAGTCTGCAGTCTGTAACCTCCCCCTAGGAAGGTGAGAGAGTTTTTCAAAGGGAGCATGCAGCTATTACCAAAATACTTTTTTGAATACAAACATATACAGGGTGTTTCAGGACTAATGTAACAAACTTTAACAGCTTATTCCTGACGTCATTTTGAGCCAAAAATGTTATATGAACATAGGTTCTATTCCATCTAGTCACCAAAATACAAGAGGTTGAAGTTCTATAAATATCACGAAATTTTCTAATTTTTGTAATCAAGGTACTTTCGGAAAACAAGAGTTATTGTGACATTTTTGGCTCAAAATGACGTCAGGAATAAGCTGTTAAAGTTTGTTACACTAGTCCTGAAACACCCTGTATAAAATTATAAAATCGGTGTCGAAAAATGAATAAGCAGAACGGTATTATGAAAAAGGGAGGTGGAGGAAGAAAAAGGAGACGCTAGAAAGAATCGTAGTAGACATTTTGTGGACCTTATTATTTAATTAAAACAATGCAAAGCATCTAGTTTAACCACATTTATTTATAAAAATTGTGTGTCTATCATTTCGACCATCCGTTCAGTTTTATCATATCCGAAAAGAATAAATAATCGTCACTATATATATAAACGACATGAATAAAGAATATATTTTATTTATTTTAATAACAATTATTTTGTTTTATTAATTTTCAGATAGTTACTTTATAAACTCTTGAAAACTCAAATTTCAATTTAATGTGTATCGAGTGTAAGATTGGAACTTGAGATGTAAATGTAATGAGTCTGTGTAATGTTCCCAATAAGGAGAAGTGGCCTGCCCTTAGTTCATTAATATTTACAAAGCGGCGCTAATAAGAGGAAGCTGCATACAAAGTTATTTAATAACTCGTCGGAGCATCTTTGTCAGTTAATTTAGCCGGAGCTGCAGGCGGTCGATAGCGCCCCATTCTGCACTAATTTCCAATGACACCCGCTGAATTCGGAGATGACGTGGAAAATCTCCCGCTACACCAGAAAACACTCACACGGTACAAGATCATGCGTGATTTATAGCTCTCTACACGGTTAACATCGATTACGGACCTCCAGATTATAACTTTTCTTAACTAATGCTTCTTCTTGTTTTCCTAATTCTTTGGGGACTAGCACAGTCCACGATAAGTGCTTACAATTCTTACAACCTTCGCTTTCTTTTCTCAATATAAATAGGTATTATCTGGTGTGATCATATAACAAATTCCTGATTAGTTTATGAATTGTGACTGATTTGATTCTCTGTTGGAACATATGAGCTACAGTCCGTAAAATTTTGAAATTTTGTATATGGGACTGCTTTAATATCTAGTTGTGCACCTTCCCGTTTTATTACAATCGGCAGTATCAAAACAGCACTTTGCTCATAGTGTTAATTTTTCGCATAACTCAAAAACGATTAGTCGTAGAATGTTGAAATTTTATTTTGTAGGTACTATAAAATCTAGGTATTATACTTCATTTTTTGGTTCCCATCGGCCGTTTCAAAAACTTAATAAAAATAATAATTTAGTTGGCTTTTAATTTTTGTAGGAAACATTTCGAAGGGAAGTTCGAAGATATGAAACGAATGAAGAATGATTAGCTGTAGAATGATCTTGCTTTCAAGTGAAATAATTTTAAATGAAATACATTAAAAAATATGTATAATTTAGCGAACATGGAAGTAATGTAGTGTCCACATCAGATTTTTTGTTAATTTTAATTCTTAGCTTTATCTCGTTCTTTAAGCCTTCTTTAGCTTGAGACGGGATTATGCCTAATGAAAATATCATCTCTGAGTACATAACCTATATGTATATTAAGCATGTAAAGAAGCTTGATTATCGGTAATCATGACGAGTGAATATGACATTTTAGTGAAACGTTTGTAATTTCCTTAATAAAGCTTCTTTAATGTTAGAGACGAGGGCAGAATACGGGCTAAATATGGATAATGACCAATACATAAAAATATAATGCATTTTTTAAAATTCTTGTATATAATTATATATTTGTACATATGTTAATCAAAAATAAGGTATACTTATCCACGAAAGAATTAAAAGTACTAAGTGCAGAAAAAAGTATTCGCAACATTTGAATGCAAGTATAAAGAACACAAAAATTTAAAATACTTGGTAATTATTTTAAAACTAGACATAAAATTTCTAATTTCATTATTCGATTCTACATACATTTATATGTAAATATATACTACTTTAAATAATTTTTAAAACAATACATTTGAAAAACAAAAGTTTAAAGTTAAATACTAGAAATAAATAAATGAACTGCTTTCATTCTTAAGTGTAGGCTTCATTACTTCTAGAACTAAATTATTAAGTTATTAAAGAAAGTGTCTTTGTATAATTGTATACATATAAGAAAATAATGTAGAAATATGTATTCAAAATGAAACTTTCTTCCATTAATGCGTCGTTTCCCGTCGCAAACATAAACGGTAGTATACAATAGTTGCATGTCCCACAACAATATTATTTAGCCGGAGAATAAAAGCTGCAGAGTAGGTATATTCATGTCAATATCGATGGCAATGGCTCGGGATTGTTATCGATACGCGTACAAGTGTGCTGTTGTCCGGGTTAACCATAACTTATATTTATGTGGGAATGGCCGCACATGCCCCACATCTGAAGGGATGCAGCACTCACAAGTTTTCCCCAGTTCCAACTTGTTACATTTTTACTTGCTGTATAAATATCTTTTTGCTGAGTTTGAATTTTATTTCTTCGTAGTATATTTTTCTTCCTTTGAAATTTAATTTTTTAAATTAGCTACATGTTACTGGTAGGGTAAGTGGGGGAGAGATGAAAGGTAGGAGAGATGGAATTTTGGTGTTAAGAGTACATTAGAGTGATATCTCTGATAGGGAATGTTAATTTTGTTGTAATATCACAGAATAGTTACACACAGAAGCGACACTCCGTCTCGGTACCTTTCATATTCCCCTAGTCAGTTCTATGACCTTGAAGCTTTGTGTAGACCTTTAAATTTGTGCTCTTCCCCTATCTCTCTCTCAGATGTGAGATGTGAGGAAACTTTCCGATTTTAAACAATGGGCCCTTTAAATTTGGGCACCTTTCCCATCTCTCTCTAATTCTCGCTTCTCTGTCTTACTGTCGCTTCAATAAACCAATTCTGTGGTAATATGTAGAAATAATCAAACAGGCAGTCAATTGATAAAATTTATTTCAAAGCCGGTGTTTCGATTTCACTGAAATCTTCTTCAGAGCGCTACAAAAGTGAAAAACGATGACAAAAATTGTAACATAAAATATTATAATTAAAAACATTATTAACATATTATTGAACTTACATAAATTGTAAGCCGCTCGAAAATTAATGCCGTCAATAATTCAAGTTTAATTTAAAAATTGTCAAATAAATTGAACCTTATATACACAGTTACTTAATTACTACTTCGGCAGGTAAAAATTAATTATTTATGAACATACTTTATAAATAAGTGCGTAAGACATAAGGTAACATAAAAATGTGGTTCTATTTGTAAACAGTCATAAGTAATTTAGTGGTTCATTTAACCTGAGGACAGATGGCCACCTACGCTAGGGAGAGATGGACCAGAGGATTTTTATTGTTAAAAAGATCAATCCAACCGGTAAACAGGAAAAAACAATTCGCATGTAGAACGGTAGGTGATATAATTACTATTCCATGAGTTCTGAAGAACTGTGGTTAAGTGGTTAATCAGAGGATGATATTAATCAAGAAGCTGGAGATTATGAAAACTAATACGCGGAATGCAAAGAAAATAAAAAAAAGATAAAGAAGGATGATAGGATAAAATGTGTAATTTATGGTCGCTGTTTGTACGAAGAGTGTAACACATATGACAAATGACAACAATCTGTAAACCAGTTCATCTCATCATAGCCATGGTGCGTCTCACCTTTATAGTGGAGGAGAGTTGGACCTTTGTCCGAATAAAATATTTTTTTGTAGTTTTCAGAATATAGTTCAATTTTTTTTCTTATTCTTTTAAGTAAGCCTAAATTATGTTGTTATAAAAAGATTTTGTATTTAAATATTGCTCAATATTATAGAGAAATAAATCTTTTTTCCAAAATGTGTTCCATCCCACCACCAATTACCATACACAAACCAATACTCAATAAAAAAAAATATGCGTACAACTGTGTAATTATAACGCTATAACTATGGTGTATTTAGGTAAATTAAATAGGTCATAAAACACATGTGGGTTACAAGTTATAACTCACTCTCGAATGTTATAATATGCTTACATAATTTACAAATCTTGAAGAGTAATAAATGCAATAAAGAAATTCAGGTAAATTTGGTAACTCATATATACAGAGAGAATTCCTCTACAGTCCTTTACAAAGGCATTACCGGATATTCATAGAACAAAGCTTATTAGGCCATTGATCAATGTAATTATAAACCAGTACCTGTAAGCAACGTTCAAAGGCAATGTATAATTATACGAGTACTCGTATATATGCGAATCAAAATTAATATATATTTCTATGGCACTGACACAGTGCGCTGATAACTCAATAGAATGGGCGTAATATAAACTTAAGGACAATATATATTTTAGAATTTAACATTTATTATTTCATTCCTTTGTTCAGTGGCGTAGCCAGGAATTTTGGAAGGGGGGGGGGGGTTTCAAAATTAGATTAGGTTACTTAATACATAGGTATGTATATATATTTATTTATTAAGAAAATGTAAATAAATGGATATATATGAATATTTTATTTTAAATTCGTCAAGGAGGGGGTCCGGACCCGTAAACCCCCCCCTTGCCTACGCCACTGCCTTTGTTGCATATGTTTATGTTTGGTTATTTTTATTAGTAATTGATAAAATATTAATAGAATATTTAAAATGAAGAAACATTTTGAAAGTGGCGCAAATACAAAACATTAGAAATCCCTAATGAAAAATCATCCCTCAAAAATCAGTTTTCTTTGTGGTACAAAATGAAACAGAATTTGAAAATGAAAAATTTTAATTCAAGATTGCAAAAATTAAATAAGGGAAAATAGTGACACATCTTACAAATACTTTAACATTATTTGAAGTTAGTTAATTAATATAAAAGCGATTCGGAATGTAAGTACCTAGTACAACTATCTCGAACTGTAACATAAACTTCGGCTACGCAAGCTTAGCTCCGCCTCTAACATAGCTCCTCAAAGGTTATAATCAGGGACCCGGAACTAAATGATTTTTCGTTTCGTTTCGATTCAGTTCCGATAAAAATAATTTAGTTTCGCTTAAATAAAATTTCGTTTCCGTTTGAACAAAAAATAAATTTTGTTCCGAACGGTTTATCTCGTTTCAGAGATTTTTATATATTTATTTTTAATTATTATATTCATTATCATATCATCATAAACATTTACATATATATATATATATATATATATATATATATATATATATATATATATATATATATTTATACTACCCAAAACAAGAAAAAAATTTGACGTTCATAGTATCAATACATAAAGATTCAATAATTATAATTCAAATGAATTTTTTTTCGCTAATATTAGTTCTATATGGTATAATAAATTTAAGTGCCTAAATGTTCTCTCAACTATGATTTGAGTAGTTGGAACAGCAATAACATTCATTGCTAGCAAATATAAATGTGGGTACGATCGAAAAGAACAGAACAATAAAAATTAAGAGTTTTTGAGTGTTTTTAACAATGCTAATTATGTCAATTAATTATGTAGGCAAATTTGCGTACAATAATTGTCATGCGGCAAAAATGTGAACTAACTTGACATACTACGCACGTAGGTTTGGTAATTCGGTAAATACCTAACGACATGAAATGTATAATATTTAAATTCTTTAAAAATAAAGTGTGTATTAGAAACAAAATAATAACTTTATTAACCAGAATTTTTATTTCGGTTATATCATTTTCGCTTCAGAAATAAAATTTAGAATTTCGTTTTGTTTCTGTTCCTGTTCCGCATTTTTTTATCGTTTATTTCATTTTCGGATCCCTGGTATGAGGTACTTACATTCCTTGCAGCTTAAATAACTATGTATTTATAAGTATTTATTTCTTAATTTATTTAATTTATACTGTCCAACAGACGGAAGTCCAAAAACAGGACAAAGGACCAACAAATTTGTAGTCACCGGGATTTGAACCCCAGATCTCAGCGAGTCGAAGCGCTCTAACTAACTAAGCAACCACTGTCACCATTATATTATTTTTCATTTTGTTCTCAAAGGAAACCTTAGACGAACTACTTTGACGAGTAATAATTTGTCAGAATTACGTGTGTAAGATTCGGTTTCAAGTAGTAGTGATTTTGCGTTATGTATGTTGGCACCACACGAGCTCGTCGTACCAACTTCTTGCGTTCCGTGGCGAAAAACTTAGCGAAATATTCGCAAACTTAAGCCAAGAGTTTGTTGATTAAATTTTAGCAAACATTTGCAAGGATATTGGGTTGAAAAAGGAGCTTTTTGCTCGCTTTGCGTGGGTTTTTGGGCGTGAGTACAAGTTGTGATGAACTTGTGCGCATGAAGAATATATTACTGGGGAAATAAGGAAAATTACCAACTAATTATACGAGGAATTCAGAAAATAATGGGAATAAAACTAACAAGTTTTGTAATTAAAATTTAGTAGGTACAAGTTGCAGCTTGCTCAAAGCGCTTCAGTCACTTCGGGATGATTAAGAAACTGCAGCTTTTCTTTTTCTTTTATCTATGTGCTCTACTTTATTTTATATTTTCACATATATCCAATTCATAATTAAAAATGCGGAAAATTAATTTCTTTACTTTATTAAGTTATGATCGTAATTATTAACGTTATGGGTATGTTGCCACATGACTATAAACACTGTCATGTATTGTGGGTCACATTTCACATTTAACTCACAAATATTTTAAATAAATAATGTTTTATATTTTCACATTATATCCAATTCATAATTAAAAATGCGAAAAATTAATTTCTTTACTTTATTAAGTTCCGATCGTAATTATTAACTTCACCTTATGGGTATGTTGCCACATGACTATAAATACTGTTATGTATTGTGGGTCACATTTAACATTTAACTCACAAATATTTTAAATAAATAATGTGTAATTTTTAGAAACTGAGATGAATTATATTTGAAATCAACTGAATGTTATATAACGACATGAATATACAATTTGAATTATCTTCAAAGTACAATTTTAATTATTGTAGCAAATATCATTTCATATTCTGGATATTGGACTACTATCAGAGAAATAATTATAATCACTCGGAAATAAACATCAATAACTTTTACACTAGGCGTTTGATTCCTCTTTAATATGTGTCAAAACAAGGGTATATGTTACAGAGTGTAATTAATAGTAACATAAATACTTATTCAAAATGATCAGTGTTTTATACAGTTTCTTTCTTATATGCTTATTAAACTTAATATTGCTCTGCAACAATACGGCCTTAAAAATTGATTTTTACATATATTATTCTTTATACTGTATTCTTTTAGGCAGTACATTTATAATTTCATTATTTATCGTAATAACTGCTTATTTGACATAATTATAAATAATGTCTATTCGGGAAACTACTCAACAGTTTTAGTTGAAATTAACATATGTTATATGAAGTATAATATCTAAGTATATTTTTTTCATTGCACAAAAAAAAACCGGAACTGTTTTAAAAATATTAATAATTTACACGGTTGGTGCGTTTAAAATGTTGCAATATAATTAAAAATAATTATTATACGTAAGTATCTTAAAAATGTGCATATTAATTAAATATTCATGTTTAAAAACGATATCACGAACAATAAAATACTGACTTTTAGTTTTTTATTATATAAACAATACATTTTTTTCCTTTCTATTTGTACAGTCCTTTTCAAAAAAGATGTATTTATAATATTCTCAAATTTTAACATGTTCATTAGTAATTTAAAGTTAAACTTCCTCATAATTCTGTCTTTTTATACATTTATTCAATTATTTTTTAAATAGCTGTACTTGAAGAAAATCTTTATCTTTCATATATATCAAAAAATTAATGATGATCATTTTAAAATTTTCCGCAATTTTTATATGGATTATTATAGAATATATAAACATACCGTCAGGTGCTATCAATATGACAGCATTTGTTGCTAACATTGTAAACCAAATTTATTATTCTAAATTATTTCATTCAGTATACTACTACTTTCATTTATTAATATTAAGCAAAAGTATGTTTGGACAATGAGGAAGTTTAGCGTGGTTGAAATTACAAGTGAAATATGTTTTAGTCATAAGTATATGAATAATTATAACTAAAAATGTAATTGAAATTAAAATTATGTTGCCAATTATTTATATTGATTTATCTTCGAGCCACACTGACATCACAAGTGAGTTATGCGCTTGCGCAGAAGGGATGGTAAGACCCGACTTTTTGAACGTCGGTTGTATTTTGAGGCATTACACCACACACTTCTCTGTTGCCTTGGGAACCCAGCGCGCGCTGGTTAAGATAGACGATACGTTCTCCGCGAGCCACACTGACGTCATTTTTGTATAAAATTTCGTTTTTTGAGAAATCTAGGCATCTTTGGGTGAAATACAATGTAGAATATCACTTTTGCGGGCAATTTTGATATAATAAAAAAAATTAAAAAAATACGCTAAACTTCCCCATTGTTCTGTTTTATTATAACTATAGTTTTTTAAAAAATGCTTTAGAAATAAGAGTGCTTTTTTGTTGAAATTTTCGACGTTACTCAAACGACGCGAACAACAGATTTTATTTAAAAAATAACATCTTTTTCATTACAAACTTTTACTAAGATGTTTCAACATGTTTCTTCTTCTGATCACTAGTGCCATAAACAAAACAAGTGAACACTGACCACCCTATATACCATGCACATAAATGTCCCGATCGGATTGTTCTTCGGCGTGATTGGCCATCAGGAGTATGTACCCGCGTGTTAATCCTGCTGAACATGGAGCAGTGTCCCTGCAGCCGTCCAGCAGGAACTTTAGTTGGCAACAGTCCGTGCAGATGGCGGTAGTGTGCCTGTAGCTGTCAGTGTACAGCGCAACTACCCTTGATTCCGGGGTAATTAGAAACATATTAGCGTCTTTACCCTACGTTCACAATGTGCCAGTGGCGTGCGCTGCGGTCTGCAGGGGGCGAATTAGACGGTGATATTTTATCCCAAATGCCCGTGAACTTAAGATTTTATTTCGTAGTATTTTGACACGAGTTTAATGTTGTTTTCGGCGTGTTTACCTTAGGGTCATTCGAGAAATACGTACATGCAATGAGGGGAGATTAAAAAGTGTACATATACTACAAAAACAAGTGTTTCCTTTGAAGACATTTAGGTAGAGTAGATTCAAAAAAGACGTTTTTACCGAGAAAGTAAAAGTCCTAAATCGGATTTTTTTGTTTTAATTTTTAATTCAGATTTTTTTTATTTTTTAAAAAAGTTATATTATAATTTTCAAAAACGTATTTCACAAAATAGCATTTATTATGAAAAAAAAATATTTGTAAAAAATAAGTAAAAATATAAAGAAACAATAAAAAAAACTATAATAAAATCCGTTTATACGAAACAGCTCATAGCGACAAACTGGTTATAACCTCGAAATAAGCTATTATTTCAACGTTATAATAATGAAATAAAAATAACGTTATACAACGTTATGTTTTTGATTTTTTTAAGTTATATAACGAATTATTTTTTTAATTACGTTATGAATTAACGTAACCTTATATTAACGTTATTCCATCCCTGCATTATCCGCACGGTTTTTTCCCCATTTACGTAAATCTGGAATGTTAAATAACAAGTGATTTAAATAAATAATTAAAGAAAATCAATGTGATATAAATCTGATTTAAATTAATGCAACCCTGGTTTAAATATCGCGAGAGACACTAACGTTTTGTTTCGTTGTTATATAAATCAGAGAAATATTATATTTTATGTGAGATGAATAAATATAATTTTAAATTATTTTTCGTGCCACCATTGATATGTGTATTTACTCTGTAACAGCAAGTCGAAAGTGACCGGTAACATTTATTATTAGGTCACGATTGTGATTGGAGTGTTATAGAAAATAACAGTCCTTCTAGTAGGGTAATTATGAAATTAATAATAATTTTATATACATTTCATCGTCTAGCAACGAACAACGTTAAGTATTTCTGCTATATAGTTTGTCATATTCACGAAATTGATATAGTGCACATAATAAATTACTTAAGATATCTTAAAGTAGATAGGTAATAATTGTTTATGATTTTGACTTGTCTAAGTAGTATAAATTTTAATTTGTTATCATATTTTATGTCTAATTTTACAGATGTTTTGGTTATTTGCCTTATATTCTATTATATTTAAGGAAACAAGAAATTTATTTTTGTTTGAACTACAACAGGTTTATTTAGTAAAAACAATTGGCAGTTAGTGTTGATAATTGAAGTGCAGCAAGGTAGATGATAGATTTGAGCTACAGGAGGGCACAAAGCAACATCTTACAGGAAGTTAAACAGGTTTAGAGGGAAGTGCACCAAAGAGAATATTTTAAGGACGATGGAAAAGAAACAATCTAAAGTAGGTTGGGTTAAGATCGAAGTTTTTCTAAAGTAGCGACATCGTTCAAACTTTAACCTCCTACTTCGTAGGTACTACGAGTATACACTTCGCACTGAGCAAAAAACGTTCCAACACACATGTACTTTCTGTATATATTATGTGCACTAAAATGATCGAAAATTCTGCATGAAAATATGTGTTGCCTAGAAACTGCTCGAGTTTGTCAAATTAGCATACAAAAAAACCAATACGTTTTAATTTTTAAACAGGGACCCGAAACTAAACTGATTTTTCGTTTCGTTTCGATTCAGTTCCGATAAGAATAATTTAGTTTTGGTTAATTTCGTTCCTGCTTAAATAAAATTCTGTTTCTGTTATATATACAGAGTGGTGACTCGAACACACGAACGTATCAGGATTTTACGTCTAAAATCATTCTTTTGTAATTTCCTGCTTCCCTAGTTATTTTAGATGATAACAATTGTAAAGCAGAAAATTCTGCATCTGAATCAATAAGCAAAATTAATTTTACGTGCCTTGTAAGCTCAGAAATCAGCTATAAAAATGACTTAAATCACCATAAAAATAGCGGGCGCCATGAAATGAACAAGTACTTAACAGTACACCAATCAAATTAGCTGCGTTAGTTTATTTTAATTATTATTTGAAATTACTGTTGAGTGAATAATATTATTTAAAAATATTGAATAAACGTTTATTCATTTTTGTCTCAATTCCATGACTACTGATATTTTTCAGATGATATACATTATTATCATACTTAATTTCTAAGCATAAAAAGCACGCAAAATTAATTTCACTTATATATTCAGATGCATAATTTGATGTGCTACAACTGTCATTTGAATGTTTTTACTTAAAATAATTAGGGAAGCAAGAAATTACGAAAATATGATTTTACATGTTAAATCTTTATGTTGTGGTGTTCGAGTATTATCATTAGATAAAATAATATATAATTACAAAAAGCAAAAATGTTTATAGGATAAATACAAAAACAGAATAATTATATTTCAAAGGAATTTTGTTTGGAACATAAGCGCTCTATTGGAGGATAAAGTATATTTATGGGGCTGAATTGCTCTGTTAACTGTAACTAGAGAAGTTGAAATATCAATAACATTCATTGCTACCAAATATAAATCTGGATACAATCGGAAAGAACAAAAAGGTAAAAATATACACTAACTAGACATATTAAGCATGTAGGTTTGGTAATTTGGTAAATACCTATTGATATGAGATATATAATATCTGAATTATTTGAAAACATTATTAGGAACAAAATAAAATATTATTAACCGAAATTTTTATTTTGGTTATATCGTCTTCGCTCAAAAAAAAAAAATTTAGAATTTCGTATTGTTTCTGTTTCTGTTCCATATTTTTTTAACGGTTATTTCGTTTATCGTTTAGGTTTCTGTTCCGTTCCGAATCCTTGACTTAGACCTTCATTTGAGATTTTAGATGTCAATGTCAAACTAGTGCAATATTGCACCTAGAGTGTAATATTCATTGTATATTCTGATTGGTCCAAATATTAAAAAAAATATATTTTATTGGTTGTTAAGTAGTGCGAAAATTGTTAGTTTAAATTGGTTATCATTAAAAATTAATTGAACACACTTGGTTACCATTTATTATTTAATAGTACGATCATTTCGTCCTATCGGATATCAACTACATAAGTTCTAATTTTTAGATTACCAAGTAAATATATTCTTTTTATAATGGTTATTTTCCATCAATTAACTACTAACTATTACTAATTTATGAATACTATTATACAGTGTGTGCAAAGAAATGCGGAACATAAGACTTTAACATGGGATTTCAAAAAATTGCGGATACTCTCTGTCCTGATAGATGTAGAGCAAAACTGCAAGAGTACAAAGTTGTTCAAAATTAAATTCTACGTCAGATAAGATCATAATTGTTGCAACAGCACGTCGGCAGTACGAATTATAATAAATATAAAATGTAACATTTTCGTTCAAAATCAGACACCCATGGAAATAAAAGAAAATATGTATGTGTTATTTGTGACAGTTAGTAACCTTACTTTGTGTTCAATATTTTTTTTAATTATATTTGTACTATTTTTTTAATATTACCGTATTTTTAAAGAAATGAATATAAATTCAACTCAAATAATATTAAAATATAGGCAATAAGTATTGTAATCAGTGGTGTGCTATAGGGGGCTCGCGGGGGCTCGCGCGAGCCCTTTGTTAAAATTCTAAATAATTTGCGAGCCCCTTGTTAAAATTCTTTGTGATTTTGCGAGCCCCCGTTCTTTTTATCGCAGAAATAGAACGAGCTTTCAGCTCGATGAATAATATTTCCACTGTAAAAAGATCTTCTCTAACAGATTTCAGATTTAATGACAATTTCATTAAATGGTAAACCTTTAAGCAAATTTGATGCGATACCATACGTTAAAACTTTTTTAAATAATCATCGCTCAGGCACTGAATGTTCTAGGAGACCAAAAAACATTGAAAAAGAAGAAAATGAAATATGGGAACTACTATAATAATTACATAATTGCATATAAGTTATTTAATCCTTTTTTTTAAATTTTTATATAATTTATTTGTAATGTTTTTTAGTTTTTCTATATGAAATATATTTATCTATAATAATTTTATATTTAATGTATCTCGTATTACAGTCCTACGGTTGCAACAATTATGATCTTATCTGACGTAGAATTTAATTTTGAACAACTTTGTACTTTTGTTCTAAATTTATCAGGAGAGAGAATATCCGCAATTTTTTGAAATCCCATGTTAAAATCCTATGTTCGGCATTTCGTTGCATACCCTGTATAACAATGTAAGGTAATACGGTTACGAGAATTTACCATCCACCAAACAATGATCTTTCTCTCCTCGTAAAGGTAATTATTGTAGTGTCGGCGAGCACCCAGGTTGGCAATTTTAATCTTCCTGATCATAAACTCGCCGACAGTTGTTACTGCATTGTGATTTACTGTCGAATCACATACTGGTTTATTTATTTCTCATCTAAGAATAGCTGTGCAAGTACGGATGAAGAGCAGAGCATAAATAAACTATCCTAGTCAGCAATTTGTAATTTCGCAGAAAGTTTTGCTGGGAAAACAACCAGGAAAATATCTTATGCTTCATTTAGTTTGAAGTATTTTTTATAATAAAACTTTCCTCCTAAAATACCTTAACTTGTAAACACAATTTTTTATTGTTGTGTAACTAATTATATAATTAGCCTATTTCATTAAAAGATTTATCGATATTTGTATTGTTCAAATAAAAAATTATTTACTTTTTCTATTGTCCATTTAAATATTTTTTGTTATAACTACCTATGATTCAAGTATTAAAAAATAAGTTATTCACATTTAATATAATTCTGAAATTTTAATAATAATATTAAGATTTTATTTTTAACAACAAGGAACTGGAAATTCAACTTTTAGTATTAAGACGTAATTTCTTGTTATATGTCACTAACAATTTTTATAAACCGTGTGTCCCCGAAAAGTGATATTGGCAATATTTAGTTATTAGCCCAACAGTTTTTATGCCCTATGCAATATGATATTGTATAGGACAATACTACACTTATTCGTACATATTATTTTAAACAAATTATTTAATTTAAATAGCATCATTCAACGAAATTTACAAAAAAAGAAATAATTTTTTTAGCCTCATGTTTTTATTGCTCTATACGCAAAATGACAGCTGTCAACCTTCGGAAATGGAGGTCTTCTGTTCGATTTCGAATGAGGGAATATCAAAATGAACAACTAAATTTAAATTGTGATTAAATATTTACTGTTTTCAATAAATTATCATATAATTAATGAAAAACACTATACGCTAAGACAAAGATCAGATTATTTATTGAATCGGATTATGCGAAATTTTACCGTAGGTTTCGTTTACAGAAACGTACAATAGTAACTCATGGCATGCAACAGATAGATACGAAAAAAATTATAAATTTGTATATGTAGTGGTCGTAGTCTCATTACAAATTATATTGCATATTAATATTTTTCCTAGAAATAATGTTGTTCCATCTATGAATCAGGTCCTAATTTATTTTCATATTTCATCCTTGCAAGTTATTCTATTTACGCCACTTTTGTATTGAATATAAATGTAATTTTCTCCCAGCAATGTTCCTTGTCTTTAAATCCACTCTATAACTTTAGTATGTTGTTATCAAATTGCCCATAAGAGCGCATTCTTCATATGAAAATCTGCTGTTTTGCTACGTTTTCTGTCATTATTTGATATTGTGTCATAATAACCTTACAATGTAACTAAACAAGCACTTATGAAACAACAGGTTTATTAATATGAAGAGATCAATACTCTATTTTTCTAGACAACCTAATCTAGAAACTTGATAACCAGGGTTAATTTAACTGGAGTTGTCTACATAATTGAAAAACGGTCTTTGCTTTAACCATGATTAACTTGTACTGGTTAAATCTAATCAAAGTTAAGTTAACCGTAACTTAACCAGCAATGAGAAACTGGCCCCTAACCAGAAAAACTG
The DNA here is from genome assembly GCA_035578165.1 of Stenolophus ochropezus. Lineage (NCBI taxonomy): Eukaryota > Metazoa > Arthropoda > Insecta > Coleoptera > Carabidae > Stenolophus > Stenolophus ochropezus. Next base: position 43,854,279 of record JAQOWZ010000002.1, on the reverse strand, counting down.
GCGTGTTAAGGACCGCAATGGATTAAATAAGTTCTAACGAAGATTTTGAATTATAATTAATTCAGAACTCTTTATAGTAAGACAAAGACCAAATCACAAATCGTGTAATGCAGAATTTTATCGAAAGTTTTGTTTTTAAAAACGTTCTGAGGAACTGATTGATGAGGTAACTTATCCAACAGATAGGTATGTAGGTATAACAATTATAAATTTGTATATGTATAGATCGTAGTCTCCTTATAAATTATATTGTACATTAATATTTTGCTAAAAATAATGCTGTTCCAGCTATGAAACAGTTACTAATTTATTATCGTAGCTCTGAAGAGAGCAGTCGTATATTTTTCTTGCCAACATAAACTATACATTTGATAACTAGGGTTAATTTAACCGGAGATGTCTTAATAATTAAAAAATTATCTTTGCTTTAACCATGATTATCATGTGCTGGTTAAATCTCATCATGGTTAATTTAACCGTAACTTAACCAGGTAATGAAAAACCGGTCCTAATATGTACATACATTTAAAGAATATTATTTTCTACATTTTTGCCTTAGCAAAAAAAAACCTTAAAACTAGTTAGTCTGAAGCAGAGATACGAATTTTCTTTTAAACTTAAATACATTCTTAAAAAAATGAAATATAAGTGAGTGTATTTGTAAAGTTAAGAAGATAAATCGTAGTGTAACGAAATGATAAAAACATTGTATCGTGCAGTAAATTAAGTCGGTGTAAGGGTCGAATTAAAGGGTTAAATTTACAAACAGCCCTGATCCCATTTAAGCAGCACAGAGGGCCTATTCCCCAAATTGCCGAATTTATACTCAGGGTAAAATTGAGAAATATACGACAAACCCTAACAATTTATTATAATAATCGAGTTAGCAAACATTAAATTCATTTGCCTGCAGTTTGCTAGATTTATTATTGAGTTTGTATTAAGCGTAACACATAGTTTGAACAACACTCATTATATATTTATGATTGAATTTGCCAAGTTTCTTTCAAACGCTTTGTCAAAGGGTATAAATTTAATATCGCTAAGTGAATTTGGAGCACATTTACCAGAAAATTGAGGTGACGTATAGTTGGGTAAAATATTAGAGGAAAGTTTTGTTCGACAAGGCACCAGAATGTAATATATGTTGTGCGCAACTTTCTGAATAATTTCCCACTATTCTTTACAAACAAAAATGTTACTTATGGCGCAGCTAATTTAAATACTCTTGCAGTTACCAAGCAATTCCAACGTTCTGAGTTCGAATCTCTGCTATATTAACCCGAAAAGTTACCAATTTCTTTAGCTTTTCTATGCACATTTATTTTATTTTAATGATCATATGCAATCGAATGAGGGTGATGCGATAAAATAAAAAAACACATACACACATACATACATACATGTATGCCTTTACAGAATTCGAACGCCAAACACCAGGGTTCTAAATAGGATAGGGCAGATGGAGATGAGATGCACCACTTTTTGAAAATATAATTATTACTCTACAATATTGAATAATATTTAAAAGACAAAATTAATTTATTACAACATGTAAACTAGGCTTACTTATAAGAATAAAGAAAAAAATTAAACTATGTCCTGAAAACTACAAAAAACATTTTATTCGGGTTCACAAATATCCAACTCTCCTCCACTATATAGGTGGGATGGACCAAGGCTATGAGAAGATGATAGTCAACAAATTGTTGTCATTTGTCATATGTGGTATACTCTTCGTGTAAACAGCGAGCACAAATCACACGTATTATCCAATAGTCCTTCTTTACCATTTTTTTAAAATAATTTTCCTTGCAGCCTGCACTTTCGGTTTCAAAAACTTCAGCTTCTTCATTATCATCACCCTCTGATTAACCATTTAACAACATTTCTTCAGAACTCATATAGCAACTAGATCGTCTACCTTTCTATACGCTAATGATTTTTACCTGTTTACCGGTTGAATTGATCTTTTTAACTATAAAAATCTTCTGGTTCATCTCACCTCAGCGTAGGTGGTCCATCTGTCCTCAGAGCAGAGGTTCAATGGACCACTAAATTACTTATAACTGTGATAACTGTGTACAAATAGAATCACATTTTTAGGTTACGTTAAGTTTTATGTAAATATTTATAAAGTGTACACATAAATAATGAACTTACACTTACTATAGTAGTAATTAACTAATTGTGTATATTACGTACAATTTTTTTGGCACAAAATTAACATTTCCTATGCTATATATCACTCTAATGTACTTTTAAAACCAAAAATTCATCTATTCCCCATTTAACCTATTATAACTAATATTTAAGAAACAAATTTTTCTTAGTCTAAGCATTTAGATTTTTGTTTGTATGAAGTAATATTTGAAAATCATTATAGAAAATGTTCTTTTAGGAAGGTACATTCTTCTCAACTACTATGAACCGTACATGAAATTTGTGTTCAAGATGTTTCCTAATTGTGAACTTTTAAATCTACATAAAAGAATTATTTATATTAATAATGCATTTTAAATGTACTTCAATTCGAAACTGGAAATAAAATTAAAATGATACGGGGATAGAGAAATACAGTTAATGAAAAAAAGTTATATGAAGAGATATTTGAAACTGACTTTTACTATACATTTACAACCTTTTTTGAAGGCGTCACTTGAAGGGAAAATGGCGAATTAAACCATGAATGTTATGAATCATAATCCTAGGTATGTTAATATCTATAAAATATATTTAAATTTGACATTAAATTTTCGTTGAATCTACTGAATCAATACAAATAAATCAAACCATATTCAATCATTACGATATCTTATCAACTATGTGGGCTTATCAATAGAAATAATACCCACAAATTGATTAAGTGAGCCCAATCTGACCAAATACACATTTAAAAATGTTTCCTAAATATTCTAAATAATGTAATACAACAACTTACAACTCGGAGCATTGTTCCTTCTGGAAACGTCGTGCCTTTGATACTTTCCATTCAAATAATCTTACAACAATATTTTTCCCACAAATACACAAAAAAATTACTTGAAGTTTAAAAGAAAAAGATTGTTTAAAACTTTTCCTGAATCTTTCTGTATTTGAAAAATGAATCAACTTTTTTCATTTTCTTTTAGTTTAAAAGAAAAAATATAGAGTTTGCAACTCAGATTTATTTGTTTGATTATACGGTCTATTATTAAACACAGTAACTAATCTCAAAGCTATTCTAACATAATAATTATTTTCCAAGATTCTAATTTCAGATAATGTAAAAATATTTACGATCGAAACTTGAAGATTGCATGAAATAATGGTCAATAACTTACAATCTATTGAAAGGAAGCAATAGGTATAAAATTATAAAAGATTATAAAATCCATTCATAAATTTTTTAACAATATTTTTCAGGGAGCTATTGTCAGGCCTTTCTAAACTTTACATCATGTTTAAAAATTTGTACACTTATGTAATTTTTCCCGTAGAATCGAATAGTGATACTTCTTAAGTCAAAAACAACATATTTTCTTGATGTTTATATGTATTTCGTCCAATTGTTGAATTTGAGAAGAGTATTGTCAATAATTCACCACTAGTGTTCATTAACTTAAAAAATGGATAAATGTAACGATTGTTTGTTTATAGTCTCTGAAAATTGCTTAAATTATGTGAATTATAGTATACTGTGTTACACATGAGGTATATGACTATATTTTTCGTCCAAGTTATGATTCTGTATAAAAAAATGAAAATACCCGTATTTTTTTAAAATGTTTAATTGTTGCTAATTCCTAAGAAAAACAATAATAAAGTTTTGGGGAAGGTATATCTAACTCCACTTAGGCGAATTAGATAGAGAATTTGAATTCATTCGATAAAAATTATCTGTTATAGAATAATCTACATAAACGATATATGTAAACACTAAACAGCCTTCGAAAATCGTATGATATTGGTAATGTTGACAATTGACATTTTATAGCCAATGATGCCTACTAAATTTACACCAAAACAATTGCCTATATTGATATCTTACACATTGTTTCATTAATAGTAATGACTAATTTATCATTAACATTATTTATTTAATATCATTAAGTAAAAAAATTAGTTTAATTAAATTCTCACTTTTAGCATTGTAGAGTGCTCTCTCATTTGCCTATATGACGTCAGACTTATAGCGTCGCTATATAAATTTAAATTTCAAATACTAATTTCAGTGAAATTATAAGATAATATACAGTTTTTGTCATTATTATTTGTAGTCACAATGGTTAACTTTTAGTTTTTATACTTTTTTCCTTCAATTCGACAGTGGTCAAATATCCATTCATTGCATGCGAGGCACACAAAGACACTTTACTCCGAATAACATTAGATATTTTAAAAACTAATTTAATACCTGACGATATAATAATTAAATTTTCTTCAAATGTCATAACAGTAGCATTAATTTCTACTTTGTGAATCTAATCATAAAAGATGACGTTTGAAGAAAACAGGTTTTATTGCCACATGTGCACACCATTATACATATAAATGTATATTAAATAAAATTATATGCATCTAAAAAGAAACACCATAGCAGTACGTTCAGTATCCAGATTGCTAATAATTAAAAAAAAATACTTAAAAATACATAGATAGAAAATTAAATTACTAATTAAAATAAAATGCTTTTTAATGGTTTCCTAGTAAACAACATTGTTCGTCTTGCAAAATATAACTGTGCAAGTAGATTTTTCGAGAGTTAATCATTTGAAAAGGAACTATCTTCGTTCCTACACGAGACACACATATCTTAAGGCAATGTTCCTCCCCGGAATGTCGTAATGATGAAAGCGTTCTCAAGGAGAGATGCTCCACTATAAAGACAATTTATCAGCAGGTAGATTTAAAGGCAACAATCGATTTAGTGTTAGCTTGACGATGTCTCGATTTTTCAATAGACGTTGTTATTGATGTGTTGCCATGAGAACCGTTCACGCCTTATCCCTCGGGAACTCCGTATTACATGCACTACATTTACACAACCACAAAAAAACAACTGGAGTTCTATTCATGGATAGACTATGCATAGTGATGAATGACTAAATTATGACCAGCTTGTTTAAGAGGATCTCGGTTGCAGGATACAGGTTGGGTCAACTAACCTAGTTTTTATCCAGTGTTTTATGGCTGTACTTTATTCAAATTTCATGATGAGGCATACTTCAAATATGTACAGACTGAATAATAATCATTGTACTAACATAAGTAATTGAAACTAAAATGTGATCCACAATACAAGAGTGTGATTATACATGATGTCCATTTTAAGAGACTACCCATTTAGATTTTGAGAACCGTAAGAGATACGAAGTCGTTTAAATTGAGGCAAAGTTGCCTTATTAGTAGGCCATTTTAGTCTTTTTTTTTGTTTTTTCGAAAAAATGCATAGCTCACTAGATATGAGCAAAAAATTGATTTGGCAAATTTACTTTTTGACTTATAACTTTATTGTTTCAATTTATACACGTTTCTAGTATGTACATTCTACAGACACTTTTTTGAGAAAAATTGACAGTGGTCCAAAAAAATTTGGTAGCTTTAACACTTTTCGATACATACATACTCACTTTTAATTTTCATATGGGGCTCAAGTTGTCTTTAGTATTGTTAAATAGAGATATTTTTGAACATGTACATTAAAATGAAAATAAACTAAGAAATTAGAAAATTATTGATTTTATTCATTTCGGTCAGGTGTGCTTTGGAAACATATAATCACTTGATTTTTGGGTTATAAAATTTTTTGACAGGCCTACACCAAGTACAACAACAATTTTAAGAGTCATTGATAACTTTAGAGGAAATAGTAGAATGGTCTGCTAGATCAGTCGATCTTACATATCTAGATTTTTTTATTTACCTTTAAAATAAAAAGTTTGTACTGGGGGAAATCTCCAAAATTTAGATGATTTAAAAGTTCAAATTCAAAACCTTTCTCAAAATATTAGAATTGCCCAAATATCATTGTATGTAATTCAAAAGTTTTATATAGCAGATTAGGTATTAAGTAATGAAGGGATTTTTAAAAATTTATTGTAAATATTGTTTAATTGCTCTTTATTATATTTATTTATTGTGTAGAAGACCAATATATTATTTTACTATTTTCTCTAAACATATTAACGATTTTTAAAATTGTTATTGTACTTGGTATAGGCCTGTCAGAAAATTTATAACCCAAAAGCAAATATCAAATTCGTTTCCTACGTTTCATTTTAAAGGAGACAAGTAAATATATATTGCTGTTAATCAAATATCAAGTCGTAACTATGGATATGATCCCATGTTTTACGTTAAAAAAAAACTCTCAGTGTAGCCTCCATTTAGGCCTACTTTTTTACTAATTCTACCCCAAAATTTTAAACATTTCATTTATGTTATTAATATAAATATAACTACTCATCCGGGATCGGACCATTCTCTCACTTGATATGTAAATAACTATGTATTATAGGTATTATATTAAAGTAATAAATATAGAATTTAATATTAAATTTAAATTTAGTATTGTGGGTTATAACAACCATTAAATTTCCCATTTGTGCGCTATATACTGTTTTGATTAATTATTATTAACTACATTAGTAGATTCCATGAAAATCCCGTAATCAGCTTTTCTCTATAAATCAAACATATCGGCTGTTATTTTTGAGTTCAGAAATAAAAAATTTCAACAGACAAAATCTCTAGTGATTCGTTAGTTTCAATGATTTCGGTCTCCTAATTGGCTATTAGTCCGGAATTGAAAACAGAAAGTTTTATTCAGATATGACAATTATACGTTATTAATTTGATGGATTACTTTTCAATCTGGTAGCAAATCAATACTGGATTTTCCTGCATTTATAAATAAATAAAAATATCACGATATCAATTATTGGGTACTGAATATTTGAATTTTGTCATAGGATGTGGTAAGATTAAAAGTTTGTAATAGTTCTTTACGTCGTAAATTCAAATAATTGATGGTTGTGTCATTTGTTTAAACTAGGCTTCTCACATATGGAATATTAATTTTCCAGTATAAAGTGATTAAGGTGATTAATTATAATGACAGGTTGTAAATCAAATGGATTCAATTTTGGTGGCAGTAAATCTGCATATATTCAGATGAGTCATATCCTAAAATCTCGAGATGTTATTTGATACCGTTAATAGTATATTGTGCAACAAGTGCAGAAAGTCGACTATTTCCCACGAGGTGTGAAAGTTTCGGCCCGGAACGAAATCGACTGCTGGATTCACACTTATACTGTTTCTACGACCATACTGCCAAACGTTACAAAATAAAAATACATGCACGAAAGTTTTTTGACATAAATAACAATATGGCGCTGATAACCTCACAAAGAGTACGGTCATGCATGCGCAGAGTTAGCAATTACTGTGGGAAATGACATTTCCCATACTGTGCACGCGCAGTGTTCGTAAATACTTTGAGAAATGATTTCTCACACTTTAACTCACAATTGTGGGATATACGCAACTTTGAGCTTTATATAGTGTGAGAAAAGTGCTACTTTCCATAGTAGTGATAGAAAAAATATTTTTTTCCTGTTTAAGCAATGGTAAAATGCAATATAGCATTTTTTTGATAAGTATATTTTATATTTCAATACGAAATACGATTATTTACGTGATCAGTAATTTAACTAAACTTAAGATCAAATAATTAACAATTTACAATACCAATTTTTAATCTTTTTGTGATTGGAAGCCTATAATCCACCCATGTGCAAAATAAACAACAAAATTTTGACAAGACCACATTCCAAAGCAGCCAAATCTGCTTCAGAATGTGCTCTGGTTTTAGCAGATCGAGAATTAGAGCAAGCACTTTTGAGTGCTTTAATTCTTGACCCACTGAAACTAGAGCAGCCGAAACTGTTCCAGAATGTACTCTGGTTTCAGCAGACTTATAATTAGAGCACACGCTGAAGCGTGCTGTATTTCCCAGCCGGCTGAAATAGATCACCTTCAGGGCACGGGATGCCCTGGAAGGCGGTCTAGCCAGACCACCAGGCGGGGCGGAGGACCGAAGTCCCATTACGGCCTTGGCGCCCTGCAAAGCGGGACTGAGTGCTAGCGTCTCAGGATCCCCGGTATATCCTGAGACGCGCATTGAAAACGGTCACCAGGATTCCTATTCGTTGATATTCAATTTGTAATTGTGACTGTACTAACGAGAATTTAAAAATGAAAATTTGTGTACATAGGTATTTTAATGCGAATAATTGACTGGTAATATTTTTAAGGGTGTAAATCACACTTATTGTAGGGTAGTAGTCAGTTACTTAAAAACGAAAGGGGGTACAATAATTTTTCAAAATAATAACAATGGAGAAGTTTAGCGTGGTTGAAATTACATGTGAAATATCTTTTAGTCGTAAGTATATGAATAATTATAACTTAAAATGTAATTGAAAGTTAACATTATGTTGCAAATTATTTATAATTAATGATTTATCTTCAAGCCACACAGACGTCACAAGTGAGTTATGCGCTTGCGCAGAAGGGATGGTGAGACCTGACTTTGTGAACGTAGGTTGTATTTTGAGGCATTACACCACACGCTTCTCTGCTGACGTCATTTTTGTATAAAATTGAATTTTTTGAGAAATCTAGGCATCTTTGGATGAAATAAAATGTAGAATATCACTTTTGCGGGCAATCTTGATAAAATAAAAAAATACGCTAAACTTCCCCATTCAGGGCTTTATACTGATGTAAAAAAAAATGCTGCGCTATGGTAAGGGCATGAGCCCCGCTGGCCCCATGTATTCAATTGTTACTATTTATTGAGAATGATTGTTATTTGTTTATTAAAAATGTAAATAATATATAACAAATAACATATTTTCTATGAAACCTTAGTCAATATCGTTGGCATTTTCATTGTGAATACCTTTAGCAACCTGACCGTGGGTGTTGTATAGGGTTCCAACATAAAGCAGAGTTAGTATTTAGTGAGGGCGCGCGGTGTTTTATGACAGAGTGGCATATCACAGCAACAATAACGTTGGGTATGCGTCATTTTTATGCTTGGCCCGCAGGACGGAAATAAAAACGGCTAATTACAAAGGTAGGCCGTGGCTGCCATTCTAATTTAAATGGATGATAATTAAAACAAGGCCCTTTGCTGGTCTTATCGGCCCGTTTTGTCTGCCATCTCCCGGACGGCTGATAACGGCAGTGCTTCAAGGAGCCAGCTTCATACACAAGCATTTCTAAAGCCAGGAATTTTGGGTAATTTTAATTGAGAGGAAAATTGGATGATTTTGTTTATTATAATGTGGGAGTTATTGAAGGAAATTATCTTAGAAATTTTCGTTCTTTGTTCATCGCGATAATTACTTTCGCAGTCACAAAAATATCATTACAATGTTGTACTACTAAGGATCTGACATTTACCAAACAAAAAAAACACCTGTTGTCACATGATAACATAAATATACAAACTTCTTCTAGTTTTATTAAAATCAAATAAAAAATAGTTAACACTTACTTAATTTTCGAGGAAGAAATGAAATTGTAGACATACCTGAAACAAAAAATAATTAAGTACATACTCAACATTAAAAATAAACTAGTCATTTTACAGAATGATTCAGTACGAGTGTGCCAAAATAAAACCATATATTGGGTGAGTCATTTAAAAAAAAAAATATTATATGAATGTAAGTCCGAAAACTTTTCGTTACAGAGTTACAGCACTTTCAAAGTACACCATATCATCAGACACATTTTTATAAATATCTCTGGAACTATTTGCATGAAACTTTTGAAACTTGGTATGAGAATACTACTTATTTAGACGCATATTTATTCTTTCTTTTGTTTGGATATATCAACCAGAGGGGTCTCATATAGGGGAGTCATGAACATATTTTATCGTTATTTTTTAACCTATTAACATTTTTTTATTTTTGTCTGTAAAATAGTACAAACAATACAAAAATAGTTGCTAGGAAGTAGTGAAATGAAAATAAATTTATTATTAAAATATAAATGAATTAGGAAATAATATGAGAGTCGTAGTATAGTGTACAACTCGCTCGGAATGTCCATTTCATGTTTATTGTTTGAAATACAATTTTACAAAATATTAAAGTTGCTATATTATCTTTACGTAGATTGAAATCTTATTTAAGATCAACTATGGGCCAAATGTACATAACGATATCAGTCCTAATATTGATGATATTACAGAAGAATTTACTGCGAACAGAGGTTCGTCAAAATAATTTTGCTTGAAAACTACAAATTTTCCTATTTTTTTTTTTGCACCTTACATGTTGAATACTTCATAGAATTTTGTAACTTAGTTACTCGATTTAGGGGAATACTTTGTTCAATGAGGTCTTGCAAAAAAAATTAAGTGAATATTTTTTTAGTTTAAATCGTACCTACAATGTCTTATTTGTTACTCTATATGATGGAATACATTTTATCATATATAATATAGTTTTAAAGTATCGTACTAAAAAGATTCGCTAAAATTGTGAAGTCCTTAGGTTCTGGTGTGAAGTTATCCATGTGTGAATACCAAATCCCAAATATTGTGGTTTGGCGTGTTTGAAAGCCTGTGATTTAAAGCATTGTAAGGCTTTTGTATGCCACTGTATTTGCAGAAGATTATTCAATTTGTCAGTCTGGAAGTTAAAACATTATATTTGACGTTTGCAACGAAGTAAAGTCGGGTATGAACCTTGATATGTCATTGCGTTTTAAAGGATAGAATTTTTTTTAGCAGTTTTTGCATTATTAAAAGTCAATTTGAGGAAAAACAAGAAATATGTGTCTAATATTTTTCATTACTCTATTGATTAAAACTAAAAATATAAATCGTGCAAGAACTCAATCCCAATCCGTAAATGTATAAAAATACATTCTTGATATAAATTACTACTAGTACTAATAATAGACACAGACCAATCTAAAATGTAGTTAAAGAAGTTAACAGTTATCGTCATTAGACAATTGCAATTGCATTTTATTTGCTTTTTAATTAAAGTAATAAGTATTGCAGGAACACAATTATAAATCTTTAATTGAGTATTGTGTGCCGTAAAGTAAAACAAGGAGTCGTGATTAAATGTTGCATGCAAAGTTCCCTGAGTGTAAGTCGCCAGATTGAAATCGTAAATCGTTAGATTTATAACGGGGATAACTGTAATTGATCTACCGTAACGAACCTTCTTACCGATTCGCAAAAACGAGGGGAATTATTTTTTCATTTCGTTTCACTAGTTGCTTTAGCGAAATTCATTAGACGCATATAAGGAATATTAAATGATCATGATCTTCCAATTAGCTGAGCATTCCAACGTAATTTCATCTTCGTATCATTACACTTTTACTGCCGTTTTTATTTTCAATATTTATGAGGTAATTCAACATTTTTTGTTGACAGTGAATTGACAATATTTAAAAATATATAATAACTTTTACCTACCGCCACAATGGCAAAGGAGGTATAGGGATCATGATAAAAATCGGGTAATGACTTTTTGGTGAATTCGATTTTATCATTTTACGATGATGATGATGATGTTTGTTTCTCATAAACAGAAATTTATGAAATTTTGATTTTCGAAGTTTTTCCTTTCTTTTACAAAGTAAAGGAAGTATTGTAATTGCGAAAAAAAAAACAGTTTTCTGGTTTCAACGGAAATATACATTTTTAACATCCCTAAATCCAATTACGTATCTCGCATAACTCAAAACTGAAAATTGAAATTTTGTATATGAGACTACACCTCTCTTTTTTATTGAACTCGGCAGTGGCTTTTGAATTTTTCGTATATTTCAAAAACGATTAGCCGTAGAATGTTATGCACCTTCATTTTTTTTCAATCGATCTTTTTAAATGGGCTTTTTATTTTAGGCAGAAATTTTATAAAAATAATCATTTAATTTTGTAGGAAACATTTGATCTCTACTAAATAAATTGACATGGACAGTCAGAATATTTTTCTTGACAAATATATTTAAAAAAATTAAAACATTATCTCTTTTTTCTCAAGTTTTTGAGCGAGTAAAACATTTTAATAATATTTTCAAAAAATGATGCATTTCGAAAGGATGTTCAAAGTTATAAACTGCATGGAAGTTGAAGAATAATTAGCCGTAGAATGATCTCAATTTCCAGTAAAATTTATTTAAATGAAGTGCAGCAAAAAATATGTAAAATTTAGCGTACAAGGAAATCATATGATTTTTTATACTGGGAAGATTTGAATAGATTTTGACTACGGTCAACCGGAAGTGGCACAATGCAGCTCGAAACTATATTTCTTGCAAAAATACTTCTAAACCATTTTTTTTTTTTGAAATTATATTAAGTATTATCAAAAATATTCTTTTCTACGACTACTATGGAAAGTGGCACTTTTGTCACACTATATAAAGCTTCAATGTTGCGTATTTCTCACAATCATGGAATAAAGTATGAGAAATCATTTCTCACAGTAATTGCCAACGCTGTGCATGCGTTAAGATACTCTTTGTGAGGCTACCTGCGTCCTATTGTATTTCATATAACTTACGTGCAAGTATTTTTGTTCTGTAAGACTTAGCACTATGGTCGTAGAAAAAGTGTGGTGTGGCACTTGTGCCGAATCACCTATTTTCCACCTTGGGTGATTCCAGCACTCGACTTCGTCTCGTGCCGAAACTTTCACGTCTTACTTATTAATCAATACTATCTTTTATCTAAAATAGTATGTAAAAATGACATTTACTTGTCAATGCATGGGTAAATAAATATGGAAGTACGTATTTTTCGAGGTATTTTTAATTTCTATATATGTAATATAATAATATTTTGAATAAAATAGTATCATACTTAGAAAACACGTGTTTGAACATATCACATATCAGAAGATGGTCTTAAATTTGTAGTCTTTTATGAGATGAAAGCTACTTCACAGTCATCACGATGCCACACCTCCTTTTTTTAATATTCAAAATTTATGAAAGAATGATATTCTGGAATTCATTACTTAACCCAAAAATTGATTTTCAATTCAAAATTTCTTTAAAAGTTTTCATCATAGATATCCCCATTACACAGAAAAATTACTGGAATTCAGTAAATTATGCATATTTTCAGCCTCTGTATGTATCGATACTTTTTTCAGGAGATAAAAATTGTTTCATAGTATTTACAACATACCTATATTAGTGACTAATTATTCATATTCAATGTGGTCAAGAAAAGCTTTTAAATTGATTCAAAATTAAACTCTGGCACAGCGAGAATTCCCCGACATTTTTCGCTGATGATGTATCAACAACAATGTAAATAATTTTAATGGCATCCGCAAAAAAGTGAACAGCAGAGCTCTCCGGAGTTAATGCATCATTTGCATCTGAATTGCGAGCAATCCTGAAACAAATTTTATAATAAATCAATTTTTTGTTTAACGCAGAGTACTTGAAATATTTCACTGCTGGATTTACCGTGGCAGTGACCCTTTGCGTGCTATAAACAAAAAATTAATTCACAAGAAATTTAGATGCAAATTCGATATTGATCGGAAGAAACAACGATAATGAGAATTCAATGAAATGTAATCCTGGTGCACTTTGTACTGAATTTTATTACACTTTATTACATTATTTTCAAACTTTATTGTGAACTCTGCGCACTATTTCATGTTTACAAAATATTAAAAATCTGAAACAAAGTATTTATTATAAGCAATATAACGAGAGCCATAAATTTACTAAAAAAAAATTACTAATAATTGTTGCAAAGTAACAGACAAACAAGTGTCAAATATGACATTTATATCTAAATCAAGACAGCGAAGCTGAAGTGATTTAAGAATCATTTTTAACCTAAGTTGTCGTTGTTTCGAAGAAATTATTAGTAAATTTTACTGATCAAATTCGTAGGTCGAATTATACCGGGTGTCCCAGCTCGACCGACACATGGGAGTTTTAAATGGGAAATCAGTTAATTGTGAGTAGTATCTCCCTAGTGCAAGATATTAACTTGAAATTTTGTATACTTATAGGAGAATATTAAATCTATGGATCACACTTATTTGAAATATGCAATTTCGTTTGTAGGGCGAGATTTATTAAATTTAAAAACTAATATTCTCGTTCAAAATCAGACAGCCATGGAAATAAAAGAAAATCTTTATCTGACAGTTTAGTGAAGTATCACTGATTTTAATTCTTATTCCCTGTATTTTAATATTATTTAAGTTGAATGTAGTTTCTTTTTGTTAAATAATATACCAATATTACAAAAATATAAATATCTACAATTGCATGTCATTAACTGTCAGAACTGTCACATTGATATTTTCTTTTATTTCCATGGCTGACTGATTTTGAACGAAAATGTTAGATTTTATAATTTAATAAATCTCGCCCTGCAGACGAAATTACATATTTCAAATAATTGTAATCAATAGAAATAATATTCCCCAATAAGCATACAAAATTTCAAGTTAATATCTTGCACTGGGGAGATAATATTCATAATTAACTGATTTCCTATGTAAATCTCTTATGTGTCGGTCGAGCTGGGACACCTGGTATATGCTTTTTTATTTCACGTATGACAATAGTTCGAACATAACATTTTTCATATCAACAAAATGTCACCATGACGATGTAATTGTAGTTTCATCAATTTTTTACTAAAAACCACTTTCTTCTAATCAAATAAAGCATTCTGATTGGGTGAAAATGACATATGCGTAATTGGAGATTTGGAGTTATAATCGATGCAAGTTAAATTGCCAGATAACTACCGTTGCTTTTTTGTATAATGTAAATAAAAATTCATGTCAGGTTTTTTTAAAATACCGTTATTGTCTATTATTATTTATTTTTTAAATTCATTAACTTTGATACTCTATGAAAACAATTAAAAAGTAGCACAAGACGAACTTTAAGTTATTCTTTAGATTAAATTAAAAGAAATATGATGTGGATATCACATTACTTCCTTATACGCTAAATTGTAGACATTTTTGCTACACATCATTCAAATTTATTTCACTTGAAAGTGAGATCATACTACGGCTAATCGATTTACACCTTCCATTCATTTCATATCTTCGAATTTCCTATCGAAATGGATAATTTTTTGTAAAATTTTATTAAATTGTTTATCACTATTCCTTATTGCATTACACAAAATTATTTTAATCGGTCGAAAAAAAGATATAATTTTTTCAATTATTCTATCAGTGTCAATTTACTAACAAGAAATCAAATGTTTCCTACAAAAATTAAAAGCCTAAGATTATTAGTTTCTGCCAAAAGTTAACTGCCCCTTTGAAAAGGCCGATTGGAACAAAAAATGGAGGTACATAACATTCTACTACTAATAGTTTTTGAGTTATGCGAAAAATTAAAAAATATTCTGCGAGCAAAGTGCCTTTGTTGGCACTGCTGATTGCAATAAAACAGGAAGGTGCACAAATACATATTGTAGGAGTTCTATATACTAAATTTCAACATTCTACGGCTAATCATTTTTGAGTTATGCCAGATACATAGTACGTATGTTTACGTACAGACGTCACGCCGAAACTATTAAAAATTGATTCAGAGATGGTCAAAATTGTTATTTCCGATGAAACCTGAAAAGCGAAATTTTTCGCGATAACAATACTCAGTGGTATTCTACTGTCACTGTTAAATTTAGAGATCGTCTCTAACTAAATTTAGAGGTGATCTCTAAGAAAAATGTATTCTACAGTGAAATTTTACAGCTGTTAGCGCTAACATTGTTATGTAATACTAGAATAACATCACTTATAAAAACTAACAGTCACCTCTAGCTAGAGATCGTCTCTAAGCAACTTTAACAGTGACTGTAGAATACGATTGACTATCTTTACTTTCTGCAAGGAAGTAATAAAGTTTTTATAAATCGTAATAAAAGTTAAGTCAATTTTGAACAAGGGATGTACATATTTATAAAATATAAAAAATCTGAGTGGAGCCATTGGTATGAGTCTGAGACGAGGTCTGAGAATATCCCACAGGTGAAGATAAACTCCTTAATTTAATTTCCTTTGATTGCTTTTAACAAATTCGCATATTTAAACATCTATTCACCTGTAATTTTCCGTCTAAAAAGTTCCCACCAAAAAAGCGAATTGAGCTGGTCCGAAGAAGGTTGCCGTTAGATGAAAAAGCAATAGTTGTGAACCGTTAGCGCGGCTGTGAATGCAGTCCGTACGGTTAGTGGACGCGTAGCTATCCAGCGTACCGCGTACAAGTACTAGTCACGAGGTAACGGGACCCCGGGCTATACCTGGTGATTGACGTGTACGTTCTTGTGCCTCGCTGCTTCTTCATGCTTCAACTACTTCCATAAATCACAGGGAAATTAAACACAATTTGCAATAAACTAAATGTATCAAATATACACGCTTACAAAGAAACAAAAACTTAATAGTAAGGGATGTTGCGATACTATTGATACGATACCAGTATCGATACTTGCTATACCTGGTGATTGACGTGTTCGTTCTTGTGCCTCGCTGCTTCTTCATGCTTCAACTACTTCCATAAACCACAGGGAAGCAAATTAAACACAAATTTGCAATAAACAAAATGTATCAAATATATAACCTTACAAAGAAGTACTCTACATAGACTCCAACTCAGATTAGGGTAACCAGATTTATAAATTACACTACTACAACTTTTTTGAAAGAATTCTAATTCGTATACCTAACTATTAAATGCACACTGATGTTATTTGCAAATTACATACATGTCATTAGTGGTGGGTAATTTTCCGTTTAGAGAAAATTCATGGAATTTTCATTTTATTGCTGTAGAATGTAGATAGTTTTCCTTATAGAAATTTATTTCTTATTCTTTAATTTCTATTTTTATTTCCTTGTATAAAGTAACGGAAATATTATGATCACGAAAAATTCCAGTTTTCAGGTTTCAACGGAAATATCCATTTTGACTATTCCTGAATCCATTTTTGATAGTTTTGGAGTGACGTCTGTACGTACGTATATTTTGCAATGAAAATCTTCCAAATGCGGAAAAAATATACTTAACAACTTGACGCGACACACTTTTTCTACTTCTACTTCTACTTATTTTCAATATGTGTAGGATAAAACTTTTTTTACTGCTATAAATGATCAATTTAATTCATAAACAATTTTCATTTTTCTTTAGTTAGTTCTAAATGTGATTAATATGTAACTGCAACTACTTTTTTATAGAAGTATTTTTTCTTCTCGTTTCTCTAAATATTAACATAACTCTGTTATTTTTACTAGTATCATTTCATTTTGTAATGATTTTCCCACATTTATGATGTCTATTCACTCCTTAAAATTTTTTACTACAGTACAAATTTTTAGATTGAAAAGACGTCATAGACGTGAAAATAAATTACAAAATGAAATAAAACTTGTAAAAATCCAGTGATGTTAATATACAGAAAAACGAGAAAAAAGAAATGCTACTAAAAAAGGTTCATATGTTAATTATACATCCAATTATTTTAAAATGAATCATAATTTTTTAGGATGTCAATTTATTTAAAATAATTGTAACGAATTTTTTTCAACACATATTGGCTACGACTCGACAGGAATGTTTACACAAGTGATTTGTATATCACGTCGATCTGTTCAACTGTCAAATTATCTAAATAACCTTTGTTATTGTATGTTTTCATGGTAAAATCTGTTCGAGAGGAAAGTTATAATTTTTATTTTTAGTTCTTAAAATTTAAATCAACTTTGCATTTGTAGAGAGCAGCAGATTTGGAATAAGTTAATGCACATATAAACTTTGTACTTCGTGTCGTCATAGTCTAGTAACAGATATTGATGACATTTCTTCACTAAAAATTTTGACTATAGTATTTTTAGTTTGATTTCAAATGAAGTATAAGTGAAGACATTCTGATTTATGTAAGTCTGGTATTCATATTGAAAATAAATTTCCTGTTTAAATATATGTTTGTAATAATTAAATATAAACGCCCATCAAAATATGACAGACAGTTCAATACAAATCCTTAACATAAATGTCACGAATACCAAATACAGCTCAAGTTTGATAATGGTCCAAACGAGTTCATACAAGTATTATTAATCAACCTTTGCTGATTCATACGTGCATTCAACTCCGTACGTTTATTAAGTTCATGAACGACATACCAATCACATAAAAACAATTGACTCCTTAAAAGGACCGTACACATAATACAAGCGACAAGTCAAGTTCAATTATTTATATTGTTTTGGATGTACAGTTACACATTAAATAGAGAATCAATGGTACTTCATTTTTTATTTATTATACACTTCAAATTAAATTTGGAATAAATAACAGTTATCGATAATTCAATTCAAAATTTAGAACTAAATATATAAATATTCCACTCACGGCTTTTATAATAAATAATTTCAAATCATTATTTTATCCAACACCGTGTAATTATAACGAAATAAGTATGCTGTTTTTAGATAAATAAAGTAGGTCATAAGTCACTAGTGAGCTAAATATATTAGCTCACTGTTTTTTGGTTCGAATCATAGTAACTACGTTATAAAACCTTCTCTATACTATTTTGTTCCTAAATGTCATTTCGAAATACCATCTGTCAAAAATCTTATATGTATTTTATATCAATGATTAAAATGTGTTGGATAAAATGTTGTATGGCACACGTGTGTTAATTACCTAAGTCACTTGAAAAAATACCACACTCGGCCTAACGGCCTCGTGAGCTAAACTTTTCCCACGTGACTTATCTGTAATGTAACACACTTGTACCATAAATAACTATTATAATAAATAATTTCAAATTATTAGGTATTAAATTTTGTTAAACTTGAGCAAAAAGTAACGGCAAATAATGTAGTACTACTGAAGCATAACAGCATTGTTATAAAACTTAGAAACTTTAAACACAGATTGAAATTATCATATTGTATTGATATTTCCACAACAATTGGCAGAAACAAAAGCGTAACAGTATCTTTACATGCAATAATCTGCATCTATTTACAAAACAAAAACAATAGAGGAATAATCCAGTGGAAACTAATTCCTGAAAGTATTCACATCGCCTGAAGACGAGCTGAAGCCTGAAGCTGAAATCTAGTAAAGTGAAGTGAGTTGTTTTTGCAAAGCGCTCCATGTTCAGGGCATTGTCAACTTCACGCCGAATACAGGGTATTATCTGAATTAAGCCACAGAAGCCTTTGTTCAATTTTAATATCGTGAATATTCAAAGCTGAATGTAACGGCTTTGCAAAAATATTTGCGACGGGGCTCTATCAGAAATTAAATCGGAGGATGTACACAACGTCACAGCAGTACGTAGCACAGAAAATGCAGATAAAATACTTTATTTCTTCGTGCCTCTCAAAGCCAGCAAATATGACAAAATATATCAGTATTTAATTAATCCATGTCACAAATTTACATCTCTCCATTTCTGGTATTATTTTTTTTAGTGAAACTCTTGTTAATATTTTTTCTTTTCTATTTTTAAATTATTGTAATGGTCTTGAGTCTTAAGTAAATTATATTTAAAAATGTTTACATTTTACTTTTTAGTACTTTGGAAACCTCTATCAACGTATTTATTCTTGACTTAAGTATGTAAATAACTTGTAACGAAATTTATTCATTGTTCATATTAATTTAACAAGGGTGAAACAATAGTTATTTGTATAACAAGGTACTAAAGTATAATTTTTTCATTAGATACGAATATGGAATTTATTCCAGGAGGCGATAGTAAATATGAGTAATAAAAAATACTTTAGTTCAGAGGTATACATTATATTTATTTTACTTGTAATTTTTTCCTAACTTACTCCTGCTTGTTGCTTTAGAAAATAGTCACTAATTCTGCGGACTCGTTTAATTTTCGTTGTAACAATCAGTCGTGACCGTAATGACAAAAATTTAAAGTAAAATTCTAGTTACTAGTCTTATTTCATATGAGAATATAATTCTTATAAAATTGGAAATAATTTATTGTCACTATAATAATTTATTTCCAATAGCAACATAAGTAACAATTTTTATTATATTTAAAATATATAAATAAAAAAATATTTGACAGCTGTCACCGACTTCTAAATGCTGGGGAAATTGCTTAGATGATCTCATTAACAATCTGGTTACACAAAATACTTCAATAAACACTAAAAGAAAATATATGAATACAATTTAGTGAGTTTTTAGTAAATCTAGAAAACGAAATAAATTCGATATGAGACGAGACACAGTTTGTCTGACCCCAAATTGTCTAAGTATCTCTTTTTTTCTCTTCTTTCTCTTTCCCTGTACGATGTTTTTAGGTTCTTCTTTCCTTCCGCACACCTTCACTTATCATTGATATCCAGTACTTACTGTTCCTCTTTTCATTACCACAATCATAATGCATCTTGATGTTTTTCTGTTCGCGATTATTGTTGTTTGTATTAGTTTATATCTGACAACATTTTTACAGTCAGATTCACAAAACAGGATTAGCTCTTATACCGGTTTAAATATGTCGAATGTATCTTGAATTTGTCATATTTAAACCTGTTTAAGAGCTAATCTTGTTTTGTGAATCTGGCTCCTAATTTGGAAGTCATATTTTCATAAAACAAAAAATTTGTTAGACATAAGTAAAACGTTAGTAAAACCCTTATTACTGTAACGCAGTGGCGTAGCTATCACAGGGCAATTCGGGCAAATGCCCGAGGCCCCCAAGTTTTAGGGGCCCCGAAACAATATATTAAAATAATCAATTTTCAATTTAAAAAAAAATTATTCGGAAACAAAAATCATTGTCGAAATATTACCACTTTGAAATAAAATATGAAAAAATACATAAATTAATAAATAATAATTTGTGAAACTATTTAATTTATTACTTCGTTAGCGATCTATATGGGATTAAATTTTATTGCGACGTGCTGTTACGTGAGACGCCTTGAGAAATTTCATTGTTTGCCTGATTTTAAAATGACAATCGCGCGTCAGCGTTTCTTAGAACTTGCGAAGAGGAGAGATGTATGCGGCCTGGCAGTGTCAAAATGTTACTATATGTTCTTGTTTCTACTAAAAATATATTTCATTAATACCTAATAATATATTTTTCATTCATATACATATAAATTTCTACACTCGTTTCTACATAAACATATTTGAGCTATACGAATATGAAAATATTCAATATCCTATACAACTAACAGTTCGTTCATCATTAGCAAAGATATTCCAGGTCACAGGCCAAAATTTTCCCTTTGAAAATTGATTTCTCGCTTACCACGAAAGTTTATTCACTTGCCTTTTCACTAGTAGACTAGTATTGTTATTTCACTTAGTTCTTTCAGAAAATAAAATATAAAAAATTGGTGTAGGACCCCATTGTTTTAAAGCAGGTGAGTCATATCAGTTATTAATTTTATTTAAGATAATTAGTAGACTTTTTGGATAGCTGTCATATTCATATTATTTTCCGTAGAATAAGTGAAAATTTTTTCTTTAATATTTTAGTTTTATTACAATGGAAGATAAGCGAAATTATCAAAGTGGTTCCCAAAAAAGGAAACTGAGAAAAATAAAACAGGAAAGTATTAAAAAACTTCCAAAAATTGATCAGTATATAAATACAACTTTAAAACAACAAACAATGCAACCCGAAGCTTCGACAAGTACCGAATCAAGACAAGTGGAAAATGTCTCATTAGTAGAATCTCTTTCAGAGACTGTGGTAGACATAAAGCATCCCGAAATTATAAAAGACGGTATTCTCGTGTCCACAGATCTTGGTCATTATAAGGACAAAAATATTACCGACGAAACAAAAAGACTGATTGTAAGTTTGCAGTCTAATAGACCAAAATGACCCTTTCCAAAAGATTCGTCCCAAAACAACCGAAGTTTTAACGAATCGTATTATTGTTCTATGACAAAGTATGGTCCTGTTCCTCGCTTGTGGCTATGCTATTCAAAGCATACTAGATGCAGTATACTGTGAACAATGTTGGTTATTTGCCAATGGAATAAATTCTTTCAGAACTGGATTCAGAGATTGGAAACATTTAGCAACACGTATTAATGAACACAGTAAATCTATTAATCACATTAAGGCATGTGCAATGGGGAAGTTTAGCGTATTTTTTTTATTTTATCAAGATTGCCCTCAAAAGTGATATTCTACATTTTATTTCACCCAAAGATGCCCAGATTTCTCAAAAAGTGAAATTTTATACAAAAATGACGTCAGTCTGGCTCGCGGAGAACGTATCGTCTATCTTAACTAGCGCGCGCTGGGTTTCCATGGCAACAGAGAAGCGTGTGGTGTGATGCCTCAAAATACAACCTACGTTCAAAAAGTCAGGTATCATCATCCCTTCTGCGCAAGCGCATAATTCACTTGTGACGTCAGAGTGGCTCCAAGATAAATCATTAATTATAAATAATTGGCAACATAATTTTAAGTTTCAATTACATTTTAAGTTATGATTATCCATATACCTACTTACAACTAAAAGATATTGCACATGTAATTTCAACCACGCTAAACTTCCCCATTCTTGAGTTATGGAAAAAGAGAATTTTAAGATGCAGCAACTAGGTTCTTATGCCACTTTTGCCAGGTTGCAGATACGTTCATCAATTTCTTGATAAATCAACGGATAATCAAAACGAACGATGGAACGCGATTTTTGGACAGCAACTAAACAAGGAACTGAACGTTTCTGCAATCGGGCATAAGGCTATTAGATACTGTATATGTATTGACTTAATTTATGTAATTTTTTTAATTATATTTCCATATTTGTAAATATTTAATAAATTTCCGTTTTCGCTCACACATCTTATTTTTTTATTACCTAGGGGCCCCAAATATTTTTTTGCCCCGGGGCCCACGGATTCTAGCTACGCCACTGCTGCAACGTAGTAATATTTTTATGGAAACTGGCAGGCCGTTTAGTAAGTAAAAAGTGAAAATAAAGTCTGATATGAGTATGACAAATTCCTTGGCTTGGTGGCTTCTTGCGATATAGAATCCCCATAATCTCTCATGCGCATTATCCACGTTACATCTGTCGGACACATAAGCTGCGAGGCACTATCGTGTACAGGATAATACAATAAAACTGCACTATTTTTATGTGGTTTATCCTGAGGATCAGGATTCTCCCCGCGTCTGAAATCCGGCAGGATTGCGTCGCCGTGGTGTCCTGCGCGATCGTCATTTGTCAGCTGCAGGATAACTGTTTTAAAAACAGGACTTGTTGGCGGGGAATTTCTCTTTGTTAGGGTGAAAGATGCTTTACGTGTGGCTACGGTGCACAGTGAGAAATTGTTATTAGTGTGATGTATCGTCCCCTAGAAACGTTTCCACCATTGTAAAAACCTAACTACGTTATATACTATCATTGTCAACACTAACAAACTATCACACATATAAAACCTACTTTTCTTTCATTACTTAACCTCACACTAAGTTTCCTACAAATTTAAAAACCGATTCTTCACTTACATTTCATAAAAGCTAACTTACTAAATTAATTTACTGATGATTATACTTATGATTGTAAGTTGAAATACACAATGAGTGGGAGCACACAAACACTTTACTTACTTAATTTTAACTAATTTACAAGTTTTACACATTAAAATAAACTGATTATTCAAAAACTAAACGAAATTACATTCTTTGTGAATCAGTAGTACGTGGACTGATCCACCCACTTCCAGAGCCGGTCTGATCTAAAGTGCATTTGTATTATTTTAGACGCCCAATATTGAACAATTTAAATTAAACAAACTGCATTACAAACTATGTCCGCACTACCGCTAGGACTACCAAAGGTTGACTAATAAATTTTTGTTCAGAGGCAAATTTACCCTCTCAACTTCTTATGTAAAAACAATTTTTTGTCTGTGAAATATGATCTCATCGTCATCTGGCCCCAAAATTTCTAAATTTTATTAGAAAAATGTCAACGTCTAGCAGTTAAAGAATCACAGTTCAGAGAAGAAATGCAGTCTACAAACAATATGGAAACCTGGACCGTATTTTCCATCTTGATACGTTTCATTTATAAGAAATATAAGTATATTTACCTTTTATTATCTAAAAAAAAAACTTAATTTTGAAAAAATGCTGGTTGTTAAATAGAAAAAGGGAGGAAAACAACAAATTAACAAAATGAGGATAAGTCAGAAATGTCTACTACGAAAGAAATGTATATTTTACGGAACAAATAGAAAAGTGTCGCATAAATACACATACTATGAACAGCTGAAATCTACTTTTTTTCTACTCTTTTCTTGTGTTATCTAGATTATGAAGACAAGACTGGCAATAATTTTGATTTGAAATTTCAAGGCAAGACAAGACTTCGTTTTTCTAGATCACGACGAGAAAATTCTAAACAATTTTCAAGACTACATTAAATTTAAGCCGATTGGAAAGAATAAATAAATAATAATATTAATAATTATTACACTTATAAAATATCACATGTGGTGTAGGTACTCCTCAGGTCAACAAGTGTGCTTAGTTCACGTCTAATAAAAACTCCTTTAACAATAGATATTTAATTATAGATATCTACAATGTAACAGATTGGCATAATCAACAATGTATAATTATATGTGAATTACAAATTTATATTTTCTTAACATTCTAGGAAGGTGTAGTAGACCGAAACGGTCATGTATGTACATTCCATATATCTAGTTAATTATATTATATTCTACTCTACCGACAAATTAAGCTTCAGTATTTATACAGCATATTTGACATAATGTTAAAAGAATTATTTAAAGGCATATGTTACTATTATAATAGAATATAATAATACTAGCATCCCATCATCCACTGAAGAACATAAAGCAGATGAAATAGAGATGAGAATTCCATCAGTTTCTCGAGAATTTTACTTGCATCTACCACAGATTATAGTTGGTTCGGAACAGGCGTATGGCAAAAGCGCACCAAATGGTATTTTTTATTATAAAATCGCACCAAATAAACATTGTAAAAACGCACCAAAGTATGTTCATATATATTAATAAACTTGATAGAACTATTTCTTCAATGATGAAATAAAATAAGGTTAGGTTAGTTTCGGTCAGTTTAGTTAACTTTAGGTTTGGTTAAGTTATATTAGAGTAGAATAAGGTGGGATAGTTTAGATTACTTTAGGATTGGTGGGGTTAGAATACGTTATGTTAGTTTAGATTAGTTTTTGTTAGGTTAGGTTTGATTAGATTATGTTAGGTTAGGTTAGGTTAATTCAGATTATGATAGGTTAGGTTATGTTAGATTAGATTTTGTTAGGTTAGATTTGGGACAAAAGAGAAAGACTTGGAGGCATACCTCTGCGAGTATCTATTTAAAAAGTACTATCCGCGAGCAGAACAAATTCATTCTTATTTTGATATAATCAGATGCACACAGACGCACACACACGCTAAATTCCTAAATTTTACTGGTGCGCTGTTGCTACGTTTTTTTTTGTGCACTTATGAAATGTTTAAAAATCTGAACGCACCGTTTTTCTCATGCAGCCATTCGGAAGGTTGATAAAACTGGGATTTGAACCTCATATCTCACACTTTACTCTAATTTCAAATGTTACTTACACATTCAAGTATAATCCTTGCAAGAGAAATTTGAAAATGGCTTAGCTTATGCAAAGTTTACAACCTTTTATGGAGGGTTGGGTAGCTTAGTAGGTTAGAAGTCATAATTTATTTCAAATCGAAGGCATCACTTGCAAAAAAAAAAGAAATGAAACAAATTCATACTGAATTTACTATGTATAAATTTTATACCTTGCATGTATCTCTAAAGAAAATTATCAATAAATGTTTGTATTTCTGTAATCCTTTAATATTTTAATCTCTTTTCAAGATTCAAATTGAATTACATTTAAAATGCATTATTATAAGAATAAGATTCCATCATCAAGAAAAACAATTGCAATATATTATATTATTATAAATTTATTTTACCTATCATTTTGTAAAAAAAAAACTATATATACCTATACAATTTTCAGCAAAAATACCCTAATATAAATTGTATTAGAGTGAGTGACATTTTATTGAGATGATTTTAAGAAAATGAAATTGAAATTTGTTGCGGAAATCCGAATTTAAATCAATGGCATATTGTTTCCGTGCTAGGAACAAATACTTGTATAAATAAGCTCTGGAACTTATGTACTCTGTATTCTAATCGTTAGCTTTGTTTAACTTTCCTTAGACCTGTTCTGAATATAATTAGAAATGTTTGTTTCTGCACGGCGAGCATTCTCCAACACCATTTCGACCATTCTATGGACGACGCAATGAATATTTTACCTATTCCCCCTTTTATTGAAAAACTTTCCAACAATAAATTAGTTTCGTTTTCATTCAGATTTATTCATACGCAATTATTGTACATTTCTGCACAATTTAATAATGTCATACGTTGCAACATAAAATAAAAATGTTTTAATATGAACTATATTTATTCATACAGGGTGTATCAGCGAAAATGAACCTCCCATTAACTATTCTATTATAACAAATTGAAAAATTTGCTTCATATAAAAATTTTATTGTTTTAATTATGCTACTTGATGACATACATAGAAAAAATTGAAAGCAATTTTACACGCAACAACTATTAATATTTATTTTTTAAATAGGATCCTAGAATTATTTTGGTAAAATTAAACCATTTTTTTTTTTCAAATAATTTTTATTGAAATATTTTAGGTGGCTACATGAAAATTAACAAATTTTAACAATATAAAACAATTAAATTAATAACAGTTAGCAAATATTGATTTGTTATCAGTATAATGTGTTTTAAATTTAATTTTTGAAAATATTTACCAAAAATGAATTCATTGATATGATTCTAATAATCGGAGAATCAACTGGAATCCTAAGAAGGGCAAAAATAATGTATCAAGAGCGTTTTCCTAATCGTTGACAACCAAGTTTATAAACTCTCAGAAGAACCATCACCAAATTGCGAGAAATGGGTTCAGTTGAAAACCAAAAATTTATGCAAAAGATAACAGGGTCGTTAGTTCGATTTTTTTTTCAGGGATTTACCTTATTAAATTTGTTATTTTACGTTATGAAATTGTTTAAAATTTGTTAATTTAAACGGCATACAAAAATGTACCTGTAGTACACACATGGCTGGTTCGAACTATATACTAATTGCATAGTGACGTCATCATATAATGCCGCGAATCTTTATTAGCAAGTTGATAAATAAAATAAACACAAAAGAATTTTTTTCATATCTTATATAAAAAAAATTGTAAAAGGCATATTAGCGGAAATTATTGTAACATATATTTTTTTAAATTAAAATACTTTTTACTAAATAAAAGTTTGCAATTACATATATTTGTAGTTTTTATTTCTGCATCTCCATAACCTTTTGGGAAATTCTAATTAAAATTTATATTTTTAGTATTTAATCCAATTAAAATTGTTTAATTACTACTTTTTTGCTGTGAATAAACTAATTTATCTTGAACACGTACACATTTTCAATTAAAAATGCCATGTTTAAATATTTTACATCGTTATAGCTTTTGCATATTTTTAATATTTATGTCAAAATATAATTATAAATTTATATTTTTCTATGTTTGGTTATGTTTTTTATTTATTAAAACCATTCAAACATAACTACATGTTTGTTTAATAATTGACGCCTCTGGCATTCCAATTTCTCACTTTATTTCTAGTCGAATAAGTAAAATGATTACAAGTAGGTTATAGATTATAGATATCTACGTAAACTGACACACCCAACAATGAGTAATAATGCTCGGAGTACCAATAAAAGTACAAATTCGTTCTTTGTACTTTTACTCAAGTTCATTTCAAAAACACGTATTTTATATTATGTTTATATTTTTCATACTTTATACTCTAATATCATACTCTAAGTACATTTTCTTATACTCAAAATAATTATTATACTATCAAGTACTTTCATTACTCTAAATACTTATAGTACACTAAGTAACGCTTTTGCCCACTTAAATAAGACCGTATTAGTTTAACTTTTTCAATAGTAAAAGAAATCTATTTCAAAAATGTTATTTGATCATAATGACAAAAATTTTATTATACATTATTACGTATACAATGTACTTGCGTATAAATACGTGTATAACCTTACCATTGACATTTTAATAGTTTAACCTCAAAATTGACATCATCTTGTCCGAAGAAATATTATGATTTCCGAAGTAAATAAATGTTAAAATTCAGTATCATATATAAATTTAATAATAAATGAAACATACAAAGACAGTTGCAGATTAAAAAATAGCAACACACAATGAAGCACAAATTGTTTTTTTTTTTAAATTTTATTAAGATTGTCTTTAAAAGTGATATTCTACATTTTATTTCACTCAAAGATATCTAGATTTCTCAAAAAATGAAATTATTTACAAAAATGACGTCAGAAAAGTTCACGCAGCGCGCGCTGTGTTCCCATGGCAACAGGAAGTTGTGCCTCCACCTAGACCTACGTTCAAAAAGTTAGGTCTCACCGTCCCTTGTACGCAAGCGCATAACTCATTTGTGACAGCACAAAGATTCGATAATAAATCTTTAAATATAAATAAATGGGAACATAATTTTAATTTTTAATTACACTTTAAATTATAATTATTCATGTATTTACTATTAAAAAATATTTCACATGTAATTTTAATGAGGCTAGACTTCCCTATTGTCCGACTCACTTCGCTCGTTGTGCAAACTTCTATACTCACCATATAAAGTATCACTCTACATAAGTATGTATGTCCCTCTAACCCTCTTTACTTGAATCACATTGTACAGAGTTTTTAGCTGAAGTCACATTGCTCAGTAAATGATGTGAAATCATCTTTAAAATAATAACAATTCAGAGCTATATTAAAAAAATACTGTGCTAAGGGAAATGTCTCCTTGAGGACATATTCCCCGATCCCCCTGTGTATTCGGCGCCCATGTGTAAATAGTTAACAAAAATACGTTTTTAAAGTACTAGTTTAACCCATTATTTGTACTTTTTATGCCCGTTTGCACCAACAAGGCTTAAATTTTAAGCCAGACTTAAACAAAAAAAAAAACTAATCGAATTTTTGACAGCAATGTTAAATTATGCATATGACATTTTATTTCGATTCGATTTGGTCTATTTAAGGCAAGCTTAAAATTTAAGTTACGTTGGTGCAAACGGCCATTAATCGAGTACTTCTGTACAGTACTTTGACATTTTTATTTATCTATTTATTTTAAGTAGGATAGAGTAGAAAGTTTTACAAAGAAACCATTTTCAATCTTAAGAACATCGTGATCACAAACCGTTGATTATTTATTTATTAACAAATTCTAACCAATGCAATTATTCTATAATAACAGCTTGTCGACTGTGAATTCTTCAAGCAGATTTCCTAATTACAACATAGTAATGAACATGATTATTATTCTAGCAACAGCTAGATGTATACGGAGATAATTATAAATAATGTAACAAGATAACATATGTATATAAGTTTTTTTTTGTAACTGTAGGAAGTTTAATGTTGTGAAATGATTATCCGTAAGTTTCGCACATATTTTCAGTTGTTTGTATGCATACCTCACTATCAAGTATCAATTTGTAATCTTATCTGTACTAATATAGATAAGACTGTTTATGAATCATGATTAAAACAAAAGCGAAAATATTTTAATTTTGCAACATTTAATACAAAATATTGTTGCATTGTTATTGGCACGGTATTTTTACAAGCAACAGAGCTTTAATATCTCATATGTTACTAAATAAACAACACGTTTAATATATTTACATTTAGAAAAATTAAAAATATAAACTACAACATATATTTTTATATTTAAATGGTTTTTAAATTGTTAATATTATTGGCACATCATTTCTACAAGGAACAGTACTTATAAAATTAGAATTACACATTACAAAATTATACATGAGTATATAGTACAAAAATCTGTTTTATTATTATTGGCCCGGTATATACTAGTGGTGGCAAAGTCCGGAAATATTTGAGTCCGGACCCAAAGAAAAAAAAAGTCCGGACTTAAAATAGTCCGAACTTTTCAGACAGTGTAAAATGCACCTTCACGGTCCGGACCCGTCCGGTGCATTTGTGTACCAGTGCACGGTCCGGTCCAGTGCGGTGCATAAATAAATTTACGAAGCAAATAAAATTAAGTTTAAGTGAAAAGTATATTTTTGACAGCAATGATTTTAATACCCTAAAAGAAAGAAAACCGATTATTATATGTTAAATTAAATAAATTTGCACGGACGTAATTTACTTGGCTGTATATAAAATCGGCCATAAAGCAAATAAAAGTGAAGTACTATCGCAGGTCCGGACTATCGCAGGTCCGAACACGGACGGGTCCGGACTCGGACGGGTCCGGATTTTTTCGTTAATAGGGTCCGGACTTAGTCCGGACCCAAAGTACGGACTCAAAAAAATCCGGTCTCCGTTGCCAGCACTAGTATATACTTACGTCTTTCAACAAGATAATGACCGCAAACATACTACACGTAAACTGCTGGAATAATTATTGTATCATTATAGACAAGAATTAAAAACGTCTTCACAGTCTCCAGATATGAATCCCGTTGAACATCTCTGTGATTTATTTTAAAAAATGTGTAAAACAAGACGCCCAAAGAATATAAAAGAACT
This sequence comes from Stenolophus ochropezus, assembly GCA_035578165.1. Lineage (NCBI taxonomy): Eukaryota > Metazoa > Arthropoda > Insecta > Coleoptera > Carabidae > Stenolophus > Stenolophus ochropezus. The sequence continues at coordinate 43,823,497 of JAQOWZ010000002.1, read as the reverse complement.
ACTACATTTATGGTAGAAGAATTCGGTAAAATGGACTCAAATTCCAAGAAAATTAGTGAAAGGTATGACAAACCGTTTAAAGGGAAGTAATTCTAATAAATGGAGGTTCAAAAGATCATTGAATCTATATCATGTACAGCTCTACGCTGATTAAATTGGCGTACTTCGTTGATATAATAAATATATTTTTTTCTCGATTTCATTACGAAAAATGTAGGTCAATGTCAATACATTATTTTATTTATTAATATAGTAAATATAATATAAACTTTATTCATGTATACATATTCCATAATAAACTTTAAAAAGCATAGAATACTTTCTTTTACTGGTGTACGGAGACTAATTGGTTTCAGTGTATATTATTTTCTATGACCGATACAAGTTTCATTATAATTTTACTTGCATGTAATTGGTGTTGCTAACCATCTCTATAGACATCTACAGCTCATAATGTGCATTGAATCAACTTAATAACGTGGTATTTTTTATTAAACCTAGCATGTAATAATCTGTTAATTATATATTTATATTATTAACAAAATTCGTGTCTAAACAGACTGTCATACATAATTTATATACTTTATTAGAAATAGCTCTTGCGGTGCTCTTTCCAAGCCAGATAGAATACCAGATACTTAACGTCTGATAAATCTTTTACAGTAAAACTATTACTGATATTTTCGACTGGCATACCTTCACTCTCAAGAATTGAAAAAATGTCCAGAATAATATTTATATAGAAATAATTCCACGTATACCTGAAGGGTATGTTGCCACATGACTATAAACACTTTTATGTATTGTGAGTCACATATTTTAAATGTAGTTTTTATTTTTATAAATGCTATCCCTGCAGAATCTAAAGCACCAAACTAATTAAATACTTAATCATTAAAACTGTTTTATATTCTTGAATTAAATTCATTTAAAATAAAAATCCTAAGCGTCCATGCAGAATCAGATAATTTTAACTTTGTTGCAACATATAAATGCTACATTAAATATACATTTACATACATGTGTGCTCTGCATATTTTCAGAAACATTCTTTAATAATAACCTCACTTGTTCTACTTGTCATGCGTATTCAGAAATTTCCCAATGCTACATGATGCCAGAAATATTTTATTGCACTGTTTTCGTTCTATTAATTTCTAGATTATACTCTTATAAAGTTTAAAAATTTGAAATCATTATTCGCATGGCTAGACAAGATTATGGGCCCCTGATATTTCTTTTTTCAAATGTGTAACTGTTGGTATGTTACACTTCAGTTACTCAGGAAATTATGGTGTGTTAACTACATTTGTTTCCTGTTTAGACATCGTTTTTTTTCAAAGTGTTTAGTAAATATTTACATTGTTGCAATGAAAGAAGATGTTTGTGATGTTTATTGCAAATTAAATACAGAGAGAATTTTTTAACGTGAAACATGGGATTTGTTATATCTTTGGTTATCATATGGCATTTGATTGCATCTATGAATTTGATTGTGTCATTTAAAATGTTAGATGGAAATTAATTTAACGAATATTAACAATTTTCGGGTCCCCATATTATTGCGAGTATACGATTTCCAACATAAGTTTCATCAAAAGCAATTTAAGAAGTCAACTTAAAGATATGTCTCGAAAATTCTAAAATTGATGACGTCGAATTATTCACCAAATTAGAAAGAATTTACTATAATCTAATCTATGAAATCTCATTAACTTGGGTTTTTTGTTTTTCGCAAAGCAAATATGTAGTTTTGATACCAATAAATTTGTGTACAGGCTGTTTTTAAAGTGGCTCGAGCCACTGAGATATTGTTCCGAGCCACTGTAGCAATTTTATAACCGTAAGGTCAAGAAAGAATACAAAATTTTATAAAATCTTTCAATTCTTGAGTTAAAAATAAGTTTATAGGTACGTGGTACATAATATTGAACTGATCATTTTAGCTGTTTTTAGTTCAAAAACCTTGTTTTTTAAAATAGTACATACCTATTGATAGACGCGACGCGATTATTTAAAATATACAAACCGAATTTAATTATTTCTTTTCGTTCTTGAGATTTTTGCTCTCAAAGTTCCACCTCTAAAAAGTGTGTACTTGGGTATATCTCTAAAATTATTAGAGATACAAACTAAACGATTATACCAGTTGATTCGATAAAAATAAGAAAAACAAAAAAAACTCATTTTCTGTTTATAGCTCTTTTTTCTTCAAAATTTTTTTATTTTCTGGTAACGAAAAAATCGAGAAAAATGAAAAAATCTTACAGCTTTTCGATTTGGAGTATTTTCACTTATTCCTTTCTAAAATTAATATCCGTTGGTATAAAAATCTGAAAATTGGAACACTTATGTACTTTCACCCTTAAATCAATTTGTGCTTGAAAAAATCTCTTTTTTAAATTTATGTAATTATGTGCTTAATGTTGTATACCATTTGATTGTTATTTTTTCTTGTTTTTAATGTCTTATTAAAGTACTACCTGGGATTTTTTTATTACACCTTCTGTACTCGTTACAGCTCTTTGTGAATTTTGTGTTGAACATTTAAGGTGAAATTACTGTTAGATCTAAAACGGTTGCTGACCCCTAGTCTATGCCATTTAATTTGATTTTCAAATAGATTATATTTTAAAAAGTAATTTTTATGTTTGAAAAGATGATAAAGAATTTGACTCAGCGATAGTTGAATTCGGAAGCCAAATAACACTAATTTGCTGTAATATAACAAAACATAAATTTAAAACAATGTTTTGGAGATATGTGTCAGTTTACAGAGGCTATGTCCACTATCCACCGCAACACGACAGATATGAAAGTACATTCCTATAACTCTAACTAACTCTCTATACAGATAACCATTATCACTAGGCAGCTAATAGCTCACTAACTTTAAATATAGGTCGTAACACCGCACTGTTATCTGTCCACAACCAATAATGTCTATGGGTCTTTCACCTCCTGTCTGTACTCTGTACAATCATTTCCACTAAATTGGAATGCATTTGTACCACCGGAAAAATGATTTTTCTACAACTGTCATTTTTTTCTAATAACAATGCATTAAGTAGGCAATTGTTGTTAGATTACCTTGATTGGTATTCTATAACTTCGGTTGCTATCATTTTGACTTGTTATGATATCAATTGTAAATATAAACTACAATAGATATTTACATATCAAGTGTGGGAACGTCATTTTCCGGATGAGTATTTTGTGGCGCGTGCTTGCAAGCGCTGCAATAGAACGAATCCGGGAAAAAAGTTCCAACTAGAGATTTGTACAATATTTTTGTACGAAAAACATAAACTCAATAATTAGTTTTATTTTTGCACAAATATTTTTATTTATTATACACACACTGTTTTCTGGTTATATGTTTCAGTACTACCAAGAGCTGTCAACTTATCAACATGACAGCAGTTGTTGTCAACTTGGTAAATAAAAATGCACTAAATTTATTTTTCTAAATTAAATTTCATTCAATATCTCACTACTTTCCTTTATTATTATTAGGCAAAATAACACTATACTTTTTTATTGCAACTCTAATTTTTTAATAAATTAATGCTTTTTCCAAAATTTCCCGCTCGCTAATCTGGCGGAAACGTGGAAAGTTAAGATATCCGACGTTGCTTAGGGGACGCAATTTAACATATTTTATTTTAAGAGTAAAATTTTGTAAATGCACCGCTATAATTAAAATGATTTTTCGCCTAAACGGGTGAAGATACTGGAATGAACTTTTGTAAACCTTAATGCTTATGCAATGGTCTACATTTTGAAACTATGGGGTTATTAAGAATGCTATGAAATATTTTTATTTCAGTAATAAGCAATGAAAAAAAATAGGTACATTCTGAAATCTGTAGAATACGATTCTGTTATAAAAACTTAAGTGAAAGTTATTTAACTAACCCCAAAAAAATATTTTCACAATTATGTAAAAAAAAAACGACTTTTAATAGATTTTAACTCAGAATTCATCACTACAAATTTAGCAACCATCTAAAGCGTGCTTTTAACGCAATTAGTTAAGGCTAAAACGATGATAAATCGAAATGTCTGTGGGGCCAATTCACCAGTTTTCAAAATTTGTGTGGGACCATTTTTTGTCTCATGTATAAATATTTCCCGACTTTTGCTGCATCCACTGTACAGTGCAGAAGCCAACGACCGTAAGGTATGGTTCCATACCACTCGAAACCAAATCGGAAATGACGTCAGTGGTTCACTATGGCTTTGTTCACCGGGTCATCTTTCCCAGAACTCGCGCACTGAACGGGGTTATGTTATGAGAAGAAGTAAAATCCAAGCAGAATCTTATAAGATTGTCATCGCAGCAGTGATGCAAACATTTGAAAGTTTGTGTGGAAGGTCATGCACCTTCATTTGTTATGAAGTGAGGAGAAAAACACGGTGTAGTTGTATGTGAAGTTGTTTCGACATCGGATTTTTAGGTTATCAGAAAACAACAGCGAACGTTCAATTCAAAATATTATTTCTATAAAACTATTTGTTATTGGCACTAAAGAAAAAATATTTATTGGTAATTGTAAACAAAATAAATTTTTATAAAAATATTATTAACCGTAATTGAAAACTTTAATCATAATTTAAATATTATTAGTATTCCTATATTTACTTAAAAAAGAAAAATATATAAAGTTACTTATAATAAATAAGAAAAATTGGAATTGAAGAAACATTCACATACCTGAAACAAAAAATAAATAATTAGAAACAAACCAACATTTGTAACACATTATCATAAATAATATAATTCATTATTTATTTCACAGTTTTAAAATGTATTATGTAGAAAATGTGACCCACCACACATTAATGTGTTTATAATCATATGGCAACAAACTTTTCAGGTGTACTTCAAATATAATTCGTTTAAATACACATTACACCATAACTCCAGGTACCTATTGGAATGGAAAGTAATACTTGACGTACGTATAGTACGTATATATCACGAAATTTATAGAAAAAAATCGCAAAATTAAGAGCGGTTTAATTATCATATATATATATTTTTATACATCTGCTTTGGCTTTCATAAAAATAATTGAAATTAATTCTTAAAATCAGGCACTTATCATATTAAGTACTTGCTGATATTATTTATATCTAAATAAAATATTAGAAGCACCTATCAATCCTGCGACACTAAAAATGTTTATTTCAAATGAAATATACTTTTAATTTTGCGAATTTTGAAAAAAATATTTTTGTTCCGTGATCAGTACGATGCCATTCTAATATGTACCTCAACTTATGTTATACACTTAATAGTAAAAATTTGAAAAATAAAATGCTATAAGAAAATATGACCACAATACATTTTTTGTTTATAGTATTTTTTTTTAAATAAGTACATTATATGTTTCTCGCTGTAGTATTACAGAACTCAAAACTGTCCAAAATCTCTGTTTGCAGGCCTAGGCCGGCAAAAGGTAAGAAAACCAACTTTAGCATTATATTCTATCAAAATTTAAAATTTTATTTCATTGAAACAACAAAACGTTAATTAAAACCACTATTTTGATTTATTATTTATATTATACTAGTGTTGCAAGATTACTATTAAGCAAATTGTTGAAAAATATCAATTCTCATTCATTTTCTTTTATAGGTTAAAATTTCTGTTGAATGAATATGCGGAGTAAAAGTGTCATTGTGCAAAAATTATTGCGTGTTACACGCCCCTTAACTCTTCTGGCAGATCTCATTTTCAGCTCGGCCTATCAATATAAACTCGCTCTCGCAAAAGTTCAGTGTCTAGACTAGTGATAGTGATACGAATAACTACTTGTTCATAATTGTCGGTTTTATCATAAAAATCTCAGTAAGGTCTGTACAAATTACCAGCATGCTAATCAATCACCCATCACTATCTTATAATTTTTACGGTAGATAATCAATTTCAATGTACCTTAATTCACGTACAACTGCTTACAAGCAAAGTAGCAAATTGTATTCAGAAGTGTAATGACAAAACGCGCCCAGGCTCAGTTCTATACCGCTCATTCATCTCACAATGATTAAGTAATATAATTACTATTATCTGTTTAATATAATCCCATACGAGAGACTGACATTTCCCTCGATGTGTATAATAAAGTTAGGATATATTCTCTCACTCGGGAATATTCGATATTATACGAATTAAACCGATTTACTTACTGAAAGTATTACAAAACAGAAGACATTAGATAGAACATACAAATGTTTACAATATAAAACATTAAAGTATAATACTATAATTTTATAAAATTATAGTATTCAAGCAAAAATCATAAAATATAATTATAATCTCTTTAGAAGTAAACCATATTTACACCTGAAGGGTATGTTGCCACATGACTGTAAATACACTAATGTATTGATGGTCACATTTTCCGATAGCTGATAATATACTTTTATTGTTCTTTTTCTTTAAATAAACAAATACTGTATATTCAGATTTCATCGGCCACCATTGGGACCTCGGAAACTCTAACAGCTACGACTTCGGTTGAATAAGAGTTATTGTGCGCATCTGAGGACCAATTTTAATAGTGTGGCGGAAAACTGATTTTGGTCCATATCTTCTTCCACAAATAATTATTAAAGAACTAAATATTCGGGAAAATGTTTCAAATAAAAAAGTTAAATAATTCTATTATTTAGTCAGTGACGTACGCAAAATGTTTTATAAGGGCACAATTTTGATATATGATACAAACTTATGATTTTTTAGATGATGTCATATTTGATTTTGAACTAAAAAAATCGTTATTTTTTTCTCTTTTTAATAAAATGTTATACATTTTATATTTATTAATTGTTAAAATGTCACTCATCAACATCTATGCACTTGTTTATTCAAAAAAATTAAAATTTGTTGAGTCTAAAACCAAATATGACTTCCATTTAAAAAATCTTGTTTGTATCATATCACAAATTGTGCCCAAAAAAAAATCATTCCTTCTTATGTATAGACGATATCACGTGCGGAACTGCATATTTTTAAATATTTTTCGCTACAGTATGTTTAAATCTGATTTTTTAAATTTTATTAATTAAAATGTTTTTAAAACGATTCGAATCTTCAGCACCATAAAACTATGATCTAAATAAAGGAGGGATCTAAAATGGTACCTATCTTGTCTTTTTTAGATCTAAATATAGATCAATTTACATTTCGAATTTCAAAAATTTATATTAAACACATTTTCAATAACTTAAAAAAAACAGTACGAAAATATAATACAGTACGACTACTTAAATAAATAATTATAAGTACACAGCCTTAAAATACAGCACTGTATTATATAATAAATGAACAGTCTCCGTACATGTAACATGAATTTTGATAGTTTAGGTTTAGTTATAGTTGAGTAGCTAACATCATGTAAATATTAACTCAGCTTTTGTTTGCTGATTAATTTCATGCAAGTGTAAAACTACACTTACAACAAAGGTTATTAGCACCACACTATAACAACTTAAGTAAAACTTTGTACAACAAAACTTTTTGTCCTTTAATATAAACTAAAACTACAGATTTCTATATAGTTTACTCTCACGCAAAGATACAATCAGTATAAAATTTAAAAATGATAGACGGTCTAATCACACAGTAAAAATATTTCCTAGGGGTGCACTAGTGGGTGTAATTCATACATGGCATGTAAGGGGTGGCCAGAATAACATACTTTACTTCCGTAATTTTCTGATAAGCTCATGCAACATTTTAGTTTTTTCTTTAGGGTGTTATGATACAGGGGTGGTGAATAATTTTTGGAGATAAGCTGGCCTGGGATAATGTATGTTTTTATAATTATGAATGAAAGCTTTTTATACAGTTTCCTATTTACCCTATGCGTGTAGAGGGTGTATATAGATAGTATGTTTTGATTACATTTTTTAGAATTGAAATTTCAACCCCTGGTTGCTCATTATATTTTTATACACTAGGCCTAAAATGCCATATGGGAAATATATTTGTTAGTGTCACGCACTTATTTAGGTAAAATAAAAAATTTAAACGTTTTTATTATTCAAATGTTCATTGATTTTTTTAAATAATTAATTACAAAAATATTAATATGTATAAATAATCTATGGTGTCATTATAACTAATATAAATTTTATGAAATAAATATTTTTGTTTGAACTTTATTAAAATTAAAACTGAAATGTGACTCACAAATCCTACAATACATGAGGGTGTTAATAGTCCCGTGACATGGCAGGTGCCTCTCCATACAAAATGAAGTGAGTAATGTTTCTCGACAGTCTTGTATTTTTCTTGGTCTTGCCTCAATCTTGTAAAAAATGCAAGATAAGGACAAGACAAGAGCTACAAATTTCCAAGCAAGATCTAATCATATCAAGAAATTGTCTTGCAAGAAATGTGCAAGAATAACAAGATTTTCTTCAATTCTTGTACTCTCGCATTTTTTTTTTTTGCTAATTTTAAATCTAGATTTATTTTCAGAACCCACCTATGTAAATTTCATTGATAATAATATTTATTGGCTAAATAACATAAATATTCTTATAACCAGGAATGCTTTGAAAAAAGCTTTTTTGCATATACAGATGTCGCTGTTCTGTTAAAATATACATATAGTGTGTGCAGCTATACGATTTTTTATTTATTGTAATATTTATTTAATAATAATACATAATTGTATTATAAGATATATATTTGATAATTGACATTTTCTGATGCATGAATGTCATTTCAATAAATTTTAGTTCGCGAGCCGCCTCTGCCATCAGACATACTTTAAATAAATTATCTAATATTAATAGATTTAATTTCATGTGTCATAATTTATTACCTTTTATATATGGTACAAATATTATATTATTATAAATTTCTTTAAAAAATAAATGAGTGTCTTTCTACAAAATTTATTTACATATTATCATAATTTATAAAATAACAGATATAACTGTTTTATTCGTTTTCTTTTTGAAAGTATAATGACAAATAAAAAAAATGTAAATTAATTTACAAAACAGTTCTCACTCATGTATTAAATAATTTTATATTTGTAAATAACACGTTTCATCTCTTTCTCAACAGCATCATAATAACAAAAAAAAATTCTACACGTACGTGATCAAAAACTTTTCAAAATTATATTAGCAACAATCGTTAACATTCTTTTCCATACGCAGATATAAAAAACTCGTAATAAACTTAATAAACCACATTCACAACAAAAAATTCAGTGGAATACCCGAATTATCTGTAGAAAAACTCTCCGAAAGGGAGAAAAAGTTCCACCTTGGGTATAATTCGAGACATAAAATTGTAGCGTACGGTAACGCCTGAACGTTTTTATATATCGTAACTGGTGGGTGTTACATTGTGTTACAGTGTGATTTGGGCTGCAGCGGAGGTATTTAGCCGCTGGGCAAGGGACGCACAGAGCCGCATTCAGGAAAATTTTAAAAATAAAAAACATTGGAAAAAATTATCAGTAAGGAAATATATCTTTTCTAATTTTGTGTTACTTTTTAAAACTGACTGACGTTTAGAAACGTCAAATTTTTAATAACCAGTTAGGAAATATAAATTTTTCATCACTGAATGATTAACTAAACTAAAAATTAAAGGAACTGTATCAAAATCAGAAAAAATCTTGTATGAAACACTTTAGGAAATACAGTTTTGTGTAATTTGTGTGATTTTGTGGGGTCTTGCTTCGCTCGCTTTACAAATATTCCACCGGTATACAAAATTAAGAAACTGGTTACAATAATAGCTATTTTCTACGACCATTAGGATATTTGCTTGTTGTAAGTTTGTTATTGCTATGCATACATAGTATATTGTAAATACGTTTTCATATCTCACGGTAACCATAGACAACGTTAAGATATTCTTATCTAATAGTTTTGTTAACAATAGTATTGATTCATTTTTATTTTGTAGCTAGTTATTATACCTATTATTATTAGTTTTGTAGCAAATAATTAAAATTTTATTATAAATTGTACCTATTTATTTTTGAAAAAAATCAAATATTTTTATTTTAAAAAATCAGTTGATTTAAATCAGGCCAACCCTGTTTTCTAATATACCCCGAAATAATCAAGATTTTACAAGTGTCTCGTTGACAAAATTTTTATTTTCGGAACGTTTATTAATTACTACAATAAATTGAAAATTGTTGTTAATGTTTAAAAAATAAATAAATTATAATGATGAATAGTCGAATAATTGCTGTCCGTCTATTTACATCAATTAAGAAACCCAACGTTCAAATTCTCATTCCTGAGGTTTCCATTTGGCCATTACGGCCCTGTCCGCGGTAACGGTTTACCTGGCAACGGCAACAATAGGCCTGTTCCAGTACATTCCCCTACAGAAGGGCCTCCCACTACAAGTGCTCGGCCTAGCACCGGCTCAAGAGATCATATTGCCGACCACGCGTGTCTGTCTATTCCTTTGTTTATTCCTCACCACGCCTCGTTACCAAGTTACCTGACCCACCAAATTCCCGCCACAATCACCTCATCAACATCCCTCATTTATTCCCAAAAATGTCTAATTTTAAACTCTCTTACGCTTCGAACACGGAACAATATATTATATATTTTCTTCTCGTCAAGTTATTTCCCGCAACAATTTATTCGCGTAGTATTATATTTTTTTGTAAAGTTACATTGCTAACTATAAATAAATATAGCTATGTTAAAATTAGATATGTTAAGTAAAAAATGAATCTTGGTAAATAAATCTGTAACTATGTATTTAAATATTTGTCATAGAAATTAATTCGCTTTCTATGTTACTTTATGTTTTGTCGAGTCAATAATAATTTTAAATTAAATGTTCAGTAGAAATAATACTCAATAGGTTTATATTTAGAATGCTCAGTAAAATAATAGATTTATAATAATAGATGCACAGTTGAATAAATAATTTCTAAGTAGAAAAGTTTCGTTTACTCGCGTTATTGAAAGACGTTAGTTTTCATTTCTTTCTCAAACATGTGTAATTGAGAATGAAATCGGAAGTTAGAAACTCTACTGTAAACAATACAAGAACGTAAAATAAAATATTATCAAACGTAATTTTATTAACTGATTTTTAGCTATATTTATAATATTTTTTGTTAGTTGGGTTAGGTTTGGTAAGATTAGGTTAGGTTACATTAGGTTATGTTAGGTTCCTAAATCATGCTTTACTTTGTTAAAAATATCTATTTCCATTTTTACCATGGGAATAAAATATTCGTCTAGCGTCCATTAATTTTATAGCGCAAAATTATTTAAATACTTTGATAAAATTCATTATTATACGGTGATACTTCTACTGAGCGTCGAATTTTTCTAGTTGGCAAAAAGTATTATAATACTTAAAATGTTATATTATTATTTTGCATATCTTGTATATTTACTTTTAAAATCTACTTTGCAAATTAATATTGTACATAGCAATTTAACTTATTTACTTTGAAAAACACTAAAATACTTTGCAAATAATTACAAGTTATTTTCATCCAAATCTCACATTTAATTCCTAAAACCTTTTAGATTAAAATTATTAGTTATTTTTTGAACTTTGTTACATTAATCGCATTTTTTACACTAAATTTATTAAAGTACATTTTAAGTAACCTGTACTTTATCCACAGGTAAAATATCGGGCCTTCGACTTTTAAATCCTAACATAGGCCAACAAAACCCAAACCACAAATGCTTTTTAGTGAGGCCTTCGAAATTGTAAAGATTACAGTAGTATATTATATTGTAATACTTAAAATTTTTCACCAATAATACTTCTCAGGTTAGTTGTTTTTGACTTTTATATACCTAAAATGTACCTTGTTGACCTTATGATCGGCAAAGTCAAAGAAATGAACTTGAAGATAATTATACAAGCATTAAATCCTTTGTAAAAGAAATAGCAAGTAAACTTGTAATGAATAAAGTATATAACGATAAAAATACTTTTTAAGATGTTAGGAAATATTTGATATACACCTGATGGGTATTTTTCCCATGGCTACAAATACATCATGTACTGTAGAACACATTTAGCTACTACGAGTATTTGTAGCTATTTTAGCAGTCTCTGATTATATTTTGTTAGATAACAATTACTTGCTAGGATATTTGAGAGGAGGAAGGTTTAGTAAACGAAGTTAGGGAGTGTGTATGCTTGGTATAAATACTTGTAAGAAGCACCAGCACTTACAGTCATCTCTCAAACACATCTCACGGCTCAGAGATCTCAATGTTCTCCTTGGAAGCTACATAGAAACAGCTTAACATGAAGAGGAACTACGCGAGAATATAATATTCTTAACACTAAAAAAGTCTTTATATTATACAGAGCGTACATCTCAAAAACAAGTATAAAATTTGATGACATATTCAGTATTTACAAAAAATAATAATTGCTCTAATCTTAGTATTTATCAAAATGATAAACAATTGTTTCGTGAAATTTGTTTCTGTTAACAACATACTTCCAAAATTAAAAAATCTAATGTAGACACTACATGACTTCCTTATATGTCTATTAAATTAATGAGAAATGCATAATTATATCCTGTTCACGTTAAGATAAGAGTAGATGTTGCGTCGAACCAACACGAAATTTAGATTGATATGCTAGCTCATTTTTATGAAAATTCTGACAGTTATCACTCATTGTAACTATAAATGTCAAAAATATAATATAGAACTATTGTTTTCTAAGCCACATTTTATAGATACACTTTTCCGTCTGTAAACTTGGTTTGTATTTTAACCAATTATAGAGCTGAAATCGGAGTCCCTATACTGGCTTTAACTCTTAACATAACGTGAACAGAGTATAGATGTTATAACAGTCCCACAAACATAATTACAACAATCTACGACTAATTGTTTTTGAGTTATGTGAAAATATCAAAAAACCCTTCGAGAAATGTGCCTTTTTGTCATTGCCGATTGAAATGAAAAAAAGAGATGCACAACTAGATATTATAGGCAAGTTCTACATACAAAATTACAACATTCTACGACTAATCGTTTTTGTAGTGTTACTGCCTAGACAAGACTTGACCATATGTAAGTCTTAATTAAAAAGTCTTGTCTACACATCAAGTACAGTTAATTCTTCAGTAGTGTTCTTTTCCTATTTTACAATCACTGTTTCAGCTCGGATTTGAGATAGATATAGAATAAGAAAGTCTTGAAATGCGAGATATGTACGTACGTATAGACGTCACGCCGAAACTAATCAAAATGGATTCAGGGATAGTCAAAATGAATATTTCCATGAAAATCAGAAAACTGATTTTTTTTCGCGATTACAATACTTCCTTTACTTCAGTTGTAAATGGTTTTATTTCTTCTCCTACCGGTTTCAACCTCACATGGGTCTTCTTCAGGGAGTGAAAGTCAGATTATAAATATAAAACATATGGTGCATCAGAGATACATTTTTTTTGTACTTTGCTTAGCTGGTTTTACCGTATGGTTTATTTATACAAGTTTATGTTTCAAATATTTTTTTTATATTTTCACTGTGTTTTCAAATTGTTTTACACTGTTTTTACTAAAAACCACGATATTTTGTACCTATTTTGATTATAAAATTGAATTTCTCAGGCATATGTATCTCCGATACACCACATGTTTTATATTTATAAGTTGACTTTCACTCCCTGAAAAAGACCCATGTGGGGTTGAAACCGGTAGGAGAAGAAATAAAACCATTTTCAACTGACTGAATTCCAATAATTTTTACCCTCATTCTACTACACCAGTCAAGAAAATCCATCTATAGTTCGATAAGAGATCTCAAGTTGACGTTTAAATTGTTTTATAGTTGTGGTATCTATTCAAAGTTTTTCCCTAAGTGAAAGATTGAAAGAAATGTGACCTTTATGCATTCTGCTATGGGGTATAGAATTGTACGAAATCCATAAGGATACACTGTTTGTTCCAGGCACCCAGCTAAGCACTGGATTTGGAAATCGCAAAGGAACATTAGCATGCCTAATATATATGGATCCCTGTCTTGTTATTTCCATGTCGTACAGGGATCCATCTATATTAAGTTAGGCATGCTAATGTTACTTTGGGATTTCCAAATCCAGTGCTTAGCTGGGTACCTGGAACAAACAGTGTATCCTTATGGATTTCGTACAATTCTATACCCCATAGCAGAATGCATAAAGGTCACATTTCTTTCAATTCTTTCACTTAGAGAAAAACTTTGAATAGATACCACAACTATAAAACAATTTAAACGTCAACTTGAAATCTCTTGTCGTACTATACCATTTCTTTACTTCGTACATGACAAGAAGTGTAAAATGCTCAACATGCGACCCTCGCCAGGTGTAAACGGTTCTGAATATACAAGTGGAAGTTTAATATAAATGAGCATTTTATTGAATTATGAAGTGTAGTTTGAAGAAGGGAAGACAGTGCAGCGGTTGACGGGTATACGTGTGTTGACATTTTACCTCAAAGGTTAAATTTCAAGACGCTGACAGTAGTCTACAAAGTTCTCTCGCTAATTACTCTGCGGGATGTGGGAGTATTTCAACTACAACAATGTCAATTATTGTTACCAACATTAATGAAAAAATAACACCTCCCAGATGCAAACTACGAGTATATTCTGTGTCACAGAAACGACAGCACCGCAAAAAACTTTGTTGCTTCAACATTTTATAATTAATGAAAATGTCATTAAAATACCCACGTATTTATTTTTCTCTCAGAATAACTACCTACAAAGTTATATCGCAGTGACTGCTAAACTTTTTTACCTTACGGCACATTAGACGAACAAAATTTATTTTGAGGCATCCGGACACCACAAATAAAAATCCCAATAAAATTAAATATATCTACTTTATTAGTATAAATAAAAATTAAAAAACATAACATAAAATATTGTTTAAGGGATCGTCTCATCTCGTCTCGTCTCCATAATGGTTTATCTCGTCTCAACAAGATTTTGTCTCGATTTTCGAGACAAGACGAGACGAAATAAATATTTTCGAGATAGGGTCGAGACGAAATGTTGTAACGGGACGTCTTGAATGTGTCGATCAAGATTATAAATTGTTTTGATTTATTAGTTATTTTTGTAACACATTCGCATTGCGGTTATTCATTTTTGACATTAGAACATTACAGATGTTAGGAAATGAAAAGATTTTCAGACTTATAGGAAAAATACATTTCGTACGCGAAAAGTAGAAAAGAAACTGAAACTATTATTTATTTACTGATGAAATTGGCCGGATGATAATTCTAAAGAAATTCTGTTCTGTCACTTCAGGTGGTATTAATCTCTAAATTTCTCATTTCACTGTTTTTCTTCTTCATTTTAATTATAAAACATGAATATCACATTCACAAATTCATAGAAATTTATACTTTTTGTGTTTTCGTTTCATTTGTTTATGTCATGGATCACAACAATAATCTAAGAAACAAAATGATGTAGTATTTAATTTTCTTTTAATGCAGTTTCAACTCTCTCAAACTTAATAATTGCCAAGCACAGGTTCATCTCAATCGGCAATATTCCATAGTCGTCCGAGAAATTACATTCCTCGTCTTTGAATTGTTAAAACTATTATAATAATAATTATGATTAATATTATTCCAATTTTGTATTAAAACGACAAACAATATAAATTCGAATTCAAGACGAGACGATAAAGACAGTGTCTTGATCTTGACTCTTGATTCAGTTCAATCTTTGAACTTCGACTTCAAAGATAAGTAATCTTTCATTATATTTGTACATTTATTAAAAATGTTGCCACCCATAGAAGAAGTTTTATGATTCATCAAGACAATACATATCTACTATTACTAGTTTGTTTCAAGCAATTAGATATAGTGATATTTTCATCGAATCGAATCCCAGATTTGTCGCTACGGTAATTTACCGGTTCACCAGCAAATTTAAACTTATGGTTGTTTACAGTTATTTAAATTGAAACCACTTTAATCTTTAAGTATGATTCAGTTTGGCATACATTTTATTAGGTTACACATTGAAGCATACAATAGCTACTATTTCCAAAGCTTTCTAAAACGGCAGTTATTTTAATTGATAGAATAGACCATATCTAATTTCGATTTAAACCTTTCACCTTATCCGTTTGGCCATCACCTCGTCCCTAACCTAACATTCCTTAATTAACCTTGACATACGGTATTTCTAGTTTTTAATGAAAAAACTATCTTCGGTTTAGATCTTTAAAAGAATGGAATCTTGTGTTGAGATCTAGAACCTTTCGAATGAAATATTTTTACCAATAATGGGTGGATAAAATAAAATTTTAAAGTTCATAAAAGCGACTGAGAAATATCTTTTTCGTGGAATTACTGAATAATTTCTATTGGAAAAGTTCTAACAAGTAGTGCACGCGGCATTAAGATCCAACCTAAAGAGGTTATCGAAACCAACTTAGAGGTTATTAATTCTGAAGTTAATAATACTGCACGCCGATTTTTGCAACCACAAATAGACTTATAAGTATTATAGTTAATCATTATTTCGGTTTTATTAATATTTTCTTAATATACAGTTGTACATTTTAAGTGCTATTTCGAGAACTATAACAGATAACGAGCTGGTTAAATTGGAAAATAATTTCTATACAAGACAAGACTAATTTAATTGCACTCTTTTTGTAAGCATATTTTAAAAAATAATACATAAATAATAAAAAAATACATTTTAAAATAAAATAAAAAAAAGTAGTCAAAAACAAATTTTGTTTAGTTCATTGAAATAATTCTGTTGTATAGAACATTGTTTGTCAATTTAACCAACGCTCTTTCAGTTCTTGAGATGGCAATAGGATACTACTTAAAATGTATATTCTGTCCTTGTATTGTTAGTTTCAAGTAATCCAAGGGCCGATTTTTCATTAACCGGCACAAGTTAATCATGTTTAAAGCAAAGAGCATTTTTCAATGAGGTAGACATCTCCGGTTAAATTAACCCTGGGTATCAAGTTTCTAGTTTAGGAGGGCTAGGAAAATATACGACTGCTCTCTTCCTATTACTAGATCCGTCAATTCATAAATGCTTGTTTAGTTTTTTTTTTTATGATTATTATGTCAGAATATCGATTAATGCAGGAAAACGTAGCAAATGTATTAATTTTTCAGATGAAGAATGTATTATTGTGGTCAATTTGATAAGCACATTATAACATTATAGAGTGCAAAAAACAGATGTAATGACAATTAAAGACAAGGAAAATTGCTGGGAGAAAATTACAATTATGATCAATGCAAAAAAGTGACACACATAGAAGAACTGGCATAGATGGAATGAGAAAATAAATTAGGACCAGTTTCATAGCTGGATGCTCGAACAGCACTATTTCTAGAAGACTATGACAACTACATATACATATACAAATTTATAATTGTTATACATATATATCTATTAGATTAGTTACCTCATCAATCAGATCCAGTAAATACAGCACTGAACGTTTCTACAAACGAATCCATGGACAAAATTCCGCATCATCCTATTATAGTTACTGTATAGTGTTTTAACTCAAAATCTTCGATAGAACTTATTTAATCCATTGTGGTTAAGTCGGTAACCCGCCAATTTTAACCGGATAAGAATTCATCGGTTAACAGTAATTTTTAACCACGATTAGCAATTGAAAAACGCATTTGCGCATATTAACCATGATTATCACAAACCGTAGTACTAACCAATGATTAAAAAATCGGCCGTTAAGAAAGTTT
The DNA here is from genome assembly GCA_035578165.1 of Stenolophus ochropezus. Taxonomy (NCBI): domain Eukaryota; kingdom Metazoa; phylum Arthropoda; class Insecta; order Coleoptera; family Carabidae; genus Stenolophus; species Stenolophus ochropezus. The sequence continues at coordinate 43,805,734 of JAQOWZ010000002.1, read as the reverse complement.
TATAAACAATGAATTTTAATTTACTAGCAGTAGACTAACATAGCTTTTGCAAATAGTATTTCATTTCTAAACAACCAAATTTTGGAGGCGTGATAAATATTTAAAATGATTTATGTTTAGGGTAGCGGCGTAATTACATCATGAGGCAAAACGGCCTAACTGGCAGCATAATAGCTAAATAAAACCATTTTATCTTTTATGTTTTAATGTAATTGAAAATAGAATTGGTGTTGCAAAGCCCAATAAATTTCAATTATGATGTCCAAGTGGAAAGGACACTAATTCCAATGCAAAATTTACTCAAAAATAAATCATTTCTCTTTAAAAATATGCTTTCCGGTGAAAGCGGAAATGAAGCCATTTAACAAACGCACCGGCTGTTTTATCCCATTATCTATAAATCTACCTAAAGAGTTAATTAATGAGACTTTTGATCTACTTTTGACAAAGACACCTGTATGCACCTGCATACATTATTGTACAAAAATATGTGTGGAAGAGTAACATTTTATTATGTGACATTTTTTCGAAAATAAAATCTCTTTGAACATGTACAGGTGTCTTCTTTTTAGACAAAATATTAGCTCACATTAGTTAATTCACTTATTTTGACTGTTCTTTTTGTCACAACTCAAATGTGTTGTAGCGACATTTAAAATTTTTTGGAGATGAAAAGGAACGATACAGGGATTACCTAGATGATTTAGAAGATGATGATGATGATGATTTAGAATGACATAATACAACACAGAACAGCACGAAGGAACGAGAAGAACTAACACATTTATTTAAAGATGAATTCTATTTACATAAAAACAAATTATAACAAAAAAAAACTAAATATAATTTTATTTAGCAGTAATCATCCCCTGTCCTCCATACCATATTTTATAAAAACTAATCTGTTTTTGAACACTTTCTCACGAATTCAGATTAAGAATTGCATCAATTTTCAACTTTTATAGACATATCATAAAAAATTTGTTACTTGCTAATTTCGTTAAACGTTATTTTTGAAACTAAATAAAATAAATTTATTTTTTTGAATTGGGACTGGAGTTAGTTTGACCTTTCAGGATGTTAACATGGGGTATAACTAATCCGGGTTAGTGACTAACCTTTTTATGAATCTGGGTGATAATGTATCCTGAAAAGAAAAAAGTCATTGTCCAAATGAATACTGGACGAGGTATACCCTCTGATTTGAACTGGACTGTATTTGACTGTAGAAGTGGAGAGGTTAACGGAACCGGTAAATAGTGTGAATAATAGAAAGAAAAGGTTGGCTGTGAAGCAAGTAAATTAGGGTGTTATTTAGAAGGATTTAGTTCCCTTTGTGCGTCCCTCATATTTCACCGGATGAGGGACATGTAAATGTAGTTTGGCGTCGTCCCGAGATCTTTGTGTGCATGACACTTTCCTAATCCTAATCTCAGTACATGATATGGTTATTACTCCCAGCCACAATGGAGATATTTGTGCATGTACCAAACACTATATGGCTTACGCCTTTCTCTACTCTTTAAAAATTAATACGTAAAGGTTACGTACCTACAATACTTGTAGTAGCGACTATTGTTAAATGTTTAACATTAACACGCCTATTCAAGAACAAAAATTTAAACAGTGTTTAATTTAAACACTCATTTTAATAAATTTAAACTACCCCCATACGTTGTTTAAATTTGCATGTTTAAATTGATGTTTAGTTACGATGACTACGATGAAAAAGTGTCTCTGAATGAGCAAAATTCGTTTAAACAGGATTACTAACGATAAACACTTTCAACCAGATTCACAAAACATATATTTAAACCGGTTTAAGAGCTAACCCTGCTTTGTGAATCTGGCTGTTTAAATTTAAACAGTGTTTAAGCACAGAATAGGTTTATACAGGAGCAACAGTAAGACAGAGAAACAAGAATTAGAGAGAGATGAAGAATGTGCGCAAATTTAAAAGGTCCATTGTTTAAAATCGGAAAGTTTCCTCACATCTGAGAGAGAGATAAGGGAAGAGCACAAATTTAAAGGTCTACACCGAGGTCTACACAATGCTTCAAGGTCATAGAACTGGCTAGGGGAACATGAAAGGTGCCGACACGGAGTGTCGCTTCTGTGTGTAACTATTCTGTGGTTTAAGCATTTAAACAATGACTAAAAAATTAGTCTCTGAATAGAAAAATTAACAAAATGCCAAATTAAACAGTGTTTAAGTTAAACACTGTTCATATTTTCGTTTCTGAATAGGTGTGTAAATTTTTATATACCCAATACAAGTTGCATATTTAAAAAAAACTGTTGTATTGCATACATACATTATACATGAGCTATTAAAGATTTAACTTCCTGTTTCTTATATATTTATATATAATTTATTATATACTTTTTATTTTTTACTTTATCGTATCGGTATGTTTAATTGTCGTTTTAAATGAATATGAGTTAAGCTTAATCAAATTATGACATATATTACAGGTATTTTGATATTTTCCCCACACGTCATTTTCACTCAATCAGAATGGTTCATTTGATACTTCCATCAATTTTTTAATGATTATTTCACACATGTCATTTTCATCCATTCGAAATGCTTCATTTGATAGCAGTATCCAGTTTTTTAGTGACTATTTCATTCGTAAATTTATAAACCAATCCAAATTCAATATTCTACTTAGTTAACAAGATGTATTTCGACAAAACCCAGTCACAAAGAAAATTTCGCATCATTTAAACCAATGAGAGGCTATATTATACTAGTGAGTTTTGATAAGCAAAAAAAATTGATGTTTTAAGAGTGCCTAGAAACATTTTGTTTATATATCTGTCAAAGTTATTTTATTTTGGAAATACTCATCGGAATAACATTCGTGGTTAAATTTTATCCTAACAAATTTTCCGAGTGTTTTACTCGAGCCTGTTGCTAATTTATCTGATGTCATTGATCGAAAATCACTCGCTTTAAAACTCGTCATTTTAATAATTGAGATGGATATTGTAGTGGGTACTTGGTGGAACATACTTAAATATAAAACCAAGTGTTTTTATTTACCTATATTCTTCATATTAAATTAACCAGTTATGATATTATATAAGAAAAATAAATAATAAACCAACAGTAGCAATCGCCATGGTTATATTTTGTTGATATGTAAATTTTATATTTGAACTGTTATCACTCGTGAAATCAAAGGAATATAATTCGAACTATGAATTTAATAGGTATAAAATTTACTTATAATTCCTACGAAGTAACGACAACTCTGGTCAAAAATGACTCGTTCATGGCATGTTTGACACTCGTTTGTCTGTTACTAGGCAACAACTATTCGTAAATTTTTCTAGTAAACTCATGGCTCTTATTATATTACTTCGAAACATTGTTATAAAATGCTTCAACCCCCCTCACTTAATTTACATCAATCATAAATAAGACTAGATACACTGTCACTGTCAAAATAGCGATAGTTTAAACCAGGTTACATTATATAGTTATAATAAAATCATTTTTTACTTACTCTTTAATCTAGATTATACAGGGGCATTGTCTCATAAGATATTTATTTTTTTCTTGTATTGACTCTGGAAACTAAAGTATTCTAACAAACCCAAAGCAATTTGCGGTATACCGCGCTAAACGGTTCTTTTGTAGTTTTACTATACATTTGATACAGAATTGACACATGTCCATTTTATGTTAATAAAATTTAAAATTTATCACCTAACTGTCATTCTGAATTCGTGAGACAATGTCCAAAATCAGTTTTTCCAAAATATGGTCAGGAGGGAAAGCATGCATCCCTCGAAAACTTACAATATTTTGTAAGAACGCATCCTATCGTCTGATGAATTTAGACCCACATATATAAATATCCGAATGTTGTCTGTTTAATTTGTAACGTTTTACCATGTCAATCATATTACTTGGATTAATATTTTATTACGAATAAATTATCTGTAAGAAAATTGTGTACGTATTCATTATTCTCCTCGTTATCCACGTCCTTTGGCGCTATTGTATGTTGTATGCATTCTCGTCATCAATATTCTAGGCCATCATAGCATAATCCTTTTCATCCGACCACCCACTCCCCTCTCCCCTTGTTACACAGGAATTTTTAATCGTTTTATGACGTTCCCTTGATACTCCAAGATATAAACATAAAGTATATCTTCTCGTATTTTGAATTTACCCCAAAAACCCACTTTTTTGAGGTACTACTTTGAAACAAATATCTACAGATCATTCAATTCTATTTGAAAAAGGCAAAAATTGCGATATATAAATGTATTTATTAATTAATTTATAATTGCTTATAATAATTAATTTTATCATGAACAATTGTAATAGATCTCTTATTTTGTACAAAAGATTATAAAAATAAATCTAGCAAATCTAATAAGGGCGAAGAATGCTAGCAACACTGTGTTTGCCGCAGTGTAATTTCATGTTGCAAGTTTATATTGATGCGCGCGCAATCATTTACACTCGTAGTGAGAAGCGTAATTCGGCACTGCAAAACAATCAGTTCCTTTGCTAAATCAGTAGTGTAGCAGCGTGCTCATAATATTTATCGTGTTTATTCCGTATCGTTATATATTTGGATAGTACAATTAAAAACATAAAATATTTCATAGTTTTATTTATTATTAGAATTATTCACATGCAATTATGACATCAGAAATGCAACCTCAAGAAATACTTTTGTTTATTTATTTTTTACGATAATTTTGATATTTTATCGAGACACGCATTTCCAGTGTCTTTGAAAATTTCGTAAGTTGCAGCACCCCTATGATTTAAAGTCACGAGCCGCTACTACTACGTATTTCCATTTTTACAATTGTGACTTCAGTCCGTTAAATGAGACTTTACGGTATTGTCATTCTTTACGGCACTGTTTATATAAATTTCATAAAATTTTATTTGTACGTCCTTTAAATGATTTTATAATATTTGTACATTCTTGTATTTTACTAAATTTAAATTCTTTAATTCTGACTTTATTTTAATAAAATTCTAAAGTTTGTGATTGACATGTCCTAAGGGGCAGATGACAGATTTTTTTTTATTTTTCAAACACAACTACAATTGTTATTTTGTTTTTTTTATAATGTTCAAAGTAACAAAATCAAACCTTTGATTTAAATTCCAAATTAATACAGTATGAAATAAAACATTGTACGTCAATCGTACGTTAATGATTTTCACGGAATAGTAGAAATAGATGTGTATGAAACTGATTTATGCGGATTTTACCACCTTTTATGGAGGGGTGGGAAGCTTTGTGGCCAGGAGTTATAAATTATCTCCTCAAAGATATCACTTGAAAAGTAAGAACAGAAACATTACCGCAAGTCCCATAAAACTTTATAAGGACCAATCGGCTTATCCGAAAGTGAATTTCATATACATATATACGTCTCTACTATACTCATTTCGAAATTTCAAACTTGCCCCCCTTACTGGACTTATAACGTAAATTACAATTGATGTTCAGGACCAGTAAGTATTAGTATTTATGAGTGGACTACAACACTACAAGTGGCGTTTAAATCTTGGTGAATAAATTCGCCAACAACATTCATGTTGGATTTAAATGGAGGCGTATAAATGGGCGGTGGTCGGCGCTCGTGTTTGGAATATGTGGGGAGGAAAGCGCACGTTCCACTGCGATTGTGCTTCAATTTCCTATGCAACTATACAAATCTAACTTCTACCATTCATTGCCTCCTACCTCCGATAAACTATCATTTGTCACCAGTCACTTTGTCACGGCTACCAACACGACTGATATTAAACTTCTTCTAACTTTATTTGCCCTAAAAAGAACAACATTGCAACACTATTTCTCACTTTTCTCATACGAGGAAAAAACGAATCACGGAAATATTTCTGTGTGAGAAATATTTAATAGCCAATATACAAAAACATTTTTGATCTAGTTATTATAATAACCAATATACTCGTATAAACACATTTTTGACCTAGTTATTGTTCTAATTGATCTATTTATTTGCTCTAAACTGAACACTAATTTCTCTTGTAATTGCTTTAATTATTTGTTCTTTAATTTGCTCCATTTATTGTATAATTTTATTTCTCCAGTATTTGTCCTAGTTGCAAGTGATTTTTCTAATTAATTATTAAAGATTATGCTTTAATGCTACAAATTTATTGTCCCAATTTTCTTTTTGACGAACTTTTTATTATTTAATATTTTCATTGCAATATCTGATTTAATTAGTCTAGTTACATATTTATCTTAGAATTTGATACACTTTATCTAATTCCTTACATACTTATTGACCCACATAGTTATTTTAGTATTTGTCCTAATTTCTAAACATTGCTCTTTTTATTTACTCCAAAATTTGCTTCAATGTCTCCGAAAATGACACAGTATTCTGTTCACGTTAAGAGTATAGGCTATTAAGAGGCTACGTTTCTGGCTCTGTGATTGGTTAAAGTGCAAACCAAGTTTACACCCGGGAAATTTTACCATAGAGAAACAATAGTTTGATATAAAATTTTTAACATTTAGTAACAATTGTGAGAATTTTCTGTAGTAATATATTAAGTGTACTAAAAATGATCGAAAATTCTGCATGAAAATATGTGTTGCCTAGAAACTGGATGAGTTTGTTTTGATATAAATTGGACGAAACTATATAATGAAAGAACGCAGTTTCTTACAGGCAACATAATTTAAATTAGGAATCTTCAGATAATTTTTAATACAGAAAATATATTTGTGAGACTATTCTAGAACAATCAATACGGGTTTAAATTATTTGAACATATTTTTTGCTTATTACACATTAGGCTGTATAAAATGAGATCCAAAAAACATTTATTATGAAAATAAATTATTATGTTTTTTTGGATCGCATATACCTATCGGCCATATTAGAACCTCCATTTTGAATTTTATAATTTTTATTTCAGAATCGTATTCAACGACCCAGAAAACATATAAGAACCTACTTTCAGATAATTCGTCCAAGCCATTAAAATATGTAGCAGTTAAATAAGCAAAATATGACAAACTGAAAATTTCAAAATCACATATCTTGAGAAAGACAAAAAATCGAGGATTTTTGGTTTTGGGACTTTTCATTTGGTAAAGAAGTCGGAAAATAATATTCCCGATTAACATCGATGGGACAGGTAGCGAGGTTCCCTTGTTAGTTTTTGATACTTAATATGAATCTATAATAAAATACTTATATTTTCAAATATGACTCTCACACTTCGACCTCCGAACCTCCCTCCTAGGTTGTCCCCTTCCAATCTTTTTATTTGGAGATTTTTTTCGTACGATGCATATTTCTCGAGGTATTCCTGTGAATTTTTTGGGTCTCCCGGTAAATGTTTTGCAAATGAATATTTATTTAGGGTTGCAAGTAAAAAACATGATGTATATTTTTTTGAGACTACATGAACCCTAAAACAATTGAGCCCTATTTATTTCTATTTACACCCGACCCTCATCAGTAACATCCTCCCCCGATCTCATCATCATTAGCATAACGGAGACATATCTAACCTTAACTTCCCCTCCGCTGGCATTAAACAAATGCCTGTTTTACATTTCCCCGCGATAAAGCCACGTGAAGTTGGCTCGGGCCTACATTCACACCGCTACGGCTACCACTCCACCGGAAGTAGACTGCTCGCCTAATTCACTCGCTTATTAGCATAAATTAACGCCTGCACTGGGGTACTCGGCCAGGGAATTGATTGGGAATTAAAACTCTTCTTCATCAGCTAATTAAACACAAGTGTCGGTTGTTATTTACGTACTATGATAAGCTTAATTAAAGAGTTGAAGACACTGTTGACTTTATCTCAACGCCTACTAGCCTTTATTTAAATGTCAAAGAAAGAAATCAATGTAATTGGTACTTCATTAAAAAAATAATTAAAACCAATATTACAGATTATTACCCATTGCTGGGTATATTGCTTTATCATACATAGATTTACATATAAATGTGACCCACAATTTAAGCATTTATAGTCATGTAGCAATATACCGTTCTGGAGTACTGTAAATACAATTAAGAAGAAATTTGATAATACCACTGTATAATTGTATCGGTTACACTTTGTTGATATCAAATATTTTCTGTTTGAACTGTTGTCATTCGTGAAATAATCATAAAGGCCGTTTTAGACTAGACTATATATGGGACAATATATAGTACAAGAAATGGTACAATATCTTGTACCAAAAATTGTTAGATTTTGATGAAGTTTTGTATGATACTAATGCAATTTCTTGTACAATATATTGGCTCTGATTCTGCGCACTTTCCTTGAATATGTCAATGTAACAAAAAAAAAACTAACCATAAATTTATTTACATTTAATATTTGTAATACTTACAACTTACCAGTAGTAAGACAAATTTTCAGTAACCACACTACATACAATAAAAACAAATAAACGTTAGAAATGCATGAGATCACAAAATTCATAGGTACATATATGCGTATGCTCACAGCCAACAGATAGTATGAAAAATAGAACATGTTCTATTTTTTCGTATACAATATTTTAACCAATTTGCTGTTTGATACGCCCAATTTAAATTGTACCAAAAATTATTCAAGATCTTGTACAATTTATAGGCTAGTCTAAAACAGCCTTAAGTAATATAATGAGAGCCATGAATTTATTATAAAAATTTACTAATAGTTGTTGCATAGTGATTTAAGAGTCATTTTTGACCCGAGTTGTCATTTCTTCGCAGGAATTATAAAAAAACTGCCTATGACCATCAAATAAAGCATTCTGACTAGTCAAGCAAATATAATTCGAGTAATAAAACAATACATGAGTGTGTTTGTAGACATGTGGCAAGATATCTTTCAGGTGTGTATAATGTTTGAAAACTAAAAACAATTTATTTATAAAAATTATTTATATATTTTACAAATGTTTATTTATTGACCCTCAATACATGACTGTTTAAAATAATGTATCAACATCAACATACACTTCTAAACAACCTAATTTTATTTATTTCTTCCATAAAATAAATTTTTACAATGGTCGTAAAATAGTGTATTGTGTTATTAGGAGTAAAAGTGATACTTTGTGCGGCGAGCGTGAACGAAGCAATTCAAACAATTGCATGCGAGACACAAAGATGCTTTTATTCTGAATGATACATTCTACTTTTTCAAAGGTAGATATTTTTAAAAATAATTTCCTACTTGACGTTATAATAATAAATATTTCTTCAAACATTATAAAAGTAGCAATGTCTACTCCAACGGCGTAGGAGTTAATTTCTACCTTATGAATCAAGTTATAACAGATGACGCTTTTACGAAGTTTGAAAAAAAAAATTTTTTTTCATAAGTAAATATAATTACATATACAGCCGCCTAGAACAAGAAACGATGTTGCGTTATGTTAAACATCATCAATTTTAATGAGGTGTCATGTAACGAGCTTATAGTTTTTACTTGTACAGTGACTGCCTGTTATACAAGTAAATTGCGATCCTCTTTACAAAAAACACAACGTTTTCAGGTTTATACAGAAGTGACAGTAAGACAGAGAAACGAAAATTAGAGAGAGAGATGAGGAATGTGAACAAATTCAAAGGGCTCATTGTTTAAAATCGGAAAGTTTCGTCACATTTTAGTGAGAGATAGGGGAAGGGAATAAATTTAAAGGTCTACACAATGCTTCAAGGTCATAGAACTGAATAGGAAAACACGAAAGGTACCTACACGGAGTGTCGCTTCTGTATGTAACTATTCTGTGGAATACAATATAAACGGAGTACATAAAACGCATGAAATCTTTGAAAACTGTTGCTTATTCACCTCTTCCATGAGTATTTTACTTTACGAACTCTAGAGACGCTTTCTTTCGACAGAGGATTTGTTTGGTTAAAACATTATTCTGTTCTGTGATATAAATAATAAAATTGAAATTGATAAAGATTATTATTCATTTAAATAAAATTATATAACAATAAACAGAACTAATAAATTACTTAGATACAAATAATACTTATTTTTATCGATAATTGACATTAAATATATTTTCCTTTTAAGTGGTATTCGTGACGTCATGCGATCAAGTCACATCAATCGGAATGGGATTGCTCGATCCGACCTTTCCTGGTGGAAAGAAAGCATCTAAGATCTCACACTCCGCTCAACTTGAGTTGAAGTTTGTTAACCAACTGAGCAACTATTGCCCATATTAATAGTATTTGTTTTATCATAGAAGACAAGGTTTCTCAAAAGTTATTTCTTGACACTCAAACCTTTTGTCGAGCTTTTTTATCTGCGAAAATGCATATGAAATGTCAAAAAACAAATGAATATTTTTAAAGTACTCTTTACGCTGGACTTAATTAATTATAATTGGAATTCATTATGATAAAAAGCATAAAACAAATATTGAACTGAATACATGATTTTTGCGATGAAGGCCGACAAGAGCTTTTGTGCTGCACTCACTTTGGCGGGATTTAAAATTTCAATCATTCACAAGAGCATTTATTATCTGCATGAATAAATAGCACATAATTCAGTATTTACAAAGCAAATATCGAACGAGCGGGTTGGGGAAACATAATTTCAATATCTGCTCGTGCTGTGCGACTACGAGTAGTTTAGAAGTTTCGGATTCTAGTTCGCTGCCGGCTGTGCCGACATTTATCAAACCATTTATATTACTTTCACATTATTACTTCCATTTCACTCGCTCCTAACGCTATCAATTACCTGTACAGGGCCGGATCTCAACACAACAGCCCACCGCCCTCAACAACACAAAACATACAAATAGTACTTTACTGTAACGAGCGAGACTCGCTATCGATAACTCATAGCCTGTCTGATCAAGAACCACACCATATTGACATTGACAATTTTCCCTTATTGTACCAATTCCCTACCCTTAATGATTTTGTCAATGTCAAGATATCAGTACCAGGCTATATTGCCATTGTTTATTTCGGCATTCAAAATTCTTGATAAGACATGATCGCTTTGTACTTGTCAATGCAATGTCAATGTCAATATGGCGTGGTTCCAGTACAGAGTCCGAAAAATTCTAGAAGATTCGAGATTGGTTGCCGGCAAGTATAAAGTGTCGCGACTAAGAGCTCGAGTAGTCAGTGTGTGTAGACAGTCAGGAGGGTAGTCAGGTGTAGTTAGAATGGAGTAGAGGTCACAGAATCCAGAGAGTATGAAGTTAATGAAGAGTCAGAGTCCGTAGAGAGAGTGAAGTGAGTGGAGACGAGGCAGTCGATCCGAACAGTGACATAAAGTAAAAATTAATATTTTATGGAAATAAATATTGATGTCGTGTGAAAATAAATAACGTACAAATAAATACTATCGTGAGAAAATAAATGAATTACTAATCATTAAGTTTATTTTATGTTATTTTCATTTAACTAACACTTTGTTATTTTTATCGTTATTTAATAAACTTGTGATAAAAATATTTTTGTTTTGTGACTTTTTACACTTTTACAAATAAACGTTGCATTACGTACCATGAACTGTAAGTGACAGTCAAGTGAGACTCATAGGATTGAGATTTTATAAACATTTGCAACCTAAAAAACCAGTTACAGTTTGGGGTTAGTAAGCTTTTTTTGCAGTACTGTCAAGTAAAAGAGGAAAGAATCACAATTCGTAAATAAACAATTCTTGATAAATTAATGTTTCAAGGTTTTAATATTTATAGTCTATTTCCACAAGCTGATCCCCATGTCATCAATTTCTGCTACAAGAATTATTAAACTTTTACCTAGCATCTTTGTCGTATACGCATGGCACAGATGAAACTTTTATTCTCTATCTCATACGTGTAACAGATAGCGACAAAAATGTAATTTGACGTCAACAATTTTTTATTTCCATCGCCTAATCATAAGTCGTGGGCAATTGTTCCTTTTGACAGATGATGTATTAAATATAACGGCCGCCTAAAAAATGTATAATATATAGAAAAATAGTTATTATTGAAATTGTCCAATTTGCGTTACGTAATTTATGTCTGTCAATATAATCGAATTTCTTATAGATATAGAAAATTTGAAGATATTTTTTTGTGAAAAATATATATTTCCACGCAATACAGCTTATTATTATAATCCTTACAAAGAATGCACAAAACATAATCCTTATTAAAATGATTAATAATCCAGCGAATGTAGAGTAGTCAGATTGGTTTATATAAAATTGGAAGGAGGGGGTCAAGTAGTACGTTACGTAATATTTAAGGGGGAGGAGGATTTGCATCACGGATACGTTACAAAAGGTAAGAGGGGTGTTATTAATAATTGACTAATTTTGTGTTACATAATTTAAGGAAGGCTACAATTTTTTATAAAAAATAAAATACCTTACAAATGTACAAAACATATCCTTATTAGTGATGAGTACTCGATTGGTTTATATAAAATTGAAGGGAGGCAGTCAAGTACTGTGTTACGTAATATGTAGGTAGAAAAGATTCATGTTTGCGTCTCAAATACGTTACTAAAGGGGATGGGATATCAATCAATTTTGCGTTATGTAATTTAAGGACGGCTTCAAATTAGGGGTGGGATTGTATAACTTCGGTTGCTATCATTTGGACTTGTTATGATATCAATTGCAAATATCAACTACAAAGTATGTGTGCTATTCTATAACAGTAATATATTTATGGTTGATACGTACTTACATATACTGATACATATATAAAGAACACTTTACAAGTCTACACTGATGTGGGATGGTGGCAATGTCTTAAATTCATTGCAAATTTGAATTTTCGCCGTGGTGATTGTAATTGATATTATAACAGATACAATTGTTATTTGTAGTTGTTATGAGTTACAGAGTCCTACCCCTGTACGAATTTGTTATATAAATAAAAAAATCATATTTTTTTTGCAGAAAATACAACTTTCCTTGCAGCACATCTCATTATTATAATCCTTACTCTTCACCAACATAATCCTTATTAAAGTGATTAATAATCCACCGCTATACTCAACATAATGCCTCCTTCTCCCTGTCTCCCACACCTTATTAGTCTAATTCCCCCAAGCGTCTGGGATCCTCCCACCTCGTTCCCACAACCCCCACGTCCTCCACGTCTGTCTCTCCGCTTTCCTGCCACGGGCTGGGCGTGCAGGTGCATGAACGCGCGTGGTCAGCCAGCGTGTCCACAGCTAGCAGGAAGCCATTGTCAGCGGGTTACCAGAGCGTGCTATGCTAATGTCGTCCGAGTCGGACACAAGAAAAACACAAGTTGTGGGCATATTAGGTTATTAGTGGGATATGGTGTACCTGTACTTTGGTGTTTCTTTAACTATGGTTGTAATAGGTAGCTATGTCATTTTTTTTTGGTATGTAACAATGGCACGTTTTTACTTATTTTGACTATAACTGACTAGTTTTGACGTAACGTTCGTAAATATGTACGTATCTCGCATAACTAAAAAAATATTAGACGTAAAATTTTGTATATGGGACGGCTACAACATTTAGTTATCCACCTCCATTTTTTTTTAAATCGGCAGTGCACTTTGTTGCTTCTTCCTTTCTTATTGCAATCGGCACTAACAAAAGGACATTTAACTCAAAGGGTTTTTTTTTTAATTTTTGCATAACTCAAAAACGACTAACCATGGAATTTTGTAATTTTTAGTATAGGTCATCACAATACATGGGAGTATTTCTGTGACCATATTGTTCAAATTTTAAATTATGTTTCACTTTCATATTTAACTTGTGCTATCTATAAGTCAAAAGGTAAAAACATTTTTTTTCGATCGTACGAAAACTAACACCTTTTAATGTAGTTGCTATGCTACGAAAAATAACTACGAGAATATTTTTCCGACAAAGTATTCGCGTACAGTAATTAGAATATTCGATTAAATCAGATATATCGAAATAACTGTAATATCCGAATATTTCAAATGTCCGATTATTAAAAATTCGGATAATTGATCTAGGTATGTAAAATTACAAATAAATAGGGATTATTAAAATAATATATTTTTAATATGATCTAATGGTTAATAGAACGACAAAAGAAAATAAAAAATAAATTAAAAATTATAAAACTTAATTGTTGTTTGCATAATTAATTAATGCAATCTTTACGATAAATTAATTAACTTGTAATTAAATAATAATACCAGTAAGTATAATAAGAAATTTGATTCGTAATGTTAAGTAAAGTAACAAGTTTTGTGTTGGCCAAATCAATTTTTTTATTCGAATATTTAACTATTCGGTATGCGGCTTATCCCCATACGAATATATTTTTGTATCCGAATATTTGAATACCAAAACTCCGAAAATCGACAGCTTTAATATAAACATATCGAAAAAAAAATATGTGTAGCAAGTAGGAAAAGTAACTTCCCGGGTTCCTGGTGTTGCTGGCGTCTCCCACGGCTTGACCCACCATCGTGCAGGAATACACTTTTTCTACTAAATTATTTAATATTTCTATAATTCATATTAATACAATTTCATTATAAAAGGATCCACAATACATGAGATTGCTCACCTCGAACTTGAATAGTTTATACATTGAATAAAAAAAAATTGGGTAAATTGCAGATTGTACTGGAATAATCTTAGGATTCATGATCATGCCAACCACTTGTTGCCACATATGATGTATGTGTAATGAAAATATTTATTATTTGAAGCATTTGAAAAGAACGATCGTTCCGAATCGCCGAGACCGTTGTTAATCAAGTGGAAGGGGCCGAGTAATCCGTTCGATTGAGGATTTTATTGGATGAGGTAATAGGTTGGAGATTTATAGGAACGTGTTTTTATTTCTTCGTCTGGATCTCGGAGCTTTGTATGCATTACACCACGGTGACTCATGCTAACGATCGCTTTATTTTATTTTAAATAAGGTCGAGGTGATTCACCAGGGGCGTGCACGCATCCTTTGCGTAGGGGGCAATCCCAGATCATTAACTTTTAATTATCAACCGCAAAGGAAATGCAATTGTCATTATAGCAATTTGAATCTCAAGAAAATTGTATTATATGTCGTTTAGGTAATATAGCTTATTAATAGCAGATAATTAAATAATTGCTAATATTTCCTGTATCAGTATACAAGTGTCTCACGTCTTCGGAAAAAAAGGCACATACTACGTGGCGCAGAGATAGCGACACAAAATAATATATCGTGTATATAGTAGGGAAATTAATACATCCCCGGACATGCAGTAGGCGATGTCAGCAACGCAAGGAGTCCGGGATGACACTTTTTTACATAACACACATACTATTATAAATAGATTGTATTTTTATTTAAGGAAAACAATGGACTGCATACAGTACGGGAATGCTTTGTCACCAAGCCGGAAAAAATATTCCCGAACTGTTATTTTTCGAAGCCTAGTAACTACACTAAAATACCGCAGTAATGCACTTTTCGGTTCGTAAACACACCAGAAATGTGTCAGTTTCCGTCCGATCGATAATTTTTTTTTTTATTAAAATTGTTTTAAATTTCTCGTATAACTCGAAAACGATTAGCCGTAGAATGTTGAAAGTTTGTACCTAGGATTGTTATAATATCTAATTGTGCATTTCTCTTACAAGGAATTCGTACGGAGGCCACATAATTTTTTTTCCTGTAACTTCTTTAAAAACAATACCTATATAATAAAAAGAGTGGACCACCAATACATATGAATGGCAACATAAACTGCAATCTCCTTTATTTATATATTGTAATATAAATAAATACTTTGTAATAACTTTTATTAATCAATTATTTTATACACTTTTTTATTGTGAGTTTTATTAATATTTTTTTATTGCACCTATATTAAAATATATTGAATGAAACATACCATATATATAATATATTTTAAAGGTTATCGTCTTTAAGTCAGAATTCGATCATACCAAAACAGTTCTAAAATTCCTAGTAATGTATTCGCAGCTTCGTATGTAAATATATGTGAATATCCTTCAAATGTCTGATCCTGACACCACCTTTTCAGGATAAAATACATTATCTAAAAGGATTTCTTTAAACATATTCTCAAAAATATCTCATATATATAATCATATATTTAACAAATATATATTGATACTGATATATTTATAATATATATTAATAATGTTTGTTTTGAGTTTTGGTTTGTATTGTATTATGTACGAAATACAATGAACAATTATTTTCCTTTTTATATATGCCTTGACAAATGCAAGAAAAGGAAAAAAAACAATTTGTTTTCGTATCTCTTGAAAGTTCGTCGTGTTCACCACTTTGAGAAAAATTGCACTAGATCAGTGATCTTTAAACTTGGGGTCGCGACCTACAGGTAGGTCGTGGAAGATTTCATTTTAGGTCACAAAAACAAATATAAAATTGAAAAATCATTCTCATTAAAATATAATGTTAATTTAAAATTACATTTTTATTATCATAATTTTTAATATAATTTAAAATTATATATTTTTATAGATTTTTAATGTACTATGTACAGTAGAATTAGATTTTTATTACTAAGAAATCTGGAAGTTTAGCGTGATTGAAATTACATATTATTTTTTTTGAAAAATGTTAGCCTCTTTGAGTGAAATAAAATGTAAAACATTACTTTTGAAGTCAATCTTAAAAAAATTATTAAATTAATAAAGTTGATTAATTAATATTATAATTTAGGACTACTAAGTTTAAGAACCACTGTACCAGACCACAGTCTTCGATATTTGACGTAAAATTTATATTTATTATTGTTGTTAAGGTATCTAAATATTTTATAGTACATCTGAAAAGTATGTTGCCACATAATTTTTAAAACATTCATGTAGTGTTGGTCATATTTACATTTAAAATTATTTATGAGAAAACAGGTTGGCACACCTAAAAGTGATAAGAAATCCTAAATTATATACTTACTTATTTGTTTTTAACAAGAACTGGATTGAATTTTTGCCTCCTTATAAGAAATATATTGCGAAATGATTTCATCTAAGTAAGGTACAGTGCTGCAGGCCGGTAGATTTAAAGAATCTCAGCCGAAGCTAAACCACTCTCTCTGTCAGGCGAATCGAATAGAACCAGCTTGTTACTTTCTAAAATGCGTGAAATTTTTTACTCATTCTTTGTTCGGCATTTCCTCACTTCGAGATGTGTTTGTTCACTGTGTAACTTTAATGAACCATTTAAAAAATGAAGACGACGGAAACAACACCATCATTAGAAAAACATTTAGTTTAAAAGCGTATTAGTCGCTCATAGTTTAGTAAACAGGACAATATTTTCACAAACGTAAAACGATTTGAATTTGAATTTGAATATGTTATGTTTTGGATAAACGGGCTCCTTGGACTTTCATATACCTTTTAGATTAGGATAGGTATATTCAATAATAATTTATATTTAGACAGATGATGATCACTACAATATTTGTTTATTTCAAAAACACACCTTTTATTTCAATACAATATATTTGACAACAACTTAGTACCAACCGAAACACGCTTACAAAAATACAAATAAAAACAATAATAAACAATAGATGTCTCTACATCTAACAGAATATGTGTTCTTTATATGAGATATTTAGACACAAACTCAATAAAAAGATACCCCGGTTAAATTTTATTTCTATATGCATTTAAAAGCATATCATCAAGAAATACAAATGAATCTTAACCGAATACCTTTTTATTGATTTTGTATAATGTTTCAAATACAACCGACAAATGATTCCTTTAAGTTTATCTTTTTACTTCCTTTTATGAAGTAAAGGAATTATTGTAATCGCGAAAAAACACCGTTCAGATTTTTAAACATTTCATAAGCGCTCAAAAGAAAAAAAAACGTAACATAAGTGCACCAGTAAAATTTAGGAATTTAGTGTGTGTGCATATGTGTGCATCCGTTTGGATCAAAAAATAAGTGAATTCGTTCTGCTCGCGGATAGCACCTTTTACATACGATACTCGCTGATGTATGCTTCTTAGACTTCCTCTTTCGTTCCGAATCTAACCTAATCTAATATAATCTAATCTAACCGAACCGAACACAACTTAACCAAACCTAATCTAATCTAACTTAACGTAACCTGACATAACCTATAATCTAACCTCACCAAACCTAAACTAATTTAAACTAACCTAACCTGACCTTACTTAATTTTATTATATCATTGAATAAATAGTTACATAAAATTAGTTAATATATAACCAATTTAATTATAAACCATGGTGTGCTTTTGAAACATATATTGGTGCGCTTTTATAATGTTCCTGTGGTACGCTTTTGTAACAAAAAATACCATTTGGTATGCTTTTGTCATACGCCAATCCATTTTGACCATCCTTCAATCAATTTTGACTAGTTTCTACGTGACGTCGTATGTATTCCGTATAACTCAAAAATAATAAGCCATAGAATGTTGAAATTTTGTATTTGGGACTGTTATAACATCTAGTTGTTTTTTCTTTTGCAATCGACAGTGTCAAAATGGCATTTTGCTCGAAAGGTTTTTTGAATTTTTCTCATTACTCAAAAACTATTAGTGGTAGACTGTTGAAATTATGTATGTGGGACTGTTATAAAATCTAGTTGTGAATCTCTATTTTTTATTATAATCGGAAGTGAAATGGCACTTTTTTCGAAGGATTTTTTTGAATTTTTGTCATCCCTCAAAAATGATTAGCTGTTGTTGAAATTTTGTATGTTGGACTGTTATATCTAAGTTGTGCATATCTCTTAAATTTAATAGCCACAAAGAAGTAATTTGGTGTCCACATCAGATTTTATTACTTTATGATTGGCACACCTAACAATAAATTAATATTGAAAATGTACAGTAAATATAATTTCGATTAAATACTTATTCAACAAATCAGAATGCAATTAATTTTGAGGTGCAACAATATGACTCATTTGATTTGAATCATCAAGTATTCTAAAACGTAGTACTATAAATGGTTATGACTAATACTTATTATCTAACCATCTCTGCAACTTTTCTCACAAACCAAGTACCTATTTTCGTGCAAAAACCATGGAAAATTACAAATGCATTACAAACTATAAATATTTACTTATTATGTACTTGTTATTACCTGTGCATATTGTTCTTAAACTAAAAATAAATCAAAATAATAATCGAGGCCAGTATTTTTCATGTTGAAACCAAACAATGTTAAATGTAACAAACTACCTGAAATACGTAGTTACAAATTGTTGTCTCATAAGTAAAAATAAACTTATGCCCTGAACGTCGAAAATAATTTTAGTAATAAATAAAGCTTATTAATGTTCACGTAACAATTAAAAAATTAAAAATATGACCTAAATATAACACGCAAGTGTGTTTATAGTCACTAGTAGTACTGTTTTTGTCACCTATTTCATTTTATTTATGTTTAAATCTTTAAATTGAACTGATATTTTTGATAAGAAAAAAGAAAGCCAAGTGTGGTCAACTTCAGAACTATCTCTGAAAATCTGTTCTAGCCTTCGAAGTAGATGGAAATATTTAATAAAAAAAATGTCCTTATTATTTACGTTTTACATCTTCACTTAATAATCGATAAATTTAAAGCATTGTTATAAATTTTAAAATGTCGTTTATTAATTTATTGTTTTATTTTTGGAATTTTTAATTATAAAAAAATTATCGCATTAAACCATGGCTTTGTTGGCCTAGGCAGTAATAAGTTACTGGACACAGGGATGCTACAATTTACCCTGACAGAAAAACACGCCCAAGTTTTCCAAAAAAGACCCACTTAAAAAACCCACTCGAAAAAATCATTAAAAAAATAATAATTTTATTCAGTATGTCCAAAAAAATTACATAAATATAAACAAACCATGTTTATAACAATATACACATAATAATTATGACATGCAAGCTAATTAAATTCAATAAAACCCGTTTTTTTCTCAACCCTGATTGGACAGTGGGGAGGTTTAACGAATACGTCAACAAACACAGGCAGTGAATCTTTTTTTACCGGATAAAAGCATAATACTAGAGTAATGAATATCTTGACATTAGAAGAAATTTTAATCGAGTAATCGAGACCATAATAAATTAAATTTTGCTTAAAAAGAATGCACTTATTAACATACCCTTTGTGTGTATACTTTAAATAAATAAATCACTCATATCTTATTCTCGAATGCTGGGTGTACCGATCTACTTGACCTCAATTATCGGTAATAATTTATACTGAAGAAGGTGTTTACTGGCGTGGAGAAACTACCACAAGTGTATTTTAGAAAATGTCATCAAAAACAAACAGTTTATTTTTCCACTGACGCAATCGTCATTTACAACTATTTACAATTTTAAACAGATTCTTTGAGAATGAAACAAGCAAACAGGTTCTATAATAAGCCATTGGTAATTTTCCCTGCCTGGTGTAAATGTCAAATGTAATGGTGAACGCAACGAACGTAACTCTAGCGGTGAATATGTGAACTTCTTTACATAACCATTAAATATTTGCACGATCATTAGCACCTGTAGCTCGTGGATAATCCACTAAGCGGCACATATGCTAACCGCACACCGAAAATGGAGGTTATTTAGCCAGAGGAAATTTCAATTATAATTTTCTGGGAAGTAAAAAGTTGAGTTTGTACAAAAAATGGGTAATTGACCTCATAAAATCATTGTACCTTACAAATACACAATTATTATAACAAGTACATAAAAAATATATTATTATTGGTATATTTTTATGTATCTTTTCAAAACTGAGACCCCAAAAAAATATGAGTATATTTATAGTCTTGTATATTTCGACCTAATAAGATTGAAATATATTATTAAAAAAATTATGTTACATATTTTTCAAATACAATACAATAATCAGCCTGTTTATAATTATGTAGCATCATATTAACAGGTGTATTAAGAGAATACAAACAAGGAAAAAACCAAAAAGGAACTTATTTTTGCTTGCATTTTAGTGGTATAGGTTGTCGTTGTGAGACTATAAAAAATAAACAAATAAATACATAATCTTAAGTGTACAAGTAATTTAAATTAATTTTATATTTTATGAATTATTAGCTATAAAATATCACTTTGTACATAAATAATAAAATAATTTATTATAACACATAAATATTATAAGAAAAAATATTTATACAATTTTTTTCGCCATAAAAATTTTCAATACATTAATGTTATACTCTATTATACAAATATTAATATTAACTTTTCCATATACAAATTTATGTAGTTATTTGCCTATCAACAATTAAAATGTTATTTTTTCTACTCCTGTTTAGTAATGTATTCATTATTTATTGTAAATAATAGTACCCATTAATAGAAAATATGAATGATATTATTACACAATACTTCTCGACCAATCACAAATCTAAATTTTTATTACTCATACTACTAGAGCCAATCATATTTTGGATTTCTCATTACTCAACACTGTAGAAATAATTATCTCGCGTTAAGAGTGAAACAGTGATACGCTATTGTTATTTAACTGTCAAAATGTGCAAACATATTTGGTTATAATAATAGTACAATGTGCAACAAGTGCAGAAAGTCGCCTATTTCTTACGAGGTCGAAAGTTACGGAACGATTGCTGGAATCACAAAAGGTGGAAAATAAGTGATTCTGCACGAGTGGCTTACTATATTTTTTCTACATACACACAGCTAAACGGTATAGAACAAAAATACATGCACGAAGATTATTTGACATAAAAAATGGCGCAGATAACCTCAGAAAAAATACCTTCACGCATGCGTAGTGTTGGCAAATATTGTAAGAAATTATTTCTCTCACTTTAACTCACGATTGTGGGAAATATGCAATTTTCAAGCTTCATGCAGTGTGAGAAAATGCCACTTTCCATAGTGGTCGTAGAAAAACATATTTATTTCATGTCATAGTAGTAGAGAAAGCTTTCGCTCGTGTTGCCAAACTTCGTTCTCATAAGTAATAGCACGCATTACATGCTCATTGATTAATATACAATTAATTTTTCTAAATATACCGCGATAATTTTAGTATTTATTATTTATTTATTAATTTAGTAGTTTATCATTGAATTTCCAAATATTTTAAATATGAATTTCAAATACACAATATTTTAATCATGTTTTTATTTAAATACACAATATTTTAATAATGTTTTTATTTAAATATTTTAAGTATGGAAAACAAAATATGTTTTAACAAATATTGTGTCATTGGTTTTGTTATCAAAAATCTGAATTAAAAATTACCTTGAATAAAATTTCATAAAATAAATGTTTTCCGTCCTGTAATTCTATTTTTTTTCAATGATGCGAACCTGTTCCGATAGAAAACATTTCCAGTTTAAAGAGATACTTTATTGTTATTTCCTTCAAGTTATTCAGTGGATATTCAGAATCAATACATATCAAAAATTCATGATACGTGTTATGCAACATATGGGCACCTACACCAATAAAAATAGTTTGTTTTGTATTTGTTTTGCAAAATGAAATGTTTTATAAAACGTCAAACAAATTCAATATTATATTGGTTAATTTATATTCTATTGTTTTTATTAGCGCGTATGAATTATTAATGAAAATAATTATTTTGCAATTCCTCTCATTTTATAATAGATCCTTGTTGGAGTTTCATTTGTTTAAAATTTTTAGAACATCATACAAGAAATATATACTATACATATATTCCAAATAAAAAAAATAAATTTGAGAATATAATTTTTATTTTATGTATATATTGGTAATAACATGCAAAACATAAAATTGTATTAATTAATTATTAATAAAATAAAATAACGATGTAATCGAAAGTAAAAAATAAATTTCAAAAATAACCGGTAATATCTACGCCATACTGTTCTTGACGAGTATGTGAAGTATTTGTACTCATGGAAATAATTATGCTTTATTTAATTATTAAAAATTATCTTCTACGTTAGATTGAATAACTGATTTAGACACATCAACGAGTGTGGTCGTAAAAAAAGATAGCGTGACACTCGTCCAGAATCACCATTTCCAAGCTATTTTTTTAGGACCAAAAGAATGTAGTTTTTAAAGTGGGTTCTTTGGGTCGGAGAAAATTACAAAAACTCTGATATTGAATGGAACTGTTAAAAATTTGTTTGAAACAAAAGATTTTTGGAAATTTGTCAAAATCAGTTTTTTGTTCATATTTAGAGAACTACGCATTTTTTTTTTAATATATACATTATTAAAGTGGCCAATTAATATGGCAACTTTGTCCGTGTTTAACAGACTTTGTAAGTCTTATGGTTCTCGAAATCCCAATGGTTAGCCTCTTAAAACGGACACATGTATATTTACCGAAATATATTAGAATATAGAGTTGATGAAATTATTTGATTGGTCAATATATTTTTTGAATTTGGAAGATGGTTTCGATAAATCAAAAATATAAACAATGTACCTATTAATAATTTGTAATAAAATATTACAAATATTAATAATACTGTGTGTCGAATATCCATTTATTACAATTTACAGAAGCTAATGTTACGACCATAGTTCAAGCCATAGTTCGCGCCTCTTCACTATTTTCATTTACAGACAAAAATACAAGCATTGATTCATTAGTTTCTATCCCACTCGTCCACTTTGTGTTTTGAACGTAATATTTATCCCCACCATTTTCTAATCCTTGAGTTGTTCCGTACCATTCGCCCACTTTTTCATCAAAATATATTTATAAACCTGTAGACGTTGTATCTCCACCATTCAACTTCTGTGACTCTATTCAGTTCTGTCACTTTCTGTGAATCGTGCAGAATGTACATCTCCATTACTAGATAACTTCTGTGACTTGTATTTTTCATATTTAATACTCGCCAAATTCAATAATATATAACCTTTTGACTCGCCATTTTCTGTAACTCGTTCCTAATGTATAGAGAGTAAGAGAGTAAGAAATAGTTTATTGAGTTTCCATTTGTACGTTTTTTTACATTAATTGTATTCTCATGGTTCCTAATGTATAGTATATCCACACAATAGTTATAGTGCTGGACAACATAATTGAGAATTGGATTACCTCACCCCCTACTAGCATACCGTAAACATGGGATTATCCCCAAATTTATGGTCCAGAAATGCAGAGACTGATTTCAAATTTTTAAATAGGTGTATACAATACAGATATAAATGTTTGATTTACCTATACGTACTAAAACGGTAAATTTGAAAGTAAATAAAAACTAATCCAGCTTAATGAAAAATAATAAATTTCTTTCCATTTTTGATTCTCATTACAGTTATAAGAATATGACATTTTTCTTAATACCGCCCCAACATATTTACGACTCATCACCTGTTGTGAGGGTTAACCACATCCATTACCTAGCTTAACGGATTAACCAAATATCTTGTCCTGTACTATACACATAGAAGCGACACTCCGTGTCGGTACCTTTCATGTTCCGCTAGTCAGTTCTATGACCTTGAAACATTGTGTAGACCTTTAAATTTGTGCTCTTCCCCTATCTCTCTCTCAGATGTGAGGAAACTTTCCGATTTTAAACAATGGGCCTTTTAAATTTGCGCACCTTCCCCATCTCTCTCTAATTTTCGCTTCTCTGTCTTACTGTCGCTTCTGTATAAACCTATTCTGTGCCTAAAGTAAATCTCCGTATGAGTCATATTTAAACCTATCTCTTCCTCGTTTCTGTGATCCTATTCTAACTTGGTCACTATTATACTCACACATACATGTTTATCTAAGTTCATCACTAGTAAAATCCTGTTATGCTAGCAACTAGTGAGAACCATGAGGTAAAGAGAATGTACAGTGTTTTTTCATTGCGCAATGGAATGTTGGTAATGATGTATGTGCACGCACTTTAACACCAGTGCCGGAGAGAAAGTTTTTACCTGGGGTCTTGTAAAACAAGTGAAATTAAGAGCAAGTCTAATCATGATTTGTGATCACACGTATCATTACTGTACAGTACACATGTGATGTGTAATCAAATATCATTGAATCTAAAGTGAAAATAATTATAAATAATTACAAAGAACATGTAATTGCTTACATGGCCTATATTCATGGAAAAATTATAGATAATTTGAAAAATACTCTTTTTTGCGAGATGAAATTACATAAAAAATATCATGCCTTATTAGTCATTAATAGATGAGCCAAATCTACTTTATCACAGTTACCAATAATATACATCGCAGATGTTTACTAAAAGTCACCCTTAAACACTTCAAACTGGATTGAAAAAAAAATTATTATGAATATTTAATAATTTGAAATAAAACCTTCAAAAATCATTTGACATTGACAACGTTGTCAGTGATATTTCAATGCCAACCAAATTTAAACCAAAACAGTCTGTTGTGTTATATGAAAATATTTTTATTTTATTCTATGAATTGCCTGTATTGATATCTTATACATTGTTTCATTAATAGTTATGACTAATTTATCATAAACAACATTTATTCGATATGTTTAAGAAAAAAAATAGGTTTATTAAATTCCCTCTTTTAGCATTGTAAACTGCTCTTTCATTCTCCTATATGACGTCAGAGATATGGCGCCGTTACTTAAATTTTAATTTCTAATGCTATATAGTTTTTGTCATTATTATTGGTAGTCGCAATGGTTATTTTTTAGTATTTAGACTTTATTTCTTTCATTTCGACAGTGGTCGAAAATAGTATGGTTGTCAAATATATATGAGGGACAAGAAAAGATGTAATAATGTGACGAAGATGTTACGGGCTCAAAAACTCGAATAACTTGAAAACGAATAACTTTTTTAAAATTTTGATAGTTCCTACCATACAGAAGTCAGGTCTGTGATGGAACCACATTATATTGACATTGACAATTTCCCCTTACTGCACCAATCCCCTACCGCTAATGTTTCCGTCAATGTTAAGATATCGGTACCAGGTAATGTTGCCATTGTTTATTTCGAAATTAAAAATTCTTGATACGACATTATAGCTTTGTACTTGTCAATGCAATGTCAATGTCAATAACGCGCGTTTCCAACACTATGTAGATTGAATATAAATGATCAATTTCCTAATTTGCTACTTTGGTGGAGGATCCTATTGTTATTATTTTTACTTGTCAAAAATATCAGTTTTGTTCTCTTCATATACAAGTGAAGAAGTGAAGTGAAACAAATAACAAAAATAATGGCTCATGCTGCCCTCTATCGACACTGTAAGAGTTGATAAATATAAGAAATTATAGTTTGTAGTCTAATTTATTTACTATTATTTTACTTCAAACAATACAAATTAAAATCCGTCAATGGTTATTAATCGATTTTTTCTCTTCGTAAAATAGGCCATGTGGTGTCTTCTCCACATCTGTTGTAAGTGTCAGAGGTGATTATCGACATATTTGGTAAAGCAGATTGGCACACCCAAAATTGAAAATAATTATCCTGCAATTTGAATGAAATATACCAATAAATTTAAATTGCTATATTTCTAAATGACTACAAATTAACTCATACATTGTGGGCCACATTTATATTTACCATAATGAGCGACAAAGCATTTTGGTACACTCAGTAATGAGCATTAAATCCTGATGATATATATAATACGCTAAGCTATATTTTTAAGAAATTGCATTATGCACAACGAGCACAAACAGTAACTGTAAAGTATACTTGAAGACAATGACACGTATTGTATTTTTTGTGCGATAGCGGATTTTGAACTTGTAACCTTCACGGCTCGAAGTCGTTACCTACCTCAATTGTTCGTACATTCATCTCGTATAATGAGAACGTACGAGAGGCTTTTTATACAGGAGCAAAGGTTGGCGAAAAAACGAGTTCCTGCGAAATAAGAACACTACAACGAGGCTAATCAGTTGTAATAATTGGGGCCATTTCGCTCTTGTTTCCAGTTTTTTAACAGAGTAAACAATCTCGTATTTGAACATCGTATTTGTTACACAAAAACATTTTAATAATAAACTAAATATATCACTTACCATTATTAGAGTAATGATATATTTGTATCGAAAATGAAATTTATTCGACAACTTCGTTCGAACAATCTAGATAAAATTGAAAGTGCACCACAAAAACTTATTTTTATAAGAGAAATGGATACCTATTTGAATTTAGCAAAACACGAATACGTATTTTTAAAATTAAGCCGGTTATTCTACTCAGATCATAATATTGAAAATACATTATAAACACAAAAAAAAACAAAATAAAAACAGTTTACAATAATGAACAAAAAATTAACATATTTAAACAACCGCACGACTCATATAAAAAGTATTATTATTCCACAAAAAAAAATCATACTAAAAACTCAGCAAACTATTGTAAATATTATAAACTAAAATAGACTGCAATTCATTCAACAACAATTATTATTTTCTTTTTATTATCAGTTTCAGTATCAATTTTCAATGTACTGTATACAGAATATTCCACAACTTACGACAAAAAATTAAAGGGTATATACTGTACAACGTGATGATCATGAAACGAAAAGAATTTTTTTTAAATTCGCAAAGTTAAGGGTAGTTTACTTGAAGTAGACATTTTTGGACCACTGAAGAAATTAATAACACAATATTGGATATTTATTAGTATTAGATATTATGTAAACAATTACATTCATTGTAGATGATTTAAAAAAAAAATATTAAAAATAACTACCGACCATAGGCAAAAAAATGTTTGCTTAAAATACGATCCAATTTTTTGCGAATTTTTAAAAAAATCTTTTTATTTTATAAGCCACACGTTGTACAGTGTAAGTTAAAAAAAAGGTAAAAGCCGAAAACAAAAAAAAATAAATAAAATTTAAATGTTTAAATCTAGTCACCTATGCATTTTTTGCGACAATCAAAAACATTAAATTACCCTCACATGTAGCTACTTTTGTCTAATTTAGTCGACTTCGCATCTATTATAGTTCTCGAGATCCCCACGCTTAAACAGTTTCATTGATCACATGTATTACTAAAATTTTGAATAAAAAATGTTATTTTTTAAAAACTTTTGTCATACTACTCTGAATAAAGATAGAAATGCGAATAATATTATGCGGTTTTTTCTTCGAATAAAAACGTCAGATTTTAATCTTAGGTGGTTTTTATTTCTTATCAAGTTCTATATTTACAACTTTCCTATAAAATTAGAGACAAATATCTTTAGTAAAATAAAATAATTAATATTGGATTTCTTATTTAAAAGTACTACAAATTTGAAGTTATATTTTTTTTCTTGAACGATAAGTAATGAATGAATTATTAAAAATACTAGTATTTTTCTTTTTATCTATATTTCTGTAGAAACGAATCGAGTTGAGTGGACTGAGATCTGGTATTTTTAATTCCAGCTTCGCCAACTATTAACCAAAGGTGTTTTTTGGCGATACAATGGTTTGAAATTATTTCATAGTGTTTGAAACCAGTTCATTTTTGCGTTGCAACGATGACGTCAGAGACGAAACAAGTTGAAATAGTTTCGTATGTTTTCAAACCATTCCAAAACGTTGGTTTGAACCAAGTTTATAGTAGTGGGGGTATTAGAAATGTCAACTTGGAACAGTTTTGAGGTTAATGTAATAAGTTCATTCCGCATGAACATTAGATAATTATTTAATATATCATCTTCGTAGTTTTTAAATAAATTTCTTTATTGTAATCAAGAATATCATTATCCTCATTAATAAAGTGTAAAATTTGTCCGAAATAATTTTCCATATTAACTAAAAAATTACAAATAATATTTTCTGCGTAAAATTATAACAAATATTGTTTATTGGCCATAATAATACTTACCTATTTTTCACAGCACTTTGACAGCGAACGGTTCAAACCACAACGTTTCCGCGGTACACACATTAATGACGTCACTTACGAACCTGGTTTAAAACTATACTAAACATGTTCAATCGCCAAAAAACGCCTCAAGCAAAAATACAGCTCTACTAAAATGCAAGTAAAACAAAACTAGTATACCTTCAATATTTGAAGCCCTATTCCATCTAATGTGCCAGGAATTATTATTAATCTTATTAAAAATGACCACGAATATCATTTGAAATAATGTGATAAATTTCGAAACTCATATTTTTCAATTATCATTAGCCCAATTCCCGCCCTCAAAAACCAACTCCTACGCCTATGAGCATGGCATCATCAGTACATCACAATCCTCTCAAGATGCTGATTTCACTAAGCTTTTTTTAAATACCCATCCGCCTTTATGTGTCATGGAAATAAGTATTAAGTTGGCTGACATTGACAGAATAACGGAATAATGATGGTTTCGACATTTTTATATTGTAAGTCGGCCTCGAAAGGTTCTCATAGCGAGTCGACCATCTTTATTGTTACTTTGTAAGCTATACGCATTGTAAATGTTTATGTGCAATATGAAATGAGTATACTTTTTTTGTAAAAGACAACGCAATAGCAAAATATTACGATGTAAATTTTAGAACTATGAAATTACATTATTGTAATATTTTGAAATATTTTTACAAAATTTTGGAAGAGAATATTATCTCAAATTACTATTTAATGGAATGAAATTCCAGTAAGAACAACGATGTAAACCAAGTTATTTTTTTTAAATCATTGTTTTAAATAAAATTGTATAATAAAATATTTTGTCCAAAATCGCTACTGTTCTCATATACTTTTATATATTGAATTCTTTCCTGACTACATTTTCGTATTTAGTATGTTATAATTCGTTCAGATAAGACCGGATAAGACATACGCACAGGGAGTTCATCGCTTTATAATGTTCAGGTTTTACGACAGTGTTTTAAATTAAATCTAAGACATATCCATTTTAAATATTTATTTTTAATGTTAAAATAATTTTCGTTAATATTCGTTAATAATCTCATTTTTACAAAAAAAATCAAGAGAGATAGAAAAAATAAACGTGTTGACGCATGTGGAAATATTTTTTTTTAGATCATTGATGTTTAGTCATTCATTTTGCCTCACTTATGGCCACAGTGAATTAAACAAAAATAATATTTTTGATATATAAAAAAAATGACAATTGTGGCCATCATCAGAACTATATCTGAAAATCTGTACTATCCTCTGAAATAGGTATAAATAAGAAAAAAATGTCCGTATCATTTATATCTTCATTTTATAAACAATAAGTTTCTTTTTTTTACTTCCTTGTACGGAATAAAGGTAAAATTTCGGTTTTCAGATTTCAACGGAAATATCCATTTTGACTAACCTTGAATCCTTTTTGACTAGTTTCTGCGTAATGACTATACATATGTCAAAAATTTTGAAATTTTTTACATGGAACAACTACAACATTTTTTAGTTTTGCACTTCCCTTTTTTATTACAATCCAAAAAGGTACTTTGCTCGCAGTACTTTTTTCGAATTTTTCACATAACTCAAAAACGATTAGCTGTAGAATGTTGAAATTTTGTTCATGTAATTTCTATAATATCTAGTTATGACCTCCATTTTTTGATTCCAATTTAGTTGGCTTTTAATTATTGAAGGAAACATTTGATTTCTTGTTAACATATTGACATTGACAACAGTCAGAATATATTTCGTGAGAAACATGGCCAAAAATGAAAAGAATATCTATTTCTTTGCAAGTTTTTGAGCGATTAAAATATTTTTATGTAGGTTATACAATAAGACATAGTGACAAACATTTTAATAACATTTTAAAAGATACATTTCGAAGAGAAGATTTGTAACGAAAGGAAGTAGAAAAATGATTATGATTAACCGTAGCATTATGATCTCACTTTCAAATAAAAAGAAAAATGAAGTGCAGCAAAAAAATTGTATAATGTAGCGTATAAGGAAGTGAAGTGATGTCCACATCAGATTTTTTACTATTTGTTTTTAAATAAAATAAAAACTTACTACACAATATCTTTAATATTATTGGCAATTTTGTTATTATTACAAATAAAATAACAATATTTTAAATTAAAAAATAAAACAATTTTGTTGAATAACTGCAAAATATAACCCTATTCTTCAAGTAAAACGTTTGTAATGAGGGAAGAATCTCACCACTTCATCACAGCTGATTTGTGACAAAAAGAATGATCACAATAACTGAATTAACTGATGTGATGTGATTTATGTATAAAAAGAATGCACGTTATATCACCATGGATTTATGATACGAAGAATAAAAGCAACTATTTCATTTTTAATATTCCAAATATTTTTATATTTCCCATTCCAAGAAAAATCGAAGTATTGCTTGATATTTAACATGATATATGGCATATTTTTGTTGATTAAAGTATTTAAATGATTTACACATACAGCGTATGTACATAATTCAAATTCATTTAAAAATAAAATGATATATTAAAATTTGTAGAACGTCAACATTAATGATCATGTGTAATTTGAAAATTCGAAAAATGCAATAGTTCAAAATTATTATTCGCGAAACGACTGCATACAAATTAGAGCTAATTTATTAACTGCATTAATTCTGATTTGAACATCCGTGTAAAATAATATAATTTCATATAAAAGTACATATTTGGTTATCCACACGCGATGGTTTACAAACATATGTATTTATTTTTATTATTAAATTTATATACACCACATTTTATTGCCTGGCAAATATATGATCATGGTTTTAACATTTGTTAGTTTAGTTTAAGGATTAATAAAATTTGTGGGACATTCAGTACACTATATTTCACAATCATAAATATACTTCATTAGCTTAAAAAAATATAATATTTAGAACCCTTTGCAATTGCATTGAGGAATTAAAAATATTTATTTAAATAAAATATTTATTTTGTATAATACATTTTGATTTATATTTTGAATTGTATTTGATATTTTCTGTATTCACTAATAGTGTTTGTATCAAAAATTTTAAAAGTAAAAACATTATAACAGTATATGATTGCTTTGTTTATTTTTTTCTGGAAAATTGTAACAAATGAGCAAGTCGTAGCGAGTCTTTTGTTTTACAGTTACGTATGTCACGCTACAGTGAGAAATTAATATTTCCTTAAGACAGACAATAGCTGCAATTTTGTACAGTTAGAGTAAAAATATACTTTTTTCTCATGTAAAAAATATATTGAGCATTCAGCAAAGTAAATAATATTGAAATCATTCAGTTTGTATACACCCTCATCATCAACATCAGGGTTAGCCTGATTTAAATCATTTGATTTTAAATCAACTGATTTTTTTAATAAAAATCATTGATTTAAATCAAAGATAAAAAAATAATAATTATAAAAAGTATTTCATTATTTGCTACGAAACAATTAATAATAACTCAAATATATTCTGTGTAAAATAATATCTTAAAATTAAATGGTATTTTATCATTTTAATTCTCATATAACAGAAGGAAAAATATAAGCATTTAATTATGTAACGAAAAGTAAAAAAAATCTTTGTTACTCTTCCTAGTTTTATTCAGACGAATCGTTTGGATTTTATTACAGATTTAGTTTTTCTTTATGAAATAAAATATTTATATTGCTTTTTAAAACAATTAAAATACTCAGATAATAATAAAATTAAAAATATCAAAAAAATCATGATATATTTGATTTTTTTTAAAAATCAATGATTTTTCCTAAACCGACCACCGCCATTATTTTCGTCATTATTAAAGTTACAAAAATACTATAGAATATAGTTATAGGAGACAAAAAATCTGATTTTTGTTCAACCTTACTTTGTAATCGTATCAGCCAATCTCTCATCTACATACATACCATTGAAAGAAACTTATAAGAAAAAGGAAACATAAAGGAAACGAACTACAGGTTATAGGTTACTAAATAAAATTGTAAAATTATCAATCAATATTACAATCTGGAAATATTTATGTACGACACTTTTATTTCTGTTTAACGTCAAGCTTTGATCAGCAATTTTAAATAATCTAGAACTAATTATATTTTTACAACATTAATATAAAGCGAATCGAAATAAAACCGTTATTAAAAAAAGAACAGTTCAATTTAAATGAACCGCTAAATTTCTCCAAACCAAATCTTTCTAAATCCTTTCCGGTCTAGAAAGACTGACCCAGAACAAGTACTGTCACCCTGGCAACCAGTCTATTGACAAATGAACATTCTCTAATGAACCACAACTCTTATTCCATTGGCTAAAAACTCCGTTAAACGGACGAGAAAAATCCTTAAAGTAAATATTTGTACAGAGACGATTCTTCGTTTTATACACACCGCTATCGACCAAACGTTTAGCGACCAGATAATATCTTTTAGATTTTTTAATTAGGGCAATTAAAATTTTAATTAGGTTACTTTTCAATTAAAATGCACAAAACTGTTAAAATATAGTTTTAAAATTAATTACAAAGTATATTGCAATCAAAACATGTACTGAATTTATT
Source organism: Stenolophus ochropezus (assembly GCA_035578165.1). Classification (NCBI taxonomy): domain Eukaryota; kingdom Metazoa; phylum Arthropoda; class Insecta; order Coleoptera; family Carabidae; genus Stenolophus; species Stenolophus ochropezus. The sequence continues at coordinate 43,772,333 of JAQOWZ010000002.1, read as the reverse complement.
TGAAATTAAAATTTTTATATTTTTAAACAAAAAATAATAATTGGCTACATTTTTAATGATTTCATTCCTTGATTTTTAAATCACTAACATGACCTAACGTTTTACACTTAAATTAATGAAATTAAATATGCGAAACAACAAATTAATTTAGTTACTATAAACTATTTCCGACACAATTTCTTAAACTTTTTAAATAAATAGTTCTCATCAATTTCCTTGACTTTAAATGTTTAGAAAAATACCTATATACGAAAATGAAAAACAAATTTAAAGACACAGTGAATATGACTTAATATTTAGTTGGACCTCCTTTATTTTCTAACATTATTTTCTATCGATTTGGAATAGATTTTACCAAATTTCTGACGTAGGCAGGGTTAATTTTTGTCCATTATTCCCTTAAAGTTTTTTTATCACATTTCTTAGATATTGGGTGTTTCCTTATTTCTGTTTCCAATTTTGACATAATATTATCTATGATATTTATTTCAGGCGGTTAAGGATGAGTTTTTTTTATAAATTTGGGGCAATTATAGAATAACAAGTTTTAACTACAATATATGTTTCAGACTGTTTTCTTAATAAAAATGAAAATAATTTTTTATTACTCATATTTCAGCAGTTTGTATATGTTATTAGGCATTATTTATAGGTGTATCATTTTCATTGTCTCTCTAAATTTGATAGTTTTGTAAACATTTATTTCTGTATAGGGATGTAATATTTCTAATTATTATTTTTTATTGATTTGCATTAAGAGTAGAGTAAAGATAATAAATATATACAATTTTTGTATTAAAACTATTTGTTCATAACTTATACAACAAAAATATTCAGATGAAATCAAATCATATGTATCATTTTGACTGGGAGTCATGTAGTTCAAGCCTGTTATAGCAAGAATACCATTAACAACAATGAAAATTAAAACATGTATAGGTTTACACTTATAAAATCATTATTTTTACAATGCATTTTAATATAAAAATTTTCATCATACCAATTACTTTTTGTTCAATAAAGGTAAGTAATTATATACCTAAAATAAACCTGGGTATTATTAATGCATTGCATGGATTTAAAAATTAAATAAATGAATTTAAATAGGAAATAATATTACTATAAAAAATAAAGATTTTTAATTTACTATTCATCACTATAGGTAAGTTATTTCACATCGGTTTAAATTTCAAATATTCTCTAACAAAACTTTGGAATTTATGAATTTACTGTTTTTATCTATTATTTATCTAATTATAAATATTGACAAAAGTTTTAAATATACATTCATACGATATATTCATTAACATTTCTCTATTGTAAAATTCAAAAATAAAATTTCAATATTACATATTTATATATTAAATATATAACAACTGAAGCATTGTTAATAATTTTTGTGCGTTTTTTTTTTTATTAAAATATATGAACCTGAATCAAGGAATAAAAATTCCAATTCAAGTTCTGGAAAAGAGTCACCAAGCCTTAATTTTAAATTTCAGGTCAGGTGTTGAAATTCTACCTGCTGCATTGTAAGGGTAGGTAGGTATAATCGTTATATTGAGGATATAACATCCCACCACAAAAAGAAAAGGACTTTTATAAAAAAAAACAATTCTTGTAAATTTGAGATTGAGATTATTGTATAAATTTTAATAGTACAATAGTTTATAATATTAAATTATGTCTGTATAAAATTATAAATTTACAAGAATTATGTGAGTATCATTTTATATTTATGAACTTTTATTAATATTAATAATTTATGTTGAGAATACATAAAACAATTTTACATTTCAAAGTTCAAAAGCAAAATAAATCTACATGTAAACTTTTTTCTAAAATTAATTAGGCATGCAAATAATTTTCGCATGTGTAGCAAAAGTTTTACAGAGAATTTATTTATCCAACAATATAATAATTTCATTTTCTACTGTGCGACCATCTCTAACAATGAACTTTCTCTCATTTTAATTAATGTTAAAATCTACCATGATGCAAGTAAACAGTAAAATTCTAATTCGATTTCATCTGGTATATTTTTCCCTAATTTGAATGAATTACCACTTTTAACTTCCGAATCTGTGCAATTGAAAACTTTTTTATGTAAAAACTCCTATTTGTATAATCTAAATATTTATTTTCCACTTAATTATAATATTATGTTTATTCGATTTGTTATTAACAATGCATGAGTAAACCGTTACAATATTTTGGCGGTAAAATTACTTCCCTGTTCTCTAGTGTAAATTTGGCTTTAGAATAAAACAAAACAATTACGGTCAACAAAATTCCAGCAAAAAACTAAAACCAGTTTTAAAACTTTCTTCTAGAGGTCATATCTAGCAATTAAATGTAAATCAAAAGTTTACCAAAGTTTTAAACTTTTATAAACTCAATAAAACGGCTTTAAAATTAGAAAATGAGATGAGGGAATCATACCTTGCAACACGTAGATCAGGAATAGTCCCCACGTTAGTAACATGTTGGCTTCTAAACAAAACAGGTGCCTTCACAAAACTTCCAAACTAACTTCGGTCACAGAAAATTCACAAAAGCCTGTCAAACCTTCACCCAACACTTTCGGAACAGCACAATCTAAGCCTCGCACTCACTTTTACATAGTTTGGCAACTGATAAGGAGATAATTTTGATAACAACGTCGTGTTACAGGTGGAATCTCGCTGAACCTGTCAGCTTAGCGGTAAATATGTAACTGACTTGTAAGCGCTGTTCAAGTTGTTGCTTCGCCACTGCTCGAGAGTTTTCGTTCAGTTCCGGACGCGGGTTTGGCCGAGGATTAACGAAAGATTACGATAATATTTTTATATTTTTGATTTCCAAGATAAGTTATTAAAATTGTAATGATTTAGATATGGAACACCTATTTCCAAATGGTTGAAGTCAACAATGATTGATGTTAGTTAAATCATTTTAGCCTTGACTATTGTTAAAATGATTAATTGCTAATTAAAATAAGTAATACACCCACACCCAACAATTACAATAAAACATTGTTTGTTAGACTGTTTCTTTTATAAAGATAAATAAAATAAAAATGAGAATTTACTCCGGCTTTCTTTTGCAATTCAATTTGTGATGACAAATAAAATTGAAATGTCAAATTTAGAAAGTGAAAATTAAATCTCATAATTTCCATTTTTATTCATTCTACTGTAAATTAATGATTATTTAAAATATTTTTAAGAATGTTAATTAAAATATCTTATTTAGATTTTTTAATAAAAATTACATACTGCAAAGTTATAAATATTGAAAAATATTTTGAATACATCAACATATATTAACTATTGAAGATATTTTATAAAATGAAACAATATAAAGGACTAATTTTAAAACGAGCAAAATTGCTAAATTGTCAATTATATTTAATAATAAATAAGACATAAATAATTCATAATTTAAATATAAATTAAATGATATTTATAAAATTGTATTTATTTTACAACAATTTTTTAATTTTGTTAATACTATATTATTAAATAACGGATTATGATAGATATTATTCACGAAATCTGAGTAAATAATGACTATAATCCCTTATATAATACCATACTTTTTCTACTCCTGTAAATTTGGGAAAACGACTAAATATTTTAGAAAATCACAGTATAAAAATACACACTAAAAAGGACTATACCGTCAGCTGTCAGACGGCCATAAGAACACCCTTCCTATCCATATATAAAACAAACGTGAATAATTTCTGGTTTTGTGATTGGTCGAGAAGAGTGAAATAATGGGGATATAATTATACAGGAGTAGAAAATAAATATTTTTTTCAAACGTCATAAAAGTGGCATCTTTTGTGACGTGATTGACAAGGTTAAAATTTAATTTCTACGTCGGAGTAAAAGTGAAATAAAGAAATTTCCTATAAACTATATAAGAATCTGCGAATAAGAAATAAATGTCACAATAAAACTAGATACTTGACAAGAATAAAGTTACTAAAAACCATCTACAATAGACCATTCCAAAATGATGTCACAGAACGGCCGCCATGATTGTTGAGGGGCATACAGCTATTATTCGCCTTACTTCGAAAGCAATGTGTTCGTAAGTGTTTTGTACTTTTCTATCAGAATTTTTGCGTATATTTAGATATATATGTATCTTAAATATGAATCTTAAAAATTAATATTTTCTAATTTAAATGGTGATGTTGAAGAACGTTACAAAAAAAATATCTAAATAACTACGATCTTTACTGTTTGAAAGATTTCAATTTCAATTTCACAGATTTACCCGATATTGAAATGATTGTCTAGTCAATTATTTAATATTAAACCATTATTACATCGGTGAACAATTAAATGCTTTTAAAAGTTTAGAAGCTTATAAATAGTATGAGGTTACTATACAAAATATTGGGTATATGAAAACCGAAATTATAAATAAACAGTTTTTGCGCAGGAAACAAAAAACTTTTTGTATAACATATTTATAAAAAAATTGAACGTTATAGCTTTTTATAGATTAAACACTCTCAGAGGTTTTCTGAAAAAATTAAAAGTGTGAATGATCATTTTAGAAGATGATACCATATCTTGAACACATTGCACTTGTGTTGCTGGGTAACTTGCGTTGCATTTGAGAAAATTAACATTTGAAAAATAATGTAAAGTCATACTTGCTAAGTGCCCTTTTCCATTTACGACAACAGCAGTATTTGTAAAATTGCTTAATTATTCAATAATTTCAACTGATTTTTTATTATAGTTGGAAATCTGAAAAAATACAATTTGTCTCTTTCTTTCTAGCGTCGCATGCAATTCTCCACGCTCACCTATATTATATTTTGTGTTAAATGTTCAATAAAATATAACATAACATTTTTTTTAACTTAAACCCCCTCTCCAAAAATTATTGCTGGTTACGGCCCGGATCAAAAGAATGCGTTAAAAAATGTGAATTTAACAAATATTTAAAAATACATACAACTTTCACACATTATCATATTTTATTAATTCCAGTTCAAATAATTTAAGATTGATAGGTGTAGCTAATGTTTTTCGTTGCAGTTGTGTCCTATGCAAGCAGACATTTTTCTGCTTATAGCGAAACTTAACGAATGGTTCCGATCTCTCTAATTTACACGCCGAATATACCATCTTAGACTATAGACTATCACACTACACCTCTGGCTGAAGCAGATTTATTTCTGCCTATCTTTATTCTTTTTCACACGATGATCAAGTTTTCATTTTTTTTAACTTTTAATGCAAATTAGAAGTTAAATAAATTTGATTCTGCAAAAAGTAAGTCTATATTTTTTGGCTGAAGATTAAATTAATTCGTATGTGCTATAACTCATGGATAAGCAGAGCTTAACTTGCTTACCCTTACTGCATGGCATTGATAAGTTTCCTACATTTTTATCTTTATTTATAATACTACATAATATATTATTCCTCAATGATAGTTTATTGTATTGAATGTAGTATCTATTCGAGGGAAACTTGTGCTAGTGAGTGTACAGATATTTCAATTTTAGATATAAAGTTTTTACTTAAACCGAAGTTTAAGCAAACTCGGACTAAGTTAAACTTGTTCTTTCAAATATATTTAAATTTAATCGTGGGAATTGTTTACTTTACCAGACTCAAGTTTTCCGGCTATTTCCCGGCTTTTTCCATTAAAATAAATAAATATGGATGGAAAATTGCGAATGACAATTACTTCTACTATTTAATTGCCAAACACTTTGAAATATTATTTATTTTGCGAGAATTAATTGCATTACTTATATTTATCTTCACTGGAAATTTTCAAAAATCTGATAAAAGTTACTAAATATTGAAATATACATATATACCGCGAGCAATATTAATTATCAATGTTTAATTAAATACGTAATGCAATATTGTAGGTGGTGCTATCTATAAACAATAGTACAAAACATATTTAACATCATAATTATATTGAATGAATTCTTAGAAACATTTCATTATTGTTTTATTGTTCTGTTAATAATATAAATCATTTATTATAATCATAAAACAATAACCCTGAGAAATTATTGCATGGAGAAAAATTTTGGTTTTGGACCTGTTCTTAGGAGCAGCATTTTGGTCCGAAAATAAGAACCTTTATGAATTTTTTTTTCACGACATGCATAGATAGCAGGTATGGCCTGATTTAAAGCATGAATTAAATCAACTGATTTTTTTATAAAAATCATTAATTTTTCACAAAAATAAAAAGAATAAATTATAATAAAAATTTAATTATTCGCTACGAAATTATTAATAATAACCAAAATATATTATATATAAGTACTTTTGTCATATAACAAGTTAAATAAATACTTATAAATATTTAAATGTTAAACTAAAAGTATTTTTTTTTGTTACTCTTCCTAGACTTTTCAAATGAATCGTTTTGATATTATTACAAATTTCGTTTTCGTTTATGAAACAAAATATTTATATTGCTTTTAATGGTTATTTACGTGGCTAGCGTACTATTCGATGCGATTCCCAAAAATACGTGAAAAATTGCATATTTCTAATGAAAATGCTGACATTATTATACGTGCTGGAATTTAAATATTTACGTTTTTAGAAACTATGAATAGTACTTTATCAAGTGTCGGTTAGCTTTTTTAAAATAATTGATTAAATATTTAGAAAAAAAACATTGAAAATAGGTCATGTTCAAAACAGTGACTACTTTAAATAAAAATCTTGACTGACCTACAAGTACAAATAATTGCATATTTTAAAATACGTAAATCGAACATTTGTATAACGAATTAAGGATTGAAATTTATGCTCAATATTAAGCATCATATAATTTACCATTTTTAATAAAAACAATATTGGAAACTACCATATTTATTAAAATATTTGCAGAAATCTAAAGTATACTTTAGTATAAGTTTAACGCCGATAGATGGCGTTCAAATTTTAGTTTACAGGGCGAGCTGGAAATTTGTGAGGCGAGCGACGAGGGCGTGAGCCCAGTAAAGATTAATTGCGCGCGTGCCGTGTACAAAATTTTATTTCCTCTTTCATAGCGTTTTATTAATTTATTTTATTCTTCAAAAAAATATTTACTCTATTTTGAAATCAAAGGTAGTTGGCGGTGGTAGAACAATTTATAGCTAGATGTTGTCAATCAAAATACAAATCTTGGAAATTTACAAATGTGTTTCGCCAGTGAATCAAAATGTACTATAAATTAGTATAATTACTCACATAAACCTAATTAAATTAAGTTTATTTATAATAAGATGCATAAAAAACTTTCATTATTTTGTATTATTTTTACAGGTTAGTTACTGTAATTGTTTATTTACTTAGTTACCAAGAAGCCTGTAAAGTGACAATTATATTAAGGTGGAAATAAAACAATTTAAAAATTCAGGATCAATTAGAATCTTTAAAAATTAAAAAATAAATCAAGATTTTTGCCAACCCTGATAGAAAGTACTATTTTCTTCTCACAAAATACTGAGGAAAATTACTTTTCATTAATTAATATATTAAGCATTATTATATAATAATGATAATCTTTTAAAAGAAATATGGCAATTATGTCGTGTTATTTCTTTTTACCTCCCGCCTATCAATATATAGATAAGGGAGGTATTGTTTTTGGTCAGATTTCTCGAGTGTAGATTTTCAACATATGAGCACGAATTAGGGTCCCTAGAATACGATTTTACTATTTTTAGCGTGATGTCTGTATGTCCGTGTGTGTGTGTATGTGTGTCTGTGTGTGTGTCTGTGACGATTTTTCGTCCACGATAACTCCAATACGATACATGTAAAAAATATAATATTTGGTATTTAAGAGTTCTATTCTAATACGATGAACTGATTAGATTTTGACTACAATTGGTTAACCGGAAGTAGTACTTTACTTGAAGCTTTAAACCGTTTTTCCTAAAAAATACCTCTAAATACCATATTTTCGAAAATTTCGTTATTATAAATACAAACATTTTTTAATTTTCTACCGATCTGCATAATTACGTTTATGTATAACTTCTAACTAGATAGAAAAAAATATATATAAATTATAATAATTTTACATATCGTTTAGGCTGAGGAATTTCAATAAAACAGATTAGTTATTCTTATATGCACAAAATTTGACATATGATGTCAAATTTGATGTAAGTAAGTGTAAAAGATAAAATAAGTAAAAATGAAGTAATTTTATTGTAAAATTTAAAAAGATGGAAGAAATATATTAGGAATATATTTGCATGCGTGAATCAAAGTAAGTTCAGTTCCGGTTTTAGTAACGTCAAAAATAGCTGTCATATTGGTCATACAAAATTTATGAAGGAAATTTTAGATATGAAATGAATTAAAAATATTCTGAACTGCAATAACAAACTAATTTTAAAAATACAAATTAAATGTATTAAAAAACTTATATAGAATATATTACTACAGTGGCGGGAGGTATTGTGTTGGACACACCAGATTTTTTCACAATAATTTCACAATTTTGACAACTTGAACTTGAATTGGCGTATTGGCAATACTGTAACAATTACCCTGTTAAACATCAGAGTTTACATTACCTAATTTTCTAGCTTATCATGTTGCTGTGCCTTTTTGTCCGAATAAATAGATTTTTGAAACATGTCACGTAAAAAATGTTTGTGTTTAACAAGAAAGGAAAGTATTTTTTCCATTCTCCCTCGAATGCTACGCTCGTGAGTTAAATTCGAGCTCGACTGGTAAAAAGTTTGACAAATAACTACATTTTATGTTATAGTCGTCGAAAACGCATAGTATTCTATTCGCATGTAATGCCTATTACTCATTCGAATGATTTACAACACGAGCGAAAGCAAGTGTTGGCAAACTTCGTTATCATAAGTAATAGCACATTACATGCTCATTGAATAATATACTATTAAAAAAATACGCTTTTCTCTCTAGTTTAACAAATAACTATTATCTTTTACGGTGAATACTGGTGTTTGACGGTGGATAATAATGTCAAAACAATGAAAATAGTTTATCTAATCTTATATCCGGTAATAAATGCTTTCAGAGCAATAGTGATTTTAACATTTGATTATAATACAACTACACTTTAATACTTAACTTAAAATCAGAGTATACCGGGTGTCCCAGCTTGACCGACACATGGAAGTTTTACATGGGAAATCAGGTAATTATGAATAGTATCTCCCCAGTGCAAGATATTAACTTGAAATTTTGTATACTTATCGGAGAATATTAATTCTATGGATCACACTTATTTGAAATATGCAATTTCGTCTGCAGGGCGACATTTATTAAATTTAAAATATAATATTTTCCTTCAAAATCAGACAGCCATGGAAATAAAAGAAAATATTTATCTGACATTTTAGTGATATATCACTGACTTTAATTCTTATTCCCTCTATTTTAATATTATTTAAGTTGAATTTAGTTTCGTTTTGTTAAATAATATACCAATATTACAAAAATATAAATATTTACAATGGCATGTCATTAACTGTCAGAACTATCACATAGATATTTTCTTTTATTTCCATGGCTGACTGATTTTGAACGAAAATGTTAGACTTTATAATTTAATAAATCTCGTCTTGCAGACGAAATTACATATTTCAAATAACTGTTATCCATAGAAATAATATTCCTCAATAAGCATACAAAATTTGAAGTTATTATCTTGCACTGGGGAGATACTATTCATAATTAACTGATTTTCTATGTATAACTCCCATGTGTCGATCGAGCTGGGACACCCGGTATGTTATTGTAACAATGAAAAACAGTAAAGGATAAATTTTCATTTAATATGAATAAAGTTAGGAAAATTCTATTGCTTATGATAACAATAATAGTAATGACAACCAATGTAAAACAAAAGACTGTATTCGATTGTTTTTCATTATTACGGCCTGTTCTATGATTTTATTTTAAGAATAAAAGTGTAACTAAAGTTAAATCCATGTTATATTATAAAATATTAAAAGATTAAAAACATTAAATTTTTGTCCTCTATTTTTTAAACACCTCTATGTGAAAAATTATGAACTTATATATTATTAAAAAAAAGTATACTACCTCGTTAGTAAATTGTGTTTTAGTTTTAATAAACTTGTGATTAAAGTAACATTAATGAAAGTTGAATTAAAACGGAATAATTTGTGGAATAATAATATTTATTCATTATATTAACCCCAATATTAATTATTTTAGAAAAGTGTCTTTCCATTTCTGAAAAGATTCTTGAATGGCAGTCTTTTTCCGAAGCGAATTAAAATAAAAATACCAATTAGTGTACAAATAACAAAAGTCCCAAATGCATTGTGCTTTAAAAGCTCTTATTGTGTGCTTTGCCTTTGAAAGCTGCAGTTCAAAAATAAACGATAGTACTGAATAAGCTTCGACGAAGCGAGAATGTTATTTTTGAAACTGTACGTTAATTACAGATAACAATGTCTTCTTCTAATTATCAAATTGATTTTTCATTTTTCTCCACGAGAATATCTTAAAAATGTTCTTTCTTTCTGCCTGAATGAAGGTTTTGTTCGGTTTTTAATTACTTATTAGTAATATAATACAGGACTTTCAAATTTAAATTCAAAGACATTTCAGAGGTAACATCCAAAAATTACATAAAACAAAAAATGATTGACAAACAATTTTAATGGTGCATGTCATTCAGCTATTAATCTAATATTGAACTACTCGGTCACAGTGTTATTGATTACCTAAGAACATATATGTAATAAAACCAAAATGATTCATTTGAATAAAACAAATAGTTTTTATTTTTAGTTACATATTTAAATTCCTATGTTTTCCTTCCGTTATACGAGTATTAAAATAATAAAGGCCTGGACTAGCCAAATAAATTATTTCCGACTGCAGTCCTGTTTATTTATTTATTCCATCACCAAGATTAGTCGCTTATTCCTCTCTTCATTAAAATAATAAAATATTATTTTACTTTAATATATTATTATATACAGAATATATTTTATTTATTATTAATTGTTTCCTAGCAAATAATGAAATTTTTATTATAATTATTATATTTTATATCTTTGAAAAAAATCAATGAATTTTATTTAAAAAATCGGGTGATATAAATCAAATGATTTAAATCAGGCTAACCCTTGTTTTTAGTTTTTTACTGACCCGCCATTGTTGAGTAAAGTAGGTATTAAATTATTTAATTTCTTGGCTAATAAATATAAATAATTAATTTAAAGAAATTTACAATGAAATTATGTTAATAGAAATGTAGGTAATAGTTATTTATACAACTATTGTGTAAAATAAGTGTTTTTTAATCGAGTGCTGTTTAAAATTAATTAAGATTATAGCACGAAATAAAAGCACTGTTACACACGTGTTGCGTACAACTCTTTTCCTACAACCAAAGTTTCCTCTAAGATGTGCGGGTGCGCGGCCGCGAATTAATTTTTCGAAAGTTGCGCAGCCGTTTTGGTATTCTGCGAAAAATGGGCTTATTTATCATTTTTTTTATTTCATTTTTTAAAAAAATTGCCTCTAAAAAGAAGTAAAATTTAGAAATTCAAAATTTTTTGAAATCGGCCATTGACATTTACATGTCAAACAAAATCTCTTTTGTTTTATATCGATTACATCTACTACTACGAGCCTTTGCTTTGTTATGTTAGAGGGGCAAGCCCACCAAAATGGGGCCCCCACCAAATTAGCATTTTACATTACAGTAAAATAAAAAAAGCCAACCTGGAAAACATCAAAATTAATGTACTTGTAGCTTTACTAATGTACAACGGAATGACTTAATTTTTAATAAAAAAAAAATAATAGTGTCTTTAATCGAGAACTATTTATGTATAATTTAATAATACAAAAAAGTACAGGATCCTTTCCCAAACGTGGACGTAATCCTGAGAAATTATCTTGTTTTCATGATAACAAATTGCACAGCAGAAAGATCATTTTGAATTGACATTATCATATGAAGATATTACAGAATATTTCACAAAGAAGAAAGCAAGACAAGTGCCGAAACTAAATTTTATGTTTATCAATATGGAATTGGTTTTATTCGGCTGGGTAATTAGTAATTAGGAAAAAACTTTTGGAGTAGCAGTCATTTAATAAAATACACTAATACACCAACGTTTCGATTGTAATTCAGGCGTCATCAGAGTGATAAATGGTATTAAAATTTATTCAAGTATTTGTTAATTTAACAATTTATTAAAAAAAATCATAAAATATAAATGTTCAATTTTTATTCCACGTTGAAAAAAGACAGCCACCAAACTTTTGGTTAATATTTAATATTTAATTATTAAATTTAAAATTATGTTTTATTATAATCAAAGGTTTTAGAAAAAATGAATACATGATTTGTCGGAAAAATGTCTACTTGACTCGGAGCCGTAAAATACTTGGCACAAAGTGCCTCGAATTTCAATATGGGTCCTAGACAGTAATGTTTGTACTCTTTTACTGATTCTTATGTAAATAATTAATATTGTTTATGTGTTATTAAATTGCTTGGAAATGTAATTTTCAAAAGTATTTATTATAAAAAATACCAGCCCCCCACTTGCACACTTTTATATACGTTTTGAACATTTTTGCTCGCATATACTTTTGTACCGTTCAGTCAGTGAAAAAATTAGAAAGAACATTGATTACAACCGAAATACAATAAAAATTCATTTCAAAAGTAAATAAAACCATTAATAAATATGTTTATGTTGCCTAGCAACGGCTACTTGTGCGTGAAAAGTGACACTTTACAAACTCTAAAGAGGGCATAAAGTTGTAGGAAATAATTTAAACTGCAATGAATGTCAGTATATTATAAGATTATAACATTTGAGAAGGTATGAACTAAGGCGAAGCTTGCAAAGAAATATTCACAAGAATAGTTGTATTATTTTTATACTTACATTTCGTGCCACCAGCAGCATTTAACTTCAAATAATGTTAAAGTATTTGTAAAATGTGGGCCACTGATAGTTCCGATTTATTTATTTGCAACTTTTTATAGTTAATTTCTAGAGAATAAAAAGTATAAGAAATTCGTATAATTTTCATAATTACCCACCTAAAAGGACATTTTTTTCTATAAATCTCCGTTGATAACGGTAACCATATAAAAATGTTTATCAGAAACTTACGAGTTATGTTGCTATGGAAGTAGTTACTTACGTGAGTTTATAATTTTTATATTATTTGTATAAAAAATTAACTTTTTAGAATGTTTTACAAATATTAAACATCTAAATTAATAAATTTAGATTTAAAATATTATGTTTTAATTTAATTGAGATCACACATAAATAAGTCGAATTTATATGCAAATGTAGTATTTATTATCATATAAATATAATTTATAGTTCAATATTTGAACATAAAAAATTAAATGTGTCACACATAATTAATTTGAGAAATAAACTATTTAAAATTTCTATGAATATTGCAAGCAATAAATAAATTAATTCAAAACACTATCCATTATTTTTTAATATATTAATTACCAAATAAAAAAATCATTCATAAAAATATATTTCTGTGACATCACTAATGTTCTCTAGAAGAGGATTATAGTCACATATTATCTATTTTACCTTCCCCATTTTAGTAAGATATTGTGCTAAAAATCGCAAACCAATCAGCTAAAATATAATAAGCGACTCGGAATGTAAGTTAATTATATATAACTTTTGAGAAGGTTATATAGCACATTCTGAAGCAGATTTAACTGCTCCGGATTGTGCTCTGGTTTCAGTGGGTCAAGAATTAGAGCAGTCAGAAGTGTTTGCACTAATTCTTAGCCTGCTGAAACCAGAGCACATTCTGGAGCAGATTTAACTACTCTAGATTGTGCTCTGGTTTCAGTGGGTCAGCAATTAGAGCATTTTGAAATGTTTGCTCTAATTTTATGGCTACTAAAACCTGAACATATTCTGGTGCAGTTTTAGCTGCTCTGGATTGTGCTTCGGTTTCAATGGATCAAGAATTAGAGCAAACACTTCTGAATGCTTTAATTCTTGATCCACTGAAACCGGAGCCCAATCCAGCCAAAACTGCTCCAGAATTTGCTCTGGTTTCAGTGGGCCAAGAATTAGAGCACACGCTGAAGCGTGCTACAATTCCCGGCCGGAAAATTAGATTACCTTCAAGGCATGAGATGCGATTGCTTGAAACATTCCTGTAACTACCTGCCACTAAGGTTCTTCGAAACCCAATAAAACTTTTGCGTATTTAAATTAGAGTGACCATTTATTTTTTTAATGAAATCAGTACAAAACTTATTCTATATTTATATTTAAAAAAAGTGATAAAAGTAAAATGAAATTTGATGCCATATACGATGATTAATGTTAAAAATTCTTCTATTGTGTAAAAGCAGTGTTTTATTTAATACTGTTTTAGTTTCTTTAAATTTGATTTCTTCTAGGCTTTTATTATTCTCAGGTAAAACATTTATAAATCCGAATATAACTTTTAAAATATTATTTTTGCTTCTTCTACATTAGCTTTAAAAACAAATGGAAAATTATAGCAATATTACAGCTGTAATTTTATTGCTAGTACTAAAGTTTACAGTTCCTCTCAAAATCAAGCCTTTTAACCAAGTCACTTACTAACAGAGCATGTAACCGAAAAAAATACTGGTTAACGGTTAACCCATATTGAGAACATTATAAAAATAACGGTTTTAGTTCGAAAACCGGTTTTTAAAAATTGAAAACCGGTTTAAACCGGTTAATAAATCGGTTAATAAAAAAAATAATAGAAAACTTAATTAAAAAAATTATAATATTAGGAACAAATGAAAAGCGATTATGTTTCATGCTGCATGCAAAATCAAACTAGAAATTCACAAAAATTCCGATAACACATTCAGAGAAATGTAAGTAATTTTTTCAATTTTAAACTTGATGCCTAAAGCTTACAAAGGGACTACCTATTTTTGTGACTCTCCAATAAAATCGAAATTGTCATGAGTCATATAGTCTTATTCAAATACAAATATAACAGATATGAAAAATTCAATTTTTTTCGCACTAAATAGTATTATTAAAATGAAGGTTAATGTTCGCTAAAACCAGTTTATTTTTTATGATTAACGGTTACCGGTATTTTCGGCCTTAAAAATATCGGTTAAAAAATTCAAAAAAAGTCAATACATTATTTTATTTATTAATACAGTATGTTATAATATAAAATTTATTTCGTGTATATAAATATTCAATAAAAAACTTTAAAATAATAGAAAACTTTTTTCCTTTATTATGGTGTACGGGGACTAGTTGGTTTGAGTGTACATCTGTTATAATAAAATAAAATAAAAGGGCCTTTCCACATTTTCAATCACACTGTATATTTTTTTACTATATGGTAGAACAAAAGAAATATGTAACAATTATAATTAAATTAATTAGAAACATATATTTCACTTATGTCTTCTTACCCATTGTTGGGTGTGCCAATTTCGTACGTCCTAGACATCGGTAACACTACAATTCTATTTACATATACATATTTATTTTTTATTTAAATTATATTTTATACTTGATAGTGTTAGCTAATACCCTACTATTAATTTAATATAATAATTTTAATATAACGTTGAATAACTGTTAGCTATTTCGTAATCCCCCTACCTTTATTCATTTATTAAAATGATAATTAACGACACAGAAATCTTCAGTGTCTTTTCAGCAGTCATCAGGTGAGCACAATTTATAATTTTATTTTTTAATTTGAATTTTAATAATTTATTGCGATTTACTACTACTATATTATTATTGAAACTAGTGTGCAGTACAAATATTTTTTTTATAATTAATAATAACAAATTTTGTTATAAATAAACTAATTCATATTTTTTATTGTTTCAGGTTCCAGCTACTTGCTAGATATAAGATATAGATATAAAATATAGACGTAAGGGGGGAAGCAGGTACTTCTCAGTTTTTTTTCTCACCACTGAAATAGTAATTTCAATTTTGATATTTAAGAATAATATCCTCTCTGAATATTTTACGACTTCATTAAATTTAATTCCCATAAGCTCATTTTTAATTTGAATTATTTCCGTGATACATTGTTGACATTGTTTAATCTTAACTTTAACTGATACCGTATCATGCAAATATATTGCATTAAATTTATTCCTAAACAAATTAATAAGACTTGGCACATTAGGTATGAAATGAGATCTAGGTATAAAGTGTGGAGTGAACATGTGAAGTATGATGGTTAGGTGTTATGTTTAAATATAAGGTATGATGGTTAGATATAAGGTGTGCTGATTAAATATAAGATATGTTGAATGCAAGGTATGATGGTTAAATTTAAAATGTGATGCTTAAATATAAGGTGTGATGATTAGATATAAAGTGTGCTTCTTAGATATAAAGTGTGATGCTTAGATGTAAGGAACGGAATGATGAATAAATATAAGGTGTGATGAATACATATAAGGTGTGATGATTAAATATAAGGTGTCATGATTAATATAAGGTGTGCTATTAAATTTAAGGTGTTCTGATTAAATTTAAGGTGTGTTGATTAAATTTAAGGTGTACTGATTAAATTTAAGGAATGATGATTAAATATAAGGTTTGATGATTAATATAAGGTGTGATGATTACATATAAGGTGAGATGATTAAATATAAGGTGTGATTATTAAATTTAAGGTGTGATGATTAAATTTAAGGTGTGATGATTACATTTAAGGTATGATGATTAAATTTAAGGTGTGATGATTAAATTTAAGGTGTGATGATTAAATTTAAGGTGTGATGATTAATATAAGGTGTGATAATTACATATAAGGTGTGATGATTAAATATAAGGTGTGATGATTAAATTTAAGGTGTGATGATTAAATTTAAGGTGTGATGGTAAAATTTAACGTGTGATGTTTAAATATATGGTGTGATAATTGAATATATGGTGTGATGATTGAATATATTGTGTGATGATTAAATATAAGGTGTGATGATTAAATACAATGTATGAAAATGTATATATAGTGTGATGGTTAGGACTGAGATGTGATGTGTATAGATATAAGGTATGATGTATGAATGGAAGCATATCCTTACTGCAAAACTACCCGGGAAGTTTTCAGTAAAGACGAGCTTTTAGGTACAACTTATTTTAGGTTTATAATGTGCCTTGTTTTATTAATTGTTTTGCTTTTGTTTATTTATGAGTACATTATTTTATTCACTATAAATGTAAATATTACACAACTTTTAGTATGCCATTTTTGTACAAATATTGCTAGATTTAATTTTTTAATTTACTCCTATTACTAATTTCAACCATTAATTTTTCCCTAAAAAAATAATTTTTGATTTTAAAGTCCTCCAATTATAATATTTGAATTTTGAATGTGCAATACCCCGTAGTATATTATAAGTCGAGGCACTCCTTTCTCTGCTTACAGCATTCTGGTCGTTGGTATGGGTTGCACGGAAGGGTTGTGATACCGCCCTCGTATTAGCGTGTCTATAAGTTAGAGTTACGGATGTGCTTGGTGCATCTTGCTGCCCTTTTACCATTTTGGGCGTTAGTACTGGAGGGCCGGAAGGGTGTCTGACCGCTAGCGTGTTGAAATGTCTAATTGTGGAGTGAGTTTGTACATAGACTATAATAATTAATATTATATTTTCATTTTCTACTTCTTTCTTGGTTTTCATGCCAATAACCCTGACCCTTTTCGCTGGAAGTACACTGCATTAGTTTAAGTCGCCCCGAATAACTTTTTAGTCGCGGTTAGATTTAAGTCGCAATAGTTTTAAGTCTTCCTCCTTTCCTTAAACCCAAAACCATCCCTTCCCCCCTTGCCGTCGTGGAGAGACCTTGTCGTGGTGGCAGGGCTTAACCATCCTCTAAACATCAAATGTATAATAATAGAGGATGGGACCAACATCTCCACTTTAATATTATATTGATATAATTTACAGATGAAGCAATTTTTATAAATTTCTTTCTTCAGATATTTTTAGGGAATAATAGATAGAAATGAAGCAGAACCTATTTCAAATGGTATAATTTCTTATAGAAGCAGCAATTTATATTGGTGAGTGCAAAATATTTTTTTATAAATAATAGTGCAGCAAATATTGTAAAATATGTTCATATATTTTAATAATTGTAAAAATAACTAATAGTTTTTTTATTAATGAGTAGTTTAGAAAAATATAAAATATTTTTTATTTTGCTAGAGCTAAAAAAATTATAATATAATTTTCAATTCTTAATTCTTATGTGTTATTTAAAAATGTATAGTAGTAAATATTAAAATATAACCTATCCAAAAGTTATATTTAAAACATTATATTTTTATAGACTGACAGTTTCAGGTATGTTTCTATAATGACAGAAATGCAGAAAGAAGAAATATTTAAACCGCGAAAGAACTATGGTTGAAAACATTTCTAGAAAACTGGATGGATCAGAACCTCGAAAATCGTAAGTGCTTTTTCTTAAATTTATAATTTATATTTCCACTAATTGCCTAATCATTAATTGTTATTTATCCTTATTTGACATGAGAAATTGTTTTTCGCAACGATTTTACTTTGTAATCATGGTAACTGTAACATGTTTTATGACGAATTTTTCAGAATAAATCAAATCAGAAAGTTATCATTTTCTTACGATCAGAGAATTTTTTTTTAATGAAAATAATATTTTTAAAGTAAATTACTTTATATATTATTATAATTTTTTTTCAATGCAGGTCGAAATCATTGTTAAATATTTACATGTTTCATAATAATTCCAATGTAATTTTTATTAATTTTTTTCCAAATACCACAGTACAGAAACTATTTAAATACAGGGTGACCCATAGTATGTGATAGGCACGTAGTTCTTCGATTTTATTCGTAATTATAATAATGGTTTTAGTTCTAAAACCGGTTTTTATAAAGTGGAAACCGGTTTAAACCAGTTAATATATCGGTAAAAAAATAATTAAAAAAAAACAAAAATATAATAAAAAATAATTACAAAAAATATAATAAAATAGTTATTTATGATATAAGTGTTAAAAGTGACATTTTATGAGTGAGTGGGGAAGTTTGAAACGAGGCGAAGCCGAGTTTATCAAACCCCACGAACGAAATAAAATCACTTTTAACACAAATATCATACACTATTTTTCCTACGACCACAGTTATGTACCTATTAGTAAATAAAAACTAAGCATTAGAATGACATTTATGACAGGTCATGATGTATTTGTTATGAACAACTGAACATAAGACGTGTTAAAAGTAAATTTGTTTTTTACTTTTAACACTTTGTCAATGGCAACGTTTTAAAAGTATTTACTGTGTTATAAACTGTTATTTTTAACTTGCTAAGCAACCGTTAAAAATACTATTTTTAACAGTGGTCGTAGGAAAAAATATTTTAAAAAAAATTAAAATATTACCATCTGAAAAAATATAACGAATAAAACAATGAAACTTATTTAACGAATATTCACAAAAATTCCCGTAATACCATCAGAAAAACCTAGGTCACTTATCAATTGTAAACTTGACTAATAGTGACAAAGGGACTACCTACTTTTATGACTCTCCAATAAATTATAAATTGTAAAAACTGTCATGACTTAGATTCAAATACAAATAAGTAAATAACACAGATATAAAAAAATTAAAATGTTCGCGTTAAATGATAGTAAAATAAAGGTTTTTAACCGGTTTACTTTATTGTTGGTTAACGGTTACCGGTATTTTCGGTCTTAAAATTATCGGTTAAAATTACGGTTAAAGTTCGCAATTTTCGTTCAAAATATCGGTTACCGGTTTATATTAACCGGTTTTTTTAACCGGTTACATGCCCTGCTTACTAATAAAATCAAACCATGTCGAGAGGTACAAATTTTAGTTAATAATTAAATTATATGAAAATGTTTAAACATTTATCAAAAATAATTATAAATATCGAAAATCAGTACATTCAGTACAGTATGTAAAAAATCAGTACACAATATGTTACAATTTACTTATCAGTACAAGCGTCTGAAAATCAGTACTGTACTGACAAAATCAGTACGAATGGTCACTCTAATTTAAATAGTTTCGAACAATTTTTATCTTTTATAGACTTGCTCGTATAATATATTCTGTAAAGATACTATATTTGCGTGAAATACAAAAGATTTCACAATATAGTTTAGTATAAATACGGACAATTTAAAAGTCATTGTCCAAATGAATTTTGGACGAACTATACTTACATCCCTTGCAGCTTAAATAACTATTACACATTTGTTTACAAAATTCGACAAATATACTTGTCAATTTTTCTTTGTAAATTTCTTTAAATTTATTATTAATATTTTATTAGTCGACAGAAATGCAATACTAACCTAAATTTATACAAGTTTTCATTTAAAATATGCACATACATATATATCAACAACTTTAAATAAAAATATGGTAATAAATTTACTGTCAAGTAATGTTAGTAAATAAGTATAAATAATTGCATATTCCATATTTGTACATTGTCTAGTAAACAGATATAAATATAAAAATATTTTTATTTTTTAGTAGTCTACATGTATTATACATGTCTGTAATCATAAATTTAATTAAAAGACTTAAAAATGTAATTAATAACAATACGATTTTTATTTAAATGTAATATGAAAAAAAAATTAAGATATATTATTAAATACAACTTACATTTACGTTTATTGTTTATTAATTTATAAACAGGTTTAATTATTATAAAACGGTTATAAAACTATAATTTTTCAAGAGAATAGTTCTCGAAAAAATCGTTAGAGGCAGCAGTTGTCATGTTTGATTTAAGATATTTATTTGTTAATTTCCGCATAGAAACAAATGTAAATAAGAGAAATTTCTTACTTCCTGTTAACAATATATTCGGAATAACAAAAAACATCCGAATTCAATTAATTATTTAATTTCGAAAGTTCATTAATAAAATAAACAAATTAATTACATTTTCGGTCTGTGGGCAAACAATCACCAGACTAAACAATTGAATGAAAGGGGTCTTTAAACAAGTGACTGTCTGCTTGGGACCTCAACCAACCCTCACAGGCCCGTACTAAGGGGCGAATCTTCTGTCAAGTCAATTTCGCTCCTGAATTGAAATGAAGGCGAATTTAAATGCACATAGGGGTTGCTATATATAGGACGCCGAAATTGACTTTACGAAAAGTTAATTAATTTAATTGTCTGAAATATTTACACACACAAATTTTAAATGAATTATGATTTAAGTAATATCCATGCAAGAATACATATACATATGTTTTTTCTCATGTCATAAAATAAATTTTATTGCATTATAAATTAAGTAATTAAATTATAAAATGCACTTATATGTTTTATTATTGTACCATAATAACTATTTTAAATGTGCAAATGCTATTTTTTTTAATAAATAATTCTTGCGAATCCCTAATATCGAGACAACAATCCGCAGGTATTCTTTAGCTATAAAAGATCATTATTCGAGTGGTTCGCTTTTGCTTCCTCGAGAACCATTAAGGCCGTTTCATACTGGCCTATAAATTGTACAAGATCTTGCACCATTTTTGATTCAATTTAAATTGGCTAGTGTCAAACAGCAAATTGGTTGAAATATTGTATACGATCGTAAATGTATTAAAAAAACAGAACACGTTCTATTTTTCATAGAATGTCAGTCAATTTGGCTGTGATCATACGCATATACGAATTTTGTGATCTCACGCGTTTCTATTGTTTATTTATTTTTATTGTATATAGCGTGGTTATAAACAACTTAGTGTTGCTACTGGTTAAGTTTTTAATATTTTTTCTTCAAATGTAGATATTTTAAAAGATAATTTACTACTTGGCGTTCAATTTATAGATTACCTGTCAGTTGTTGATAAAATTTTTAGTAATTTTATTAGGTTTTCTTGTGTTATAGTAAACTTCAACCTTGTCAATTACGTCGCAAAAGATGTTATTTTATGAAAAGAAAAAAGTATTTATTTTGATTTTTATAAAAAATAAATAACTAAGAAGTTTGACAAATAATATGAAAATTGTTAATACAGTGCAAATTCCGGCAATTTTATAACTTGTTTTTTTTCAATGGAATTCTTTGTGTAAATATTTATATAAAATAAAATAAATTAAATTTGCATTTTTCTTCAAAAAAAATTGTTATATGAAGGTATGAACATGAGAACATGTTATATTGTTAAAATAAGAAAAAAATCTAATAAAAAAACGTAATAAAACAGTATAATTATGTAATACCATTTAAAATAAAAAAGTTAGGTCCAATATTTTCAGAATCACTGGTCGATTTTTTTTTTGTTTATTTCATTAAAAGTCTTTTCATATAGGAACTGTTTTCTAATTTAATCAATTATGTATCTCTTATTCGAGATAGCAATAATAAACCATTTAAAATGAATAGCCTGTATAATACTTAATGAACAAAAAGCAGTTGATCTGAGATTGAAGAAAAAGTGAAATTGTGGTGAAATGATACTGTTGACCAGACCTAATGTCAGACATTTAAAAAATTAAAAAAATGAAGAGATCTATATGCAAAACGATTAAGTAAATTTATTGGGTACTGCCCTGCACATATAGTGAGCGAATCAATTTCCAGGGTCACTTAAGGAGGGTATTGTGTGTTTTAGGGTAACTTACAAATTGAATTTCAACAATTTAAGTAAAACTATTCAAAGTGAACCTATGCATATCAAACAAGGAACCGTTCACCATATTATAGGAAATTAAGACTTACCCTGAAAATTACAATAACAGAAAACAATGAATAATTTACAAAGTAGTAGAATTTAAATTTAATTATTTCTACAAAATACATATTTAACTGCTCCAAAAATAACAATTGCAGGTCAAGGTCCCAATTGTCACTTCGCTTGTTTAAACAAAATGCACTGTGAAAATACAAATTGAAGCATAATATTATCAACAATAAGTTTTTGAGAGTTACATTTTAAAAAATTGATCGAAAAAATTGGTATGGTACAAAAAAACTGAATTCGTGAAGTACCGCATTCCATAGAACTCATGCGTTAAAGAGAGATAGCTATATTATTGCTCAAAACTGACGGTAATATAAGTATACTCTGTTCACGTTAAGTTAAGAGTGAAGACTAGTATAGGGACTACGATTCCGGCTATGTGATTGTTTAAAATACAAACCAAGTTTACACAAGATAAATTTTAACTATAAAATGTAGCATAGTAAAGACCTATATTCCGAGCTCACTTTTATAATAAAATGGTTTTTAGGAAGCTTGATTTTGCATTATAATCTTATGAGGCTAAATGTCACTTTTAATAAAAGCACTCATAAACGTGAACTTAATTTTATATTAAATGCCCAATAGCAATACTCTAAATTTCGTGAGTGTGCAACTGACTTGGTTCGAAGATACATCTATTCTCTTATCTTATCGTGAACAAACTAAAATAATAATAAGTATGAGAAAAAAAATACGTTTTCAATTCTACGAATAATCATTGATTGAAAATTTTACAAAGTGGTAATTCGAACACTCGAACATAGGGATTTAATATGTAAAATCAAATTTTCGTAATCTCCTGCTTCCCTGATTATTTTAAGTAAAAAAGCTTCAAATAACAGTTACAGAGCATAAAATTCTGCAAAATAAATTTTACCTAGATTGTAAGTTCAGAAAATGATGTAAATCACCCCTAAAATAGCAGTAGCCATGGAATTGAGACAAAAATAAAAATGTTTAACGGTTTATCTGTCAAGTTAACTGCGTTAGTTTATTTTTATTATGATTTGTAATTACTGTTTTTTCAAGTTTATTATGCTTTTATTTCTAAAATTCAAAATTAAATTATACAATATTGTAATTCCAAATAATAATAAAATAAACTAACACAGCTAACTTGACACAAACTCTTAAACATTTTTTCATTTTTGTCTCAATTCCATGGCTACCGCTATTATTTTTGGAGTGATTTACGTCATTTTTAAACCTAATTTCTGAGCTTACAAGGCAAATAAAATTATTTTTGCTCATGGATTCAGATGCAACATTTTATCCTCTATAACTATTCCTTGAAGCTTTTTATCTAAAATAATTAGGGAAGTAGGAAATTACGAAAATATTATGATTTTACATATTAAATTTCTACGTTCGGGTATTTGAGTCACCCATTCTGTATATTATTCAATTAACGGTATGATAGAATTTGAAAGATTATAAAAATATATACTAAAATGCTCAATTGTTGTATTTTGAATGTTCAAAATATATTTGAACTGTAAAATAGTAATAAAATAAAAATGATAATAAAGTTAATATCTTAAATTTCATGAGTTGTTTAGTCTAGAAATGGCACAGTATTGCGGTGCTTTATAAATTTAGTGACTTCATAAAATCGTTCATGATAGTGTAACTTGTTGACCAATCCTGAAAATAATGAGTTGGACTTTTTAATTTCTTTCTGCTTTCATTAGCTGAATGGAGAGAAATAAAATAACAAAATATTTCAGTCAATTCAGTAAGAGTATGACCAAGTACTAAAAAAATGAATCTATAAATCTTTGATAATGGTAGTTGATATTTAAGTAATTGTTGATATATTTATAAATAGTCCAAAACGATACTGGTATGGCCATCTATGAAAGAGAAGTTAAATTATTTTTGTAGGTAATAAAAAGAAATAATATTAGATGTCTCTGAGGGTATTAAATGAGTTAAATTTTTAATATATTAAAATTTTAAGAAATATACAATAATCCAAACATCCTAGATCTGATTTTAAATTATAGATTAAAAAACATTGAGAATGAGATGAATAAAACATAGATTTATTTTAAAATAATTCGTTTATTGTCTTACAATAAATAATATTTCACACTCTTCAAATACCAAACTTATAAAAGTTCAAAATATTTGAGATATAACAAAATTATGAAATAAATATTTTTGTCATGATGAGACTGCATGTTTAAGTAGTTTAAAATTGATAAAAATATGTACAAATAGGTTTTACAATAACATTATCAACAATTCATCCTAATATATTCCTATATACAGTTGTATATATTAAAAGTATCCGCATCTCAATGGTTAAAAATTGGCAGTTCTTTTCCAAAATTAAGTTTAAAATCTACCCGTGGGAAACGAGACTATGAACTAAAACAAAAAATAAAAAGTCCCTATCTAATGGAATAAGAATGGAGAATGGTTCATTGATTTTCCTGCGGTTGTTGCTCGGATTCCAGTTGTGAGAGGGTTCGAATCACTTCAGCTTTTTGGTGCGGGCTTAATTTGCTGATCAGTTCCACTACAGCGTCCAGCGCTATGTCCGGACATTCCTTCAAAGAACATTTATTTAGTATTTATATAAAATAATTTTAAATAAGTACTTACCTCTAAAGAATCTTTTATTTGGTTTATTTTAGCGTCTTTTTTAACTGCGAGAATGTTTCTAGAAATAATAGATTGTTCTGGATCCATTTCTTGTTGTTCTGTTAACCATTCTACTACGCTTTGGTTATCGTCCCAGCGATAGCCCTGAAAGTAAAAATAATCATAGGATACATTCAAATAATTAACCATTTTTCAAAATGATTGTTTAATTTTAAATACAGATTTTGATATTTGGAAATTTTAATGGATATTAAATAGTGTCAGAACGAAGATTCGGTTTCGGTTTTGGCAAAAAATTGGCCGAAATTTCGGCTTGGCCGAAACTACTGTTTTAAAAACTTTAATCATGATTACTAGAGCTATTCATTTAGTTATACAATTAAAGTATATTTCTTTGTTAATTAATAGTTTTGTTTTGTACGTTATTTCAATTTTCTTCTTTTCAAAAATATAATTATTATCGTTATTTTGAAGCTGTTAGTAAAGTGGTGCCAAATGCAAAATAAAGCAAGATTTCATTAATTTCATTTGTAGAATTTTTCTTGAAAAGACTACTTATTTGATTGTGATTATTTGTGAGGTGGTGATAGACACTAGTCATTACTTCTTTGGCAAAAAATAGTAGGTACATCTACAAAAATTAAGTGATTTTCTAATAAATTAAAGCCTTTCAATTAATAATCGAATAATACCAAAATAGTAAGAATATACTACATTTACTTGTTTAATAAAATTTAACGAAAGTTAAACTTTTTACATAAGTTTCGGTTTTGTTTTCGGTTGAAATTAAGAGATGTACCGAATATTCGGTTGCGGTTTTCGTTTCGGCTGAAAATCATGTTTCGGCCGGACACTAATATCAAGTTATTAGATATATTCATTTCACTAATATTTACAGTAAAGGATTAAAGTGAACTGATATTTTTGCTAAGTAAAAAGAACGAAAATTGTCATCCAATTCAGAACTTTTTCTGAAAATCTGTATTACCCTTCAAAGTAGATATAAATAATAAAAAAATGTCCATATAATTTACAGTTTCATTTAATAAACGATATATTTAAAACATTATCAAAAAATATTAAATATCGTGTTTCAAATATTTGTTGATAAATAAAATTAAAACTTATTTATAACACCTTTTATATTACGGGCAATTTGGTTATTATTATAAATAAAATAACATTTTAAATGCAACAACGAAATAATTTTGTTGATTGTTGACACAACAAAAGAAATCAATTGTTTACATGACATTATAAATTCAGCAAGCACAATCTCACGAAGCCAGACAGCGTTCGTAGGGGCGGAAGAAATCCCATCACTTCATCCGTGTTGATTGGTAAAAAAAGAACGGTCACAATAATTGAATTGACTGATGTAGTGTCATGTTTTGTGCAAAACGAATGCATTTATTGATTAAAATCTTAACTATTTTTAACTATGTTTCGAGTGATATCTATTGTGTATTGATCAACTTTTCGTAAAAATCGATCGACTAGAAGTATCTAATAATTTCCTTATATTTATAAAACATAAATATTGAATGAATAAACTTTTTACTTCATTAAAAAATATAAAAGAGCATTGTGATTTTATTTGAAAAACTGCGTACGTAGTTATTTTTGTATCTATTTTGTTTTGAATGTGGGTGTACTGTGAAAAATGACTCAATAAAATGATAACGTGGGTGCTTTGTAGATTGTTGACCTTTGATAATAAACTTGAAACAAAACACATGTACTGTAAAGTGTATGTAAAATTGATTTTATTCGCTAATTTTAATCGAAATAACTATAATTTTAAAAAAGAATTAATGTGTAAGTGATGCTCTATAATAATAAAATGAAAAAAGTATTGTGGGAAGGGGACACCCGGGTTTGAACCGGGGACCTCTCGATCTGCAGTCGAATGCTCTACCACTGAGCTATATCCCCAACTTACTTATAGTGAAGTGTAGGAAGTATTTAAGCTTATAGTTTTTATTATGAAACAATTAATTGCATTAATTTTAAAAGAATGTTTCCCAAAACAACGAATTTTAAAAACCTTATACTACAAATTAAATTTTGAGTTAAATAGAATGTAATGATGTAAAAATACTATAAAATGTAAAATATTTATAAGAGAAATTTGAAAATTAAAAAAGGGGGCGTGCCCTGTGACGTAGTAACCTGAAAGTTTAATTTCACACAAAACTCTACTTATCTTTTTCTAAGTTATCGTTCGGGTAATGACGTCACGATAAATCTTTATTAATTTATGCTAGAAAACCTTATTATTGAATACAACAGTAAATAAAAATAAGCAGAAAATGATGTTAAAATGAAGTTAATAACTATAACCAAATAAAACAAAATAATTTGAGACTTACTTCTGCAGCTCCCTTATCTTCGATGTACCACCTCCTAAGCATGGCTTCCGCTTGCCCTACGCTTAAATGTGGCTGAACTTCCAACAACTGAGATACGCATCTGTGTTGTAATAACAGTCTTCTCAACCTCCAGTATAAGTATCTTCGAGATTTCTTCCATTGAACTATTTCCTACATGAAAAAAACAAACATTAAAACTCGGTACTTATTATTTATTAACGTGAAAAGAAATTGAAAAAATATCTGCTAATAACCGTACTTGGAAGTATAATAATAAAAAATGTACAAAAACGGGTTATTATTCATTATACAACTGATTTGTAAAATTGTTAAAAATTGATTTGAAAATCAATATGTCTTAATAAATTTAAAAAATGTATATTTTATGTTCGATATTGTATAATATTTAATATTCATCTACTAATATAGAATTGAGTTGTTATAGTACTATCACTATTATTTTTAAATAAAAAAAATCTGACTTTTAAAAATTTATTATCAATAATACCTATTGTATTCAAATTTAGAGAAGAAATTATATATATTTACACGAATATATTTTTTTATTCTGATTTATTTCATGCAACTATAACTTTTTCACTCTTTATATTTTATGATTTGTCAACAATTGGTAATAAATGTATTGTATTGAAATATTTTAGGACCATTGTAATTTTTTTAATATTATATTTTGAAAATTTTTTATTGTTGAATGTATTATAAATAAAAAAACATACATTTAACTATTTAAATAAATCTGTTTCTTGTTTATATTTTTAAAGTTTTTTTTAATTTACTTGGTATTGGTACATAAAAATAATCCAATTTGTTAATACAAAAAACTGTCAGGTGTGTTTATAAAATGATAAATATGTACGTTAATATGTTTTTGAAAATAATTTCACTAAATAAATTTTAAATATAATATTCGTTGATTTCTGCTGCAATTTATGTGAATATGTATTAATTTATATTTTCCCTACCTGAATGCACCCCTTCTCATGCATGCGTTCCGGCGTGTCGTGCAAGTCAGCGAAATGAACCGCGATCTGGTGATAGATGCCCATCAGAGTCTTTTCTCTCTCCGTTACCCGCTTCTCCAGTTCTATCAGCTCGGGGGATTTCCTCTCTTGGAACACTATTTGTTGCGTGATGCTGGATTTTCGCTGTTGGTTCGGTGGCTGACCGCCTATTGCTACGATTTGAGAATGAAGTGAGATCAGTTCTGGGTCTATCCTGTGCATGACTTTCAGAACGTCTTTGGCGCGGAATTTGATTTCGACGATACCTTCGGGCTCTAGTACTCCACCCCTAAAGAGAAAAACATAGTGAAATAAAAACAAAACAAAAAATACAAATTTAATTTGGGGGCGTATACATTTTATCCTCTACACATTATATTGCTTGACATTGTATCTTGCACACTTTCAGTCTTGCATACCTTTTATCGTGCACACATTTAATTTATGAAAAAAGGTATCTTACACACATTATATCTTCCAAATCATTTTATCATCCACACATTTTACCTTCCACTCATTTTATATTCCACACATTTTATCTTTTAGACATTTTATCTTCAGAAAAATTTAATACTGGATATTTCATCTAATTATAAATATTTTAATTACATGAGCAATAAAATGAATGGCAGGTACAATTACAATATTTTAAAGATCAAACGTTGGCGAAGATAAGATGTGTGGAAAATAAAATGAATGAAAGATAAAATGTGTGGATGATAAAATGTGCGCAAGATAAAATTTGTGTAAAATAACTTTTCTTCGCGGATTAAAAGTGTGGAGGATAAAAGGTGTGCAAGATTAAATGTTTGAAAGATACAATGTCGAGCAATATAACATGTGTGGATGATTTTCTGTTTCTTACCTCGAATCTAAGTCGGCATACATCTCCATGTATCTAGAATTAATTGAAGGATCTACTACAGCCCAAGCTCCACCTCTAAGTTCGCCATTTGGTGGAATGTACGTAAAGATAGGTTGTGTATATTGCCGTAAACCGTCAACGATATACGCACCGAATTTCAATATTTGTTCGTACATATCTGTCAAGAAATAAATTCCAAAATAAATAAATACTTGAAAAAGAAGGAAAAGATAATATTACCTTTCATTCCACCACTGAAACCTCTCCAGTTCGCGAAAATAATTAGAGGGAGATCTTCTCTGGAGAAGTCTTGAATGGCTTGGGCAGTTTTGTAAGCAGAGTCTGGGAACCACACTTGTCCAGCTTGCGAAACCGTCTACAAGTATTAGGAAAAAACATGTGATTATATTCATAAGTTTCTTTAATCTTGTTTGGAAAATTGCAGAAATCGTAAGAAAGAATAAAATGTATATTTATTTATAAACAAATAATTTAAACTACATTCCCTACATTTTTCCAGAAGTAATTTCTTTTCTATACATGAAATAACAGATGAACTTTGTAGCAGGAGAAAGTAATTTTTGCAATGGTTATTATTACCTTGCTTGATTACTTTTCATAAACTAACGCTAACAACTTTTGTGGAAAACAACAAAACAATTCTTAAAATAAATTTAGTTTTTTTATTTTAAGTGTACCCACTTCATCAAAAATTAGGAAAGTAGGTGATGTCCGTATTTAATTCTATATTTAATGATAAATTTGTAATATTATTATTCGTAAATAATTTGATAAATATACTGTATTTGGTATCATATTAAAAGTTAACATCTATGCACATCTAACAGATTACTTAACCAGTTAATTATCCTATTTATAATCATCCGATAAATGCCCATCCTTATAATTTTGATATTTTATCGAAAGACCTCATTTACAGTGAGTTTGAAAAATTCGTACGCATCCCCATGATTTGAAGCCACGAGTCTCCACTGTATAGTATAATATCAACCTTATATTTTTTAATATTACTATACTATAACTATAAATCACAATAATTATATATAAGTATTAAAGGAATTAATTGAAATTTATTGTTATGAAAATGAAATCAATTTTATCAATCATAAAAATTAAGAGCAAATTAGATTCCTTCAGTACCTCATCTTTTATTTCATATATAATAGGTTTTTGAAT
Source organism: Stenolophus ochropezus (assembly GCA_035578165.1). Taxonomy (NCBI): domain Eukaryota; kingdom Metazoa; phylum Arthropoda; class Insecta; order Coleoptera; family Carabidae; genus Stenolophus; species Stenolophus ochropezus. The sequence goes on along the minus strand of JAQOWZ010000002.1, from coordinate 43,741,465 downwards.
AAATACGGTTATTAAACGTTTTTAATATTGTTTTTTATGCTTTTATGCCTGAAATTTATTAATAAAATATGTAAAATTTGTATAGCGAAAATATAAAATATTTGTATATAAAACTGACCTTCGACTCGGAGTCCAAGTTAGCGGGATCAGCAGGCATAGTCACATCTACTGTTCTGGTTTCAACTGCTATAACGCCCACTGGAATACCTCCTAAACGCGCCCTTCCAGTTACGACAGTTTGTGCCCAGGGCTGCATGATCTCCGACCACGAATCCTTATCGAAGAATCCGCTCTCCCAATTCGTGGGGTTGGCGGGATCGAATCTTCCTGCCAGCATCCACCGCGGGTCGTAGGGTTGTTTCGTGGGGACGTAGTCCACGTCTCTGTCCACCGGGTCCACGGAGGGTACGATCGGTAGAGGACTGACTTTGTCTTTGGGTAAGTAGCTCAACCAGCGCAGGATGGTGTAGATGCCGTCCAGGTCTCGGGTTTCTGTTTTGTGCGACACGCCGTTGTTGTACATGATCTGGATGCCACCGAGTTGGTTGTTGCTGGCGTATACCTCCCGGCCTAGAAGCTGAGGGAGGAAGTACAATAAAAATGTTGCAAGAATAAAAAAAATACCCATAAACATAAAGTTATAATAATTTTATGAACAAACCAAATTTAGTTTTTTTTAAATTATGTATTCGTTTTTAAAACAAGAATTTAAATGTAGCGCCTGTCATCAACTATAGCTTAAAAGTCTCTATACTTGACGTTTGTGTATTTCATTTTGGAATTTGTAAACAATATAAATAATCCAATTTGGTTTTATTATTACGTTAGGAATTTTAAAATTCGCAGTCAATAATAATATATTATTATACAAGTTTTATAAGACGATATATTGTTTCATGAGTTGTTTGGGGCTCGACGAGCGCAGCGAGAAGTGCTCAAAAAACACGAATAGAACAATACGTCGCATAAAACGAGTATAATAATCTATTTTTTATACTTTGTTTCACTTATTTAACAAAAATCTTAAAATTTTCAATTAAAAAAAATGACATTGTAATCTAGGGATTTATAAATGTGAAATATGGTAACTCTGTTGAATGAAGTTGGGTACATTTATCTGTCAATATGCATTTAAAAATATGAAAATATTTATAAATCTATACATTATGAGTTATGAAATTTTAATATCCTTTTAAATTAATTTTGCTTATTCGGTGTTCATACTCAGAAATAATGTAAATTGTATTAAAAAACACTTAAAAATATTTGAGGTTATCAATTTGACATTTAAAGTGGGGTGCAGTTGTTAGAGGTACCAATTTTACAACATCAAAAATACCAAAAACAGTTTAGCAACATTTTATTATTAAACTGTTTTCGATGTAATAATAGAACAATTGTCAACGAAAAGTATAAAAATGTATATATTTTGAATTTGACGTTTCAATTCGGAACAAAAATGAATACAACTGTGGTAATTTACTATGGCATCGCTAATATTATATTAAAAATAATTTTAACACATAAAAAATGATCAGCAAATATTCGAATACGGTCCTCGAGTTAAAAAGTTCGTTATTGGTCATTCTTGCAAAGCATTTTACAAAGTGAAGTTTATACGAGTATCTCAGATCAATTTTCTATATTGTTATATTAAATATCGGGTTTTAAAAGCCAAAGAAATGTTCTTGGAGCAAACTATACACAACACGTTACAAATTTAAGAAAAAAATACAAGATTATATTTTTCTTACCTTGTTGAGCGCGGCGTACCCAGTGAGAATAATGTGCGAGTTCTCAATCTGGATAACTCTTTGTCCCAAACGCACCAAGTAAGACCCAATACCAATGGCTCGACAAGTAACCATTGAAATTGTAACAATTTCATCATAAGCCCTCGAAGTTTCTCCAGCAATCATACCGGCATATCTCAAATTTTCCACTCCTAGACCATCAACTTTTCCAATAATATCTGTCAGTTTATATCTACTCTCTCCTGCATCTTCTATAAGTGTTGCTCGGACTGAATTAAGCGGAGCAATCCTTGCGTAGTCTTCAGGTGTTAAATATAAATACTTGAAACCTTTCTCTGGATCACTGTCGTCTTCCCAAGCAATATTAAATAGAGCTTTTACTTCTTCAGCGAGACCGATCCTAGCGCCACTGTTGGCAGAGATGTAAATTCTAGGAATGCGAAGCATTCGTGCCATTTCACTGGCCAGACCAAATACTTTGTCTTCTCTGGGACCGAAGCTGCCGATAAGGAAGGTGATATCGTTTGAAATAACAATGATGTCACGTCCGCTGGGGTATTCTGGCGTGTACAAAGTTAAACGCCAAGCTACCATGCCTACGTTGTTTTCTCCAGGTACGCGCTTTTGCTCTAGAAGACGAGATTCGTTTTCGGGGTCTAGGACCAGTTCCACAAAGTCCATGTATTTGTCCGGAATCACTATGTCTTCTACACGAAAGGAGAAAAATTGTATAAAAAAATCGCTTTGAATATTTTTTTTTTCGTTGACCAATTTTCAATATTCTTTAAATATTTTTGTTCGACGTAAACCTTATGAAATATTCACAAAAAACTAAAAATGACAATTTTTGGTTTATTACTTTGTGATAGTGTTGTCAAAAAATTAAATATTAAGTTTACTAAAATCCGTTCAGCCGAATTTGTTCTAAACGAGTCCAAATATTTTCAAATGGACAGTGAGACATGACACCAAAAATAATCAAAATGTTAAGTTTTTACTTCGTAAATGTGGCCGTTTACAACGAAAAATGAAATAGTTTCTGTAATTTTCTTCAAATATTTGTTCGAAATATTTACTTCCACTTATTTGTACATTTGTTTGGGCGATTATAACAAACTGAATTTACAGCACAAACTTACATTTTTTCTTATTTTTAAGCAAAAAATAATGTCACCAAACGTTAATTAAACGATGTCTGTTATTTTAAAAATATCAAATATTATAAAAATAAGCCGGATATGCGATATAAATTATAAACCAATGTTCCTACCTGTCGTCCGGGCTTCGCAGAACTCCTTCCATTGTTGATCAACCATTTGCCTGAACATGTCCGGCAAATCGTAAACATAAGTCGTTCCCGCTTGCTGTGCTTGGAACCTCTTCTGTTGCAGGTAATCTTTGGCTAGATACGGCGTTGAAATCGCAAGACCATGTAGCGGTCCTTGTGTTGGTCCATACGCTTCGAATCTGATGATTCCTGTTTTAGGATCTACTACTTCAGTGTACATATTGATGTCTAGGAAGTAGCCGGAGTCGTTGGCGAGGCATAGACGCACTGTGGTGGTATTTGCACCAGGATGTTGACGGATAACCATCTTTAATTCGGCTTGCAACACTCTCAGTTTCCATAGACGTGGTCCGTAACGCATTACCATACTCGTCACCGCTTCTTTTATCTGAAGTGGAAGTAGAAAATAGTTAATTGACATAAAGAAAAATAAAATAATGGTAATAACAATATACTATCATTCAATTGATGAACATAAGGCAAGTGCAACAGATAAGAAGCCTACTGTTTCTATACAATTTTATTTAAATTTTACGGTGTATCGGTGTATTTTGCAAGGCTATAGCCTCGATAATGAATGCTTACAGTGAGTTCTGAACTACTCGAAAATAGTCTCAGACCTCAATTCCGCTCAAATCTAGTCGAAGTGTAATAACCAAGTGAGCTCACATTAACTTCCTACGCGCAGACTCAATGTTGGCAATGGGAGCCTTAGCGCAATTTTGTTCCCGATAGAGGCGCTGCTGGGCTACTCACTTTTTCACTTTATTTAATGATAGGAATGACAGTTCTTGAATGCTTAATTCTTGGTCCTTAATGCATTTGTTAAATATGAACAGTCAAAATTAGTACAAGTTGTGTTAAAATTTGTTATGGTAAAAATAAACATCATCGTTTAAAAATTTTCACTGGAATTTAAAGATATGTGGATAAATGACTTTGGTAGAAATAATACTTATTTAATTAAAAAAGAAGTAATTTAGATTTTTTTTTTCGTATTTCAATAATCAAATGTATAAAATCAAAAATAAGAATCGATTAGAATATACTCAGCAAAAATTTTAAATTAATACTGCTTTTTGTACTCTAGGATTTGCATTCATTTTCTTTTTAAGTTTATTAATTTTTATTTTTCGTATTAATACCTTTATAGTTACGGGCCAGAACGAAAAAGCGCAAAACCTTACTTACAAAACTACTTGTACTTCTTCTTTTTCTTAAGATATATATTTTTTTTACTTAAGCAACTCTAAAGCAACTCGCCCGGTCATGCCATCTACTTTTAGCTTTGTGCTTGCTAAGGCTCCCATTATAATGAGAAATATTTCTTTCACTGCACATGCCAACTATTGACATTTAAAAAAAAAAATGATTTGTAGTAATTTCTAAGGATTTTGGAAAATGAACAAGTTTTTTACATAGAAAAAGTGGGAATTTTCCAAAAAAAATAAATTTTGTAGGGTACAAACAAATATTCTTTTAGATATTAAATAAACTAATTCGACTTTATCATCAAATTGCGAAAAACTATGTCAATACGAATATCTGATTATACATTTAAGGGCACTAGTGTATTTTTTTAACCAGGAAGCGTAATTTATAGGTTACTGATGCTTGTGAATGCCTAGAAATATTCTATAGTGTAAATCTGACTTTCATGTTTACTACTCCTATTTAAAATATAAAATACAATAAATTTCTTCAATATATTTTTAAAACATTGTAGGAAATATTATTATTATTATTTTAAGTGTTTACATTGTTATTAATTTTAGGAAAAAAATTAAGTCTGTATGAAAAAAAATCTGTGTTAAGGTTATTTTAAGGATTTGCGCGTTTGTTAACAAATTTTGGTGATACTTTAATATATTTTTAATGTAATTGATTTGTCTTACCTTCATGGGATCCATAATAACAGTAGGAACAAAATTGAGGAAAATATGATTACAATCTGTTCTCTTGCTATGCGGATGTGAAAAGGCGACTTCTAACTCATCCATGGCTTCCAACAAAACTCTTTCCCCTTCATTCTGAAGATATTCGAACGAAGCTTCTTTTGTAATGAGATCAGAATGCCGGATAATCGATCTAATAAAGAATCTATAATCCGTAACTTCTTGTCCTTTTCCAACCTTTGCTTTGCCCAAATACAAGTGCATCTTTTGATTAGATGTAGGGAGAGCTTCTAAGTTGTAAGTTCTCATTCTGTTCAGTTCAAGTTGGAAAGCACAAGCTGGTTCTAAATGCCTATAGATTCTATCTTCTTTAAATCCGTCACGATTTCTGTAGGTAAAGAATTTAGGGAACTGTTTTCTCATGAGAGCTGCGAATGTTATTCTACGAATTTGTCGCTTTTCTAATTCTTCTTTATGGGTTTGGCAGAAGTTGCTGAACATTTTGCTCATTGCGGAATCATCCAAATCGCCTTTATCTTTCACAGCAACGCTCAAGATGTGAATTGGTTCTTGATCTTCCTGTTCATCTGCATTTCTATTTCCTTCAATGTTTAAACTAACATTGATACTTGTGCTTAATCTAGATTCTGATCCGCTTTCTAATGCATTGAGATCTTTAGCAGAAACCATTGCAGGATTAGCGAAATCTTCCATAAGATCTAAAATTTCGTCGGAATATTGCTCAAATTGAGCGAAGCTGTCGAAAGCTGCCATGCAACCACAACGGTGGAAATTTGTGCTGTTTACAGAAGGCGGTTCTTCCATTAGTGGTACTGGAGTAACTTCATCACAGTTTGGCAGCCTAGTGATTAAAAAAAAGTAAAATGTAATTCTTATAAAAACAATAAACAACATTCAATACGTATTGTACATAAAATTAATATTAGAAAAATGTAAAAAGAAAATTTATGAACGTGGAACGTACTTGCCAGGGTCTCCTCTTCGAAAAGTGCACAAAACAAAACAAAATGTATTGCAGTTTGTTTGTGAGAGTGCAATCATGAGTTCAAACTTTTCACATGAAATGAAATTTTATCGAAACAAAGATCGAAACAATACAATTTCTATACAAATAATTAATATTTAAGTGAACAGTAAGAGGTAGCTTTAAAATTACATGGATTTATAGGTTCAGTTTCAAAAAATTATCGTTCACATGCGCAGACATAAGATACACATTAAATTTGTTTATATTTACAACAAGTGGGAGTTTGAAGTCGAATGCGCATATCTGGTCGACGTTCCTGGAATTTAACAAAGCACAAAACACGTGTTTTAGTGCAGCCAAAACATTAGCGTAACAGTATAACTGAGTGTTATAAGTCGCGCATATTTTCTAGCATTATTTGACCGACCGACTCTAAAATAGTATTAGGCACTGGTGATGAGCAAAACTACTACTTTTGAATCACAGTGCGATGTGTGATTGCTACTTTCCAGTAACTGTGATTTTAAAGTGTGATTGTCATCACAGTTCATTGTATGGTTACTTTGAAATCTTCGTTACTAATCGGAATTGTTTAGTGAGGGACGAAACTGCTACTCTGAATCAGTTTCACAATATGATTTGTGATTGCTACTTTTATATCTGTGAATTCCAACCATTGATGATCAATGAGTGGTTGTAACCTTAGATGAGGTATAACAGAGAGATATGCTACTCTCCTATAGCTACCAACTACTGCGCACGCAAAAGATGTATGGTCGAGAATCGCTTAACAGTGTTCACAGTCAGCTGAGTGAGGACAATCCGCCAGCTGAGTAGTGCACACTTACAGTTAGAAATATTTATATCTTACTATCAATATTCAAATAATTAAAATATATTGTTAATTTCACTTATTCACAATCATATTTTTTAAAGTTTTGTCACCTATCCCCATTATATGTTTGGTTGAGTTCTCCATAACACTACTCCACTGGTCCACTGTACTCAGCTGCTTGCAAGCGAGTTTAAACCTCAGATCTTTTGACAATATATTTGGACAATGCCATATCTGTCTGTTATACCTTATCTAAGGTTGTAACTTATGTCTTGAACAGTATCTCGCGACATATTTGCAAAGGAAAAATAGCGGAACATCAAAATTTTACTTTAATATACAATAAATACTAGTTTTAATTCTTATACCTTCACAAGTATAAAAACTATTAATTAAGTTGATGAATTAATGTTTTTTTAAAACATGACACGAGAGTTCCTAACGGTTTAATTTATACTTCTGTAACATCACTATTTGCCGGTAGATTTAAAATGTATATTTTTATTTTCCTTTTTTTATTATTATGCACAATATGGATGAATTATAATTATCGAAAATATATTATGGAATCTAAGTTTAATAATTAAAAAATATATTTATTTCTTACCGATTAGGATGCGAGCTAGGCAGCAGGAACTGGAAATGCACCAAAGGAATTTCCCCACTAAGTTCCAAATGTTGTAGACAAGTTAAATCATAACTTGTGTACGCTCTTCTCACATAAACTTCCAAAGCAGCATTGCACACCGCTCTATTTGTGTGGTAGAAGAAATCGTGCAAGATATCAAAGATTGAAGTCTCGCTTAAGATCAATTTCTGCAGATTTTCTGGGTGGAAATCATGGCCGTACATGTCTACCGCAGACAAGAAAATGGATTCCATTTGGTTGTGACGCAATTCGTATGCTGGTTGGTGAGCTGCAATCAAAACCTAAACCACAAAAAAATTAGAAAAAAAGTTCGTAGTTGGTAGTAAATTCTTTTTTACCTGTCGGGCACGAAGGGCGACTCGAGAGTGTTCCGAGCGATTCAAAGATGTTAATTCGTTCAAAGTAGTAGCCAGTTCGTCAGTTAAGCCAGGTTCGTTAGACCACAAATGATCGATGAGCATAGTGACTAGCATGTTCTTTTTGGCGACTTGGCTATGAGAGAAAATTGTTGCACTTACTGCGGACATATCGTCCTTGTGCTTCTCCCTTAATTGTGTCACGCATTTGTCGTAGTGGCCTGCCAAAAATAATAAAAAATAAATATATCACAAGCTTAAATAAGTTCAAAGGAATTTCGATATCGCATAAGTTGTTAAGCGAACAAAAAAGACAATAGAAAGAAGAGCGCTTAGAAAATAGTAAATTTTAAATATATTTTTAATGATGATATCTAATAATGTAATAATAAAAATAAAACTACAAACAGAATTGAAGATTTGACAATCAAGTCAAGGGTATGGACTACATGAGGGCATTGGGCCCCAAGGGAAATTTTTCATGTCGCAATGTTCCCAAAGAGACATTTCCCTTAGTGCTCTAATTCTTGACCTGCTAAAACCAGAGCACATTCTGGATCTGATTTGGCTACTTTGAATTGTGTTTTGGTTTCAGTGAGTCAAGAATTAGAGCACTCATAAAAATTTGCTTTAATTCTTGACCTGCTGAAACCAGATTCTGGAGCACATTTGACTGCTCTGTACTGGGCTCTGGTTTCAGTGGGTCAGGAGTTAGAGCATTTTGAAAAGTTTGCCCTGTAGTCTATTTTTAATAAGAACGAAATGTGGAGAAGATAGAAACAGATTATAGGATTTTTAGAAGTGAACTTCTCTCGTTTCATATAATTTTTTCCTTGCATTTTTGGTGAAGTAGGTTGTCAGCTTAAAGCCTCAATAAGAAACCCACAGTTTATAACGGGTAAATTGGTGACCAAGTAAGTCAGCCCTGTCGGACATTAAAACAGGGTTTTTGTTAATTGTATTAAAATACAGAATCTATGTTAGACAAAATCTGAAAATTTAATGAGGAAGTTAATTGAAAGTTAATATTATGTTTCTATTTATTTGTAATTAATTACTTATTTTATCATCGAACTTTTGTGACGCTACTAAGGAGTTATGCGCTTGCGTAGGAGTGGTGAAACCTGACTTTATGAAGATGGGTCGTAGGTTGAAGCAAAACTTCCAGTTGTCTGTTGCAATCTTTGAGTGAAATATAATATAGATATCACTTTTGAAGACAATCTTAATAAAATGAAAAAAATAAACCAACACTAAACTTCCCCATTCAATTTGGGAATTTAATCAAACGTTATGATTACAATGTGCATACCGATGAAATGATGCTTTAGTTTTATTAAAATTATAGGAAGATGTTGGTAAAGAAAATTATAGAGTAAGATTTAAATTAATTTGATTTGTAGACTGTCATATAACAGAATATCGTAAACCGTTATAACTACAATATAGTGGTCGGTAAAAAATGTTTAATATAAATTTTGTTAACTTGCAGGATAGGTATTAATAAAAAAAACGAATGAAGTATGAATGGTACCTTGTTGGAACTGGCTTTCGACGTCGTAGTACTGTCGAAGCAAATCATGCACAGCAGCCTTCATCCTTCCTCTGATACCGTTCCTGTACCGTTGCACCAGTTGAACGATTCCCTGAGTTGTGAGGAAGAAGCCGTCACGCTCTGTGCGTTTTTGAAGGCTGGCTGCGTGACTAAATCACCAAAACACTTATTAGTCTTCTACTTTTTAACAAAAACACTCTTTTTCACAGAAAAAATACTTTGTTAAAATATTATTTGATGTTATTTTTCTCACCTGTCAATGACGCTGGCGATTTGCTGACTAGGGAACTGTGCCAAAACAGAAGTAATATTTCTCTCATACAAAGACATAAGTTTCCTAATTTTCTTTTCAACACCTGGAGGAATTCTTCCAGAAATAGAAGCGATAACTTCTTGCAGTTCTAACAATGGCAGACTAGGATCACGCAAACTAGACATAAACTTTTCGATGACTTCTCGAAGACGAGGTGCGTTGTATGGATCCGGCAAACAGTAACCTTTACGAAAACAAAAATAAAAAATAAATCATAAGTTGATAAAAAAAAGGAATTTATTGTTTTTATTATAAAAAATCTTACCAGCTAGAGTGTTTTCCAGGACAGCCTTATGTAAATTGTGAATATGGTTCAATTTATCTGGCGTAAGATTCGTCGACAATTCAGTCTCAGGGAACTGGCCCTTATAGAGTTGTGCTTTAGTGACCAAACTAGCATCATCTAATTCCAAATGGGCAATAATGGACCCAGCATCTAAAACTGCTCCGGGTCTTTTAACATAGAAGACGTTACCGGCTTCGGAGGCCGTTAAAGTCATCACCATTTTCATGACCTGAAATTATACATTGAAATTCAAAGTAAAAAATAAATAAGTAGGATTTAACCTCAATTTCGGCGTATGCTTGACCAGCTAAGATATGTCCGCCATCCTCCACGAGAAAACCAACGACTTTTCCAGCGGAAGGACTTCGAAGGAGACTTGGGTCGTTTTCTTTTTCGAAAACGCAAGTTTGGTTGCCGATTACTATTCGGTATCTGTCTACTTCTTCTTTCATGTAAGTTGTGAAACTTGCACCATCAACAGACAGTAAAATACCTAACAAAAATATTTAAAATTGATATTTGTCAATATAGTAAAATGCTATGAATGGACTAAAATGTTAAATAGACAAAGAAATATAAATGACTGTGTTTTAAAACTCCATCCTTTCCAGTTATACCGCAGAATAGGTTTATACAGAAACGACAGTAATACAGAGAAACGAAAATTAGAGAGAGATGGGGAATGTGAACAAATTTAAAGGGCTCATTGTTTAAAATCGGAAAGTTTCGTCACATCTTAGAGAGAGATAGAGGAAGTGAACAAATTTAAAGGTCTACAGAATGCTTCAAGGTCAAGGAACTGTATAGGGGAACATGAAAGGTACCGACACGGAGTGTCGCTTCTGTATGTAACTATTCTGTGGTTATACTTCAAAAGCATCAATTGTATTTCTAATTAATCAAATTACATTTGAAACTTTGAAAATTACATTGATAGTTTTGAATTTCTTTTGTTTTTTTCTGAAATACAATTGACTATTCTGAATTATACTTGCAGTTCTTTGAATTACATTTGAAACTTTCTGAATTATAATTATTGAAAATGGTATAGAATTTTAGGAAAGGTAAAGATATCCGATGAATCAAGCCGCTCCTATTTCATAGTTTGATCTACACATGCGTATTGCTGATTATGCGCATTATAAACAGTTTTTAGAACTACTTAAATGGTTAAATGTAATGATTTTTTTTGCAGTACATACATAATAATCAAAAGGATAAAAAATAGAATACAACAAATTATTTTTATTCGTGTAGTTCATTAATCTAATTATTCAATTTTAGTTACTAATAGATTCACCACATTTTATCAGAAAATCTTAAAAAAAAATAATGGTAGACTATTCTTAATTTTAAATTTATTGAGAGTATAAATTGTTGTTTAATTGAAGATAAAAGTTAGGAGACAGTTGAGATAATAATTCTGGAATTGATCTTAATAACAAATAAATATTCTGATATGACTTACCCCCATCGCTGAGTCTGTGAACTTCAACTTCTTTAAAACTACCATTCATGACTAAGAAGTACATATTAGGTCCACTTTTCGTTGCCTGAACTTTATATTTGTGCCCATCGTTGATCAATTCCACATCAACTACATTTGTTAACGTATTGCTTGCTTGAATTTGTCCTCTTTCCAAACTGCTTTGGAACTCTTGAAAAGCTGTGGAAATGCTTTTATCCGCAATATGCAGAGCTCCGCAAATAACTCCTAACATTACGTCTGGTTTTTCTGACTGAACTCTTTCACTGATGAGAATATCCAACCACGCTGTATCGATGGTGTTTTCTTGGAAACTTTTAGTTTCTAGTAAAGTGATGAGGTATTCGACTGTTGTGCGGAAATCACCACGAATTGAAAGTTCCTTCAACGCGATTACCAAATTTCTAAAAACAATTTATTAATACTTTTCACAAATACAATTTTTTTTGCTTACTCTCTGGCCTGTTCTCGGTTTTCGCCCCAAGAAAAGCAATGACCGAACTGCGAATCAGCGAATTCGTGCAACCCACCGGAAGCAGCAACACTGAAATATCCCCACACGTTTTTAGAAGAGCGGAAGTTCAACTCCTGCACAGTTCCAGAACTGGGTTTAAAACCTTCGTCTGGGTTCTCGGAGGTGATACGAGCTGCTATCACATGGCCCCAAGGTTGAGGTTTATGTCGTGGTTGATCGAAATCAATTTCCGACATGCCCCACGGAGACTCGCCTGAAAAAATAAAACTGCAAATGGGGAATGGAAACGAGGGTAATTATGTTTTTAAACATAATTTTGTGATAAGTTTGGACATTAAATTAAAATATATGTATTTTCATAGTTCTAAAAACAAAACATTAAACGTAGTATTTAAAGTAATAATAACTCAAATTCAAACATTAGTAGCAATTTTCTACGTTTAAAATGATAAAATATTAATTTATATACAATTACAAAGTTATTTAAATAAATTTTTCCTTCCACTTAAGTGTAGATATGATATTTATGCTAAACATGGACCTTCAGATTTTGAAAATGTTTTATGGTCCATTTAATATGATATTTTTGATTTTTTTGTTTCCACTTCACTGGTATAAAAATTTATAAAATAAAACAGTTTATTGCATCGTGTATTACGTGTAATTTCAAGAATAAAAATGTCAAATTAAATTTTGATACACATTATTGACAAATACAATAGATACAAATAATTAAATATTGATTTGAAATAAATATATGAAAATTAATATCCACTGTATCGATTGTCATTACTAAATATGTACACAAAACGGTAAAAATGTCATTTAATTATTATATTTTCAAAATATTCATTGAATATTTTATAACAACTTTCGTAAAAAATTTATCTCTTACGAAATATTATCAAAAACACAAAATGACCAAAGTAACCCATAAGTTTAGGTTTTTAGCAAAAGTTAATTCTAATTAATGTCAGAATCTTAAATATTAATTAAAATCTGTTCAGTCAAAACTTATTGTAAATCAATAAAATTCGTTGACATCCTTCAAAATCTCGAAAAGTCAAAACATAAAGTAAAGAGAAACTAAACAAATAAATACATAAGAAATAAGAAATTAAAATATTATGTGTTAACCACATCAGATTTTTATTTATAACACAATAAAAATGTTTAAACTTACCATAAAGCAGCCGAATATCCTTAATATGGCTAAGAGGCAACCCCATAGCAATCTGCAACTGCGCTGCTGGCAAATTCACATCAGCTACCATCTCCGTGCAAGGATGTTCCACTTGCAGCCTCGGGTTCAGCTCCAGGAAGTAGTACTTCCCTGTGGTGTCGTACAGGTACTCTACAGTACCGGCAGAGACATAGCCGACCATCTTCGCAAGCCTTACAGCTGCTTTCTCCATCTGTTCGAATATATCGCGCTCCGCTATCACGGCGGGGGCTTCTTCAATGATCTTCTGGTGCCTGCGCTGGATACTGCAATCACGACCGAAAAGAGAGATGGCGTTGCCGTACTGATCGGCTAGCAGTTGGACTTCAAGATGGCGCGCGCATTTTGCTAACTTCATGACGAAGATCGGGGAGCCTGGGACTTCCGCTTGTACCTACAAAGATATTTTTTTTCAATTGATTCCAAAACAAGAACAAATTTTAATTATAAATGTGGATACACCAAGTATATGTACTAAATTTCCATTGTGGTTGTTGAACGGACTACGAATTAACTGTTAGTACGTATTTATTTTTTAAGTAAATTCATGTCAAATAGATTGATTCCAATTCATGCAATAATTTTTAATTCCTATTAACGTATGAAATAGAAAAACACCAATTGTACAAATTAGAAGAATGGAAAGTAGTTTCAATAAACATCTTGTTTAGATTCATAATTAGACTAAACACCAGTAAATATTAATTTCTTTAAAATATATTTAAAAATTCCAAAAAAAAAGTATCTCGTAACTAATTATCAGGTACACATTTTAACCAAAACAAATTCGTTTATGTGCCAACAAAGATCGATAAGAATTTAATAATTTTCATAATTATCTGAAAGCCAAAAGAGTTAATATACATCTTACTTACTGAATATCATTTGTTCAGTGAAAAAATTGTGATTGTCATGAAATAAATTTCATAGTTCCCCTTCCGGTTTAAACGGAAGTTAAAATTCTAAATACCACTTGTATTCGGCATACATTTTTCATTCTTTTTTCGAAAATATCAAATATGAGACCACTGTCGTTACTTTTTCGTTAAAAAATATTTACTAGTCCAGATTTCCATCCTTTTGAGATATATAATTTTCTAACATATTTGGCTGCGATATTCATTTTTAATCTATTATTGTTTTAATAGTGACAATTAATAAAATATTAACAATTCTGGTATTATTAACAAACAAAAATTATTTAAAAAAAAGAATTGATAATACCAAGGAACATATTTTGTACTCTTAATTTTAATATTTTTTTACCAGTAAAGAAATTTATATGATGTCAATTTTATTTAGCAATATTAATCAAAATTTTAAATATTAATAATGAAATAAAAATAGTAATATATTCAACATTTGATCTATTTACATTAATACCACAAATTAGTTATAAATATAACTATTCTGTGCCAATACATTAAAAAATTAATACCACAGCCAACTCTATTTGCAAATCGTACCTCAAAATGATGGAAATCTGGGCTAGAAAAAATTTTTTACAAAAGAATAAAGACAGTACTCTCATATTTGATATTTTCGAAAAGAGTATGAAAAATGTAATCCGAATACATAGAAAAAACATACAAGTTGTATTTAAGATTTTAAAGTAAATTTATTACATGACTCAATCACAATTTTTTCACTGAACAATATTTTTTAAGTGAATTACGTATTTTTTATAATAAGCGAGAGAGAGTGTCTCCACTTTTTCAAACACTCTGTATTTGAGAATCTCAGAAATGTTAAATAAATACGTACATAATAAATTTAAAAATGTATTTGTATCTGATTCAGTATCTCAATTTAAGTCTTGTATGTTGAAAGTATTTGTTTACCTGTCTGAAGGCTGCAGGAAAATCATCTGCATTGTCCACCTTCCTAATACCCTTTCCACCACCACCTTCAGAAGCCTTAATCATAACCGGAAACCCTATTTTTTGCGCGGCTTGCAACCCTTGTTCCGGGGAATGTACACATCCCCTTGCAAACAGCTCCGAAGATATCTTTATTTTCTTTCCAGAGTACTGCGCTTTTAGTTCAGACCCAGACCACGGCAGCGTTGGGATCTCTGCTGTCTGCGCGACAATGGACGACGCTATTTTATCTCCCAGCGCCCACATGGCTTTCTCTGGGGGACCTATGAAGGCGATGTTGTTCTTGTGCAGCAACTCCGGGAGTTTGGGGTTCTCGGAAGCGTGGCCCCAGCCTGCCCACACAGCTTGGACTTGGCAGCGAAGAGCAATGTCTAGGATAAGTTCCACGTTGGCGTAGTTGTTGTTGTTCGTGCCACCAGGGACCGGCACGTAGTGGTCGGCCATTTTTATGTACTCTGCGTTTGCTTTTAAGTCTTCGGGAGTTACCATTACAACGAAGCGGACGGCACGTTCGTTTTTGAACATTTCGTAGGACCAACGGCGCACTGAACGCATGCATTTTACCGCGGCTATACCGTTGTTTGCAATTAAAACCTTAAAACAAAAAAATATTTATTATTTGGTAATACATATTACGAACGTTATTAATAATGGTTTTTCTGCCAAATAAAAAATTAAAACGATGAATAATATAATTTTTTAATAGTTTTAATGGTTTTTATTATAATCTATATAAAAAATAATGTAAAGTTTCTACTGACTAATAATAAGTTTTGTTAATGGTATTAATATGTAAAAATTATATTATTAATAAGAGTTTCTATTTCAATTTAAAAATAGGAAGCTAACTTAAAATTTTATTCAAAATTGCAGAGTAGAATCTACTTTTAATCAATTAATTATATAAAAACACATTTTACTATTTACTAGATTTTTTAACCATAAAAAATGTAAAACTAAGGTCAATGTTCGAACTCTTACGTTGAAAATTTGGTTACCGGTTTTTTATTTTTAGTAAAAGAAGTGGAAGGTCATATCAGTTAATATCAAATATTTAAAAAAGAAGTTAAAAATATGCATGCAATATTTATTTTAAAACATGTATTTATTTTGAATATAGCAAAACTAAGACGTCACTTTTATTTCCTTGTTGTTTTTTACAAGTACATAAAATATACGTTATGCAACTTGTCATTTGAAGATTAAAAATACTATTTTTTATTTGAAACAATACATACTTGAACATAAATATCAGATGTTCAAATCATTTAAAAACAATTACTATTATCTAAAGTTTATTTTATCTCTAAACGTAATAGTTTTAGGAAGCTATGAAAGTTTTTTTTACCTTATTGATAACTTTAGTTCCTTGAAAACGCTTAACGAATTCTTCTGGTGTAGCAACTGTAAAATCCTTTTCTTGTAATCTGCTGTGGAACAGCACAGTTCCTTGTGACATACTCGGCCTGAACATAATTATAAATTAAATATTAAGTTGTCTTGCAATGAATGATAAGAAATGGAATTCGACATACATACTTATGAGTCTTTTTCATAATAGTAAATAAATAATAGTTACTAAATACATTTATAAAAATAACAACAATTAAGATATATATTGTTTACTATAACTTTTGACATTAAAGATGTCAAAATTAATCTCAAAATATTTTTGTTTCATCACATGGTAACTTGATAAATACTTTTCTTTTTAACCTGTTGTGATGATAAGGCTGATAAGACTATACAATATGTTTTGATTATTCAAATTTGGCTAAATTGATTTATTTAATCTTCTGATATGAGTTATTTAAATTTTGTAAAAAATCTGACAATCAGAGGTGTCGATTTACTTTTATCATAAAATTAATAATATTATTGTAACACACTTCAAAATATATGTACATACTAAATTATTATTTTATGTACATTTTCATTATAAATAATGCTATAAATTTTTACCTATCAGCTGTAATAAATTATAGTGCAAAAATATAAAAAAAAATTAAAAAAGTTTACAATCATAATTCACATTTACTGTCAGAACAATACGTATTAAACAAAAAATTGTTATTATTAAAAAAATGAATTATATACCATAAAATTTTGTATCCAAAACAACCAAGCATTGTATCACTACAATTTTTTTATTATAACTAAAAATAATTTTCAACATAGCTAAAAAATTACTTCGAAAGTATTGCTAAATTTTAAAAGTGAAAGTTTAAGAATATTTCCTATATACGTCCATACGTAATGATTGTTAAAATTCAAAATTTCAATTTATTGCTAAATTATTAACCAAAAATATTTTGAAAAAAAAACATAATTTTTATCGATCGCCATGATAAGGGAGGTATTAAAATCATGCCGATTTTGACACAGATTTATACGAATGTCTACGAATTTAAGACTTTGCAGTATCTTTTGATTATTTTTAGCGTGATGTCTGTCCGTCTGAATGTATGTGTACAAGTGTAGAGTAAATTCGGCTGAACGGATTTTAATTATTTAAACTTCTGGCATCTCATTAACTTTTGGTAAAATCTATCACCCAGAAGTAACAGTTTATTCATTTTAAGTTATTTGATGTATAATATGCAAATAAAAATCTTTATAAGAAAAAAGATATTAGATTACATATTATTCGGTAGTGGCCGCACTTTTTTTTGTTAAATAATCTAATAATAATAATAAAATAATGTAAAGTGGGTTATGGAATTTGTAATCTATTTTTTTTTCTCAAATAATGACACTTTCTCTGAAACCGCCCCCCAGGTGCAACTTACGTAAGCGTGGCATTGGGCGGTTTAAGCAAGTTCGCGTCACTAGGACTCGGACTCGGACAGGGAGACGGCGTATCCGCTGGAGGCGACAACGAGATGTCCACATTTTGCGTAAAATCTTCATCGCCCAAAACAAATCTTTTACTATTTCTCCTCAGAAGTTGTTGTCTAGGTAACATTTTAGCTTTCTCTTCCGATGTAGGACTCCGTAGTCGTTGTATTAAATTATTTAAATAATCCATACACTAGGTCACTCATTAGCTCTCACTTTTTATCTTAATTTTGGCGTCCACTGTTTCAAAATTTTTAAATGTGATTTATTGGAATTGAGATGTATGCGGAAAGAATATTCATGAGACACTGTCGAGATTTACATAAATAAAGTCAATAAGTTAAGTAAGAATTGCATAATTTTGAATTTTTGCAAAATAATTTGACGCAATTGCGATAATCAGAAGTGTAGTTGTTTTTAATCTATTTTGTTCATACTAATTTAGTTAATTATATGAGCCGCATGTACGTGAATGGTGAGTGATAGTTTTATCTGTTGTAACTGAATATTTTTAATCAAAATTTGTTGTTGCGGTCAGATAAACATGCAATATGTGACACAAACTTTAAATTTAACCCGAATTTAAAAGTCGTACTTTCTAATTTCCAAATTCATAAATTTTACTATGCCGCTTAAAGATGGGCAAAAAATAAATAAAGTATTAAAAGATAAGATAAAAATAATCCTAATTTGGAGTGAAATCACGAAATTTCCTGAAAACACGTCACTAACTTCTCAATAATCAATAAATCACACATCTAACCTACTTAAATGGAAGTAAACATTTTTTTTGTACACTACACTATAACCTCACAATTCACAGCTGTCACAAATCGACTGTCAACTGTTCCACCAGCCACGTTCGAAACAAATGAATGCTAGTAAACCATGCAGAAGACTGATACAAGAATGGTAGTGGCAGTGGCGCGTATTCAACAGGTGACCTTGACACCTAATTTCAAGGAAAGTAGTTTCGACTGAGAGCAGTTGCACTGCCTATGCAGTGCAATAATTATACACTCTTAATTTACAAACAATGTTCGTTAATTCGTAATTAGATTTACGAAGAAAAAACTTCCATAACATTGGTACTTGAACTCAAAATTTAACAGATAATTTCAACATTTTGTCGGTCTGTAAAACAGTAAACATTAAAAACACGAAGCTAATTTTTCAAACTAAGAAAAACGAAACTTTAACCTATATTCTCCTAGTAAGAGAGATATTATAATCAATATTCACGAATTAAGGTCAGTACAATATATTTTGATTATTTTTTGCGTGATGTCTGTCCGTCTGTTTGTGCGGATGTATGTGTTGCTCGTGTAAATTATTCAACCGGAAGTGAGAATTTACTCTTGTAATTACTAGGTTTTTTGAGAATATTTAATAAGAAATCTATATTCGGAAAAAAATATTTGAAGAAAGTTGCTGTAAAATAAGCAATAACAACCATCACTAAAAAAATAATTTAGTGACATTTTAACTTTTGATCATAAAATATAAAACCATTTTTCTTAATAGAAAATATTTTAAATTTAATAAACATTATACTTTTTTTTCATATTTCCGTTGCATTCTCTTATTTGTAGTTTACAGAATAATTGCAATACGTTGCCAAAATAAATAACAAAACAAAACTTCCCGTCTTTAATTTTTTTATCAAAAATTTCAAGTACAACAACTTTTTTAGTAACCATCTTTACTATTTTTTATATAATTGATGCAAACGAAAATATTTGCGTGTGGATCAATAACATTTTTTCGTCAATAATTCCTGAATATTTCACGAAATTTAGAAAATGCTGTTTTCCTTAGAATTTCCTAATGCCAGTAATTTACATCCTCTAATTACGGAATGATAAATAACCCGGAGTAGTCATTAGTCAAATTATTTTCTAATCGCTTTTTAAAATAACTCAATACATTCTTTAAAGTTTCAAATACATTCTGATGAAGAACAAGAATTTTGTGAATTATAATTTTATTAGTATTTGCCTTTCAGACGTCACTATGTACATTTATTGCGTAAATGTAAATATAGATCTATTTTATTAGTTGGTTCGCCATGAACCTTGCTCACCAAGAACTGTTTGATCAATATGGGTAAATAACACAGGAAATTTATCTCAAATATTTGCTACCATTTTTGCAACTTTAGAACAAAACACCGGATATTTGTTTCTATAATTATCACCTGAAGTCAAATAGGTATATTTTTATTATCAATATTATTTTCTTTCCAAATTGGTAAAAAGCTATTGCATCAATGGCAAACAAAAATATGGTAAAACAAAAAATTTTAATTGTTTTCCATGATAAAATGTTTTATGATAGTTTTTATTATAAATTATAACTTACATTTACTTTTAAAACGCAATTATAATAACTCAAATCGAAAATTATATTATTTGTTGCTAATAAATCATTTTTATCATATATTTATATTAAAGTATTTTCTTTCTATCTATTTAAAACTACAAGTATATATTTTACCTGATAATTACTTGTTATTAAGATTTATTTTATCAAAAATTCTACATAGCGCAAATTTCCATACTTTTTTATTTTTTTATAAGTATATATTTTATTTTATAAGAAATAGTGTATGATTAATAGATTGATAAAAATTTTCGTTACAGCCATCAGCACAATTAAAGAGATACAGAAGTGCTGATTTTTACTGAACACAAGTGTTTGAGAATTGAGATACAGCGCTCTTTAACTAGGGATGTGACGTCACAGGGACACGGTATTTTATAAATATTTTTACATCATTACTCTATTTAACACTAAAAAATTTTGCGAAAATTTATTGGCAACAAGTTCGAAAAAAAAGTAGAGAATTATTATCTAATCTATCGAGCTCTCGAGTTAGATTTAATTGATTTTTTATATAAACGGCTCTAAATCGGTCTTTTTTGCTTACTTATACATTGATAAGTATCTGACATATATCAATAAAAAAAAGCTACAGCTCTACTCGTACTATCGTGACGTGATTGGTTAAAAGGCACACACGTGACAAGCAATAAAATATTTGATTGGTTACAAGAAGCGTCAAAAAAAAATATTCAAAAACAGCTGATGAATACATTTAAACTGTTTTGTTTTGTTATTTAATCTTCTTTCTTGTTATTATACATAATAACAATAACTAATAATTTTATGACCATACTTACTTAAAACTAGTAATAAATTTTCCTTACTTCACGTACACATTAAAATTGAAAGCAAATAAATCTGCTGTGGTCGCTAACTCAATTTCAAGGATCGATTGATTACTAATATAATTAACCCATTCACATTCAATTTGACTGCACGTAGGACAATGTCCTTAGATTTAAAGATCTAAATATAATTCATCGCACCAGCTTTCTTTTTTAGTCTTTGTACTTTTGATGTGTCAGAAGCATTCGTATTCTTATATAAATTTCGGTTAACAGGAATGCGTTTTGGGTTCGGACAAACCCGCTGTTACAGTTCTAGATTTAAGAAATTGCTAAGAATTATCCCGAATGTTACAAGTAAGTATAATATTATAGATAATTAAGAAAATACAATTTCACAGTAAATAATTAATAAACTAAGCGTGTTTAAAATTTTCCTAAATCTCTACTAGCTATATTCTGTTTTTTAATTAAAAAAAAGTGATTTAAAGTTTAACCGCCAAAAGTGACCCTTCTGATTGGCTAGTATATCAACTGTCAAGTTTTGAGGTAATCTATATTCTACTGTATGAATTTGCCCTAAATTGCTTCGCACCTCAGGATACAATATTGACCTTAGTCAATAATAACAATCTTCTAAACTTCAACCTTGGTGTATAATATACTATTATTTAAATTACAGATTATTTTTTAGTCAAATAATCAAACATACGAAGTGAAATAAAAATTATCGATTACTGAGTGAATTCAATTATATGTAATTGCATGTATGTTTTTATATTATTTTCAGTATTTTGAACTTACTTAAGACGTCGTCTTCGTTCAGAGAGAACCGAAGGTACAGCTGGAGGTCCCTCATTATGATCTCCATTGCCATTTCCGTTGCCATTAACGGCGAAGTAGCTTTCCGTGTGTTCAGGGAACTGGTCATCAGTTTCCGTTTCCGATGATCCGTTGTCTTCACCAACGGTGAACCGCACTCCCTGGGACTCTGGTTCTGCTTGGGGGTTGTCGTCAGACATTGTTAAAGCTGCTAAAAATAAAAAAAATATTGTTAGTCAATTTATTCTGAGAATAGAAATAAATGTACATTATGTTAATGCGCTGTAATAAAATCAACAATACATTCAAGGATGTCTTATAACGTTGTTAATTTTATATTTATGTCTGAAAGAACATACAATGTCACGAGATGGACACTTACAATACGTAACAAACAAAAATACTATCACGCCCTTTAACCTATTTAACTTTGGTAGTCAGATAAATTGTATTTTTAGAATCATTCAATATATTTGACGACTTTGCATTAAAGCTATAACAGCACTCAAACGAATTCGTTCATACCGTAACTAGTCTACTAGTATTTAAGGTTGATGTTGGTAGCATCTTTCTAAAAAAAACAAAAGTTAAACCTCAAAATTAAACTAATTCAAACTATTTAAACGTATTTTTTTTTGTAATTTTAAATTTATCAATAGGAAGTAGAAGAAAACAAATAGAATAATAGAATTGCAAATAAAAAAAAAGGAAGATCGTTGTCGCCTATTTCCCACGAGGTGAGAAAATTTCGTCACGAGACGAAGTCGAGTGTTCGAATCAAGGTCGAAAATAGGTGATTCTGCATTTAGCACATTACAATTCTTCTACGACTACCCTGGTAACCGTTATAAAGCAGAAATACAATACAAACACTATTTGACATGTGGTGCAGATAAACTCACATAAAGTACCTATACGCATTAAAGTACCTATACGCATGCGCAATATTGGAAATTACTGGGAGAGATAATATTTTTCTCACTGCACATGTGCAATATTAGCGAAGACTATGAGAAATGATTTTTCACACTTTTGAGAAAAGTGTCAATTTCCATAGTGATCGTAAAAAAATATTTTATCTACAACTATTGAAATATGGGTACATTATACGTGTGATACTACATATAATATACTACTCATATTACACAAGTGTAATATGAAATGTCATGATACACGCTACACTTTTCTGTAATAAATAGGGCATATAATTTAACACATAATATTTTATTAAACTGTTAATTTATTAATAACATATTTTTTATTATAAATATCAATATATATGCTTATAAAAGTATAATAAATACAATTTGAAAAGTTATTTTGACATTTAAGTGCTAACTGTGGCGCCATCTGTTAAGTTATATATGAACTACTCACACCTAACTGAATATTTAATAAATAATATCAGATTTTTTATATGCCTGATAGTTGTAAATATAGTATTTGACTCGCATAATATGGCTACATTACACGCGGATGATTAAAAATACTCGCTGCCGCTCGTATTTTTAATTACATCCTCATGTAATATAGCCTACATATTATGCTTGTTAAATAATATACTATAGTATCATGGTTGGAAATGCTACTGGTACCATTTTTAACATTTTTACGATGATGTTTGTGAGTGTATGTGTGCGAACATGATTAACTGTAATTTAACGATTTATCGCGGAAGGTACTGTGTTTTACACATCAGATTTTTTTAAAAGAATATATTAGCTCATGTCATTTTCACAGAAAAAATAGTTGAACATATGCTGTCAAAATTAAACCTGCGTCATAATGACAAGAAAATTTACTATTAAATTTATTAATGTATGATTAGTTTTATCGACTGGATGTTAATGTTAAAAATACCTTCTTTTTAATTTATTAAGTTATGTACGAATACTACAAACTATATTTCTACGAACATTTGGTTAAAAAACTTAAAATAATAAATAAAGATAAATATTACTCTTATATTTAGGAGATATATTTTTTATTTTCTTTTCTAGGATTATCTACACACGTCATTTTCACATAGACGGAATGCTTAACTTGCAATTTGTCAGTGAAAAAATTGATAAAACCAGTAGCATCGTCATGATTATATTTTGTTGATACGAAAACCTGGGTCAAAAATAATTTTTGATTTAAATTCCAATTTGTGATACTCATTTGACTTACTACGCAACAACTATTCGTAATTTTTACTAAAAAAATCATGGCTTTATAAAAAAAAAGTATCAACAGCCAATGGACACATAAAATAAAATTTGAGTGGCGCATACTAGTGAGTATTAGCGTAACTAACTTTGACGTTTATCATGCAAACATAAAATTATAAAACAATGATTCTCAATGTTTTGAAACACAAGTTGTGCCCCCGGAATAGTATTTTTACTTAAATCTAATTTTTAATGTCATACTGCCAAGCATCAAACAACACGGAATTTTTTTTTTGACATCTAAGCAAGCAACTGACATCTGACAAACATTTTGGGAACTGAGAGCCGTAGTGCAGTGAAGAGGACGATATACCAAGACTGACAAGGATTGATCTAATGAATCTTGATTATAAGTGTCGATTGGCGATGCCATCGTAGATGTCAGCGACGTATGCGGCAAATATTGAAAGCTCAATACCCGGTATAGTGTACATTATTTGACATATGCACTGTAGGTTAAAGATTATGATTTTAACATTAGTTACTGTTTCATATAAATAATTTTACTGATTTTAGTCAAAACTGATATTTTATAGTTAACGTAAGCCATCGTATTGTTTTGTTCATATTTTAAAGCTGACGTTGAAGGAACTACGCTAGACGGCAGATTTTTCGAAGGTACTTACTGCATTACGTTTCAAAACTTTTTTATGATTTTGAATATCTAAAAGACATATAATGATATTATTGTTACTATCTTTCAACTAAATGAAATGCTCATCATAATTCACTTCACTTATCTATCCTAGCAAAATAGGCATCATCATCAAAATGACGGGAACACACGTACATGTATTTAATTTGTACTTTCTTTCCATTTCGTAATTTTAACATCCATGCAAATTGTTTATCTATCTTTTCTTCCAACCCAAATTTAATAATTATGGGCACCCTACTTTTACCAGATTTAGGAAATTCATGAAATGAAATGTCTTTATTCATTTTTGCATTCATTTACGCCTCAGAACACAGCAGTACATGTTACTCATATTTATATAGATGCAATAAAATAATATTGAGTTCAAAATAATCAATTACTACTTTCATAAACTTATAAATCACTTCAATTAGTCTATTTCAACAAAGAAATAACTGTAACCTAACAAAACGAATACCGGGTATTAAGCTTCGAATTTTTCTCGCTAGATAGCGAGCGCTAGGATGGCATCGCCAATTTCGTTTCTAACCCTAATGTGTTAAAAAAATAATAGTAGTAAGCAGTACTACAAATTTTTATTTGTGAAATTATTAAGTACTGAATGTTTTATAATACATTTACGCATTAAGTACAATTAATATTTCTTTTGGAAAAAAAAACAAATTACAGAAAATGTGTAATTATTATTAATCTTATTTGCAGATAAATGTACGCGGTGTGAATCACAATGATTGCTTTTTATGATGATTACACGATGTACCGTAATAAACAAGTGCGGTAAATGACATTTCACTTAAGTGGAACCGAAAAGTCATTGCCCGGAAAAAGCGGCATTTTTTTGGGCAATTATCATTAAAACTGTATTAGTAGGTGTTCAAATAACAATTAAACCTTCATAAGTACAATTATAGTTACAAATATTTATTTAAATTATCAAGAAAGGTTTTTAAGGTAAAATGAATTTTCAATGTTTTAAAAGTGAAAGAGAGGTAGACTACTAGCAATATAGTTACGTGTTCTTGTATGCAGCCTTATAAAAATGCAGAACCATTGAATATATAATTATTATAAATTCATTACAGTAATATTAAATGTTTTAAAAGAAAATGTGATGTTATTATGTTCCAAATTATTTTTTGCGTTCTTATAAAAATAGGAATTAATTATTTAAACCTTATCTAAAACTAAAATTATTACTAATATTATTATGATCACGGAAATATCAGCTGATGAAGTAAAAAAAAAATTCTAAGAATATTAAAACTTTATCAAAGGTCTTGAACTTGTTATTAAAGAAAAAACTAGATATTAAATTACTTAACATCAGTAATGTTGAGACATTAAATAATTTTGAAGATTAAATTATCTTACAAGAAATATTTTTGCATAAACATAGTTTTGAATTAATTTATGGATATTAATCCGAAACAGGTAAAAAACTTACTGTTCGCAATATTTATTGTTTTATTGCACGATCGACGTAATAACAATATTAAAATTTAAAAATATGTAAAAAAATATTTGATAAGATTTGTTATTTTTAAATTATACTTTGATCGTTGTTGTTTTATTTCCGGTTCCCCGGTCGGTAAGTAATTTTCGAAATCACTTACAGATCACAAATTCTAAAGATATCCTGTTACTGGTCCAGTCGGTAAATATTAAACGAGTATTTTCCGTGCACCTCTGAAGAAAATGATTGTTTATGAACTTTATCTTTTTTGAAGGTTACTGATATTCGTCAGCAAAGCCATTTGGCAATTTATCTTTAAATTTAAGTGCTTTAAATACAAAATATTTATTTTTGAAATTATCACTCTAAGTTTTCAATACTTGCACGAAATCAGATTAAATACAGATCTAGATCTAGATGTCAAAAAATTTTAATATGCACCTCGAAAAAAAGTGCTTTTAAAAGCATGCTTTGGACTTTTTTGTCCTCGTTACGTAAAAATGTATTATGCACATAAGTACATTTATTACTTGTAATATTTATTTCATTTTTCTTGTCTTCCACGTGTACTTTAATTTACATGTAATAGAATTTTAATGTATGAATATAAAAATGAGAGGTAGTAAATTTCATACGTAACAATAGGTACTTCCTTTTTGAACAAATAAAATTCGATAAACAAAGAAAGCCTTTTAGAAAAAAATATTTTTGCAGATAATAACTTGCAACGTATAAAGATAATATGTTGTGCAAGTTATGATACTCAAAAATATTTTAGTATTATTACCATCTTTTTTTTAGTTTGGAATAAATAAACAATAACTTACGTGATTTCAGTAGAAAACTAACAGCTTTGTAGAAACAAAACACAAACGCAACAATCAGGATGACAACAATATTAAACATAAACTTCCAAATGTCATTTATCCTTGCAACAATGGCCAGAACTCCTCAAATTTCGTACGGATTTACTTTGTTACTTCGCAATAACACATGCGACTTAAAACTGAAGAAGTTTCGGTCTGAAAAAAAGTGTAGCATTAGATAGCATATCACAATTACTATTATGATAAGCTGTGTTTATCCATACACTGATGTCCAATTATATAATTATACAGTAATTGATACATTATATATATATGCGTCAATAAATTGATTTTATATTGATATTCATTGCAATATTCAGAAGTACGGTGTAGTTTTACAAATTAATTTCTCTATTGACTGATACGGAAGGAGTGGAAATCTTTTCGGAATAAAAATTAGAAACTTGATATACATATTTTTACATGCACATAATATATGTACCCTTTTAAGACGTCATTGTAAAGTGTTAAATATTTTTATTTTAATTTCCGAATCTAATTAATTAGAATGTAAACAATGACATGGCGTAAATTTTAAAAGATATATACATAGATCAATATTAAATTGATATCACCTGTCAAGTATTGTTGTAATATATTTCCTAGCCTTGACTGAAATTTCATCCATGACTTTTTAAGCCGTAATTTAAAATTTACGATTTATGTGTACTACAAACAGATAAGTTATAGATATTTGTATTTTTGAATTATATTGGTATACACATCATAAATTAATATTAAAAAAAAAATAGTAATATGGTGAAATAAATGTTTGCGTTTATAAAATTTAAAATACTATATTTACGTCTCAAGTATTGTAATATATTTATATTTCCTAACCTTACCTTGACTAAATTTAAAATAATATCCATATATTTAAATTGTAATTTAAAATTTGAATAATCGTTAATAATATTATTTGAAAAATTTTATTGCACCACATTGTATAAAAAATAATTTAATTTTAAGTTATAAAATAGTACAGATGTTAAAATTTACTTTTATAATATGAAATTATAAATAAATGTACCTTATGTTAAAAATTTAATAATTCTTTACAAAAATAAAATTACATTAAATTTATATATTTTAACAATAAAATTTGTATATATTCCAAAACTATATTTTACTTGTAAAAAAATATATGCTATAAATTTATCTTGTAAATAATTAAAATGAAAAGTAACATGTTATGTTATTTTATACAAATTATTTAAAATTTGTTAAAGATGAAAAACCAATTTTGTGTATTTCCCACAAAAATTTATATTTTATAAATATATTCTTTATATATTACTTCATTTCAATTATAAATGAATGTATGCTATAATAATGTATCAATCTTGTAAAAATAATTCAAAGTAAAGTAATTATTATAAATGAAAATGATATGGCATAAACAATATGATACATACTTAATGAAGTAAAATCCTATCCAAGTCAACCTTGCACTCACTACAACTCATCTTCATCTGACAGTAATGTCCCAATAAAATTACCATATAAAAGTCCGTAATCATATCATTACACTACTACGACCACGAATGCATGAATGTGACTTAAGTCCTGGGTCACGTTGCCCGCATGGTTGGATCATGCCGTACGATCGATAGCAAGATCCATCACTCCCCGAGAGTGATAATCACTGCGTGGTGATACTCTAATCGCACTCTATTTATTTGTTTTCCTATTACAAAATACTACTTGGGAAAATTGTCGTAGGTATGGCAACAGATAATATTTGAAAACGGAAACGGTACACAAATAGATAATCTGGCGCTCATAATCTATAAAATAATTTTTTGATTAATCAAATTATATTTTTTATTTTAATGTATAATTAAAATATTTATAAATATAAAACAATAGTCAAATGAATGTAATTTTTATTTATCAAATGCTATTTTTAATGTAGATATATAAACAAAATATTTATAGGTATAAAACACCAATTTACAGATCGACAGGCACACAATATCACAGACAGACAAACTACAATACTTTTTTTACGTTCGCCTATATTTTTAATTTAAATATATAATTAAAATATTTATAAATATAAAACAATAGTCCAATGCGTGTAATTTTTATTTATCAAATGCTATTTTTAATGTAGACATATAAACAAAATATTTATAGATATAAAACTTCAATTTACAGATCGACAGGCACACAATATCACAGACAGACAAACTACTAAATCTTTTTTTACGTTCGCCCTCAACAGGATTGGCAAAAAACATTTTTTTTAAAATAAAATCGGGACAATGGTCAAAATTGGTTTAAACCGTCAGACAACGGTTTATTATTTTTTTTTCGGTTACTATTGTTATGCAATTTAAAAATATATTGTTAATAAATAATGCTATTAAATTTTAAAACTGACAGTAATGTGCATGATGTATTTTACTAACTTGTGAACAATATTAGTCACAAAAAATATGTAAAGTATCACCGAGAGTATCACAAAAACCACTATAGTAAGATAACATATTTAAAAAAATCTTAACCTATTGTTTTCATATAAATTTTTAAAAATGTATGTTTTGCTATATAAATAAAATTAAAAAAAAACACTAGCTGAAACTTATTTTAATCAGGACGATTTTAACCAGTGCTTAGAGCCTCCGTTAAATAGCCCCCAAGAATTTTTCCCAAAATGTATACAATTTTTTATTTTATTTTGACAAATAGATCGCAATTTTGTAAAGTAAACGCATCAAAATATCGCATTAAATAAAACCATTAACACTCAAAATATATCTTTGAAAAAATCATTAGTTAATTCAATTTTCCCGCACCAATAGACCAATACAACGCCAAACGTTAAATTTATCTTTGTTAACACAATCAAAATTTTTAATTTGTTGATTTTTCTTGAGATACCTACAAGATGTATAGTAGAACATTATGCTTCTGAATAAGAATTTTTTTTTGACATTTATGTATTAGATTACACAGCAGTATTAAACATGTTTGTTCATAGTAATAAGTGTTTATATATTTTATACAACGAAAACACTTCGGTAGTTTTTTTTTGTTTACGACGATTTCTTTGATAAAAAGGGGTCTCCAAATAAGTAGTACTTAGGGCCCCTAACGATATTTGATTTTAGTCCTGCCCTGTCAGTAGTAGAATCTTGCCAACCCTCAAGCTAAAAATCATATATCGAGTTATTGATTAATAAGTACGTTTTAGCATTTTACTACAATGTTTGTGGATGTGTGTGTGATGACTGTATATATCATAAAAAAATTAAGAAATTTTTTATTTTTTATTACACTACAAAGAGTTGACTGATTATTGTAACAAAAATTGGTCAAACTGGAATGTACTTTATTTGAATCTCTAAATTGTATTTTCTGGAAAAAACTACAGAATATAATTTTTGTAAATTATGTTATCAAATACAAAGATTTTTTTCCTTAGTATGCAAATATTTTATATATAGCTTATGGCCTTCTGCCGTAAGAGATAAAAATTTATAAATTATGTCGTAAAAAAATTAGTTTTAATTTAATTCATTTCAAAAAATTATAAACATTTCAACAAATACTTTGTACCATATTACGAATTATTTATTGCATTAAATTATAAAAAAACTTTCATGACATATAATTTAATATTTTGATAACAAATAACAAATACGCATTTTATTTTATGTAATGTTTTTTTAAATTAACCTTAAACAACTTCAAAACATTTATGTATCTTTTGTGTAAATTTTTATACTCTATACCATACATATTTTTATAATAATTGCTTTAAATATTATAAATTCATTTAATTCACTATTACCAGTATTCTTACTTTATTATGTACCTAAATATTTATGTTTATAAATATAATCAAGATATGGTAACAATTCATACATATAAATTTTATATTTATTATCCGAATACACATGTATACAAAACTTTATTACTGTAATATATGTGGTTTATTACATTTTTCATATATGTAAATACAAATTATGCAATGTAATCATAAATAAATTTTAATATGTAAATAAAAATATTTCAGCAATTATACCCCAGTGACAAAGTACAAAAAACAATTCATATCATAACTGCAAAGTGCAACAATATTTCAAGAATAGAAATAAAAAATACGGTTCAAAGTTTTTAATTTAAAATTAGAAACAGGAATTCCGTCTAATAAAATGCGGGCCAAGTACGAAACTGAGCCCATTCAATTAAGTTAATGCCCTCATACAAAAATACAAAAGAAAATTGTATTTATTTCTTTTATTCCTCCTATGCTCAGATATTGAACAAGCCATCCGCATGG